>OZ007556.1:86023273-86638173 GCA_963931855.1 Philhelius festivus
AAATAAATAAATTGATAAATATTTATGAGGACTACCCCTTTTTATATAACCCTAAAACGCCGGACTATTTAAATCGAAAAAAAAAGGCTGAAGCTCTGTGCGAAATGCAAAGCAGATTAAAGGCTTTTAAGCCAGAAGTTACTGTGAAGGAAATTCAGTTAAAAATAAAAACAATAAAAAATCAATATTGCAGGGAAAAAAATTTGCTGCTTAAGTCAAAAAAAAGTGGTGCAGGTGCAGATGAAATTCATACACCAAAGCTTTGGTTTTACGATCATCTGCACTTTCTTGTTGATGTATGTGATGACAGTATGGGGGAGTCGAACATCGAAAATGCATCGGTAAGTTTGTTTGAACGTAATCAAATAAAATAGTAAATATAATTTATATTTGCTCATATGAATCTTTTATATAAATATTTGTATAGATTGATGATGATGTTTTCAATGAAATCATTGTGGAGAGCCCAGAACCACCAGGTCAATCAAATGAAGGGTACACAATCAAAGCTTCTACCTCAAAAAAGGTAAGTCATATTTCTTTGGAAGTGAAATGTACCTACTTCCTACCAAGATGGGATCTATGTATATATAAATAGATAGATATATAGATTTTCTAACTTACTCAAATAATTTTATTATTATTTCCATTTCGTTTACTTTTTTTTCAGAAAACAAAACAGATTCAGTCAGCAGTTCAATCAAAATGTCTAAAAACCAAAGTTGAAGCTGAGGAAACACTAAAAAGGATCCAAAAGAGAAATAAAGAAGAATCTCCTCTTCGTCCTTTTGTAAATATGCTTGAAATGGAAATGATACAACTCCCAGAAAATTTACAAATGGAATTAAAGTGGATTGTAATGGAAGGTCTTATGAAAGTTCAGCGAAAACATAATGCTTCAAAACATACAATGGTAACGTCGACACCCGCTAATCCAAAGCGACTGCCACACCCTGGACATGAAATATTATGTTTTTACAAAAAATTTCATGAACAGGAAATGTCAACAACTCCATTAGACTTTTCTAACATTCGCTTCTCACCACCTCCAAAGCGAAAACAACTTTAGTATACTCACGATAACGTGAATAAATTGTTGATTTTTGAAATTTTTGAAGGAGTATTTTATAATCGTTTTAAAACTTAAAATTTCCTTGCTTAAAGTTTTATTCATTTAATAACGTTAATAAATATTAAAGTTTTCCCACGTTTACGATATTTTGAGTGTACTATATTTCCAATTTTTACAGGATACTGAAACTACTTCGTTATACGAAACTCCACAGCAATCATCGTCTTCAAATTCAAGAAACCTTTTGGAGAAAGCATTGGAAGATTTAAGTGATTTTGACGAGAATGAATTTCTTTAAGAAAAAGACACATCTTTCACTATGTATATATTCCATTTATTATTTTAAAAAGTCTTAAATCACATACCTATAGTTTAAAAACATCAATTTGGATTTTAATTTTGCTTTTTTTTCAATAAAATATGAAATGCTTGATTTTTTTGTTGTCTATAAATAATTATTTTGCCATGGAATTTCTCCTTCCATAGAGAAATATTCAGAGAAGTTATCTCGGATAGAAGAAGCGATCGTGGAATACTTCTTTGGTGCGGCTTGCAAATTATCTTCAGCAGAATGTGGTTTGGGGCCATTAGGGTAAGATTCTGTACCAATAGTACTTTTCTCAAGCAAATAGTTATGAAGGACACAGCATACTTGAACAATTTGCTTGACCTTTTCTGGACGGAGATGTATTTGCGTCTGAAGAACTCTAAATCGGTTAGCGAGTATTCCAAAAGTGTGCTCAATTGTTTGCCTAGCATGACTAAGGCGAAAATTAAAAATTTGTTTGGATTTCTCTTTGCTGTTGTACGGATATGGTTTCAGCATGTGTTTTTCCAAGGCAAATGCATCGTCTCCTATAATGGAATATGGCAAGAGTCTGTTGTTGCCAATTATTTCATCAGCAGGAAAATATGTTTCTGGGTTATTTAGGACGGTTCTTAGGTCACTGCGATTAAGAACTCCTGAATCGCTTACCCTGCCGTTGCACCCAATGTCTACGAACAAAAACTTATAGTCCGCACTACACATTGCCAGCAAAACTATGCTATTAAAACCTTTATAGTTATAATAATAAGCTCCGTCAGACTTTGATGCTCGAAAAGCGATATGTTTTCCGTCTAGTGCACCAATACAGAGTGGAAATTGCCATTTATTTGCAAACCCTTCTGCAACATTTTTCCAATCGCTGGTACTAGAAGGAAACTAAAAGAACAAACATTAGGTATGTACATATATTTTATTTTTTAGAAGCTTAATAAAATCAAATTTACTTTCAAATATTTTTTTTTCAAAGAAGAGTATAACGCTTTTGAACAAGTACTTAGTATATTAGATATGAATGACACAGAGAGTCTTGTTTGGTAATCCAGACTCCTGAATGATTCTCCTGTGGCAACAAACCGTAAGAACATCGCTAATATTTCAGCCGCAGGAATCGCCGCTCTCATCAATGTATCCTGCTTTTGGATAGTTGTTTGCACGTAGCCTTAAGAAATATTGAAATCTTATTATATAGTATTTCTAAATGTAAATATGTATAATTATTAAATTTACTTAATAGTTCCACAAAACAGTTTTCATCCATCCTCAGATATTGGCGGTAGGCATGTTTGTCTTCGAACCTAAGCTCGTTATACAAAAAATTGTATGAACCTCTTTCTTCCCGACGTAACCTCCAAGGCTTTACCCAAACTCTGGTTCTTTTTTTTTTTTGTCTCTTTGGTTGATGTCCAAAATGCATGTCGCGGAACATATTATTTGTAAACATAAACACGATATTTCGTCGCAGTTATCCATTTATATTTTTATTCAGATTTGTGTACCTACTCCAAAACTAATGACGATAAAAAAATGTTTCGATTCAAATAATTCCACGTAAAACCCATCGTGAGGCGCCTCAAATTTTTTTTAATGTAAACACGATGGTACTCACCAGTCCGTACTCAATCTTCCCAATCTAAACAGGGTCTATAATACACTGGATAGCACATTCATAAAAAAAAGTTAACTCCAATTGAACATTTTTATAATATGAAGGCGACCACGGTGCCGTATAATAGTATAATTTCTAAAATAGCAAAAGTGACAGAACGTAAAATAATGTCCAAAAAGTTATAAAAAATAAAAAAAAAAAAAACTATTATGAGCGTTCAAAAGTCACTGAATAAATTAAAAAATTATTGTCCTTGCCAGACTTTTAATTAACAAATTAATTAAATTGTGATTTAAATTGCCTTTGTTATGTTATTTTTGTAAATTTTAATCCCACTTTGCTAATCCAAACAAATGAAATTTAATCCAACAACGGATTTATCTCAGTTTTATGACGATGAACCCAACCTCGATTATATATTAGCCGATCCCAAATTCGGCCAAGTCGTCTGCCTGCATGTAATGATTTTGGCACCGAATCAAGTCATGATTATCTAGAAATCAATGGAGAAAATCGCAAGTATAAAGATGAGGAAGGACTCACCTGTTCGACGCACACCATTGATTCGAAAACAACTCAACGATTAAAAATAATCATATCCAATGGAGTTCTTGCACACCTAGAAGTTTAAAGTAAATACACTATAAAGACCCACAAGCAAATATGCTCGCGAAAGAAGAAAAAATCCACGGAAGATCTGGAAAAGGGCTAGCACTCAAGGGGTTATTACTACCCTTAAAATGATTTACACAGTACGAGCGTTAGGAAAACAAGGAAGGGTTTAAAAGGAGATACCGATGCACATTAGGCTAGCCGCGCACTAGCAATTTTTAGTTGCGAAACTGCTTGGTTCGAGCAACTAAAAAGTTTGTGTTTTGACACAAACTAAACGATTGCTTAAAATAAGTGCACCATTTTATTGAACATATAATTATCTGCAAATTCACGGACATTCAACCAAACAGTTCATCTGTTTTCTATAAGTAACCAAACAGTTTCGCAACTAAAAATTGCTAGTGCGCGGCTAGCCTTAGTTTTAAATTTTTGAACATTACAATGGGAAGGAAAAATAGAGCTGGGTAGAGCATTCCACATTCGTGTAGTCTCTTCAAGGTTTAGTATAAGATTTTTTTTTATAAATCCTATAGCATATCGTACAGCTCTGAAATTATTTTGTTTAAGATCTAAGAATTGATCAATTGGATGGAACCTTACCAAAACTTATCCCTAGCGATGAGAATCAACTTTTTTCCTGGTGATCATCTTCAATTGGAGTCAAAAAAACTGTTATACAATAGCCGTGTTTTTTTTGGAAAATTTATCCGTAGTACAGTAGGATTTTATATGAATAAGAAATACAACATCCGCAGTAGGATCACTGCCGATACTCGAATAAACGTAAACACTCTATCCGCAGCAGGATTTAACTTCTCCTTTTATCGGCAGTGATCCTACTGCGGATGTTGTATTTGTTATTCATATAAAATCCTACTGTACTACGGATAACTTTTCCAAAAAAACACGGCTAATGTAGGGAATGCACTATCTAATGTATAATAGAGATCAGTGGTTTGAGCATCGTCAGCAGCGAAACAGCAAAAGTTGAAATCCAAAGTTTGCATTGAGATTTCGTTTAAATCTCCTTGAAAACTAGTTCCATTAATTTGAAATACCAAAAGTTTTCAGTCGAATTCTGGTATATTGCTTTGGTGTGAAAATAGTATAATCCCACAACAGTTAATTTAGGAGTTTTTGTTGAATAATCGAAATATATTTGTTCTAAATTAACGGCGGCTGCCATTGCTGTTCCTGCTCTTATCTGTTTCGGGCTTCAGCCTTTTCATACCAAACCCAAAACCCAGTTTTCGCCTACAAGTTTTCGAAAACTAGTAGTCACAGCCAAGTTGATGAGCGTGAAATAAATTGGGGTTAGGCCTTATTCCGTGGACTAAGCGCAAAATGTTATTAATAAAACAAAATGTCTACTAAATGACATTTACTAAGATAATCCACCAAAAAAGGTAATTTAACGAAGAAATAAGAACCAGATGCATCAAATTTATTCTGAAATAACAAAAAATATAAGGGAAGACTGCAAATTTAATTTTGAATAATGTCTACCAGATTTATTAAGTTCTTAAACCATTCGCAATTATTGGACAGCTAGGAATTAACGACAAGAAAAAGAAAAATATACAAAACCATGATATGGTCCAACGCAAGAACTTAGTGAGGAGGATTTCAGGAAGAAATATAGGTTTGCCAAAGAAAATATGATGCAACTTATAGCAGCTGTTGAAGATGACCTAAATGGTCATCATGGATATATTCCTGCGAACTTTATGAAGTATTTGAAAGTTATACCTTCCATAACACACGGGGATCATGAAGAAGTAGGTACGATTATTGACTTTATACAATCATAATCCTAAATACATTACTTTAATCATCATTTCAGAATCATTTTCTGCACAATTTATTTTCTATAGTGCCTATTTTTTCCATGCACAATTATTTGAGTAGGTTCTGAAGATTATAATGGAAAATGTAATTTAAAAATGGTCTACTTTGTTTTTAGGAACTTACTTTTCCGTTGGTGCCCCATTTCTCACTCCTTTTTCTTTTTTATTTAAATCGGATATTTATTTTATTTTCATTTATTCAGGATTTTACTACGATCGCTGGCTTTCGCTTCGAACTCCGTTTTTTAAGGAGTTAATTTCACCGTTTTTTTAAATTATCTAACCTCACTCATCATATTTCTTTTTTTATCTGAGGCAGAACCTGGTTCTTAAAAGATCACGTTTTATGATTTATAACAGCGTCAACAACTGTCTAAATCTTTAAATTATTAAAAAAAAAATAACTAAAGGATGATAAGATATAAAATTAAATTTTTGCCTATGATTTTGTAACAAAACGCTTTATAATTTGGTCAGTGATTTTTGGTCTATCTTTGTGAATAAGTAAAAGGTCTATTCAGGAGAAAATAAGAAAGGCAACCAAGTTTTTAATAGACCCAATGTTGAAAACAATCTTAATATGGTGGGCTATTTCTCTTCCCGTTTAGGCGGGATGGTTATTTGTTCCATAATCTGGTCCTTGGTTAGGAATGTCTTATCGATTTGGGCTGGTTTTCCTTCTTCATCGATATTTGACCCTAGGTCAAGTGCCGTTGATCAATATTTGTAACGATGTAATGGTATTTCGAATTTCGGTATTTTATCCCCTCAGCGTATTGTCGTTGAATGAAGTAATTCACTTCACATTTGTATTTGTGATGTAGATCTGTAGAATGAAATAAAAATTATTGGATACAAATCATACCATTGTTTTGTTTTTATTCCATACCTCTTGATTCCAAACCTATTGACATATTACGCGCTTGCATAAGGACTGAACATACCTTAACGAAGAAATGGAGTTGCGTTAGCAGAACGGAGGACTTAAGTGGAATGTTAAAATCCTTAGAATCCGCGAACGGGGCCACTAATTAAAACACTTGCATGAGAACTGAACATGATTAGAAATGGAGACAATCAAATCAAAGGGAATACTTTTCTTAACATCAAACATTTTTATCTGAATTTCTAATTGATCGACGTGTTATCTGGACAACTATAGAGATAATGGCATCAAATTTTAAACAACGTAATGTTAAGGTATTTGTATGATACTACTTAACCGTTTGCTAACCTTAAATGATTTTACTAACGCTTTCTTAATTTGAAACATTTTTTATTGGTATGGTTAGGCTTTTTTTTTTAAATTGTTTTTGAACACACCTAAAACAATGACAGTTCGTGAAAAACACTAACAAAACAGACCTTTTTTGACGTTTGTAATTGTCAAAGAGTCATATGAAGTTACCAAAAAAATAAAATAGCTGTATGATGATTTAAACTTTAATAAAATGCTAGTATGGAGCTTAATTCGATTAAAATTTGAAAATCGTCGTTTCATACTAAAATATATCGTATCATACTAAAATATATTTAAAAAAGTACTAATTCTACTTTTGTGCCAATGATACGGCACCTTTAGTTAAAAATTCTTGTATTGTGTCTATTCCGAATGTATTCTCTACAATTTTTTACCTCAAAGTAAAATTCCTTAAGTGTTAAATTTTCAATGTTCTCAAAAATAGAAAAAAGAAACTTATTGGGTTCTCCAGTATTCGATTTTTTTTTTGAATTAGTAGTTAAAACTGTTTTAGTATGATACTTGGTTAAAACGATAACTTTGAAAATTATAATTGAGTTTAGTATCATAATTTCTCGAGCATTTTATTAAATTTAAAATCATTGAATAGCTATTTAATTTTTGTATTATCGTGGAAATCTTTTATGATTCATAACAGACAATCTATAGCAAAATAATAGATGTGGCAGAATATGCGTAATTGTCAGATCTGTCAGTGAAAAACATGCTTACAATAGGTTCGTTCGTTCAACTTTACCCAGAATTGACCCAGGTTTTCTTGACAACCCTCAGAGTTGTCAACAAAAACTGGGGTTTTCGGTTTTCAAAAAACACCCAAGGGCTGTCAATTGTTTTGTTGACAACTAAAAGCAAGACAAAATAATTCTGTGCTTTGATAAAACTTTAAATTTGTTATGAATTAGTTTTAAAAAACAACGAAAACAATTTGCGTTGTTGCTGAATGTTTCATCTGATGAGTACAACAAACATTTAATTGCAAACACAAGCAATAACATGCAACATGCGAATCGCCAAACGACAACAAAAGAAATACATTATGAAATCTCATATGACTTTTGAAAGTTTGATCGTTACCTAAACTCACGCCAGCAAAATACCTAGATCTACTTCATGGCGAGTTCAGGGCGACCCCAGGGGTGGAATCGGCTAAGGTGATAGTTGATTTTGATAGTCATTTTGGCTATAGCTGTCTCCATCATATCAATAAAGAAATATAGAGAGAGAGCGATTGTCAAAGTGACAATCACAATCACCTAACAAACAAACCTAATGTATCTGACAATTAATTGTAAGACGGTTAATTGCATCACACACAATTTATTGTCAGGCCTGTCAATTTTTATCGTTATCTCTTATAATTAATTGGTAGGTATTTAGCCAGCTATCTGAAAATAAATTGTAAGAGATTGGTAGATTTTCTAACAACCGTGTACACACACAACTTAATTTTCAGCTCATTGGTGGCTATTTGTCAGAACTTGTCAGGTCTGACAATATTATACATAAGATCTGTCAATGGTGTACACTTAGCTTAAGACTACATTTGCAACCTTAAACTTGAAATTGTTTTGGTATTATTATAGGGAGAGGTAAATCTGTAAAACTGATTTTAAATCGAAAAAGAAATCAATTTGTTTGCCAATAAAATGCCAAAATGTCCAAAATCGTCATTTTGATTTATTTTATACGAATGGAAAACCACATTATAATTTCGTTTTCAACTCTACAGTTCTCTGAGAGGCTCATTACCTATATACGCCAGTTTATGCATAATTAGTTTTAATTATTGCGGCAGATATGGTCTTAAAAAAAAAGACAACGAATAGATGGCAATAAGGAACAAAAAGATGTGAATATAAAACCTGCTGTCTGTCTCTCTGACCCTAATTTTTTTAATTTCAAGGGATGATCAGAGAAAACAAAACGCCCCTCATATCAGAACCTATACATACGGGTACTATGAGCAAGCAATTATAAAATAGCTGATCAATATGAATATGATTCATACAATGTATGTATGTATGTTCATATGTACATAATATTCATTCTTAATCAATCTGCAATCTTAAATTCGGTTTGCACGTAATAATTGAGCTTTAAATTTATTAAGAATACTTCTGACAGTGACATAGCTCTACAAAATGTCACAGGTGATGTGACGAACAAAATAACCTGCTTTCGTTTAAAAAATTCCTAGGATTCGTTTCTGTTCTAACGCATAAGAGAAACCATTCCTTGTTTGGTTATCGATAAGCATTATTTCACCCAACCTTTATTTGCATAAAGTCGAGTAAATAACCATTTTCGTTTGAACCAATTTCATCGTAAAAAATAAATTATTAACCTTTATCGCAACATTGGAGAATCTATCCAGCGATATGAAAAAATATTGATAAGATTAGGAGTGATATTGACGATGATGACGATTTAAGCGGCAAAATCCAATTTAACTTTCAACAAAATAACTGAAGTTTGATTTTATATCGTAACAGTACATAGTTGTGTTAAGTTCATAACTGCTCGTGAAATTGTGCTTTATTCAAATAGTCCTTGAAATAGTTTTGAAATAAAATGCAGTACTTTTACCTTATTATTGCAGCCTTAGCGTTTGTGACTTATGTCAATTGCGGTAAATATTATTGCAGTGTATTGAAATATGTTAAAAATTAAATGATAAATATTTAATCTTATACAATTAAAAAAGTGAATAATTCGAAACGATTTTTTGTTTTACTCCAAATATATGCACATGCCTATATCAAATAAAACAAAACCAATATCAACCATGGCTCATAACAATTTCCGAAGAAAATCAATGATTCAATAATTACTTTCATCATTTTTACATTTGAAAAAGAAAAAAAACACCAAAGTCCGATTTAGTCGACAGTATTAGTGCTGCCCAAGATAAGAAGTACTTAATAGGCTTATCATTTCCTATAGTCTTGTGCGTTTAAATGCCCAGGTGATATTTTTGTGAAAATAGTTTAACGATTGGGCGTCTCCCTTTGGCATTAAATATAGTGGTTTTTTTGATAGAATAAAACAGGACCGGATTTCTAAGGTAGAGAACGAAATCAACTTAACGATTTACGGGCTGAGCTAAACACAAAAGAGTGTAGCTGTAGCTCTTAGAAGTAATTAGGTTGGTCTCTTTTCTGGCGAACTTTTAAAAATAGTTACGATCAATAAACGGCCGACTTACCTTAAATAACTTTGTGTGCCTTAGTTACAGCTTAAGCCTAGTACACCGCTGCTCGTAAAGTCAAATACGAATTTTTCACACTTAATAAATGGTGCTAAATAATGGAGCTAAATGGCATCCCTCAGGTTCGAGGATGAGGAGTTAACCCAGAAAAACAGGCCGAGACGGACAGTGTTACCACTTTTCTTCAATTGAAGTAGATCTACTTCTTTTTCTATTTTTTTTAATCTACTTCCTACTACGCACCATCACCAAAATATTGAAATCTACTTCATTTCAAAAATCTCTGTTTTAACCTACTTTAATTTTACAAAGAAATGACTCTCCATGTTGGAATTTCTACCTACTGAATTTTTCGGTGCAAAATTTTAGCAATATCAAACTGAAAACGAAATTCCTAAACTTGAGAAACTCAAAAAAATGCTTACAATTTTATTGAATTTTGTATAAAGAGATCCCTAAAAGATTTAAATTTGATAATGGGGACATGGTCTTGCTCAAGTATCCTAATACGGAAAATGGAAATGCGGATAATTCATCCAATTTTCTGGATGAATACAATGGAGTGCTGCAACTGTAACTGGAGTTGCAGCTGGAATAGCTTTTAAAAATTGTCGAGATAATTTTTTTTTCGTACTGTACAGATTTTTAATATTAATAAGGAATTAAAGAGAGCTTGAAGCTCACTTCAACATTATATAATTATGCATCGAGTGGAAACTTCAAAAATGGAGCACGCAAAATTCATAAAGTTGTTCAATTCCAGCAGTTACGACTGCAGGCTCTTCTGCTTCAGCTGCGTTGCGTTTAGTTGCAGCTTTTGTAGTATTTTCATTTCAGGGAGATTCAGATTTGGAAGAATTCAATTCGCAGTATTTACTTTTATGAGTTCGCAATTGGTTCGTAAAAAAATTTTTACACCTGAAATAGGTTGCCAGGTCTTGGAGTGAATTAAAACAAATCAAAAATACCTTCGGCAAACCCATGTTTCAAGAGGTTTCTAATTTAACCTAAGCTTTCCGGTTTTGTCCCACAATTCCGGAGCTCCTGAACTATGGAAAGAATTATGCTCTGCAAAGTATTCAGCAAACAAGAACATTTTTCAAAAAAAAAAAAAAAAAAACAAAATTTGTTGACTTATATTTTCAAAAATATAAGTTAGTAGATGGAAAGTATTGTGTATACCTTAATGAAAAACCAATATCAATGCCAACTTAAAATTTTCGTTTTTTGCTCCCCAAGACTTTTCAAAGTCTGAACTCTTTTTTTTTTTTTTTTTAATTTTAATGACGTGTTCTAATTTTTGTAAAAGAATACTAATAGTAAAATAATTATATTTTAATTAATTATAACTAATAAATTAAATGTTTTGCAGTACCTCTTTTACTGATTGTCATTATTATTCATTTTATCCATATTGGAAATTGGATACATAAACAATTGGATTGCATAAAGTTCAAATCCTCTAAATGAATGTACCAACCACATTGCGATCTGTAGACATACGGATTCACTACTTTTTGTGTTGTAATGTCAACTGATGAAAATCTCGAGTTCCAATTTTTCTAAAAGCAAGTTAAAAATCATTTTAAAATCTACTTCTATTTTTCTCCATTTACTTCACTTTTTTCTTGAAATCTACTTCGACTTTTTTTCTGGAAGTGGTAACGCTCTTCTCATGGAAAATGCTGCTCATTAGCCGTTCGGAATTGGCAGAAAATTGTAGGTCCCCTCCGTACCTGGTAACACGCATATAGGAATGGTTGAGAGTTGTAAGTCACTATGTCCTGGTTCACTTCTAGCTGTTGCATCACCAAATTTATTTAAATGTTTTGTTTATAACAATTTACTATAAGAAAATAAAAACATATAATTTTTTTTGTTTTTATTTAAATAAATAAAAAACGTTTTGTATCAAATTTGTATATTACAGTTAAAAATAATACATTTATTCAAAAAATTCAAAAAGTGGTTTTTTGGTTTTATTTGCTTTAGTAAAATTTTGATTTCTTTTTAACTATAGATTTATATAAAAAAATCATTTTGAAATCTACTTCGATTCTTCTACTTAACTTTTTTCAATCTACTTTCACTCTTCTACGGAAGTGGTTGCGCTTCCGATAGGCAGTGCCAACCTGGTAATTCTATGATATTAATGGTCAAAATGGTTTTTGTGTACTGAGCTTCGAACTCAGAACTTTTCTATCACGTAAGATTTTTGAGATTTTATCGTTAGAAATTAAAAAATAGCTTTTCTTGAAGCTTTTGAGCAACATTAAATATTAGATTTAAAGATTAACAGAATGTTCTTCTCCAAAAATCTATTCAAATCTTGTCAATTTTTTTTTTTTGGTTTCGGAGAAATAACTTCTTGAATTGTATGTATTTTTTTTTTGTTGGAGATCAAAAATCAGTAAAATCCCTGATTAATTTTATAACTTATGTGCCGAAACCATTCGATTACTTTTTATTTTTGGAAAATTCATCGCAATAAAAATAAAAATTGTATGTATGATGTTTTATCGCAAATCCTACATTAACATACTATTTGGAATTTATAAATATAAAGAAAGTTCAAAGGTGAGACAAATACGAGGGTTTCTTTTTAAATAAGATATTCATTCATAAGTGACTACTTTGTAGCTTTCAAAGTTTTTAGAAACATAGAAAAATACATTAAAATTTAGTTATTAATCAAATATTAATAACATTTCAGAATGGGTGTTGATGTTATTAAATTTAAAAAAGAAAAAACGATCTTGTTTACTGCCTATAAATCTTCTGCTTTTATAAAATTTGTCAAACTGCTCTAAGAATAAAGACGTAAATAACCAAAAACGTGCTCCAAAATAACGTAGAAAAGATAGCCACGGCTAAGAAATTCGAGATGTATACTTGAAATAAATTCAATTTTTTTCTTCAAAATATGTATTGAACAATATTCAACTGTTTTATTCTATAGATTAAAAAAAAAAGCCTTTCATTTACTCACTCTTGAAATGACTCAAAAAATGAAAAGAAATATTTCAGACTATAGAGTAAAGCAAGTATCTGGTTAAGATTCTATTATGTAAACGGTTCATTAAGTTTCCCCATTTTCAGACCTGCTAAAATTTCGTCTATATGGAAGATATGGAATACAATGTACCATGAAACTTTAACAATAATTCGAACCTTGTTTTTGCGAACTAGGTTACAATTTGTTCAATTTTAAAATTTAAATTAAGAACTACAAAACTCTTATACTACGTTTTCACCAAAAGATAATCCGAGATTTAAGGCAAGAGACTTATGCGGTGTTTCCACTGCACTAAAAGATTAAAAAGAAGATTGACTTTGGCAGCACCTATCAAAATGCTTATGGTGTTTCCATTTTTCTTATGAAGTGAAAACGAGAGAAAGAAAGTTTCATATGTGCCAAACGATGAAAAACCATCGAGATTATTTAGTACGATGGATATTAGATCAGTTCGAACTATAGAACAATTGATCCAATGAATATTTAACAAGATTAATTTCTAATCTACTAGATTTACGAAATAAATTTCTATGGTAAATTTTTGAGATTTGAAGAAGATTTATGGTAAACCAACTTAAATCCAGGATTATCTCTTGATGAAAACACAATCTTACACTTTTACTATACCCTAACCCAATTTCTACAAAAAAAAATACAATGGTGACTTTTTTATCATCGCACTACGAATATATGTATCTATCCCACTGTGCGACGACCCACCATAAGGCATAATATTTTTTTTTTCGATTTTGATTGATTTTTTTATCTCGAGATATGCTTTATGGTGTTGGAACAAAGAGCTTCAGTCGAGAGCCCCATTATTTTATATACATAAACAAACAACAAAAAGTCGATATGGTTCCCCTTCATACCCTGTACTTAACTATGTACATATATTCATATGATATGAATCATATCTACTTCTGCTTATAGTCCAAACCTGGTCTCCGTAAACCAGGTGTTCTTCGACTGAACGTAGGTTTTGAATCCATTTTTTAAGCCTAACCAAAAAAACGGCGGTTTCCTTAATTCTTGGCCGAATCTCCACGCAAGTTTAAAGTTGCTGCTTTTAAAAGTAGTACTGAGTACCGATTTCAGGTACTTGTTTTCGTTTACTACAAGATCTTCAGTCATCATGAACTGAACGTTAGGAACTATCGACGATGTCGATATCGATATCATTGGAATATCCTAGTAGTTAAAACGATCCTTTGTACCTTCCGTGTTAACAACTTTTAATGTTTCGAATAGTTTGGAGGAGGGCTTTTGATAGTAACTTTTATTAGACTTTTAGCCCTGATAGTTTTTGAAAAGCACAGGATCGCCTTTTTTAAAACTGAGACTATGAAGCTCATAGTCCAGTAGTTGGGCATGCTTTCTTCGGTCCTGACATCGATATACTGGGTTGATAATTTGATACCTGGACTTTAAAAAACCATCTTCGTTTGCCACTTTTTTTTTATAATATGAGCGGATTCAAGGGTTATTACTACCCTTAAAATGATTATCACAGTGCGAGCTTTTCGAAAAAACAATTAAGTTTTTGAAAGGAGATACCGATGTATCCATTATACATTATCTTAAATTTCTGAATATTACTATAGAAAGGAAAAATTGATTTGCATAGAGCATTACATATTCGTGCAGTTTGGCTGAAAAAAGAACCTCTTAGCTTCTCAGTAGTCTAAAGTTCAGCTCAATGGTAAGCTTATCAGCATTTCTAAAAGCGCGATAATTACGATTGAAAAGTTTAAGGCGAGGAATGAACCTGGATATTTCACTGTTTATAAAAATAGCGAAAAAATAATGAGACATAAAACATTCCAAAAATTAAATATTTATTAATTCAATTTTATTAATACACACATATTTAGGTCTTAAAAATTCTCATTCAAATTTAAATTATATTAAATCCTTACAATGTACAGAATCGCCTGGGATTGGTTCCCAGACTCTGGCACCTAAGAACACGATATTTTTGTCTTAGAAAATCGTAATAATTGTGCTACAAAATAAAATTAAAATATACATATTTTTTTAATAAACTAGAGAAGGACATAGCTCATTTCTGTCTACAAGAACGTATAACCGAATAAACATATACTAATTAAATTATTCTCATTAATTTAGATGCTTGCGTTCAGTGTGATTCCAAATCTGACCCAAAATGTGCAACAAATCCTGAGCGATTTTTAGCTAAAGAATGTTCGAACATTACATCCAAATGCTTTTCAAGAGTGGAAGGTAAGTTAAATGAGACAAATGTATTGTTTATATAAAATTAAAATTATTCCGTTAAAAGGTGGAACAACAATCAGAGGATGTGCTTCTGACTTGGACAATAAAACTGCTAATGGATGCACAAATGAAATGGATTGCTTGATTTGTACATTCATGGAAGGATGCAATAGAAATGTAAATTTAAAAAAAAAAAACAAACTTGAAAATACTAATATTAAATTTTCATTTTAAAGGTCTTCCCAACTCACAGATCACAGTGTTTACAGTGTACAGGTAATGGAACCGGAGTATGTGCTAGTGATACATTTGCAAGGCCCAGAGTTTGCCCTATTTATCAAATTGGCGATAAATGTTTTATCCGCAAGTCAAAAAGTAAGTATTTTAATAATTTTGTTCAATGTTCAATTTCAAAATGTATGTAAATACAAGACAATTGGGGTCAATATGCTAACAACCTGGTAAGAAAAGAAAAACTAAGCACAGATTTACGGCGAAGACATAAATTAAACCAGATAACCAGATATAATTCCAAATAATCCCGAGTCTCAACCTAAGTTATGTTGCTTATTTTTTAAAGATATCACAAAGCATTTAGCTACGTTGTACAGTCGAACAAGTTTTTGACTTTACCAAAATTTAAAACAGGTTAGACGATAAGTTTTTTTTTTGTTTTATTATAATCTAAACCTCTCAAAAGGATTGAGAGCGACAAAGTGTCCAAAAACAGGCATATTTTGTTTTGAGCTCAACAAATTATGATTTCGTTCATCACACTTCATACACACATAACGTACAATACAGGTGTGTTGAAAAATTGAAATTGTTTACAATTGGTCTAAAAATTTCAGCAGAAAGTTCCATTTATGGATCCTTCTAAATATGATCATACTCGTATTTATATTAATTTGGTATAGATATTATGGTCTTCGGTTCGATTCTCAGCCGATTCGAAAAAGTTTTTCAGGGAAAAAGGCATATAGAAAAGGCATAGGAAATAGTGCTGAAACAGATGGAATTGTAGAGAGTTGTGCAGTCAACAGATCCTGAAAGTAGTTGGTGAATCTCATGCTCTTCGTCTTTCCAGCGATTGAATGAATACGTTTTCGTGAAAAGGTGGTTGAATGACATTTGGAAGTATTTAGGTCAAAGCAATTTTTTAGGCACCAGACGACCAGAGAATCTGTCGAGATCAAGTTAAAATATAGAATAGAATCATATATCGAAGAAATAGTCTTGGTATCGTCAGCGTAGAGTGAGATATGAGAATATTTTATGACAATTTTAATATCATTAATAGTAAGAATAAAAAGGAGAGGTCATAAGTGGCTGCCTTGTGGGACCCCGCAGAAATCAACAAAGAAGGTAGCTCTAAATCGAACTTTGTAGTAACAATTTTACAGGTAAGAAAAAATCTATTTTGCTGTAACAGGCTCTGAAAAAAATGAGGATACGGCCGGTGAAAGTAAGGGTGAAGCGAGAGCTGTAGTATGTAATGTTGAAGCAGGAGCAACAGGGCATGAGTTGAAGATAAAGATGTTTCAGATTTGGATGAGTCATCGTGGACGGCCAGGATTACCTCAAGTATGGGTTTATTTTTGTACATAACCATATCACTGGAGAGATACAGATTTTGTCCACAATAACATCAATAGACGCCTTAAGGTCTTGGGAATTTTCTTTGATTATTGCAAAAGATCGTTGTTCATTTTTAAATTGAATTTTGTATACAGAAGCTGCTAAAAAGTTAAACAACTATATTGAAAATTTGATATTTTAAAAACGCGTCAGTGATTTTTTTTTAAATTTAATTTTCATTCGCACAAACGAAATTTAAAATAAGCGTACCAATTTCTTTTTTAAAGAAATGTCTTAATAACCTTACATTTTTTTTTATATAATCAACTCACGCTCAAGGGAATATGATTACCCTTTAAATGTTTTAACACAGCGCGGGCGTGAAGTTACGGAAGAGAAAGAATGGTAGGAAAGATGTGTGGCACGATGTTTACAAACCTTAGTTATTAAAAACCCGCTTCAACGATTTAAGGTACTAGTACGGTCTAGAATGCCAAAAAAACGCACGATTTTTGTTAATTTTTTTCTCTGAAACCTTATTAGGTAATAACATAATTTTTTTTAAATAATGAATACATGCGTCAAGAGTGCAAAAAAAAATTATTTTTTTTTTAATTTTCGAATTTTGGCTGAATTATAGAGGGCGCAAACGTCGACTCATCAAAAAATGCATGTTCCCATGGCGGACATTTTGCACTAACAAAATTATACTGCATTGACGTTTTCTAAACAAAATTCACGATTAATTTAAAAGTTATTTTATCAACATAACCTTAAACCTTGCAAGAATAATAATTTATTTGATAAAATTTATCTTTTACAGATGCCAACCTGACAAACGCATTTATGAGAGGATGTCTTTCGTCGGCCCAAGCCGAGAAACTATGTCGCAAAGACGATTGCTACACTTGTGAGGGTACTGGATGTAATTACATACCATCGGATTCAATCGAAATTCCCTTTGCCAATGCTGCAGCCATCCTTAACTACTCGTTGTATTTAGTTTTTGCCGTTTTCCTGATTCGTTCGAAATTAATTTAAAAAGTTTTCTAAACCTAATTGGAGTTTTTTTTTTTCCTTAAACGTAACATTTTTGTAAGAATTTTCATTTCATTTGTAATACAATTAAGATTATTGTCAAATAAAATCAAATTTATTGTTTTTTTTTTTTTGGAAATTTTTCGTTATCTTCGAAAATTGTTTTTATGAAGATCAAAATCTTTTTTGTTTTTTATTTATTCTGTTTTTAAAATAACATTTCAGTATGTGTGTGCAACGGAAGTGCAGGAAATAAGAAAAATTAACGATGTGTCAGGGAAATGCAATTATACGAACGAGTCAAAGCAAGGTATTGAGTAAATATGAAAGGAAAACAGATTTCGGGATCGAAATGGAAATTGTTTTTATTTTAAGGGTGATTTTGTTACTGTTTCGAATAAATATGTTATCGCAATAGCGAAGAGCGTTTTCATAAGGGTACCATATTCATAAAATGAGAGCAGATAAGTTACGAGTATTTGATCTTTTGCAGTTGTGTGTTTTTAAGTGTCAAATATACTTATGTTCTATGTGCCTTCAAACTAGCTGAGGCAGCTATTTCTCCAGCGTGGCTTCTATTAAAATATTCATCAGTAAAGGATTTTCTTCCACTTGGTGTATTCATTTTTTAAATTTAAATCAAGCGAATACTTATATGAGCTAGCTTTACAGGGCTCGCAAAAACGATACTGGTAGGTAAATTATGTATTTAAGTAGATATACTTATAAACTTATTCATTGGTGATTGCAGAAGTTAAAGACTTTTAAATTCCAAAGACTATTGAATTTTAAAAAGCTTTCTGAACTGAAAAATGTACTTTGATACAATATAAGCACGTGACAAATGACTTTACAGTGTTTTTTAATGCTGGATCTAATAAGACTTATGTGGTTTGAACATTCCAAAAAGAAGTTATCATTATTTTAAGGTAAAGCAAGACGCACACTGAAGTGGAATAGTAGTGAAGTGGCGAGAGTAGTGAACAAGTAGCATGGCTATGAAGTGATGGCGAAATAGTATGAAAGTAATTTAACGGGCACTTCGCGAGGAAGAAGCTCTTTGAGTTGTACAACTTGCTAACCTAAATGCTATAAATCAAGAGATGAAGAAGAAAAACTATTGGCAACCTCTCTGGCTGAAAAATAAACAATTTGAAATTTTCAACGTATACAAAAAGGATTTAAAATTTGACGACTGTTTATAAATCTCGTAATTAATATAATTGTTAATCTGGCAGATGGCAAATGTCATTCTTAAGTGTTTATAAATAACTTTGTAATCAAGAATTTATACAGAATAATAAACAGAAATTACTAACTTACTTACTAACTTTGTATCGACCGTAAAACATCCACTTTCTCACTTTTCGCTTGCCACTAGAAATCGAGATTAGTGGCACCAGAACAGCACCACACCACTTGCAAAATATCACTTTACCGCAACTTTATTTTGATGACGAGGTTTTCGTATGTTTACACAGTCACAACCACAACCATTCCACTCGGTCGCCATTTCGGTGCGCGCCTTGCCTTATGATGATGTATTTTCAGTAAAAGGAGTAAATTTAAGGGTTTTTCAGGAAAATCTTATTTGTTGATGACACTTAAAATATAATAGTCGTGGCAAATTACAGTATCGAGTAACACTTGGAAATGGATCATTTTAGGATTTTTGTTTTGCATTAAACGCGCACTCAAGGGGTTATGAATATCCTTATAATGATAAACACAGTGTGAGAAATTTGGAAAGTAGGATAGGATTGGAAAGGAAATACCGATGCACATTGGTTTTGAATGTCTGCACATTGAAATGGATGGGAAATACTGAGTCGGGTAAAGCATTCCACATTCGTGTTGTGCGGCTAAAAAAAAAGAATCTCTGTACTTGAGAGTACGTCCGAAATTGGGCTCAAGGGTAAACAGATGAGCATTCCTAGAAGTACACGTATTACGGTTGAATTGTTTGAGGGGAGGAATGCAACTGGCTATTTAAATAGAGCACTGTTTGTGAAAATATCGGTAAAATAATGATAGACATGAAACATTGCGGCGGTGCTCGAGAAATACAAATGTTTCAGTTAGACAACCGTCGCCTATAATTTTTATAGCTCTCTTTTGAATTCTGTCCAAGAGACTCAAGTGGGTTTTTGCAGGACCTGCACAGATATGGGAATTGTACTAGAGCTTCGGAAGAATAAAGGCTTTATTTATAATAACCAGATCAGAAGGGGTAAAATACTTCTTGCGTCGGCGGAGAAAACCTAAACACTAAGCAGCGTTTTTGGCCACGTCAAATATGTGATCACTCCACAAAAGATGCTCTGTGATGCACATATCTAGAACTGAAAGCTGATCAGTCTCCTTGATGCAAGTGCCGCTCAAAAAAGGTGGCATTAGGGGAGGGTTGCGCTTTAACGACAGTAAACAGCATTGAGTTTTTGAAGCATTAAATTCTACACGGCTTTTGATTCCCCATTGGACAATGCTGAGCTTATCATACGCTGCCGTTGGAAGTCCACATCCGAAGGACAAGGATGTGAATCTAAAAACGAATATGAGAAGCTAAGGGTCCTGTCGTCAGCGAAACAATTGATTTGAATTAGAAGTTTCAGACAAAAATCATTTAAAAACATAAGGAAGAGGGTCGGAGACAAAACGGAGCCCTTGGGCACACCAGCATTTATTTTGTGGATATCAGATTTGAAACCGTCCAAAACTACTTGTAGTGAACGGTCCGAAAAGTAATTTCTAATCCAAAGAAGAAGAGATTCATCAATACCAAATGCACGCATTTTCGATAAGAGAGCTTGATGCCAATCTCTATCAAATGCTTTTGAAATATCAGGTGCAATAATCTTACTTTCTTCAAAACGATGTAAAGATTTGTTCCACTCTTCAGTGAGATCAGATCACAAGTGGACCTATTGCTACGAAAGCCATACTGCCGGTCATTAAGGAGCTTTCGTTCTTCAAGATATTTCTTGAGCTGATAATTTATCAGGGTTTCCATGACCTTGGAAACAAGGGACGTAAGTGCAATTGGACGATAGTTCGAGGGGGAAGAAGATTCGCCTTTTTTAGGGACAGGCTGGACAAATGCTGTTTTCCATCAACTCGGAAAGTGATCTGAAGAGTAGGACAGATGGAAAAGCTTACATAGAGGTTTTTCCAGCGTTGAAGAACAGCTCTTCAAAAATAGCAGGGATACTATCCGGGCCAGCGGATTTGTGAATGTCAAGATCTTTTAGAACTCTTGTAACTGCACGAGTGCGAAAGAAGATTCGTCCCATAAAACCGTTTACGCTCTCAAGTACAGGAGGAGTCATGTCATTCTCTGGCAGCGTCGAATTAATGAACGAATACGTCAACAAGTAGCAGTGCATCCGCAGTTCGCGAAGTTCACTGTTTGCTGCGGATTTTTGTCGATTCATATTTCTTTAAAAACGACGATTATATTAATAATTTTATTTTACTAATGCTGCGTATATAATACTTTCAGCCCTATTAATAAGCACAAAATAAAGGCGAAATAAATTTAAAACGTTTTTTAACTTATAGTTCTTAATAATAATTGTATGTTAGTCTTAAATGAAGTTTGACAATGAGAGGATAACTTATCTCACCGATTTTGGTGATTAACGAGCTGATATCTTTAACTTGCTCGTCAAATTTTATAGAAACATTTAATTTAAAAATACACATACCACCAAGCACCCAAGTAATGGCTGCCATACACTATTGTGTTAACTAACCTTGTCGACAGAACTCCAATATTCAGTACTTTTTGTCTTTTCTAGTATACCAATTTTTTTACAAATTTGTTTGAACTTTGACACAAAAATTAAATAACTGCTTGGAATTTGTTTGACAACAAAAATTATTTTGTATAACTGAGATGACATGCCGGCTTTCAATAATGAAAAAAGGACTAGAAAATTATAGAATTGAAGGAAGTGCTGTCAATTTTTCCTTGTTATTCAGTGAAAAGATAAAATGAAGAAACGATAGTTTTATTAATATTTTAATTTATCAAAGGGATAAATTCATAATCAGTTAATAATTAACTGACAATTTGAAAAATATTTGCTTGCCTAGAAACGGAGTGAATATTTTTACAATGAATAAGTTAAATTGCTTTTTCTGTCCCACTTTCTGTGATGTTTTACAAGCTTCAAATTCGCTGGCTAATTCCCAGGTAGTTTGGATTTTTTAAAGGATATTTTAAGTTCACAAGACATTATAAGAGCCACTTAAAATTATCAACCCAAATTTTAAATTCTAAAACCCAAATAATTATTTACATGTATTACGATAATCGCTACAAAAAATTTAATCAACAATAACGAAGTCGTGAAGAAAGTGGATGCTCTAAGATTTCAAGAAAAATTCTACAACATGTACCATACAGGAATTCAACAATAAATACAACGCATACGATTAGGTCGCACGAATTTGTTTTATGTTGGACAGACAACGGTGTGGTTGATAAGGCCCAATGGGCAGCTAAAAATGTATAAAGCAGTGCCTTATAATCGAGGGTGGTTCAGTAATGTACAATGAAAACAATAATGGTCTCAAGATTGAACACTGAGGGACTCCACTCGTAGAATGTAAGAAATCTGAGAGAATGTTAATCGATTCAACTGCATACTTGATGCACTATAATGCACTATTGCGCCCACAAGAGTATGCAAGACGTTCACATTCATAAATAACTATAAAAGGCCTATCTAATTATGCTAATTATGTTTTTGTTATCAGTCACATCCAAAAATTGCTGTGGGCTCTCGGTCTATATGGCGATGGCCGAACTCGGGATCCCAGGAAAACTGATTCAACGCGTGACATTGGGAAATACGTGGCCCAATGTGCATTTAGGAACTCTTTCGAAAGCAAAATTCTTTAACGGATATTTGGTCCGGTGAATGGTCAAATGGAGGAAAGGATATAACCGTGGACTCTTATCTGCTGTACCAAGATGTGGATGTAGTCCATAAGGCCAAAACACGTCGACTACATTGATACGGCCACATTGAGAGAATGGTCAACAATGCTGTATCCAAGAGGGTCTTTGAATCCCAGGCTCCAGGTTCGCGATGACAAGGAAGACCGAGCCTCCGGTTTAAAGACCAAGTCATCTCGGATGCCAGAGCGCTTGGCTTAAAGGACTGCTCGGCATCACAGAGAATGGAAAGCTTCCGTGTCTAAGGCAGATATTCGTCATAGATCGGGAGCCGGTTAAGTAAATAAGTAAGTTAGCTTATAGGAGGAGGTTAGCACTAAATATTGCACAAACGATTTTGTTTTTTTAATCTTACCGGTTTTAAAACTTGTATATTACGTATAATTAGTTTTTGTCCTAAGTCGATTAACAAATATTGAATTTTCCGAATCCTTTTTTTCTCTGACTGGGTTTGGAGAGAGGCGCCGATTTCAGCTGAAATTCTCTACAGATGGAGCATCAGTAACATATTTCTAACGTAGGGGCGATATTAAATGGTTATAGGGATCATGCGATTTGACCTTGTTAGACTTTTCCTTAACTCGCAGGTCTCTGTCAAAAAGTTTTAAACGACCGAAGCTCTCAAAGTGAACATAGCCCGTGGAAGATCGCTCATCGCCTGGTGTCCCCTAGCGTCAATAAAAATCGGACGCATGTCACCGAAATTTAACAAAGCAGCGGTAGCTATTTGAATTATGTGATATTCAAATAAAAGATCAACCTGTCCCCCTTAGAAAACCCTTTTGCAATGTATTGAATTTATTTTGGCACGTTTTTGAGAAAAATAAGATTTTTCCTAATCGCTACAAAATTCTCTATGTTATTTCTGACTTTGAAAATATGGTTAAAACGTGACGCGTATTTATTTTTAAAATTAAACGATTTTTTTTCGAGCACGCAAATAATTCATATAAGCTTTGGGTGTAATTTAATCTTACTAGACGATAAGTTTAGGTTTATTGGAACTACAACCCATCAGATCATCCATCATTAAATTTATTGCCAGACTATAACATAAAAAAGAAAGAAAAAAAAAAAACACCAAAAAGTTTTCCAAAGGATCACGTCGAACAGACATCAATTTGTTTTTTTTTTTTTTTTTTAAGATCTTCCAAACTTTGTATATTTTATACACAGCCAAGTGAAGTGGGCGGTAAGACCATACAATTCGTTATTTAATTTTACCAATATTTACACTTTGACGCTTCAATAAAGCATCCGAACAGAACAACCAAGGCACTTGGTTCTTACCTTGTGATTTATCACCGTGAATTGTTGAATTCTACACATAATATAAACTAACCATAGATATACTCGTACACCTGCCAAGGTATGATGTTCCGAGAATAACCAGAAGCAGAAGTTACTCCTCGGTAATATCGAGAAGGTGCTCCGCCGTCAGGTATTCAAAGAAATCTTCAGAACTTTTGTTTACAGTATTTAAATGTTTCTGTGCAGCCATTCCAATATTCAATGATGCTCCAATCTGGTACTCGAAATTAATTTAAACAATTTCGAACTTCGGATGTGTTTATATGACTATGATCCCACCAGTTATCGAATTGAAGGCGTATCCAAAAACCGGCCAGCCCGTTTGGCATTTACAATCTGTGAACTTTCCTCGGTCTGCCACAGCCATCGAGTCAGTATAGAATTCAAAATTCTCCCTTTCGTTCGGTGGCAGCAATCAGGGTGATCTTTCGATCGGCGAGAGTCTGAAACTGTTCCAAAAATAGATCACTTGTCATTTTTTGTTTCGAAAATGGGGCAATCCCATTGGTTCGCTGCAACATAGCTAGTATACCATGGATGATTCTTGCGCTTTCGAAGGAACAAGAAGTTCGGTATCGGTGCGATCTCGCTGAATGTGATCTTCACACTTTTCATTTATTTATAAACAAAGATCACTTCGGCGTGATTGCTCATTAGTCCAATCGATAGTCGGATTTTTGGATTTGATCTTTGAAGTTTAACGGGAGGGCCTGGTTTTCTATAAAATTTCTAAGGCTACGCGTGGACAGACATTGTCGACGACCGACGTCGACGTTGATTTGTTGAGTCGCTTGTTGATTTTTGAAAAGAGCATATATACGTGTCAGCTGAGGAATATTTGTGCGGACGGTTGAAAGTTTAATTGACGCTAAAAAGGTTATTGCGCTGATATAAAAGTGTCGAAAAATTGCAAATCGAAAGTGCTAGACAATAAGGTGATGATCCGATGTTTGTTATAATTCGGTGATTATTCGGCGATGAAGTTTCTCACTCACTAGTGCTAATAGTATTTTTTGTTTCTTACATATTTCGGTCTTTTGGTGTTAAAATGCTGATTGTAATTTTATTGAAAATTCGTTTAAGTCTTTTCAACAAGTTGTGTTAATTTTGAGGATTAAATTTTGAAATTAATTGTTGGTTTTGCATCAATAATTGTGTTGTTGTTTTTTTGTTTAAGTAAGGAGATTTTAGTTTGTTGTTGAAAGTTAATTACCTATTGAGTGATTGGAAAAGAAGGAATGCATCAGACGGCTTATCGTCGAGCAATGTCATCAGATTGCACTTCTATGGTAGCTTCGATGTCACCTTTCATCGAAAATGGATTAAATTCGAGTTTTACGGAATGCTGTTATACTGCTGCACCGGATTATTGGACTGGATCTTATGGAAACAGTGCCATTAGTCCAATGAAACAAATTGAAGGTATTATGTTTATAAATTACATACTTGCTTAAGAGAGGATCAGTTGTGTCCGGACGATTTGATCTGGGGATCAAGAGTTTTACCCCCTCATTTAGGCAGATTTATCGAGGTTAAACCAGGGTTCAGAGTTGAAGTATGTGATTATTGCAAATCGGTGGGTTAACATTTTGATGTCATCATTTGTAAAAATGTGTTTTTTTATTTTAATTCTTGCTTTACAATTTACAATCCTTCCTGCAAAATATGGGTCGAATCGTAAGAAAATTACATGACATGTCAAACGTACGAAGAGATTGAGATGATGGCAAAATTAAATGGCTCATTCAATCATTACTTCGTTTGACTCTTAAAAACAGAAACATGTTATACAAATTGTTTAAAATTATAAACTGTATCCTGGATTTTTTAAATTCATATTTTAAGGAGAGGGAAATAGGTCTTAACTGAATACGTTTCGACAACATATATTTTTAACAGCGGCGGTGATAAAGTGTTTTTTTTTTTTTTTTTAATAATTAATAGATGTTTACCTCTTATTAATAAACAAGGAACGATTATTAGTTAACAGTTCCTTATCTCTTAACTTTTAATTCCTATTAGTAAATAGCCTGTGACATGTGATAGTAATCGGCGACATTGGGTGATATGCATAAAACGGAAGTATTTACTACAAGTAAAAGATAATAGTAAATACTATAACTTAAAGCAAATGGTTAAATTTAAAGTATTTACTTCATTCCATATGCATAAAGTTTAGTACTTACTAACTGGCAAATACTTTCAGTATATACTAAATTCATCCAAGTAAATACTAGAATTCATCGGAAATTGATAGTAAATACTTTTTTTTTCTTATCGGGTTAGTAAGTAAATAGTTTTTTGTTAGATTAACCGTTTAATCCCTATATTAAATTACTGTTGCCCTTCTTGTTGTTTTGTAAACATCTGTTACAAGTTGCCTGGATATTGATGGAAGCATATCTATATCCTTTTCGGTTAATGTATTCTTCCGAATGAAATCTAGGTTGTAATATTTCCACGTGAGTACAGTCCAAGGCTCCTATGCATAATGGGAACCTGTATTTGCTTAGCCAATCATTTTTTGCTCCCAGCTGTTCTTCATAGCTCGATGGAAATTTTATCCAATGAGAAGCTTTGTCTTTTATTAATTTTGCAACAAAATTAACTGTTCTGGATACAGTACTCTGATCTTCACCAACGCCAACTTGAAATCCAGGATCTCCGACGTATCGTAAAAAAATTCGCATCTTTTCTTGATGAGTGATTGCCCCTCCTCTTGTTTCAGTTTGAGCTCCTTAAAAAGTATTATATATATGAACCATTTGTTCAACATAAGACTCTATATAAACTTGGCTACTAAGGGCAAGTTTTAAAACTTCGCCACTAACTCCTTTAACTAACGGAAGCCTATTGGTATAGTATCGCAATATACATATATAACAGTTTTCATAAGTGTTTGCTTCTTGTAAAATTATAAATTATATTTTTAAGTTAACAGGCGTATAAGAAAATAGAAAGTTTTACACCATTTCCGCGAACTAACAAAATTCTCCAAATAGTAAGGGTATGTCAAGTTTTAAAACTACAAATTACGATTTTGCAATGACTTACCAATGAAGTATTCACTCAACCAATCTACGTTTTCCCTCTCAAAAGGATAGAGTTGTTTAAAATTTGATTCTGAACCCGATCTTCGACTTTTATAGACTTTTTGTGAACTAACGCGTACAAATTCCGCCATTTCAGTACAGTCAGCAGAAACTTAATTTTAATTTATATCAGCGACGTGAATCCTTTGAGAGTAGAGTTAAGACTGTAAGTTTTTATGGTTTCGAAGCTACATAGTTATGTGTTTAAATCAAAAAAAGTATGTACTTTTAAATTCTCATGTTGCTATCCTTTGACTTTGAAAAAAAGAAGTAATTCCTACAGAAAAAAAGTACTTGCTACTTTTTATGCATACGGAATAAAGTATTTACTGAAAAAGTTCATCCGAAAAAAGTAAGTACTGTGGCCTCAAGTAAATACTTTATTTTCAGCATTTACTGCATTTTTATGCATATCAAAAAAAGTAATTACTTAGAAATTCTCAAGTAAAAGCATTTACTATCTTTTATGCATATCACCCATTAACTCGCCTAAATCCCCGTTCAACTAACGGATAGCTTATTAATACATACATATCCACACAAAGTTAATAAAACTGTTTACAACTGCAAGCATACATTTCATAAATCAGTTCATGTATACATATGAATGTGACACATATATTAATGTTTCGAAAATAAATTGATGACAAGTTGCCGTGCTTCCAATGTCATAAATACTTGAAAGATATCATCAATGGACAAGTTCTCTAGCCGTGTTTCAGCTAACAAGTGTTTTAGAAGTGTTTTTTTTTTTTTCATTTATAAAGGTTTATTCCCGACAAGCTTACATTCATAATAAAGTAGGAAATAAGTAAACAATTTGAATAGATTGATATATATTTTTTTTAAAGTATGTTTTATTATTTTTATAAATTTTATTTTATATTGTAATTGCATGGTAATAATAAGATACAATGTTTTATAAACTAATTTTACAAAGTAGAGCAAACAAAAAAAAATTTAATTAATAAAATTGACGCTAGTAATGAAAATTAATAATTAACAATTTTAAATCTTCAAACAAATTATAATTATATTTACTTATTTTCCGAAAAATGATTTTTAATATTTGTTGCGTTTTGTTTTGAATTTCTTTAATATAACGTGGTAAAAAGTTCTAAAGATGAACTGAATTTACAAAAAATTAACACTCGGACGTCGTAAACGAATATCGAGAATGAGTCATTTAGCGTGACCTTGGGTGATATGCATAAAACGGAAGTATTTACTACAAGTAAAAGATAATAGTAAATACTATAACTTAAAGCAAATGGTTAAATTTAAAGTATTTACTTCATTCCATATGCATAAAGTTTAGTACTTACTAACTGGCAAATACTTTCAGTATATACTAAATTCATCCAAGTAAATACTAGAATTCATCGGAAATTGATAGTAAATACTTTTTTTTTCTTATCGGGTTAGTTGCTTACTAGTTTTTTGCCAGATTAACCGTTTAATCCCTATATTAAATTACTGTTGCCCTTCTTGTTGTTTTGTAAACATCTGTTACAAGTTGCCTGGATATTGATGGAAGCATATCCTTTTCGGTTAATGTATTCTTCCGAATGAAATCTAGGTTGTAATATTTCCACTTGAGTACAGTCCAAGGCTCCTATGCATAATGGGAACCTGTATTTGCTTAGCCAATCATTTTTTGCTCCCAACTGTTCTTCATAGCTCGATGGAAATTTTATCCAATGAGAAGCTTTGTCTTTTATTAATTTTGCAACTAAATTAACTGTTCTGGATACAGTACTCTGATAAACGCCTATATCTTCACCAACGCTAACTTGAAATCCAGGATCTCCAACGTATCGTAAAAAAATTCGCATCTTTTCTTGATGAGTGATTGCCCCTCCTCTTGTTTCAGTTTGAGCTCCTTAAAAAGTATTATTTATATATGAACCATTTGTTCAACATAAGACTCTATATAAACTTGGCGACTAAGGGCAAGTTTTAAAACTTCGCCAGTAACTAAAAACCACTAACTCCTTTAACTAACGGAAGCCTATTGGTATAGTATTGCAATATACCTATATAACAGTTTTCATAAGTGTTTGCTTCTTGTAAAATTATAAATTATATTTTTAAGTTAACAGGCGTATAAGAAAATAGAAAGTTTTACACCATTTCCGCGAACTAACAAAAGGCTCCAAATAGTAAGGGTGTGTCAAGTTTTAAAACTACAAATTACGATTTTGCAATGACTTACAAATGAAGTATTCACTCAACCAATCTACGTTTTCCCTCTCAAAACGATAGAGTTGTTTAAAATTTGATTCTGAACCCGATCTTCGACTTTTATAGACTTTTTGTGAACTAACGCGTACAAATTCCGCCATTTCAGTACAGTCAACAGTAACTTAATTTTAATTTATATCAGCGACATGAATCCTTTGAGAATAGAGTTAAGACTGTAAGTTTTTATGGTTTCGAAGCTACATAGTTATGTGTTTAAATCAAAAAAAGTATGTACTTTTAAATTTTCATGTTGCTATCCTTTGACTTTGAAAAAAAGAAGTAATTCCTACAGAAAAAAAGTACTTGCTACTTTTTATGCATCCGAAAAAAGTAAGTATTGTGGCCTCAAGTAAATACTTTATTTTCAGCATTTACTGCATTTTTATGCATATCAAAAAAAGTAATTACTTAGAAATTCTCAAGTAAAAGCATTTACTATCTTTTATGCATATCACCCCTTTTCTAGGGCGCAAAACTAATTTTTGCAAGTAAGCAATATATTAGAGAGCAAGATTAATCTCTGAAGTTCAAGATAATTTTACAGCGGTATATCCATTAATAGAGTAGAAAACCTAGATAATCTGTCGTATCTTCACAAGCCAAAGACATAAACGAACAGTACTGTTAAAGGCAACATTAAGTTTCTATTAGGAATTATTAAAGTCTAAGTCAAAAGTAAGCGTGTTTTTACTAAAGTAAAAACAATCGCAAGAAGCGATTTAAAGTCACTCTGAAGTTCTTAGTATTTTTAACAGGTTCGGCGGGAAATAATCAAGAAGACTCTTTCGAGATATACATAACTACACACTAAGGTTTTCTTGGGTTAAGAATAAGACTATGTGGGACTATGGGACCAACTTAAAACTTTCTCAAGGTCTTCATTGACATTAAAAACTGCTCAATGAGTCGAAGGCGGCAGCTTAGGTACAACTGAACGTCATATGCATAAATATGAGAAGAGCAGTTGTCAATTATAGATGGAAGTTCGTTGATATAAATAGAAAACAAAATAGTACTAAGTATAGAACCCAGAGGAACACCGGTTACATTGGGCAGAGTTAGACAAACTTTCCCCAACTTGCACGGCTTGTTTTCTATTAGTCAAAAAATATTATATAATCTTCGATCGATGAAAAATTAAACCTATGTATAAGCTTTTAACATAAGTGTAAGTGATTGTTTCGTATTCCGTCGGGCAAGGACGCAATAGTTCTATTTTCATAGGAGGTTATAGACTTTAAGTTTATTTTACTCTTCGAAGGCATGATCAAAGTTATTGCTAACGGAAGTGACTTCAACAAATTTTTACGTTAACAAAGAAATGATGAAATATTACCGGCAGAAGAAGACAGACATAGTCGTAATTGAGGTGTTATTTTGAGACGATGTAGTCAAAGGTAATTGCAAAAATCTTGTGGATTGCATTCCAAGAATTATAAAAAAAAACGGCGGAGATATTTCCTCTTTAATCTTATTCATTTTTCTTATTAAAGAAACCAACAAATTTTTTTTTTTTTTTTTTTTAGTTTAATTTTTTATTCATCTTCAGTTTAAATACATACGCATATTGATTATTACATAAATTCATCTTAAAACTAACAAAATGTATTGTTTATCATTAATTTGTCATCAATTCATGATTTTTATCAGAAAATTAACTGTGTTCACATTAATTCGAACAGTACTGTGTGGTAGTAAGCAGAAAAAATTTCACATGGATTTCAATAAATCCATTTTCTAAACCTTCAATCACTAACCAAGTTAAAACACTGCCCAAACCTACAAAGTTGGCTCTTCAAAAAGAGAGGTTTTGGGATTGCTTAGAGTTTCTGGATTTCATTTTAGATACCTTTCGATTCACTAACACATTGAAATTCATGTCCATATATCTTTACGACTGAACTACACCAGAATATCAAATTTAAAAGTATTCTATTCGTATTCCATGGTTACATCACTGAATCTTACCAAATAAAAAACCCATTAATGTTTTTGAAGTAAAACTTCTTTTCCGGCGTTGGGGGTAAAAAAATTTCTATGCAGCTGTCAGTGACATGTCAAACCGTCACGCCATCCGTCAAAGACAGCGACATGTTTTTAGCATGTGCAAAGTAAAACATGAAGTTGGATACGATTTAGAATTTACATATTTCAAATGGCTGCATTCAAAGATAAACATAAAACTATAGGTTCAGACGCGCAATGGCTATGCAACCGAATAATTATTGACAAGCATATTGCAATCCAAATAAATTTTACCAACACCTAACCCTCGCATACAAAGTACTGGCCAAAAAGTTGGGTATATCCACTACCATTTGTATTCTTGCTGTCATAGACGGCATGCCATATAACCATCAGGTTGCCTGAAAGTTTTGAAATTATACTTTTTAATAATATTTATTCGCTTAATCGCACACGCCACCGACATTTGTTTTGATATTTATAAATTTGAACGTCACCCGACTAATCAATCAAATACTTTAATAATTAATTTTACAAGAGTGCCGCTGTCAGTGTACTTGCTTTCCAAGTTGCCTGGATACTGAATTAATGCCAGGTGACTACTAAGTTGCTCGGGTTTGTACGGGTTAATAAGAAATGCTTGTGTACATTACAAGATTGCAACATGCTTGCCAATACTTGCACGTGCAGACCTATGGTAATACAAACAAAGCGAGGCAACTTGCTTGTCAAGTGGCATGGGAGTTTTGTACTTTTCTTCTCGATTTCATTTAAGGCTAGGCGCGCACATTCAATTTTTTGAAGTAAAACTTCTTTTCCGGCGTTGGTGGTAAAAAATTCTCTATGCAGCTGTCAGTGACATGTCAAACCGTCACGTTATCAGTCAAAGACAGCGACATGTTTTTAGAATACAAAATGTTTGTTCGTAGGTTATAATCTTACAGAAGCTTTGCTTGAGGAAAAAGAAGTTTTACTTCAACCGCGCGTACGTCAGTACACACAATCTTTTTTTTTTTTACTTTAAACCTTTAGTCAATTTAAATGGAATATCCGGTTTGCTATAAATAAATAAATATGGGGTTTAAGTGCACAGCGACCCATATACATATCTGTAATACGCTAGCTTTGCGAAAGAGGTAGCCACCAACTCGAATTGTATTCCCCTTTATTAAGATTGTCAATGTGCTTAAACGACATGGAATCCTAAACATCAATTGGCTTGTCACTTTTTTCACCAATGATAAATCTTTTACTAAAATGTCAATTGTCTTTTCTAGAAATCTAGAAAATTCAGTAAATCGAAAACCATAAAATGGATGAATATCTCACTATACATATTTACTTGCGACAAAAGTACTATAGAGAAAAGTTTGCATTTGGAAAAAATCGAATTGGAGATTTGGATCCATTTTGACATTAAGATGATAGACAACACGTGGTCTAGAAGAAATTCTTAGAAATTCCATTTTGTTTTTTTTTTAGTTCCAAAATTAAATGTACTTGCTATAAATATTATCTCGAAAATGGCTATATACATTTTTATAAAAAAATTCTGTCCACCAATCAACATATGGTCTAAAATTTTGACTGAAAAACATGTTTTCAAAAAATTATATTTACCTGCCACCTGCCATAGAGGTTTTTTTTTATTTTCGACTATATCATTAATGGCTTGACAGATTTCAATAAAAAAATTTGTTTACAGGAGTTCCTATAATATAAAATTATAATATAAAATTAAATTGTAATTTTATTTAGTAAATTCATTTAAGATTTATGATAATTTATAACTTAAATGGTATCAAAGTTAAAAAATCTGAAAATAGTATATACTTTCATAAACAGGGTTTTGATTCATGAAGGATCTTTGTCTGATATGCATTTACTTTCCACACTCTATTATTTCTAGTACGATGCTTCCAGCCATCGAGACTAAGCACTCTAGCCTTGGCGATGATTTGGAGTTCAAACCGAAGATACGGTATTTTTTGTCCTCTCTATAACGTGTTTTGAGTTTTGTGAACTACTCGTACATCTTTGTCTTGGTACAGAGCATTATAGTGTTTTGGGTTGTATCTTCTTTTACATTCTCACTCCTCATTGAAGAAATTTTCTTTAGAAAGTGGACATCACCCAGCTCCTCTGCCTTTCTGCTTATCAATATTCGGGCCGAAAAGCAGGCGGTGTTTGGTCGATATAATCGAACAAAGGCAGTTCTGAGTTTGGTTCGAAAGTAATCAACTCAAGTTCGACAAGAAATTATGCCCAATCCGCGTAAAATGATACTGAAGATTGCGATCTATACGGTTATACAAAAATTCAAAAACAGTGTCCCTTGTTTTATAAAATGCTATGGAACATGAGTTACTTTGGTGTGCAATTTCTGCCCAAGGGATAATTGACTCTTTTTTTCTCAACTATGTAAGGGCAGTCACTGCTGACGTGTATTGCCAAGTAATTGACTAATTTTTTGAAATCACACTGTCACACTGGCTGTTTCTCGGGTTCAAAAATAGAACACAATTTTAAGAATTATAGGACGACTCCACACACAACAAGAGAAAGTTTCAATGAAGAAACTGGGCCTAATTTGTCACCAAAATTAATCAGATAGTTTGGAGACATGCTCTAGAACATACAGCAAAAATCCCCAAATAATTCAGGCTCTACAAAAATGTACGCTGTAAAATTGTTAATAAACCTAATGCGTGTTCAATATAAGGTGTGTTTTATTCACTGCGGCATAGCTTGCACAGCAAAATTTCTCTGGGCAAACAACAGCAATTTGATTGCTGACGAAAAAGATGCCAGTAAAAAAATGGCAGCTCTGCTGGTGACAGAACTTTAAATTATTGAAATGAAGATGGCGCTATGCAGTCATTTTTAGAATTATTTTGTTTCACGAATGTTGGCAATTGCTCATATTTCAAAGTTAAATCACATTTCACCTTTAAATTTGGCATTAGGAGCATCGTATATGAATTATTAAAAAATGGAGAAAAGGTAAATACATATATAAAATTAGTTAATTTTTTGAATATTTCAAATAAAAACAACTTTTTAACTATACAGACCAAAGCGTTAGAGCCACCACGAAACAAAGGCGTTGCTGCATTTTTATACCAGTAATTTTTATTATTTTTATCGCCAGCAATTGAAACAAGCCATTTACTAACACGTCCAACTATAGACCACGCAGTAGTTTTTGCAACTCCGAAAAAGTTTCCAAGTTGCCGAAATGTCACGGTGTTACAAATATACCACACAAACATGAGCATTTCTTTTTTGGCGTTGATTCGTGGTTTTGAAGATTTCAGAAAGAGAATAGGATTATGTATGAAAAAACAAACAAAAATGAATAAATGTCCTACCGACCAATTCTTCCAAAGTGAATCTTTTCTGAATCTTGAAATGTGTTTCGAAGTCATCATCGCTTTAGGCTTCAATAGTTTCTATGAAATTGGAAACACTTGCTTGCACGGATTTCTTCCTCTAATAAAGAATCATCGGAAATCTCACTGATCTCAAGATTTCTCCACTGCTAGAAGATGATTCTAAAAATTCTATCCGGGACTTAAAGAAAAAAATGTATTTTTTTAAGAAAACAAGAAATGCTTTTCTGTTCATTTTATTTGTTTTATTTTCAAACATTTCGTAATTCAATTCAATAATCCGTTTGTTTACTTCACTTCTTGTTTGCCAAAAGCATACATGTTTTGACATAAGATTTTGACATTTTCTATAATAATGGCCAACATTGAAATATATATTGAAATTGACATATGAAGTGAGTTTAATCGTTTTATTCGCACTTGAATGCCGCGCTGGCTATGCAGCAATGAATAAAACACACTTATAGACGGTGTTGTTTTTATAACGGTTAGTTGGTTTTAATGACTTTTGATTAAACTGTATAACAACAAAATAATGCAATTGTTTTTTCAATATTTTTTTTAACCGAAAGTCTTTAGGTTCAGGCAATGAGCCGTCTGCCAGACTGAAATTTTTGTATTGATAAGCATTATTTAAAATAAGATAAAATAAAAAGAAAAATTATTAATTATTAAGGTAGTACGCTTTTTTTAACAAAAGTGTATATTTTCAAAAATCATCAACCATCTCTGATTCTTTTTCTATAATCGAGGGCACTTGTTGAGTATCAGAATATTCCAGTCGTATTCACCAACAAAAATCTTCATCAGATCCTCTTTTTGTAATGTCCTTACCCCAAAATACATCCTTCGGATTTCATTCAAAACGGGTCATACCGCAATGGAATAAAAAACGTGCTCTCTCTCTTCCCTTGCAGAGATCACACAATATTGGAAGGTCAGGTCGATGTGACACGTAGTTTAAGTTTATTAATTCACTGTTAACATAAAGATGGTTTGGTTCGTATCATCTCAGTTTTGTTCCCATCCGGAAAGTATTTGTTGACTCTACTATAGTACATTCTGTCTAGTGATAATTTAGATATGTACCATAATTATTACATATTTATTCTATATGAACGATGCTGATTTTTCTATAATGTTTTCAAATTTTCTTCTTAGAAAAGTAGCTCCTTCAATGGGATAGAAGACACAACCACAGTTAGATACTTGCCATTTTTAGCCGTAATACTCATTTCTTTCTAACATATATGTACTTCAAGACAATTTTCGGCAGACGCCCGTGTTCCATTTCCATGACTTTAAATACATAGTTAAAATGTGTTTTTCAACGTTTCCAACATAAGAGGTGGACAGCCTCTTTCCAGATAGATCATATGGTTTGGGGTGTTATTCGGTTATCTTAAGATACGATTTATAAAGTAACGTTGAAACTTTTCTACGCAGTCAAAATTACCATATCCACAGACAGGGTTGCGAATTTTTGAATTAAAAAATCCTTAAGTCATAAGTCTATAGATGATTTGTGAATTAAAAAAATTTAATTCATAAGATATTTGGTGACTTATGAATTAAAAAAAAATTAATTCACAACCCCCAAAGTGACTTATGAATTAAAAAAAATTTAAATCCTAAGCTACTAAGTGACTTATGAATTAAAAAAAAATGTATTCACCACCTACCAAGTGACTTATGAATTAAAAAAAATTAAGTCATCAGGGAGTAAGTGACTTATGAATTAAAAAAAATTTAAGTCATGAGCAACAAAGTGACTTATGAATTAAAAAAAATTTAATTCACTACCTGCTAAGTGACTTGTGAATTAAAAAAAATCAAGTCATCAGGGAGTAAGTGACTTATGAATTAAAAAAAATTTAATTCACAAGTCAGTTGGTGACTTGTGAATTAAAAAAAAATTAATTCATAAGTTAGTTGGTAGATTGGAAATTTTTAAGCTTGTTTTGACTACATAATTATTTAATTATTAACGAAAACTTTCAAATCTAGTTTTTAAATCATAAGATTATCACGCTAGCTTATAAATTATCCATTTCATAATTTTTCTAATCAGCATTTATCCATTAACTTATGAATTAATTTTTTTTTAATTCATAAGTCACTCAGTTGGTTTTGAATTAAATTTTTTTAATTCATAAGTCACTTACTTGCTGATGATTTGAATTTTTTTAATTCATAAGTCACTTACTTGCTCATGACTTGAATTTTTTTAATTCCTAAGTCACTTAGTAGCTTGGGAATTGAAATTTTTGTAATTCATAAGTCACTTACTTGCCCATGACTTAATTTTTTTTAATTCATAAGTCACTTAGTAGGTTCTGAATTAATTTTTTTTTAATTCATAAGTCACTAAGAAGCTTATCATTTAATTTTTTTTTAATTCACAAGTCACCAACTGACTTGTGAATTAAATTTTTTTTAATTCATAAGTCAGTTCGTAGCTGCTGAATTATTTTTTTTTAATTCATAAGTCACTCACTAGCTTGTGAATTAAAGCCAAGCTTAAGCTAACAAGTGACTTAAGCTTTTGCAACCCTGTCCACAGACTTGTGCTGCATACGAGTTCGCGTGGATAACTTTTTGATGTTAGCTATGTGCTACAAATTTACTTTGAATGCAAGTACTCCACTCCACACTGAATTTATGGCTTGTCTTGCTTTTGCTAATTTCACTTTTACAATGTTTTTCCACGTTAAGATTCAACGTTATCAGAAGGAACCTATACTCTCGTACAACTTTAATAGGATCCGTTTGGTAAGACCACGTTTCATTTCTTGAAAATCGACTTCCCGCATCTCTAAGTACAAGAAATTTCGTCTTTTCTAAATTCAAAGACAGATTCTATGATTTACAGTACTTTTCAAGCCTTTTGATTTTAAGCTGCATACTACAAACTGTGTCGGGGAGAAAAACTATATCATCTGCATACATTAAGCCCAGGACTAGAACCTGATTAATTTCCATTCATGTTTTTTATATTTAATCCAGTTTGTTAATCTCTTTTTTAGATTATTAGATTAGATTAAGAATTTTATTTTTCAATTTGTTTTATATAAAATTTGACTTAAAACTTATTAGATTACTAAATTACTTATTAGATTACTAAATTAAATCATTTTGGCTCAACAATAGGGCCCAACGTTCTTAATTTGGCTTTACAAATTACTATTTGCTTCATCATATCATATTAATGTTTTCTTAATCTAATTCATGATTTTTTAATATTAAAAAAATAATAATTTTTGATGAGTGGGCGCTTTATCCCCTGTAGTATTGATTGTTGTTCTTCTCGTAAAAAGGTGCGTTGTCGTTATGGATGATGTCTTCAAATTGATCGTCAGTGAAGGCTCGGGTGTATAGATACTTGTCACTAGGCTCTAATTCATGCTGGAGAAGTTGTTGCACTTCTGTGTTGGGATGATCTTCCAGGTTCTTGATGATTTTTCCGGAGAGCTGCAGTAAATACTTGTCCAATGGTATTAACTTTGCTTCTTTATACAGATTCCTTGTTGGTATATATTTCTTCGTCAGTGGGTTACGGTACAGTCCAGTGCAAATGCGGAGCATCTTTCTTTCAAAAAGCTTCATCTTTTTTATTGTTGTAGGTAAAATAGTAAAACAGATGGGAAAGGCGTAGGTCAGAACGGGTCGGATAAGTTGTTTGTACAGAAGCAGCTTGGTCTTCTTACTTAGTCCATTTCGCCTCCTGAGAAGCGGATGCAGAGAATAATTGGCTCTCGTCAACATCAAGATTATAGTCTCTTGAAAATTAGAGTTGTTCAGGAAAAATATTCCTCTATAATTTTTTGAGTTCATAAAATATCCTTTTTTGTGAAGCGGATATATGATTGACTTTTTAAAACTCTGGGGAAAATCTGCACTCTCAAATAATCGATTTAATTCATTCGTAAGGGACTGTGCAAATTCTAAGCAACCGTTTTTGATGAACTCGAAATTAATTCCATCTCCGCCAGGGGCTTTGTTTTTTTTTTTGCTAATTTGGAGAAAATCTGCAAGGCAGAATGGTTGATCAAGATACTCATCAATTATTTGAGGTTCTGGGTATCGTACTCTGAGTAATTTACGAGTAGATTATTCAAAAGAGCTTTAAATGGTGTATACAAATCGTTCTGTTGCTCGTTTTCTAATTTTTAAACGATGCATATAAATTTACATAAATTTTTTGACAGCATAAGCTTATGGTCTATTGAATAAATTATTTTTGTACCTTCTTAGTAATTTCAGAAAAGCAAAAGGCTTCTTTCTTGCCTTCATGGAATATTTCTCGAACCACTTTTAATTACTTTCCATTTTATTTCCAAAATAATTTTGGCAAGAGATTAAGCTGGCTTGTATTCGACAGATTTCTATTAATTGTCTCTTCGAGAAAAAACTTCTAACGGCATATGATCCGAGACTATTTCCTCTCCAATTCTAAAATCCAAAATCAGATCATGGCACCCTACACTCTAAGAAAAGTATATTCTCCACTTGAGTCTCCAACGCAACTTCTTTTCAAAACCTGACAGTCAAAGCTTATGTTTTTGAACTTTTTTGACTTTTTTTCGAAAAAGTTAAGGTAATTTTGAATTTCTAAAATATGCTTAATCTACGCAAAGTTTTTAAATATGTTTAAAGTAAAACAAAAGCAAAATATAGTACAAAAAGTTTCCTGCAATACATCATTGACCATTGTAGACGTCATCTGCTAAATTATAAGGAGCGATTAAGATAAATGACAGCTTCTACTACTCCAGTCCTATAGTCAGTTAGTCGGAAAACCCATAAATCGTCGCTTTTCCGGCAGAGTGGCATAAGTCGAAATTTGTCGTTTTTTAGTTTAGAACACAGAACTGAGCTGAAAAAAAAACACAATTTTTCTGTGTAATCGGCGTTAACCTACTTCTTCTAGCTTCCGAGTTATGAAAAAGCGCCGCTCTCAATTTTCAAAAACATTCCTGTCATTTTCTACGTATAAATACGGCATAAATCAATTTTTGTTTTTTTTTTAATATTTCGTTTTTTATAAAACTTAACAAACAAAAAATGCAATTTTTTCACGTATTCAACATTCGAGTTTTGTTTTTTATGAACAACGAATTTTTTTTTCAGTATGAAAAAAACTTTAAAAGGCTCTCCTGAAAATTTGCAAATTTCGACTTATGCCACTCTGCCGGAAAAGCGACGAAATATTGTTCACACTGAAACCTCCATTCCATATGATTTCACTCAAATATAATTCTTTGTTAACCTATGCGCCAACAAATTATATGCATCATTATTCCAAATTATTTGACTAACCATGTAAAACTTGTCATAATTAATTATGATCTCAGCTTCTGACGCAGATCTCTTAAGTTAAGCTAACCTAATACCCAATTAATCGCTTATGATTGCACTCTGAAATGGCACATACAAGGACGCTGCCCCTTCACTTCTTCGACGCTTGCGGTGCACACAATTCTGACAGGAAAAATGATTTATTCGCTTTTAACAGCAACACGAACACTTTTCTGACATAAAGATTTGTAGCATGTTTCGTACATATATACATAGAACTAAAAAAAGGAGGCTTTTCAATTCAAAATAATAGAAACCCATCGCGACTTTCACACCAGAGATCACCTCATCTAATTATGACGCCCAAGAGATCTCACCTAGTTTATTATAGTGGCCGAAAAAACTAGCTTCATGCGTGACGATTGACATACTTGTGCAGGTCGCGATTGCTCGACGAATTCTAAGGATGCTGTTCCACCAGAATCAGAGTCTCGCCACACGTAACCGACTAAATATCAAATGAAGTGATTTCTATTTTTAGGCTTTCAGGAACAAAGTCTGCTGATGCCGTCGAGTTGTGCTATACTTTTGGGGAAAAAAAATAAATCAAAAAAATTGTATTTCATTTGACTGAGAACTCGAGCGTTCCGGATCAGGCGAGACACGTATAACCACAACTTTGCAACGCTAGGCTTATGTTTCAAAGGAGATCTTATTATTTGAAGTGGATATACACAAGAACATTGCTCAGTATTTAGTCTTGAAATGACCCATGGCGGGTCGGAATGCCATCAATTGTCACTAACAAGACATCGGAATTCGACTTGCTACTTATTTTGCGGTGGTTTTTACAAATAATTAAATAAAAATTATCCTTAATGGCTTCGCATCGGTGCGGAGATGGTATTCAATTAGTGGTGCTTTAGATTTGTCTTACCCTCGACAAAAATTGTATTGCTATAGATATGCTCGAATTGTAACATAGTCCGTGACAGATTCAATCAATTAAAAACATTGACATCTATAGCTATGCATTCATATGAACCGAAAGTTTTTCATTTGTTAAAAAATGGGTGCCATAGTTTCTGGAAAAAAGTTTCAATGAAGAAAACATATTTTTTTGAAATTTTCTAGAAGTAATTTCCATTGTAGTGAACCAACCATTGAGTTTTGAATCACTTTTACAAACGATGACGTCTCCGCACACAATTTAGAAGATTTATTGTTAACATACAAAGGTCGTTTTTAAAGACACATCAACCCCTATTCTGGAATCGTAGGTAAAAATGGATACAAATGCTCCTTTCGGGTTACAGTGGATTAAGTGGAGTCTTCGTTCAACGTGTCCGTCGGCTAAAGGGCGCATTCAAACAAGTAGATGAAGAAGGTTACGTCCGTCGGTATTGAACACATGATAAGAAGCTTACAAGTTGAAAACAGATTTATCACAGTAATGAACATTTATTTCTAACCTTTTCGCAGAGGTGTACCAATGAAAAGACCTGCGGGTAAGTTTCGTCAAATTATTTGAAGAGCTTCCTCTTCTGGTGGCTTTGATTCTACGTATGGTCACCAGCCTTACCACTTCCGGAAAAAAAGTCGAAGTAGATTTGAAGAAAAAAGGGAAGTAAATTGAGAAAAATCGAAGTAGATTTACTTGCTTTTAGAAAACATTGAACTCGAGATATTCATCAGTTGACATTACAACACAAAAAAGTAGAGATTCCGTTTGTCCGTATGTCTGTAGGTCTGTACCTCAACCCGTAGGCTAGAGGAGAAAATTAAATGGTTTGTTTCTTTAGCTCGGTTCCTACCATATTGAAATATCATATTTATTTCGAAAATGGTTCTAATGATTTTGATAAAAAAAAATATGTTTAGACAATATCTGTCGTAGAACCCGTTTTTTTTTTATTTTCAAATTTCTCATTTCCGACTCTACCGATCCGATCAAAATTTTTATATCGGAGCTCCTTTGATTTTGAAATAATATTGTATACAAAAACTGTTTTTCTTAAATGTATATTATTGAATACTTAAAATTGTCAATACATTTCTTTTAATTTTAAAGAAATTTCGTATATAAGAACAAAATTAATTTATAAAAACTACACAAGCAAGGATTCGTGTACACATCAGTGTGGTGAGTTTCTTTGCTTTTTGAAATTACTCATTTGTGTATTTGTACTCGTATTGTGTTCACCTTCTTTTTATTTCTTATAGTAATTTATGGAGTTGCACACACTCCTTAGAGTGAAATAGAAAAAACGAAGTAGATTTGGTTTTTGTAAAATTGAAGTAGTTTTAAACACAGAATTATAAAATGAAGTAGATTTCAGTATTTCGATGAAGGTGCGAAGAAGGAATAAGTAGATTTTAAAATATTTTGAAAAAAAGAAGTAGATCTACTTCAATTGAAGTAAAGTGGTACCACTGATGGTCACCAATAACATCAGAAAAGAAGTTTCTCAAAAAGGATTGTGAAAACGCGCACCTACTTTGGGATTTTATCAAAGTCTTCCTTATGTCTGGTTTGCGAAGACTCTTGGAACTCAATGAATTGTTCGCTTCATTGGATGCATCGACGATCTTCTATGTTGTAGGCTAAGAATTAAGTTTTATTTTTTGAAGTGGAATGAAAAATTTTATCCTTAACATCAGGACTATATCAGTTAGTTTAAATAGAATTTTTGGTAGGATTATGGCTATAAAAAGGTTGTCAGGTTGAGAGAGTTAAGCTTTTGATGCTACAAAACAAACTCCAATGAGGGTAACCGGAAAACGTACAGGCCAGCTAGAAATACCTACACTGATCAAATTCGAAGAACCAAGTTCTTACACGATCAAAATCTACGTCAAAAAAAATACTACAATTTCCCAGAAGTAGTAAAAACTTTTGTATTTTGTAAAAAAAAAAAAATATTTAAAAAATCTTCTTAGTCGTTTACAAGAACACTCCTTTTGTCAGCTTGCAAGAAAAAGCAAATTTGCTTGCAACGCAGTTTGCTGTTGATTCGATTCTGCCACACAGTGTTATAACTCTTTCTGTACTTGAGACCGTAAACGGTTCTTTGGAAAAATCTTCTTTCACACTCGAATCGCATTGCAAGAGTCCTCAAAGATCTGGAAATACATAAATCCGCTGGTCCAGATTGTGTATCCTCTTTAGTTCAGCTAAAAGTTTAACCAATTCTACATCATTTTCTTTAGACCAACGCTTGATAAGACCGAGGGAGGAATTTGCTTTTGCAATAATTTGATCAATATGAGTCCGAAAATTGTGCTCTTTATCACATACAATCCCAAGATCACGAATTGAGGTGATGACAGGTATGAGAGCATTATGAAAGTGATAAATTCTTGGGGGAGAGGGCAGACGTTTGCGAGAAAAAGTCAATGATTGACATTTATTCACATTCAGCTCTAGGAAATTTTTTTCACACCAAGTGAGAAAAGAATTTAAGTCTTCCTGAAGAAACGAGGAATCAAATGGAGAAGAGATTACCTTCATAATTTTTATATGAGGAACACCTGAGGTGGCAAAGATGGGATTGGACACAGCACATCTGAAAACAACGTGATATATTCGATTCTCTAAGTATGATTTAACCCATTTGATGAATGATGAGTGGGAAACCTTACGCTTTTAATTTGATGTAGATTATTTGGTGGCTGATCTTATCGAATGCTTTACTGAAGTCGGTTGTAATAACGTCATCTTCGTAGCCTTTTTCCAAAGCGCAGAGTGTCTTCGAGGCAAACTGAGTAAGGTTCGTCGTGGCAGACCTTTCTTTTAGGAAACCATGCTGTAGTGGAGAGACGATTGACTTACATTGAAAATAAAGGGCGTCATACACGATACTTTCAAAGAGTTTAGGGATAGAGGAGAGTTTAGCTATCGGACGATAGTTAGAAATATCGTTTTTACTGCCTTTTTTATGGATTGGAAAGATAAAGGAGCTTTTTCAAAGCGTAAGGAAGACTGCTTGAGCGAGCGAAAGACGAAAGAGGACGGAAAGGGGTAGGTAAAGAGTATTAACACATTTTTTAAGAAAAATTACTGGGATGCCATCAGGACCAGGAGAAAAGTCATCTTTCAAAGAAGTGATCTTCTCAGCGACACTCTGAGGACTTATGTAAATAGACTGGAGAGTGGTGTGCGAACTAAGATCGAGAAATCTGTGATATTCAAAATCAGGATGATTTTGCCCGATGCTATAAGATTCACAGAAGAAACAAGCAAATAGGTTAGCAATCACTTGAGGCTCAGAAACTAAGTGTTGTGGGAAGGCGCCGTCGGATTTTCTCTTAATATTAATAAATTGACAGAACCGCTTAGGTTGGGATAGAAGGCTGGATTGCATTTTTTCGAGATATTTGTAGTAGAAAGAGTCGCAAAGGATAGAGAAGTTTGCTGATGCTTGTTGGTAATTCGCATAATTTAGAGTGGTCTGGAACTTAAGATAAGTTTTCCACAATTTGTTCCTAATATTGCGCAGAGTACGTAACTCCTTTGTATACCAAGGAAGTGATGACACAAAACTTTTTTGAACTGTGTAAGGAACACATTCGAAAATAGATGTAAGAAAGAAGGAAAATGTTAATAGGGGTTTTGGGATATTTTGATCAATAGAGAAGATAAGAGATAGAGGGGGGTGATACAGCTCAAGGGTGGATAGAAGATGGGAGCTTTCGGAGACGATAGAGTTATAAGGGTCGGAGGAGAAGATGAGGTCGAGTTTTCTACGTAAATTATTGAGGATCCTACTTATTTGGAAGAGGGCGAATTCAAGTAACCGATCCGTAAACAGAAATTGTTTTTCAGAAGTTGGATTAGAAGGAACAAAACATGATTCGTCCTCAGAGGGGATCCAGTGTAAGTCAGGCAGATTGAAATTACCGATAATTATAAGGTTGTCACTGGATGCTGCACTTTCAATTAAGGAATTGATTGAGTTGACAAATTCTTGATAGACTTGAGTGGGTTGTGAAGGGCGAATATAGCAGCAAATAAGATAAAAACATCGATTGCAGATCAAAGAGTGGCGAAAAAATACAATGGGAAACTAACAACAACTAACATCAAAGAAACTGAAAAGCTTTCTAAAGTCGGTATGTGTGTTAATGGATTGATCATATATTCGACATAGCCATAAATGCACCGAAATGCTTAGGTTTTCTTAAAAGATGCAAGCAATTTTTTTCTTCTTCTGATCTTGCACGACCTATAAGGCATAAATCCGCCCATAACTTGAGTATAATTTTCATATCAGGGCTGGTGCCACCATTAATCTTTTGAACCTGTTAAATAGAATTTAGAATAGAGCCCTAACACATCCATTACGGAAACTTTTGTATGTCTTGAGCACCGTCGGTCGTCGGAACGTCTCTTGTCTTTCGATGTTTTATAGCTTTTTAGATCAAGAATATTCAATTGAAATAGCCAGTTGCATGTCTCTCCTCAAACAATTCCGCCGTAATATTTGTCAAACTGTGAATGCTTATTATTTGCCCTTGACCTTTACTTCGGACGTACTCTTAAATATAGAGGTTCCTTCTTAAGAATAATAGAATGTGCAATACTTTGGCCTTCTCGCTTTGTCCGCCTCATTGTGATATATGTAACGGGTGATTTTTTTGAGGTTAGGATTTTCATGCATTAGTATTTGACAGATCACGCGGGATTTCAGACATGGTGTCAAAGAGAAAGATGCTCAGTATGCTTTGACATTTCATCATGAATAGACTTACAACTTAGACAACGTCGAATTTTCAGTGAATGGGCCCTAGAAAAGTTGGCAGAAAATCCGCTTTTTTATCGACAAATTTTGTTCAGCGATGAGGCTCATTTCTGGTTGAATGGCTACGTAAATAAGCAAAATTGCCGCATTTGGAGTGAAGAGCAACCAGAAGCCGTTCAAGAACTGCCCATGCATCCCGAAAAATGTACTGTTTGGTGTGGTTTGTACGCTGGTGGAATCATTGGACCGTATTTTTTCAAAGATGCTGTTGGACGCAACGTTACGGTGAATGGCGATCGCTATCGTTCAATGCTAACAAACTTTTTGTTGCCAAAAATGGAAGAACTGAACTTGGTTGACATATGGTTTCAACAAGATGGCGCTACATGCCACACAGCTCGCGATTCTATGGCCATTTTGAGGGAAAACTTCGGAGAACAATTCATCTCAAGGAATGGACCGGTAAGTTGGCCACCAAGATCATGCGATTTGACGCCTTTAGACTATTTTTTGTGGGGCTACGTCAAGTCTAAAGTCTACACAAATAAGCCAGCAACTATTCCAGCTTTGGAAGACAACATTTCCGAAGAAATTCGGGCTATTCCGGCCGAAATGCTCGAAAAAGTTACCCAAAATTGGACTTTCCGAATGGACCACCTAAGACGCAGCCGCGGTCAACATTTAAATGAAATTATCTTCAAAAAGTAAATGTCATGGACCAATCTAACGTTTCAAATAAAGAATCGATGAGATTTTGCAAATTTTATGCGTTTTTTTTTTTAAAAAAGTTCTCAAGCTCTTAAAAAATCACCCGTTACAAGCTTTCAAGATCAATGTGCATCTACATCTGTTTTTAAATCCTACCCACTTTACCTAAACGCTCGCACTTAAATTTTTTCTTAAGTTTCCTGGAAAGCGGTTTTAAAAGAGGTGACTAACCAAAAAACGTAATTTCGAATTAAAAGAGTTACTAGCATCCACTTATACCAAGTTCACTGGCGCAAAATTTTTAACATTGCTCGTTTGAGTAATAAATAAAATGCACGACTGGATCGCACGTACTTGTTCTCATGTAAAAGTACTTTGGAATTTAATGATTTAACTAGATCAAAATGTTCAAATGAATAAATTTGTTCACACGTCTTCAAGATATTGATTTTTCCAAAAAAAAATGATTTTTTATTTCAAGAACACAACAAAAATTTTTTCGAATATTTTTATATTCAAAATTATTTTAAATTCAAAGGAGCTCCTGTACATACATTTTGATCAAAATCGTTAGAAGCTTTAATGAGAAAGTAGAAAATAAAAAAAATAAAATGCACGACTGGGTCGCACGAACTTGCTCCTATGTAATAGATTAGGAATTTTAAAAACGAATGTTATTAGAGAAAACTGTTCATAAGGATCAAATTAATTTTTTAAATTCTTTAAGTAGTAAGAGACAAAAACAGAATGCTATGCAAATATGAATTTATGTAAGAACAAAAATTATAAGTCGTTTTAGTGGTTTCTTAAAAAAAAGCTTTTATATACAAACTTTTTAAAAGGTTTTCAAGAAAAAATTTTGGTACGCCAATTAAAAGTTTTTATTATTGTTCGAATAAAAATTAAATTTACAAAAAAAATATTGAGTCGTTTCTGAGATATCGAATTTTCAAAAAAAGAAAAAAATAGATTTTTTTTTTTTCAAAAATTCAACAAATATTTATTTTAAAGTTTTGAAATGCAATGTGTTTTAGACTTTTTAGAAGCTCCTCTATAAAAAATTTCATTAAGAACCGTTATGTGGATAATGAGAAATTCAAAATTCGAAAAAATGGTTCTATGGTAGGTACAAGCTGTAATATCTTAATTTAAATTTTTTTTTTAACAAATTAAAGATCATAAAAATTAATTGAAAGAAAAAAAATTTATCAAAATTCTAGGTGCCGTTTTCGAGAAAAATACGATTTTTGAAAACCATTTTTTTAAAATTTTTATCATTTGTATGGTGGGTACCTTTATTTTAAGCTAAAATGAAATTTTTTTTCTCACATCTTGTAGATTATATTAAGAAACTTTTATTTATCAAGTTTAAAAAAAATCTAGCATTTGAAGTTTTTTTTTTTAAAATCCAAAAAATTTTTTTTGAAAATTTGAATACACAATTCTATTTAAGTTTTTGAAGAGCCTTTGCAAAAAAAATGATCAAAATCTGTTGTACCGTTTTTGAGAAAATAAAAAAAAAGGGTTCCATGGGGGGTACCCCTAATAACCATTTTTCGGAAAATTTTTTTCAAGCATTACCTAGCTTTAACTAAATGAAATTTGTTTGTGTTTTTATTTTTTAAATCTGTACAGCAGTTTTTGAGAAAAAAAAAATATTTATAAAATTTCTAAAAAAAATTCGTATGTTAGGTACCGTTATTTTTGGTCTTAAAAAAAAAAGAAAAAAAACGTGTGGGAGTAAAAAATCAAAACCCATATCTACCAAGTTTAAAGAAAATCGGACAAGCCGTTTAGGCTGTAGCCGAAGCGACAGACAGACAGAATTGCCAGACCCACTTTTTTAGTCTTCGCTATCATCGTAATGTCAACTTTGATCAAAATCTCGAGTTCGATTTTTTTTACGAATGCATAACTTGCCTTATAGTACCTATAAGTCGCAAGTAAAAAAAAGGTTTTATGACAGGTACAGTTATAATATCATTTTTTCTTGATCAAAATATCGGTCATGTCCAAAATAGCACACTTAATTTTTTTTATCAAAATTGTTGGAGCTGTTTTTGAGATAAATAAGATTTGGGATAAAGGCTGTATAGAAAGTACCGTTAGGTTTGGATCTAAAAAAAATCTATTTCTCATCTAGGGAATCCTTGAAGGCCTTTTGATACCTATAGTTTGAAAAAAAAAAAACAGACGGACCCACTTTTTTCGCGTTCTCTGTCATCGTAATGTCAACTTTGATCAAAATCTCGAGTTCGTTTTTTTTTTAAATGAAAACTTGCCTATTATATACTTATATTGCAAGTAAAAATAATATCTATCAGACGATGAGGAAATTATTGATTTTATTGGAAGCAATTATTTCAATATGAGGAATTGTGAAAGAAACATTTGTTTGATGTTATCGAGACTGTGATCTCTTGAGAAGGTTTCGTATTATGTTAACACGATATGATGCTATATTCCATTAAAATTTTAAAATCGTTTTAACCTAGTTTCATACTAAAACAACTTTTCGTATAAATTCATTCAAATTCAATTTAAGTTGAATTAGTACGATGTTAAAGTTGTTTTAGTATGAAACTAGGTTAAAACAACGATTTTGAAAAATTTTAATCGAATATATCATATTTTTTCTAACCTTTTATTAAAGTTAAAATCATCGAGTTTCTTGCACGAATTGTCATTGTTTTAGGTGTGTTCAGAAGCAATTTACTAAGAAAATTGCTTTAGTACGATACTGGTTAGATAATGTTTGAAATTAAGAATGAGTTAGTAAACTATTTTAAAGTAAGCAAATTGTTAAGTAGTATCATACTTATACCTTAAAAATAGGCTGCCATTGTAACTGGCGTATCTCATTAGGTGTTCATGAGTTGACTGCTTGCCGAGTTGTGCCCCGAGTAACTCATGCCATAGCTTATCAAATGCCAAACTATATATATTTTCTAGCGTCTATTGTTGAGCAGCAAAATGTCACTGCAGAATTTTATGGTTAGCGCTTTTTTCAAGAGCCATTAGGGCAATAGAATGCATCCACATAAAAAACAGTCGCCTGGTATTTGAAAGTTATATACTTAGTCTTGTTAGAATTCATTTTATAGACCGCTTACTTTACGAACTTTACAGAAACAGGAAAGGATATTTGTCTGCAAATGTTCAAGTGATATGTCTTGGTAACTAAGATGATAACTATATATATTATGATGACTGCTCTGACCCAAAAAAATACAGAGCTGTATCAGTATCAGGAAACTCAAATACACAGTAGTAATGTTATAGAGATAATGTTGGTGGTTAAGAATTGGAGATTTCCAGTTCTTTCAAGAGAAATCAATTTTTAATTTAAAAGAGTTCCGGATATTATATTTACCGCAGCAGTATTGCATAATATTGCAATGCAAAAGAGGAAAGAAATACCTCCCGAGAATTCTAATTTTGTTCGCAAAGCGTAGCGAAAGAATTCGTCACTCACAATTTTTGGTAAGGGTTCTCCTGGAGAAATGGGCCCCTGCATTTTAGGGTATTAGTTTTAAATAAGTTAAACTCAATAAAAAGGTATATTAAAATACATAAAAAATAATAAGAACAAAAATAAGTCAGCTCTTGGAGATGAATCCTCCTTTTGATTAGGAACTTTGTGTAGGGTGCTATCTTTACCTTTCGCGACCAAAGAATACCTTTTTTTGTTTTTAAAGGAGAAATCGCGCTTATCTCAATGATCTCAATTAGGGGCTTATCTTATCCTGGAAGATGCTGTTGTTGTTGTAGAATAAAATCACTACTGGAATCGTTCTGAGTGTATACGAGTATACCGTCGGCTGATCCACCGATTAGCGATTTTATCTTTGTGTATATAGTCGACTCTCTCTAAGTCGAACTCCCTCTAAGTCGAAGTTCCCTCTAATTCCAACTCTCCGGAGTTTGGCTACACCTGTTAGTATAACCCATCTAAAATCTTGGTCAAGCCAAGATTTTTTTTCTCAAATATTAGCACCGTCGGGTCTCTTGTTTTAAATTATGTGCTTAAATTTTAAGCTCTTGAACGTTTTAAATTTAAAATGTTTATTTTTTGACTTTTTTTTAGAATATTGTAAAATCATATGGAATCCCTCTTAAGCAGTATAAAAACGATTTAAAAAAGATTAACGTGATTAGAAGACTTAACTGATGGAACATAAATATGCCTTCCTATGAAACAAGTAATCAAGTTGTAAACTACTCGCACATTCTACATTTCCCAGTGAAATACAACGCGGCTATGTTTATTCGCGTCACTTCAAATAGGTTTCAATCACATTCGTCTAAGCGAACTGTCACAACAGACTGAATATGTGCAGTTTAAGGTTTACCAACTTGCAGTAGGATCACTTGACAATCGTTGAACGTGTTTAAATGGTAAAAACTTACTACAAAAAAAAATTGATCTGGGAGTGTCATTACGGCCATAATTCTAACAAAATGAGGTAGGTTTAACTGTTAGGGCCAATTCTCATGACTATAGTGAAATGTTAACTGATTGTTTGAATATGGACGTAAAAGACATGTGCTTCCAAAAAGTCTTTGCTACATCTCACATAACACGATTCCTTTTGGATTTATTGCAAGAGTTATTCCACGTTTTGGTGATATCCTATTTATACACGCAATCCGCAAAACTCTTCACTAAGTAATCAATTCAGTTGTGCAACTTTTTTCGATAAACTGAATAAATAACCTTAACAAAAGTGTTGATTATGAAGGCGTCAACTTGTTTCGTACATGTTTGTCCAACAGTAATGAACACATATCGAGTAGATACCTCTGAGTTGTAATGTCTTGCCGGAAGTCTTGCTTCGATTCCCAGCAGCTTCTTCTTAAAACCAAAAAGTGTTGAGGGGTTATGCCTTTTTTCGAGGAAGTAACAAATGCTCCAAGAGTATCTTTTGTTCTTCTTAGCGGTTTCGAATTTTCAGAATATTGAAGGTCTCCCCCATTCCTGACGACAACACATAACGTAAAAATAGCGTATAGAAATAATTTGTCAATACCAGATCATCCGAGCTTCGGAGGTAGTTAACCAATCAACCGTAACTCAGAAGATTTGGTTGTCCTCAGAAGTACATTTAAGCAATATTGGGAATAACCTCAGCATAAGGTCCTAGAGAACAATAGTGCCAGGAAGGATTGGAGATAAAAATTTAAAAAAAATGAGGTTACCTATTATTTAGAAATCGTTAAGGGCCATCGAGACAGTGGCGTAGATAGCTTTTCGCTATGGGAGGGGGATGGATCTAGTTCGCTCATTTTTTTAAAGTTTTAATAATTAAAAAAAAAATAACAAATAACAAGACTTCATTGAATTCATTATGTATGCCATAAAAAAATTATAGTTTTTAAAGATAATATATTATACGCATTAATTTGAATATGAACTAGAATAAATATTGATATACAGTGCCTTGCATAAGTATAACCGCACCTGTAAAAATGCGTTTTGTAGAAAATTAAAATGGGAATGACACTTTACTATTTTTTTTTATTGAATGGCATCACTTATCAAGTAAATTGAGAAGAAAAAAAGTTCCGTTATTTTCTCTTCTGGTGTTTAAAAATTAAAAACAGATTTTTATATATTGCAAAAGTATAACCGCACAATGCAAACCTCTCTGAAGCTTCATTCAGTTATGTGCTTCAAAATGACATGCAACAAAGCCGCATGGTAAGCATTTAAGCGATACGGAAAAAGTCAAAATTCAAGCTTTTCGGTTAACTGGCCTAAGCTTAAGGGCTATTGGTAGGAAAATTTAAAGATCCGATCGTGTCGTCCGAAATTTCTTACAAGATCCAGAATCTTATGAGACGAAAATAAGACCCGGGCATCTGCAGAAGCTGATGAAGTCGAGATAAAAGGCGTTTAATAAATGCTGCATCCAATTCGGCGCATTCTTTGCCGGACGTTTGTGACGAATTGAGCTTAGGAATTTCGGTTTCAACGGTTTTTCGTGCCTTAAAAAGCAGTAAAGTGATTGTTCGGTGCAAAATGATGCCAGCTCCAAATTTGACAACAGTCTAAAAAAAAAGTAAGAATTTGCCCAGCAAAACATGAAACGGAATTGGAAAACCATAAGTAACATTCCATTAATTTACACTTAACTCTTGTTATTCCAAATGGCATAATAATTTTTTTAGATTATTTTCAGTGGCGAAAAAAAGTTTAATCTTGATGGGTCAGGTGGTTTTAACGGATATTCGCACGATCTGAGAAAGGAAAAAAGTTTGTTTTCAAGAGGAACTTTGGCGGTGGCAGTTGTAAGGTTTGGGGGGCCTTCTGTGACCGTCGTAAGGTTGCACTTGCCTTCACCTCTGCAAAGATGAACAGTTCAGCTTGCACCCAGGTGCTTCAGGATAATTTGATACCCTACTTTTTTTTGTTTTTTTTTTTTTTATAATCGGCGCACACTCAAGGGTTTTTTTGTATACCCTTAATATGCCAGAGACACAGTGTCGAGTTCGGCATGTCTTCCAGCATGATAATGCCCAAATTGACGATAGTCGTTAAAGTTTGGGATGGTACGAATCGAATAACATACATTTTATGGTGTTCCCGGCACGTTTTCTCCAGATTGTAACCCTATTGAAAATCTTTGGGGAATTTTGACCCGCAAAATGTATGCCCATAATAGGCAATTATACAGTGTTGCTGAGCTGCGAGAGGCGATTGTGGAAGAATGGAACTGTATAAACGATTCCATATTAAATAACCTTGTCAACAGTATGTCAAAAACAATTTTTAGATTGGTCGAAAATAGGGGCAGCAATGTCCTTTAGCCGAAAAAAATTACTTAAAATATAAAAAAAACAGATAAAAATAAAAAAGCGGTTATACTTTTGCAATACAAAAAAATCTGTTTTAATTTTTAACGACCAGAAGAGAAACTATAGGAACTTTTTTTCTTCTTGATTAGTGATGCCATTCAATAAAAAATAGTAGGGTGTCATTCCCATTTTAATTTTCTACAAAACTACAAAGGACAAATAGATAAAGTTACATAATTAGTAAGACCGTTAACTAATGTAAACAGTAAAGATTTTATGATTTGAAGGTTGTAAATGTCTTCCTCGCGTGATCTAGTGTCTGCGTCGTGTTCTTTCACTTGATACTTCATTTTGGATTTGTTATTCAAGTTGTATTTTTTTTTCAATTATTTGCGAACAACAAAAAAAACAACAAAACAACAACACTAATCAAGAATATCTGGAAATATTATTTATATACGCTGAAATGAGACGTAAAAAAATTCAGAGTGCGTTTCGGTAACTTATTTGGTTCATGACTGGTTATGTTGAACAATTATCGATCCCAATGGGGGGGGATATATGCCCCTGATCCCCTAATATATATAGGATATTTAATCGAGATTGATTTTCGTACAAAAAAATCGAATAAGAACCACCTTAATAGGAAAATTCAAGTAATCTACTGAATTTGTCTATAAAGTTATTTTTGAAAAACATGAAACGTGTGGTAGCAAACGAAAGTTAACATTAAGTTAACACAAGTTTTGAAATTTTTAATTGGTATAAAGTATTAATCTTTTCGTTTTGTGTCTGCTTGTTACTTTGCAGCATGCATCCAAACAGCAGGGAAAGATCGGTCTTCATATAAACCTCTTGAGCACATAGCAATCAATTCCAAGCATCCTGAGGAAAGTAGCTGCCAGGATAACCGCACAAACAATGAAAATATTAACAATAATAGCAGCAATGGAAAGAAGTACAAATCAAAAAAGGATACAATCAACAAAAACGTCAGTATCCCACAAATTCTTATTCATAAATAATTTATTTCAAAAATAAACGTTTCAACCCTAGGATGAAATCGTTCACCCATCTGTAGCCCAAGCTGTGGTCATTCTTGAAACTAAGCAGCTGTGGGATAAGTTCCACGAACAAGGAACCGAAATGATTGTCACGAAAACCGGTAGGCGAATGTTTCCAACATTTCAAGTTCGAATTGGTGGCCTAGACCCGCAGGCAACATACATCATGATGATGGATTTCGTCCCAGTTGATGATAAACGCTATCGATATGCATTCCATAAGTAAGGCAAACCAAAACTACATATTTAATTTGTTCCTTTATTGAAAACATTTTTTTTCTAATCCGTGCCCGTTTGCAGTTCCAGTTGGGTTGTTGCGGGTAAAGCTGATCCAATTTCACCACCGCGCATCCATGTACACCCGGATTCCCCAGCACCCGGTACTAATTGGATGAAACAAATCATTTCGTTTGACAAACTCAAGCTCACCAACAACCAACTCGATGAAAATGGCCACGTAAGTCAGAATCCGCAAAACAAACAAACAAAATGCATTCTTATTTCGAGATTCCAAAATTCTATTTTTCTTTCATTCTTTCAAATCGATTATAATTTATACACTTTCTTTGTTTTTGTTTGTCTTTCTGCAGATAATATTGAACTCGATGCACAGGTATCAGCCAAGATTCCACATTGTCTACCTGCCACCTAAAAATACATCTTTGGATGAGAATGAACACGCCAGCCATTTTCGCACTTTCGTCTTTCCGGAAACATCGTTTACGGCGGTCACTGCCTATCAGAATCAGAGAGTAAGTACATACATATATATTTTCAAAAATGCATAGATTCAGATGAAATGCGACTATTTAACGGCTCCTTGGAGCATCAGCGTGTTCGACACTAATTATGTCTCTAATGACATCAATTACGAGTCAATGTTTCCAGTGATATATACGTGCACGGAAAAATGTTTTCGAAAATGTGTTCACAACAATTTAGATAAACGTTGTCGGTGTTTTTGAAAGTTTTTCATTTTTCTTAATCTTCAGATTTTATTAGAAAAGGCAATAAAATCAGATGATTTAATATTCCGTTGGAGCACATTGTTTTGATAATTTATGTTATGATTTGGCGGGAAGCTCCAGTTGTGGCCAACTTGTGTTCCACACGGAGTGATATAGAATTTTATAATTTATATTCACATTGTTAGCTAGTGACACACACAAAATTGTAGCAACTTTGTGTTTTGTTTACCTTCAATTCCTGCATTCTATAATTTCAACATAATTTAAGGTGTGGTTCTTTATTAATCATAAAAAGTTAGTTATTTGTAAAATTTACGAATAAATAAATTGAAATTCATCATTTCTTCGTTTTAGTGCGTAAGATTATTTATGACTTTTGATATTAACCTATGGGAATTGAAAGTTGTTTGATGTTTTTTTTTTGATAAAATTAAAGAAATTTAGTATAATATTTGATTTTATGTGAGGCCTTTAAATTATGTGAAGTCTGTTCTAATATTTTTGAAGTTTTCCAAAAATTAAGGCCCCAAATGTTAGGGCAACAGGCCGCAAATATTCTCTTAATGATTCACAATAGTTTTTTTATTTGCCTTTAGTCTACAAAAATTGGCGTTTCGTCCCGGTGATCTCAGATGGACCCATCAGTTCAATAGTGAGGGCCTTGTCAATAAGACATTTTTGTTAAATTCAGTTTATCTTAAGGCTAACAAAAAAAACTGTTTTGAATCAATAATTTAACGAGTCCAATTGAATAGAGCTAAGTCTTCTACTTGGCTGATTTATTTTAGTAGTATAAAGAGTTCAAAGGGCACGGTAGTGCCCAGCCAAGTTCTGGCACTACACCCTTTTTACAGGAACAAACTCAGACGATTTTTGACCCCTCCCTATCTTCAGTACCAATGAAGTCAGAAACTTAAAATTCCGAATATTTGCTAAGCTAGTCAGGCACAGGCGCAGGTGCCTCACCAAATTTCAAGAATTTTCTGGCATAAGCGGTTCCTGAGATATAAGGCCTCAAAAATCACAAAAACCGTAACTGAATGACTGACAGATCATCAAAATTATGGAGCACTTCCCGACATCGTAGAATCTTATAATTTTGCACAACGGTAGTTCTTGTCATGCAAACAAAGGAAAATTTGCGGTTTTCTATTCATGGTGCGTAGTATCCGCTAAATTGCATATAAAGGACCAAAAATAAAAATTGAAGTTTTCCATTCAGGGGCGTGGTATCCGCCCACTTTCCCTGAATTGGTGTTGGTTGAATGGAGAATTACGACTGCTGTAAAACGATGAAATTTGGTGAAGCGCTAGGGCTTGAATTGCATACAAAGAAAAAAATATAAAATTTGAGGTTTTCCATTCAGGGGCGTGGTATCCGCCCACTTCCTCAGAACTGATGTAAAATATATGGCACACTTCCGATTGCAGTAGAAAAATGAAATTTGATAGAACGGTAGGGCTCAAATTGCATATAAAGGATCAGAAATAAAAATTGAGGTTTTCCATTCAGGGGGCGTGATATCCGAACACTTTCTGAGAAAATGTTTAATTTATATGGAGCACTTCCGATTGCCGTAGAATGATCAAATTTGGTAGAGCGATATAGCTTAATGTAAATTCAAAGCGAAAAATAGAAAATCTAAGATTTTTCATTCAAAGTGTCTTTTTATTGTCATTTTAAAACTATAAATGCATCTTGAAAATTCATGACTTTTAGAACTTATGTCAACATGAATGAAAAAAGAAAACATTTGCACACCTGAAAAAATTATGAGTTTACATAAAAAAAACTCTTAACTGTGATGTGAACTATAAATAAAACCACTAATTAGGCTATTAATTGGTGGGCTACCTTCATTTAAAAAAAGGAGTTAAAATTGCAACAAAAACATCATCGCATCCTCAACAATTATTGCTTTTTTATGACGTTGAACGGATGTAGGTACTAGTATTTATAATTAAGGTCGGTATGTTAGTGTTAGGTATCTTGCCAGGACAAGGCGAAACAATTGAAGCGCAAATCAAAACAACCAATAACAAAAAGAAACTACACCAAAAGAAATCGGAAGCTATAAACAAAGTTGATTTTAGTAGGTAGAGTCCACCCTTCTATCTTTCCGTATCTTTCGAGATTTTGACATGGCAAAATATTAAAATCTTTGCAAAAAGGAGTGAAATCAGACCAAAAACATAAAAGTTAAAAAAAGAGCCAAGTTCTTCTATACAAAAACCTTTGTGTAACAAGTCAGCCGTGAAAAGTAGTGAGATCTAAAAGTACGCCAAGTTCTTACTTCATGACGGTTTAATACCGAATATTTAAAGAAGAATAATATTAAAACAGCTACAAAGTAATAGAGAAAGTTTATTATTTAATGATTACGTACTAAAATTTGATGGTAGCTGTTTCAATATTATTCTACTTTAAATATTCGGTATTAAACCTTTATGAAGTAAGAACTTGACGTACTTTTAGATCACAGTACTTTTCGCGGCTGACTTGCTACACAAAGGTTTTTGTATACAAGAACTTGACTATTTTTTAACATTTATGTTTTTAGTCTGATTAAACATTTCAAAAAACTACGTCCTTTAAGAATTTTGTTGGGGTAATAAAAAACATTAAAACAATTTATCAAAATGTCACTGCTTTGTAGATATTGTCTCTTAAAAATCTAAAACCATAAAATCTATTGTATACCTGAATATAATTACTTTAATTGGAAAGCAAATAAATGACGCCATATGTTCGTCTCGTGCTTCTGAGCTTTTTGTAATAGGGTAAACTCTCTGGAGTTAGTGACCATAAACCCTCCAAAAAGGAATTAAACTGGCTCTACTTAACACAGTCATTTAGTTAAGAGACTTTGTCTAACTTTTTCATAATTTTAAACACGTTGCGGGTATCGCAACAGAACCTAATCGAATTTACGTTGAACACACCTAATTATGACAGATAATGGACTCAAACACAACTACAGAAAAAAGAAAATGAAAAAGAACGCAATCAACTTCAAAATAAAATGTTACAAGACACAAATTTCACAAATGTTAGCTGCATCTAATGAACTTATCACCAAGACCGTCTAATTTGTTGTCGTTGGATATATTAATGAAAAGCTAAGCAAAAGATCGTTGTTGAGCACACAATCCGAAATACAGTATTATGAGATATAGTATTTTGATCATACAGTATTTTGAAATACAGAATATTAACCATACAGTATTTTGACCATACAGTATTTTAAAATACAGCTTTTTTGAGATTATTTATAAAAAATGAGGAAGAGAGTCGGAGACAAAACGGAGCCCTGAGGAACACCAGGATTTATTTTGTGAAGATCAAACTTGAAACCGTCCAATACAACATGTATTGAACGATCTAGGAGCGGCTTTCTAATCCAAAAAATAAGAGTCTTATTGATTTCAAATGCTCGCATTTTCGATAAGAGAGGTTGATACCAAACTCTATCAAATGCTTTGGAAATATCAAGCGCAATAATCTTACTTTATCTACAATAATTTCGTGTTCTTATCAAATTTTCTCCAAAACTGCAACAACAATTTTGATTAATAATCTTCATGCATTTTATGTTAAATGTTAAAAAAAAAGTAAATATAAACACACAAAAAATCATAGAAAAAATCAATTTATTAGTGTGTGCTTTTGACTTTTTTACACTTCCTCCTTAGCAATATCATTACATCATTGATTGAAGTACAAAAACAAATTCGTGGTATCCACTTGAGGATTTAATTTAATTATTTTGTTAATGTCATTACCCTGTCAGCTTGTCTTATTCACATATTTAATTGACTCACATTAAATCATTTCTCTTCAGGTTACCCAGCTAAAAATTGTGAGTAATCCATTTGCTAAAGGATTCAGAGATGACGGAACTAACGACGTGTAAGTATTTTTATATTTTAGTTGATATTATTAAAATATTTCGGGGAGAGTACGATAACTTGGCCGCCAAGATTTGATAACGGGTTTTTGTAGGGGGGTCAAAAACAAGCACTTTTTACTATGGGAGGGGGGGGTCTATCTCCCCCCGTTTAGGAGGTAGGGGCACTTTTAGAAAAAATGGTTTAAATTGAAAAAAAAAATATTAAAAAACAACGGCAACACCTACAATAAAGTGCTATAATGCGTTTGAAAGCCAGAAGATTGTTCTATAATCCCGCATTTAAATTTTATTACTCATATCAATAGTTTTTGAGAAATTCGGATTTAAAGTCCAAATTTTGATAAAAAAACGTGAAAAAAAATGTTTAGACCGGTTGTTTTCAAAATTGTGAAATGAAATTGTAAATTAGCTGATATGTGTTTCATGTATCTATCAGTTCTTAATCGAACACAAAAAACCGCATGGTTCTATGTCTTCTGGTTTTTGAGAAAACCTCCGTTTAAGAGGTAGGGGCACTTTTAGAAAAAAATGGTTTAAATTGAAAAAAATTATTAAAAAACAACGGCAACACTTACAATAAAGTGCTATACTTCGTTTGAAAGCCAGAAGATTGTTCTATAATCCTGCATTTAAATTAAATTACTCATGTCAATGGTTTTTGAGAAATTCGCATTTAAAGTCCAAATTTTGATAAAATAACGTGAAAAAAAAGTTTAGACCAATTGTATTCAAAATTTTGAAATGAAATTGTAAATTAACTTATATGTGATCCATGTATCTATCAGTTTTTAATCGAACACAAACAACCGCATGGTTCTATGTCCTCTAGTTTTTGAGAAAATCGAAAATTACCAAAACTACTTTTTTTGATTTTTGGTGGTGACGGTGATTCCATTTTAAGGATTAATGTTAATAAACATAATGAATCTTTGTTAGTTCAGTACCGCAGTTCATTTAGCGTTACCCAGAATGCACCATGAGGAGGTAGAATTGCATCTGGGTCAGTTATTTTGTCAGTTAGTCAGGAGTTAGTCAGTCATAGTTAGTTAAAAATGGTCAAAATGTATTAAAAAGGTGTGTAAGTCTCGTCAATAAAGCCATCGTCCGTACTACGTGTATAACTGTCGAGTTCGTTGAGTTACTCTTTTATGGTGGGAAGCCGAGGATGTTTTGGCGGTAAAACGATTTCTAAATTTTCGCTCTGAAGGGTGGGAGGATCGATGTCTTTTAACTGTAAACCCTCACATATATCACCATCGGTATAACAAGGGTAAACTTTTTTTACATCTGATAAAAACTCTATTATTTGCGAACCCCAGTCGTCCTTATATTTCCTTTCTAGGCAGTATTCTCGATAGAAAAATAGTGCCGTGTATTGGTGAACATGGTCGGAAGTTTGTTTTGGTTTTCAAGATCGTTTATTGTATTTTATATGTATTTAGTGGACATTGGATAAATAGAATAAATTTGAATTTTTTTAAATACAGATTCTGTGAATGCAAAAGAAACTTTGCATGCACCCAACCTCGCACCTACCCCAAATCCTATAGTGTGCCCAAGCAGGGGGGTTGCAGGGGGGCAGCATGCCCCCCCATACATACTTTACTGTTTATATATTGTAATGTTGGAAGCTAGCACTGATTTATTTATGTAAGGAAGCAAAAAATATCAAACATTTTGTAGGAAAGTAGTTTTAGTTATTTTCGATTTTCTCAAAAACCAGAAGACATAGAACCATGCGGTTTTTTGTGTTCGATTAAAAACTGATAGATACATGGATCACATATAAGTTAATTTACAATTTCATTTCAAAATTTTGAATACAATCGGTCTAAACTTTTTTTTTCACGTTATTTTATCAAAATTTGGACTTTAAATGCAAATTTCTCAAAAACCACTGACATGAGTAATTTAATTTAAATGCAGGATTATAGAACAATTTTCTGGCTTTCAAACGCAGTATAGCACTTTATTTTTAGTATTGCCGTTGTTTTTTAATATTTTTTTTTTTCAATTTAAACCATTTTTTCTAAAAGTGCCCCTACCTCCTAAACGGAGGTTTTCTCAAAAACCAGAAGACATAGAACCATGCCGTTTTTTGTGTTCGATTAAGAACTGATAGATACATGAAACACATATAAGCTAATTTACAATTTCATTTCACAATTTTGAAAACAACCGGTCTAAACTTTTTTTTTCACGTTTTTTTTATCAAAATTTTGACTTTAAATGCGAATTTCTCAAAAACTATTGATATGAGTAATAAAATTTAAATGCAGGATTATAGAACAATCTTCTGGCTTTCAAACGAAGTATAGCACTTTATTGTAGGTGTTGCCGTTGTTTTTTAATATTTTTTTTTTTCAATTTAAACCATTTTTTCTAAAAGTGCCCCTACTTCCTAAACGGGGGGAGATAGACCCCCCCCTCCCATAGTAAAAAGTGCTTATTTTTGACCCTTCTACAAAAATCCGTCATCAAATCTTGGCGGCCAAGTTATCGTACTCGTGCCAATATTTCTAATGTAAATAAGTTTTATTGAATAAAAAAGATAACTGAGAATAAATTAGAGCCTATGACTTATACGCGGAGTTCGAGTTATTATTATTCGCCACAAAAAATCCGTATTCTTAACAGACTTGCTCTTATCAAGTATCTCAGAATTATTTATTGTGAATTATTTTAAAATTATTCCTTAAAGGGATGTACATATGTATGTACTTATATATGTATAATGTTTTTTTTTTTGCATTGTTTACTTTCAAACCTGTAATCAATTGTATCTGTGGACTTAAATATTCGTGAGATAGGGAGGTCTGATATAAATATGATTGAGTAGAATAGCCATTACCCACCTACTTAGCTGGGTCAGCGGTAATCCATGAGTTATAAAAAGTATGTATTATACTCCATTTTCACTACGTCATAAGGACACTTTCAATTAGCAATATAATATACAGGATGGGCCATCTAGTGGTTTCTTTTTAAATCATAGGTTATTTTGACACTGATAGCTGTTTCCTGCTCGAAATCTCGACAAAAAGTCAGTATCATAGAAATGAGTCGCTTTAATCTTGAAAAACGTTGGGAACTTTTAAAAAACTTATATCCAAAGTGAGTGCAGTGTAGCCCAAAAAAAAGGAGTTTTGGCCGAAATGCAGCACCCACCGCGTCTGACTGCTATAGCCGAGAGTGTGAGACTCAATTCACGAACATCAACTCACCATCGATCTCAACAGCTCAACATTTCACGCACTAGCCTGTTACATAGAAGGAATTTAATTTTGTTCATTTTATTGAATTTTTACAAGAAAAATACATATGTGCACATGTATGTATTGTATATAGATAAGCAAAAGAAAAGGTGGTAGATTCAATGTATTCACCAGTCTTACCCGTGACGTAAAATTAAAAAAAAAAATTGTTGAGTTATAACCAATTTTAACATTTAACAGTTTTCAACTTATCATTCGTTGAAATAATATACATGTCTATAAAGTCCCGAGAAATCAATAAATATTGATTCGAAGTTATTTATTTGGAAGTTACAGGTAGAAAACTGCGGTTCATAAATATGATTGTCTATTTTTTTTAAATTGGAACCGTGAATTCTAATTGAATCGTTTTTTTTTTTTAAATGACTACTTATTTTAATGTTATTCCAGTATCCAGTTGTATATCATTAATGGCTCCAATGATTTTGTTCTTGGTTTGCAATAAGCTTCTTCTATGTACATAATTCTTATGTAATAGACTTAGAACTAAAAACGAATGTTATTAAAGAAAAATGTTCATATACATAAAATTCATTTTTTAAATGCCTAAAACAACTCCTTTAGTAGTTGAGACCTAAATACAAAATGACAAGCATAAATGAACTTATGTTAAAACAAAAATTAAAAATCGTTGTAGCGTTTTTTTTTTTTAAATAAAATAAGTTTATATATTTAAATTTTTAAAAAAATTTGTATGAACAAATTTTAGTACACAAACTTATTTAGTACACAAACAGTATTTACATTTGTAAAAAATATTAAATTTCAAAATAAAATATTAACCCATTTTTGAGATATTGAATTTCCAAACATAAATTTAATTTGTTTCATTTGTTTTTTTTTTTTTTATATATTTTGATATGCAATAGTTTTCAAACTTCTTAAGAACTTCTGTACAAAAAAATCCGCTATGCCGATTGTGAAATAGTTAAATTCGAAAAAATGGTTCTATGGTAGGTAGAGTCAGTAATATCTTAATTTCAAAATTTGTTTATCGAAAAAAAAATTAATCGAAAGAAAAGAAATTCATCAAATTTCTAGGTGCCGTTTTCGAGAAAAATACGATTTTCGAAAACTTTTTTTTTTAATATTGTATAGTTCGTTCGTTAATTTCCAAAAACTGTTAATTGTCAGGATTCAAAAAAATGTAGAGTTTTTGAAATAGAGTTTTTAAAAAAGCATTACTTTTTGTAAAAAAAAAATAGAACAATTTTTGAGAACAAATTTCAATAAAATCCGTTTTCCGATAGTGAAAAAGTCAAAAATAGAAAATCAGTTATTTCTAAACTTAAACTTTTTTAATTGAATTATAGAACGCTAAAATTAAGTGGAAGAAAAAATTTTATCAAAATTCGACTTGTCGTGTTTATGGAAAATGCGACGATTTTCGAAAAACCTTTTTTTCATTTGTATGTTGGGTATCTTTATTTTTTGATAAGTATTAAAAGAAAAATTTAAACTGTCAAGTTTCAAGAAAAAAAGAGCATGTAGTTTTTGAAATATTAAATCTTCATTTTTTTAATTCACACTTCGAGAAATTGATTAATAAATACTATTAAACATTTTAAAGAGTTTTAGCATGAAAGAATTTATCAAAATCTGTTGTACCGTTTTTGAGAAAATCGACCGAGTCGTTTAGGTTATCCCTATCAACGTAATGTCAAGACTGATCAAAATCTTGAGCTCGATTTTTTTTACGAATCTATAACTTGCCAAATAATACCTATACTATGTAAAAAAAAAAGTGGCAGTGGTAGAGCGCCTAGTCACTTACTAACCTCAAGCACTTCAGTGTGCATTTTGCTGTCAGGAATAAAGGGAATTTACAATTTTCTGCAGACTCCGAACGGCGAGAAACACTTTTCCTGGTAAGAGGTAAACTTGTTGGCTTATCAATTCTTCGCGGGGGGCTGTACTTATGAAAAAAACATGTTTTTTCAAACCCAGCCTTTGGACGGAATAACTATTATGGCAAGGAGTCATTAACATATGCGCAGTTGGCTAACTTCGCATGCGATTAAGTTGAAATCAACTCCATTTTTTCCAAAAATCGATTAGTGAAAAGTCAACTAGTTAGTTATTGAAAATGGCACAAAATTTTAGTCGAATCAATACGATGTTATAGTATGGTACTTATTAAAACGACAATTTGGCAAATTTCAATTGAGTAAAGCACCATAATTTCTTTAGCATTTTATTAAATTTAAAATAATGAAATAGCTATTTTATTTTTTTTGAAATCGAGCTAACTTCATATGACATTTACAAACGTCAATAAAGGTCTGTTTACTTAGTTTCTTGCACGAACTGTCATTGTTTTAGGTGAGTTCAGACCCAAGTTATTAGGTAAATTGCTTCAGTACGATATTAGTTAGAAAATATTTAAAATTAAGAATGAGTTAGTAAACTACTATAAAGTTAGCAAATTTTTAAGTAGTAGATATCATACTAATATCTAAACAGCTTTTTTTTTTTTTTTTTTTTTATAATCTACACGCGCTCAAGGGATTATGATTACCCTTTAAATGTTTGAACACAGCGCGGGCGTGAAGTTAAGGAAGAGAAAGAAGGATAGGAAAGATGTGTGGCACGATGTTTTAAACTGAAGGTTGTTGTCTCAGATATTTTATCTCCAGGGATGGCGGCTGAACTAAAGCGGAGAACTATCGTGTCTTATTTCTATGTCACTTATAATTCACATTATTTTATTCGTAGTCATCCTTGTTGGGTATACTAACTAGTTTAACTCAATTACCTGTTGTTAGTGTTATGCCTGAACAACATGTAATGAGTAAACCAGCAACCTATTGATGACAATTTTAGAAGGTTTTTAATGGAATTAAAACGACATAGACGACGGCAGGGATCGAACCTGTGATCATGAGGTTCACAGGCGAGCACACATCCATCGCGCCACGGCCACCACTATTTAAAAAGGTTTTTTATTTTTTGTTCAGTAACAGAGATTGGTCTTATAGTAGATTAGATAAGGAAGATAATGTTTTATAAAATGGAAGAAGAAGTTCTTGCACATTTAAATTGAAATTAGTCTACCCCTCAACACACTTCAATGGGGGGATAACACCTGAAGCTATTGCCAGATAGGTATGGTTTAAAATTAATTCCAAATTGACCAACTTGCAAACAAAAATTAAAAATTGGAGTAAACCATACATCATCTGTTCCATAATAATAATCTAAACAATCTACACATAATCATACATTTTTGTTCTTCTCAGAAAATATTTTTTTTTTTGTATTTAGAGCAAAACCATACACCAATGTAAGCAAACTGACAGAAAGAATTTGTTTGATTAATTCCTCATTTTTCATCAAGAGTGGGCTCTTTAATTTTATAAACAATCGAAAAAGTTGCTTGTTTTTGATAGTTTCGAAATGTTAGAAACGAGTATAGACTGATATTGAAGTGAAATATTAAAAGACACTGGAACAATGAATAAATGAAATATGAATCAAAACTTTTGTTTACAAGAACTTGAATAATTCTACTCGTTGTTGTTGCATCTGGATCTAAAAACTCTTTATTCCACGTTCTTCAGACATGTGTAGATGCCATTCTTTTAGATTGGAAAAATTGAAATTGAAAAAAAAAGTATGACGAAGGAATTTTTTTATTTTATTGCGTGCTTCAGACGAAAGACGCATTCGCATTGTTTATGCGTTAAATCAAAAATATGTTTTCGGTATAAATATACAAAAGTTATGACTGCTCTTAAATAGATTTTTCAAATTTTCGGCTTATTCGGGTAACTAATGGATAATTTAATGGAAAATATTTTTTTTTGAAATATCTTAAGATATGAAAATAATAATAATATTTGCGGACTAAGCTCGTTAATTAAGTCATGGGGTAATGCAATTTTGCTCGAGTATCTTAAAATTGGTGTTTTTGTTTCCGTTAAAAAGATGTATTCTTACACTTAATGTGCCAGACACGACTCAAGGTCTTATATCCTTACCGCTCGTTAACTTTTGAGTCGTAAACTATAAAAATATATTTTATTAGGACATCACACATGTGATTCTGTATGAGCACTGCTTCATAGTTGCAAAATACGTTTAATGACTGTGCAACGACGTTCAACTTACATTGTCATGATTTATTGTTCATACAAAGTAGAGTGAGTTAATCAGGTACAAAAATATGTATTTCTGTCCGAATTATAATTAAAATTCTATGGACATTCTTATGGGAATATTTTTATATTTATTTGAATCTTATTTAAATTTTAATGGATTATCTGGAATCAACCGTTTTTCTGAAGCTGATAGAAAAAAGGAAGAAAGTGTATCTATGCATTTTCGACCCTTTGGATTCGGCACAAAATTTTAAGTCTTCTTCATTCTTACCATTATTCATAACTGTGATAACTGTTTGCATGCCTTTCGAATATTCTGCTTAACGGCTGCGATTATCTCAGGCTTGTTGGCATAAGCCCGCAACTTCAAAAAGCCGCAAAGAAAGAAATCTGGGACTGTTAAATGGGGCGATCTTGTTGGCCATGCCAAATCGCCAAAACGGGAGACAACCAGGAAACGCTTCCTTCACAATACTTCATAATATCCACTGTGGCTCGTGTTGTGTGCGGTTGCACCGTCTTGTTAAAAGCACATATTCACCAAGCCTAGTTCATCAAATACGAGTACTAGTATCAAGAAGAAACACAACACATTGCTTCTCAGTAGATGTAATGGCTCTTCGTGCATCACACGCGGATTTTCAGTGTTCCAGAAACGAAGAAGATTTTGCTTTCTGACGTAACCACTTAAGTGGAAATGCACCTCGTCGCTCATGATGATTTTCGACACAAAGTCGTCCTTTTCGTTGTTGAGATTGAGGATGGCTTCACAGTAATTTACACGTGACTGACGGTCAGCAGGCATTAACTGTACGGTAAAACGTGTAAGTCTTCACTAAAATTCGCTGTAAGGTCTGCCAGGCGATGTCCAATGGCTGGGTCCATTTTCTGTTTGATGTTTCTTCGTTTTCAGCGATATCGGCAGCCACAATCGCGATATTCTTGGCCGAACGACCAGTCCGGTGCCGGCCACGCCCTGCATGGTCTCCTATGTGGTTTCAGTCTGTTCGGGTCGACTAGCTAAGCGCCAGAATGTTTGCCCAATTTGAGCGATATGATTAGGAAATTGACGTCGAAATTCACTCTGCGCTAACACCACCGAACAATTATTGTTCAAAAAATCGACACAATTATTCCACGCTTTTGCCGAGTATAGCACTCTATTCCATATATCTTTGTATACTGCAGTTCTGTTTAGTTCACATAAATGTCAAAAATGATTGACGTACGACGCCATTTGCATAAATTATAACATCTTCCGATAGGGTGATTATTTTTGCGCCACCTTCTAGAAAAATCTAAGAGCTTAGACTAATGTCATTTTTATTTGACAATCCAGAAGCCTTCTGGGATCTTCTGAAAGTATTCATTTGGGAAAAAAATTAAAGTTCTGATTCTGAAAAGAAGAGAAATTCGCTTTTGGATTTGAAATCAGAATCCAAACCAGAATCACTAACACATTCATATACTTAACCGTCAAACTCGACAGTTGTGATTTTTTGTATCATAATAATAATTGTGCGAAGTGATTTTCTTTCAAAAAACATTATTTTTGAGTTTGAAATGGATAACATTACTGTCCACATTTGACGTTTCACATATAAATAGAATCACAACAAGCTTTAGAATCGTCAGAAGTGTTCAGTTGATATCTCGGATCGGAGAGATATTCCGGATTGCCAAATAAAAATTATAGTAGAGCTTGGGTGTAACAAAAAACAAGACTTGGATTTGATGAACAAATTTTTAAAGTCTCCATAGTTAATGTTATCGGTTTCAGATGAAAAATATCGCAGTTATTACTGTTGTCAAAGATCAATACGATATTTGATATTTATTAATAAAACTAATGAATCGGTATTATCGTTGTCAAATATCAAAGTTTTTGACGAATTGTGAACGCTCTTCAGATTTAAGATCTATTGTGAATGGTTCAATTGACAAAATTGGTATTATCGTTGTCAAAATATTATTTTGTTATCAAATTCTTAGCCAACCAGAAACTCGTTGTTGATAAAATTATTTTGTTCGGATCGTGTAAATTAATTAATTGTGTAATGTCTACGATAGAACTTTTTTTATATCAATAAGATGCTGAAGAAGAAAATACTTCGGAGCAAGCAAACATTCGAAGAAAATTGCGCGATGCTTCGAGTCTATTGGATTCAGAAGATAACTAATTTAGAACGGTTTTAGATTCGTACAAAACTTTAGACTTTCTGAAACCACTGAAAAGACAACAATCCATCCCGAACATAATTTAACTTGCAGCTAGCTAAAAATTCCTTGCACAAGGAAGCTATCAGTTGAGCATTGGGAACGACTTCCACATTGGTATTTCACAACCCACAATTTCGGTCGTTTTGAAAGAAGTTTTATTTGTTTTGGGCTCTCTTCCATCAGCTCGAACAATCTGGACAGCTGTTTTTTGTTGCTTACAATTTTACTCCTAAGTAAAGAAAACAATAGAAAGTAAATATCAATGTTTATTAAGCATACAAACTACTTACACTTTTAATAGAAATCACAGAAGATAAGAATGTTAATACAGATTGGCGGCAAATTATTAAGAAAATGTAAACGTCAATCAAAATAGGAACTTTTGAGGATAGATTTTTGATCGTTGTTTACAATGGATCAACAATTAATCAAATGGAGTTCATAATACCTATTTATCAATTAATTGATAAATTTTATCAATTTCCAATTTATTGATCTTTGGCAACCGTAATAAGGGTGTATGTTTTTGTATTATTTATAAATTGAGCGACAGGTAAATTTTCGGTGGGTCAACGAAGCAAAACTTCAGTCAGCAATAACTTGGTAACTTCTCGACCATGTTCGACTCCTCTATACGGTTGACCACAAGCTCTTAATGTTGAAACTTAAAGTAACAATCTTATTTGTGTAGAAGAAAACAATCATTGCTTTTGAGTGAACATTCAATATAAAAAGTGGAGTTCCTCAAGGATCCATATTAGGCCCACGGATTTTTATAATAATTATAACTGACTTACTTCAGCTAATTAAGGAAGCAAATAGGCAATGTATATGCTCGTGATGTGCAGCTTTAATTTTCTTAAGAACTTAATTGAAGATATTGTCGTAAGGCTTAATTCTGTGTTGATCAGTATTGTGGCTGAAAGTAACGGTTTGTAGATCCTTAAAAACCGAAATATTTTGTTCTTTATAAAAGTAAACTTAATCTATGTAAGTTATATTATCCTAGGCAATACCTCAAACTCCAATTAAGGTGTCTCACAGTGCGGCCGAATGCATCTTTTTGCGGCCAAAAGTCCAAAATAAGTTTTGAATTAGGGGTTTTTTGTCCTCAGGCTGTCTAAAGGAGACCCCTAGGAAACGAAAAATGTTCGTAGTAGAGTGTCTTGCCGCAAATCCCCCCCATAATCTTAGTCTGAATGTGGCTGCTAAGTTAACGTAGTCACGCATCGATAAGATAGGCTAATGGACACTTCCATCACAACACGTGTAAAAGTTTTTATTTCCAAGCAAATCTACTGCAATAAAATGGATTCAACAGCTGCAGGTGCGTTAAATAAGTTAAAGAATTTCTGAATAAAAATTCCTAAACAGTACATTGTTAGACAGAGATATGTCAACACTATTTATTTACTTGAAAAAAAAATTTGTTTGAGTGAAAACTTTTTTTTCTTGCTATTTCTTGTTCTCAAATCTATTTAAGATAGTTAATAAAAGTATTGTGTATCAAATAAAATAAAATTCAGCTGCCCGTTGAGTTTTTTTTGTGCATTAAGGTACTAATACGGTCTAGAACGACAAAAAACGCACGATTTTTGTGAATTTTTTTCTCGGAAACTTTATAAGATAATAACATAATTTTTTTTTTTAATAATGAATACATACGTCAAGAATACAAATTTTTTGAAATTTTTGAATTTTGGCCGAATTATAGAGGGTGCAAACGTTGACTCATAAAAAAATACATTGTCCCATTGCGGACAGTTAATCTCAGGATTGGCTGGACTGAAACAAAAAAAAACAAAGTGGGTTATTTAAAGGAAGGTTACTTACGAGACAATTTACCACAATTTGTTTAAAAAGTCAAAAACAAAAAAAAAATGTCAAGCTTTGAAAAAATCAAGTTGCAACAAGTTTTTTGAAAATCGGTTTAGTAGATCCGGAGATTAACTGAATCGGTGATTGTTAAAACAACATAAGTAACACATTTTTCGAAATCACTTTTATTATGGTTTTGCACTGCTTAGGGGTAGAGCTATAGGTTGGGAGCAAAACTAGCATAATTTTATACCTGAAACACACAGAAATTCGAGCGCGAAATCAGCATTTAGTGTTAAAACAACATATCTGTTCTGCCATTTTGACAAATGAGTGCTAAAACACATTTAGTACATGCAATTAATTTCTTTTTACACCCAACGCTGGCAAAACGTAGTAGGCCAACTGTTGTTTTTACTTGCGATATAGGTACTATAGGGCAAGTTCTGCATTTGGAAAAAAAATCGAACTCGAGATTTTGATCAAAGTTGACATTACGATGATAGCGAAGACGAATAAAGTGGGTCCGGCAATTCCGTCTGTCTGTCTGTCTCTCTGTCTGTATGTCTTTACCTCGATCTAGAGCCTAAGCCACTGGACTTATTTTCTTTAAACTCGGTAGTTATGGGTCTTCGGTGATTCCCTAGAGGGGAAATTGAATTTTTTTTTTAGCTCTAAAACTACATAACGGTACCCCCCATACACCCGTAATGCAAAATCTAATTTATCTCGAAAACGGCTCTAACGATTTTGATAAAAAAAATTAGGTGTGATATTATGGACATGGACTACGTTTTGGTAAAAAAAATTTGGGGCAGAATGTTATTAACGATACCTGTCATAGAACCGTTTTTTTGATTTTCGACTTTCTCATTAACGGCTCTAACGATTTTAACCAAAAATTTTCAGCAGGAGTCCCCCTAAGTTTAAAATAATTTTGTATATAAAAATATTCGAAGAATTATTTGTTGGGTTTTTTTGAAAAAATTTTTTTTTTGAAAAATCAATATCTTCAAAACCTATGAACGATTATTTTTTGAAATTATTTCCCAAAATCAATATTATTAAATATTTAAAATTCGCATCCCACATTTTTTCTTGAAAAATTTTAAAGAAATTTCTTATATAAAAAATTTAATTATTTAATAATAAAACGATTTTTTAAAGTTTGTTTGCATAAATTCATTTAAATATCATTTTAAAATAATGTTAAAATAGATTTTATATTTTTCATTATTTTGTATTTTAATAATGGCTCTAAGCTGTGTTTTTGTTTATTTTTTGTACTTGTTTTTTTTTTTTAATAAAATACTGAAATCTTAATAATGTGTTATTTTATAGGTATTGTATTTTATATTCAATTGATTTCGCTAAGACTTACGTGGCAAATTGAGTGTAAAAACAACATAACTTAACGTATTTGAGTTGTCTTCGCTCTCAACAAAACGTTGGGTGTTAAAACAACACAAAAAACAAAGTTAGTTTTTTAAAAATCTCCTTTACTAAAAAGATTTTTTTAAAACTTTTAACTGTTTACAACTCGCAGAACTACCACTTATCAGGTTTTAAAGTTAAAATTGTCAATGCGGCCGCGTCCTCAAAAATATAAGGTTTTTTGTCTCTCCTGTAAAAAAACAAAAATATCACTTATGTTGTTTTAACAATCACCGATTCAACTGTCCGCAATGCTACAATGTGTTTTTTGAAGAGTCAACGTTGGCGCCCTCTATAATTCGGCCAAAATTAGAAAATTAGGACAAAAAAAAATGTTCTTTTACTCTTGACGTATATATTCATTATTTAAAAAAAAAATATGTTACTATCTAATAAAGTTTCCGAGAAAAAAATTCCCGAAAATCGTGCGTTTTTTGGCGTTCTAGACCGTACTAGTACCTTAATTTACTACAATATCCTTGGTATTGTATGCCCACGTTAGTTCACAAACTTTTAATTCATTTTAATCTATCAAGCTAATTTCGCAAGAAACTATCATCGTCAAAAGACAATGGAAGATGTTTTTAAAAAATTCCTAATCGCATCCGATCCATTAATATCTAGTTGTCGGGAATTACCTCTAAAACCCCTTAAATCTTTGTCTAAAGACAGTATCAATTTGTTAGCAGCTCCACCTGTAAATAATCAAACAGAAGATGAACAACAATCTTTTGACAGCTCTTCCGCTTCTGAATTAGATACAGATGTGGATGATTGTGACTGTTACGAGATGAGCAATGAAAACTTTTTCATGTAAATATCGGATTAACTTATATATTGTTTGCTCATATTGTATTTTGTATTTCTAAAGTTATGATTTATAAATTACTGTGTTCGATTTCAATAAAAATATATAAATAATTTTTTTCCATTTTTTTTGTTATATAACATTGCCATATAGCATTCCACCATTTTGAATTTGTTCATTTCTAATAAATTTTCAAGTACATGCCCTAATAATATCAAAACAAAATTTTTTAAACAACTATCAAAGTTTCATTTTTAAGTTTTTTCGTATGACATGACGCCATATTAGGTCGGCCATTTTGAATTTGCTGATTCTGATAACAGATTCGTAATCAGCGACCCCAAAAACACCTATATACCAATTTGTGGATCATTCTCTACGTTTTTCGACTTTTGGCCGCACAAAGCGGCTTTCGGCCGCAAGGTGTGTCTGGTTAAACAGTAATCTTATATGGGATGATCATGTCATAGATCCTATGGGTAGCAAATTACTTATTACTGTTGTGCTGATACTAAAAGAAAACTTAAAATTGCTTTTAATAACATAAGCTGTTTTGTTTATGGTTTTAAGTGATATGATCATGATCATGTTTTACGAGTATTTTAAACACAAAGCAATAATTTTTTGCGACTTAGACACTCATATTAAATTTACTGTCTTCAGCTATTACATTCTATTTATATAAAGGAAACGACATATTTTTAAGAAGCGATAAGTTTTTTTAGAGTATTCTTCGCTGAAAAAACTCGACGTGGCAATACTTACTGGCAATATGAAGCATCAATTTAGAAGCAAAGTGAAAATTATTTCAGGTGACTTGTAGACCTTTCCAACCTAACGTTGCTCAATTCTGTGATTTTGGAAATTTTCAAGTAGTAGATTATTTTCAACGCTATTTTTTGAGACGAATTTTAAAATTGTTTATATTTACTCTCATTTATTAATATCACACCTTCAAAACTAAGACATATTTTAGCTTTGAACTTCAAGATCAAGTTCGTGGATTTTATGATTACTGCTAAAATGAGGTGTTTCTTTTGAAGACATAAACATTTTGCTAAACCGAGTTCTAAGAACCTAAGTCCTTATAACCCCGAATTGAGAGTTGAAATTTGACAAAATTTTATCTTAAACTGAGATCTAGAATCTAGTAGGGAAATAATTTAGAATTCATCAATCTTCTAATATTTCATTAAACTGAATTTAAGAATTCTCAGGAATTTATAGAACCATTTTACGTTTAATTTTTTCTTTCTTTTAGAACATCAAGCAACATGAGTATAAGCCAAATGAATCATGATAATCATAATCGTATGAAGCACCACACACAACAGCAACCATCACATCAGCCACAATTAAATCAATTGAAGCTCTCATCGAAAGATTCGAATTTAGGTAATAAAATTACAATGCATATTTTTATTTGTATTGTATTCTAACTTTCCCCTTAATATAAATCTGTCAATTCCTCTTCTATTTCAGAGTTAGATGCACATCAAAATTCACTGCAAGTGACAGCTCCCCTTCCTCCCGCAACCACTGCCCATAATAATGCTTCACCCGAATTGGGATACCATTGCAGCAATGGCATAAAAACTGATGTAGCAAATGCAGCTGCGGCTGCCTCGACAGCAACCCTCAACAACACCCAAATGAATAGCCTGGTGACAAACGGGACCAATATATACTCCGCCATAGGGCAATCCTATACCAGCGATAGTAGCAACTTCGGAGCGATCTATCATCACAATCATCACCATTTGTCTCATGGCCACGGTTATGGGAATCCGTATGATTTTAAAAGTAAAGTGCCAGGTCATATGCGTCAGACGAATCCCTACAGTACGTATCAGACTTTCTATGGCAGTCCCCACCATCAGATGGTTCGACCCAATGGATACATTGACTTGGTTCCAAGGTGATATGGATATCTTCTGTTTCACTGTCATATTTGTATTATTTTTGTCATATTTAATTAAAATGGAAAAAAAACATAACTTGTATTTTGTTATCATTATTTAAATTTTAAATAGACACTTTCTCAAAATTATTTGGCTTTTAACATTTAATTATATCGTTTAGTTTAATTAAGAAAAAAATAATTTAATTTCATTCTTTGATGAAATACATAAATATTTGTTCAAGAATAAAAATATCGACGTGGAAAACATCACAAAGTATTATAAATGTTTATCTCATTTCTCGTATATAATTTTTCTGAGTTTTAAATAAATTATATTTTATGAATGTATGTATATAAATCTTAATTTAAATTGTTTCTCTAGATTTATTGAACATTCTTTTATTAGTCAAAACGAAATTCTTTGTATGTTTAATGCTATCAATAAAAATAATCGAATCAATAAGGATCTTGATTTATGACTTTTTTTTTTCAAATTATAGGTGCAACTACGTTAAATGATAGAAGCTGGTAGTTACGTTGAGACGTCTTTGTACGTAATGTATATAACTTAAAGACTAGAAGCTAACTATAGCATCATAATCTTTTTTTTGGAAGTTAAGGATTGGAGATTCTTAAAAGTGTTTTAATATTTTTCAGTGAAAACAAAAATGCAAAAAGTTCTTAGCCAAAAATCAAACGCTAGAATAAACATTTTGTATGATTGAATTGTAAATGCTGCAGATACTAAAGAAGGACTTCGTCATAACTATCTTTACTGATTGCTCAAAGATGGAGTGTGGTGTTGAAGAGGGATCTTCTCTGAGACTATGAATACATATATTTAAGTCGTTTAGGCTACCCGACTTTAATAGGGTTTTTCTAGTTGAATTACTGGCTATCGGGAAAGCATGAAACTTACTCAAACAAGATCTAAACCAGAACCAGAGTACGGCCAGTATCACAGACAGTCAGGCGGCTATTAGGCTAATCAGTTCTAGTACATCATCCTTATGGTATCAAAATGGCGCACTTAATGGCGATATTAAAGTATGAAAATGTAGAGTAGACAAATTAATCTATTGTTTCTATGAAAACGAACTTTAACCGCGGCAAGAAATTATCGAACGTTAAGTTCAAGCACATACATTCTAATATGGTGGTTTTACTTAACAAGTTTTAGTCGGGTGATTTTAATACCCCTAAATCCCTAACTTAGATTTCAGCAAAGGGTCACGATTGAATTTAAGAGGTTATGTCTATAAAATTAAGTAAATAAATTAGAGGCACAACGGCTCGTAGGGAAATTTAACCAAGTGAATCACAACTCTCAAAAATTTCTGTGTGAGTGTTGTCGGCAGGATATTTTGTGCCGAGTCTGAACGGCGAAGATGCTAAGCACTTTTCATGACAATAGATACTCTTTTTGTCACTGCCTTGCAATATGCGGTACCCTTGAATATTTTATTTAAGATGACTGCTGGATTACCATCCAATCAACTACCATGATCTACCAAGTTAAAAAAAAGACATAATTGCGAGACCCACTTTTTTCGTCTTTCCTATCATCGTAAAAGTCTGATCAATGTTAGATACAGCAATCTGTTCGTCCTTGTAATTTTTCCTTGTTGATAACTTTCGAAAGACGATTCCAGCGCTTACGTATTTTTCTCTCAGTTCCTCAGAAGCTCGGTTCTTTCTGAAAAATTCGTGTCAAAAGAGACTTCGATAACATTTCCGTTGATGTGTGATTCGACATCTTCAGACGACATAACTGCCGGTGCAGACACTTCAGAAGCACGCAGAGTAAATCGTTTTTTTTTGTTTTTGTTTTTTTTTTAAATAATGTTTTTTTTATTTTTAACTCAACTTATGACTTCTTAAAGCTAGACAAAAAAAAACTCAAGGAAAACTAGCTTACTTATCCAATAACTTAAAACTAACTTACCGGCCCTATGCAGGCGCTCTAAGCTAAATTAGCAGAGTAAATCGTTTAGTGGGAGAAGTTCACGCCGAATGCCGAATTTAAAAAGTTTTAAAAAGGCCGCCATTTCCATTGGCTTTTATTTTTAATTTGTTTGGTTTTTACTCGATCTGCTCATTCTAGTGTGTTTGCACAGGGTTTGTCTATGTCTACCCATTTACAATATGCTTTTTGATTGAATGAATGGCTAATTTAGCAAAATCACTACAAGACTCGTTATAACGTGAACTTGTGAGCTCAAAATAGTTGGTATACTTTATTAGCGATGCAAAGTTTTAGTTGATGCAAAAGAGTTGGTCTACTGTACATCATCATATGCTTAAGTTAATTGTTTTTAAATGTTAAATGTTTTTTTAATTGCTCATACACGTTTCGTGTTTTGTTACACTGTCAAACATCTTCAGTTTGGTCTATGATTTAACCATGAATTGTCTTACAAACGAACAACGCTTGCAAATTATTGAATTTTATTATCAAAATGCGTGCTCTGTTAAGAAAGTTCATCGCGCGCTTCTTCCATTTTATGGTCAGTTTAATCGACCTACTGAGGCGGCTATTCGGGCTATTGTGACTAAATTTCGCACCAAATTTACATTGTTGGACATTAAACCACCAACACGCTTACGTAGAGTGCGAACTGAGGAAAATATCGCAGCTGTATCGGCCAGTGTTAGTGATGACCGTGAATTATCGATTTGGCGCCGTTCGCAGGTTTGGGCCTCTGTTACTCCACTACGTGGAAAATTTTGCGGAAAGATTTAGGTATGAAGCCTTTCAAAATACTGCTGGCGCAAGAATTGAAGCCGAACGACCTACCACAACGCCGAATTTTTGGTGAATGGGCTCTTGAAAAGTTGGCCGAAGATCCACTTTTTTATCGAAAAATTGTGCCCATAGTGACGAAGCTCATTTCTGTTTGAATGGATACATGATCAAGTAAAACTGCCGTATTTGAAGTGAAGAGCAGCCAGAAGTTTTGCAAGAGCTATCAATGCATACAGAAAAAGTCACTGTTTGGTGAGGATTATGGGCTGGCGGAATCATTAGGCCGTATTTGTCCAAAGATGATGCGATTTGCAATGTTACTGTGAATGGCGAGCGATGCCGTGCGATGATAACAAACTTTTTTTTGCACAAAATGGAAGAGCTTGACTTGCATGAAATGAACCCCATTCCCCTCCTTTAATTAATTTAGTGAGATATATTTTAAAAGTGTATATATGCATTCCATGACCCCAAATATTATATTTTATAGTTCTAGAGCGTGGTTCTTAACCCCATATCCCCTGCATATATATTTGCAAACGTATACATTTAAAAATTGTGTGGTTGTATTTCTGACATCAAAAATGTATACCTAAAAACCAAGTTTTTGGTCCTAAGTGATTTAGAAACCAAGATATTGATAAAATACCTATATTCCGAAATGACGGCTATAAAATCCAAGATGGCCGGCCACCGAGATCGACACTTATGTATGTCGTTTTTATCGGAATCTCTCTTCGATCCAGAATCCCAACTGAACGTTTTTTTTTATTCCGATGATTCTGAAGGTTTTTAAGTTTGTATATGTGAATCATCAAATGAGGACAGTAATGACAGTAATGTTTGTTGAAAGATACACTTCGCACAATTAGGATATCTACAAAAAATCACAGCTGTTGAGTTTGACGTTTAAGTACATATTATATGAATGTGTGAGTGCTTCTGGTTTCGATTCTGATTTCAAATCCAGAAGCAAATTTCTCTTCTTTTCAGAAACAAAACTGTCATTTTTTCTCAAGTGAACACTTTCATAAGAGTCCACAAGGATTCTGGATTACCAAATAAAAACGACATTAATCGCAAAAGCTAAGGACATAAATAGTAACTGAAAAAAATGATCCTCCTGCTATTTGTACCTAAAATGTAAATAAGTATTTAGTTTCATAAGCAAAATTTTTCATTTGAAACAGAAAAACAAGTATCGAATTCCTAAACAGTATGACACAAAATTTTTAACGTTGCTCGTTTAAGGAATAAAACCGGCTCTACTTAACACAGTCGTTTAGTGGGAGACTTTGTCTAACTTTTACATAATTTTAAACACGTTAGACAACTCTTTTAACTTTGCAACAGAACCCAATCGAATTTAAGTTGAACAATCCTAAATTTGACAGATAAAAAACTCAAACACAACTGCACAAACAAAAATTTAGAAAAGAAACACACCAATTCACACCAAATAACTTTTCGCCAAAAAAAGTACATTTTACGAGTATACTCGTATAATACTTAAATACAGATTTTGATTGTTTATACTCGTACGTTATTTATACATTATTTTGTAGATTGAAATGAAGTGTCGTTAATTCAGAAAATAAAAACTTAATTTTGTTTGCAAGGCGGAAATTCATTTGGTTATACTCGTACATGCATACATTTGTATGTACATTAATTTGTAGGTACAGACAATATTGCAAAATTAAAGATCGTAGATCACTTTAGAACGATTGTTTCGCCTATCTAATATTCAGTCTATTAACAAAGCACATCTTTTAAAAAGTCAAATAAAACATTAGTAAAAAAATTTACTTTTAATGTTTTTGGTATGAAATGACCATTGTCAATCTGGATAAAGTATACTTTTAAAAGATTAAGTAGCTATTTGCTACTCTTAAAGTTAAGTTAGACGAGCTATCTTTAACGTTAAAGTATAGTTTATGTCATTTAAAATTTACAAAAAGTCGGTTCTCGTTTTAAGCATAATATTTAGAGTCGACTCCCATTCTAAAATTGATTTAGAGCAGGTTTTAAATGTTCAAAACTGCGCCTTATGTATTCGTAATAAAATAGCATAGATCAACTATTTTGCATTCAGGCTCGTATATGCAAATGCATGATGCATTTACATCGCAAGCAAACATTATTTTAAAAACCCTCATCGCGCTCTATTTATCACAGAAAACTAAAAGTTTTCAAAGGGGCTTGATTACAGAAATGTCCCAAATTTAAAACAAAACAAATTTATTGCGAAATATGTAAATATGTATGCATAAATTAAGAAATTCCTAAATAAAAAATTATTCTCACAAGAAATACCGACTGACTTATTGTATTTTGAGATTCAGTATGTTGGATGCGAAAAACTAATGGTGTTAAAATTATGTCACCAATCCAATATATCGTTGCCAGTTGTTGTTTCACTAAAACAATGAATTACAACCTAGTATCGTCATCAACCAAAAACTCGATCATTTATTAGACAACAAGCATAAAGATATTCTGAGAGACATCATATCGTATAGTTTGTAAAGAACATAAATGTTGCTTCATCACACGTCAACCGAACTCAGGGCCAGGAATGCAAAAGTAAAATGCACCGCGGCTTTGTAGTCATGTCGTGGGTTTTCCTAAAGTGCACACTTTGATCAGAATCATAAACTGCATTGAGGCATAAACGCTTTCACAAATCTGTTAACAGTCGGCAATATTATTCCCATATTTTGTTATGTGTATGTATTTTTATAGTTGCTTCTGTTTTAAGTTCATATTTTCCTCTATTTGAGATTCTTAAAAACCGAAACGATCGATGGTTGCTCTTGGGCTTGGGGTAAGTCGTGAGTGTTCGACAGCGTAGAGGAGCATAATAATACTGCTAGCTGTGTGTTTTTGAATCATTGGCCATGTTGAGGCAGTAAGTGTGCGCGTTTCTTCGCGCGCAGAAGTTGTCAACACTAGCATTAATTCTTAAAATTTCATCACTTCTTTTAAGAACGGGATAGCATTAAATATGGCACCGATTTTTATTGCCTTTGACTTCCTATATGTGCTCAATTTCCGATGGCGGGCAATAATTAAAAAGTAATGCACTTTGTTTTCGAAAAAATAAAAAAAAATCTAATAAAAAGGGTGTAGCAAGTTTCTCATATTGTCTTCTATTTTGTAGAATTTAGAGGATGAGCAAAATTTGTAGCAAGATACTGTACAATCAGAGAGGTAATATATTTATGATACACTTGTTTTTTCGATATCAGTTATTTTTAATTGTACAAGGCCAATATAATTCACAACTAGATCGCATGTACGCACTCTCTTATGCTAAAGTAGATACTTTGGAAATTGGAATCTAAAAATTGTTTATACGAGTAAATATAAAAATATAGATTGAATGAGATGGATTTCAATGCATTATACCTAAACACCGTCTGATTTCTAGAAAAGCATGAATCTAATGCACAGTTAAAAAAAATCTTTTTATTATAAAAATAATTTTTTGTATAAGAAATTTCTTTAAGGTCTTTCTAAAAAATATTTGATATTTCACATTTAAGTATTTAATCATAAGCTTTTTAGGAAATAATTTCAAAAACTAATCCCGTTTGCAAGATATTGATTTTTCAAATATTTTTACAAAAATTTGTACATACAATATTATTTAAAATTTTAACAAGCTCCTGTATATAAATTTCGGTGAGAATTGTTAGAGCCAATAATGAAAAATTCGAAAATCATAAAAACAGTTTTATGACAGGTACCGTTAATAAAACTAGTCCATGTCCATAAGAGCACACTTGATTTTTTTTTTATCAAAATCCTTGGAGCCGTTTTCGTGATAAATAAGATTTTGCAAAACAAAATTGTGGGACCTCCTTTTTCAATGTTCTTTATCATTTGCGAATGTAAGGATTTGAATTCGTGTCAGTGTGAAAATCAATTCAAAGCAGATTACAGGAAGACTTCAAGAAAAAGAAAACACGAGAAATCTTTACTCAAAAATAATCTGACCAAATTAAAAACATCGTCAGTGTTGCAGCCGCCTCTTAATCAAACTAGAGATTCAAATTTCTCATTGAGATGATCCCTGGAATCTTCTTCAGATTTGAATTTATGTTGACGGACGAAAAAATAAAACTTTTAGTATGATAGATGGCAGAAGGAAGGTGAAAGAACATTGATCTGAATAGTAAGAACGTCCCTTTCTTTCAAGTGGAAAAGCTTAAATCGTGAATACAAAATTAAAGGAGTTTTTCGATGACATAGGTAGTTAGTTTGGTATAAGAGCCACGAATGCCGTTGTAATGTATAATATGCCAGTTGCTGGTTCATATACATTGATACTACGACACATTTTTGTATAATTCGCACAGTAAAGGAATTATGACTAGCCGTTTTTGGCAACGCACACTAAATGAATTATGACTAGCCGTTTTTGGCAACGTCGAATAATTGGTCATTCCACAAAAGATAGTCTGTGAAGCACATATCGAGAAATGAAAGCTGTTCGGTGGGGGATGAGTTGCGCTTTGACGACAGCAAACAGCATTGAATTTTTGAAACTTTAAATTTTACGCGGTTTATGGTTCCCCATTTGACAATCCTATTTAGCAATTTAGCAATTTAATGGATTAGAAGTCACAGACAAAAGATCATTAATGAAAATCAGAAAGAAAGTCGGAGACAAAACGGAGTCATGTAACACACCAGCATTTATTTTATGAATTTCAGACTTAAAACCAATCAATATTACTTATATTCAGTGGCTAAGTAGTTTCTAATCAAACGAAGAAGAGATTCATCAAAACCAAATGCAAGCATTTCCGATAAAAGAGCTTGATGCCAAGTTTTACCAAATGCTTTTGAAATATCAAGCCCTATACTTTTACTTATTCCAAAACGATGTTAAGATTTGTGACACTATTCGGTGATATATACTATCAGATCGCCGGAGGATCTATTGCTACTAAAGGCATACTGCCGGTTTTTGAGAAGCTTTCGTTCTTCAAGATATTTCTTGAGCTGATAACTTATCCGCGTTTCCGTGACCTTGGAAAGAAGGACGTGAGTGCAATTGGACGATATTTAGAGGAGGAAGAAAATTCGCCTTTTTAGGGGCTTTTAATAGGAAATGCTGTTTTCCATTCAATTGAAAAGTGACGTGCAGAGTAGTACAGATGGAAATGGTTACGGAATGTTTTTCCCAGCTTTAAAGAACACTTCTTCGAAACAATAAGCAGATACTGTCCGGGCTAGCGGATTTATGTAAATCGAGATCTTTCAGTGTGAAAGAACATTTGTCCCATAAAATGGTTTACACTCTCAAGTACTGGAGGACCCATGATACTTTCTGGCAGCATCAAATTAACAACAAACTGTGCTGCAAGCTAATTTATTTTTTTGTAAACTGACACAAGAAGTGGTATTGAAGACAATCGTTGGAACTGAAGACGAAGTAGTATTTTGTACGTTTTTTACAAATGACCAAAAATTGTTATTACCTTTGGGACGCTGTAGTATTTTTTGTCTTAATTGTTAGCCATTGACAAATGCACACTTATAGTGTATTTAGCAGGGCATCAGAGCATCTTAATGGAACTACAACCGGGCCACGTATGTTTAAAGGTACTTTGGGAAACAAATTGAACAGCTATAAAAACTTGCCGGTGGCATCATTTCTAGCATTAATCGTATGTAAGCTTCTAGGTATTTCAAACTATCATGACCTCAACACTGAATAGCAATATTTGTTTGAAATATGTCAAGCTTTCAATATTCAGGAATTTGTAGAGAAGTTTTAAAGAAAAAAAATCTCGATAAAGCCGATAAGTCAAGGGAGCATTTTAAGATTATAACTTTCAAATTTAGCTCCATCCGAAAATTTGATATTGTTGCTGAATTTTATAATAACAGTCTAAGTGCTAATATTGTTTGAAATAACAACTCATCCTCAGTGTATTTATGGTACTCGAAACTTTCAAAAGACTACTTGAGTAGCACTTCAACTCCATCTGGGTCATAGGGCAGAAACAAAATCCCTCCATGTGTCACGATTTGAAGCAAGAGGTTTTAGCTGTGGCCACACGTACGAATATACTGAGACCTTGCTTGTAAGTTATCACGGTCAGCCATTGACCTAACTGTAAAAAAAGCATTGGTTGCATTTTTACCCAGCCGACACAAGCGGACATTGCCACCGGGGAAATTTGAGATATTATATTAAATGCTGAATGTGAATTCATTTCGTGGGAATATATTATTATAAAATTGTAACTTGATTATGTTAAAGCTCTTTAGAATGTAAGCTAATTAAATGAAGTAAAGATTATTGTTAGTCTTAAGCCAGACCCGATCGAATAAACGTGAATTGAAAAACGTACTATCTTGTTTTAATAGACCAGTTGAGGTCTCAAATATATTTTTTTTAAATCCAAGGACAAGAAGTCCTTTACTGGCGCCCGAGCAGGGACCTAACTGCTTTTTGTAAAAAGTGTTAAAAAGAAAAGTATCAAAAAAAAAAAAAAAAAAAAAAGAAAATATAAAAAAGAAGTGAACGTGAACAACACCCAATTTAAGTGAACTGAAACAGAGTGAAACAATTATCTCAAAGTAAAAGATAAAAAGAAGTTAATTAAAAAGAACATAGTTTGGTGTAACTAAAATTCAAAAATTAATTAAGCGAACTCACTATCCCTGTATTAAATTAACCCGGGAATAAAACACATAAAGAACGAACATTAAAAACTAAATTACTAAGGAATTAATTGACCTCATCGGTGTGATCAACAGAGACCTGAAAGAGTTTGAACGAGTGCAAAGCTGAACCCAGAATTGAAGAAGATCAAAACCATGAAAAGGATGCTGTTACTTTTATGTAAGAATAATTCAAAAATATATATATATTATATTTGTGTCACTTGATTTAAATTTATCGAGATTAATATAACTGTAATTGAGCAAAATTTCTCAAAATATAATAATTAAACCCGAATTATACAAGGGGAAAGAGATTTGAAAAAAAAAAAATTATTTACTATAAAAACCATTCTTTTGGGGAATCACTCTTTAGAACGAAACTAAGGTACAAAATAAATAAATCATGGAAGAACTTACGGTATCGGTCACCCATCTCACAGGGGCTATGAACTCTGTCCTTGACCAATTGAGAGGGTTCGAAACACGAATCGTTCAGCTAGAACAGGGGGGTACGCAGGAAACAATAAAATTGATACTAGAGCAGTTAGGTTCCATTGAAGATAAAATAAAATCGGTTGAGGAAAATAGCACTAGCAATGCTGGTAATACCCAAAACTTCTTTTCCGTCGAGCCACCCCGAGGACCAAGTAATGAAAATGAACTTAGAGAAATCTCAAAGCTCCCTGATCCTGTTAAGGAAATTCAAGTTTTTGACGGAAATCCCGTTCAGTATGTGTCATGGGTCCATTCTGTAGAAACCGTGCTGAAGGACTACGCGATCGTTCGAAGTAAGCCCCTATACAGGGCAATCCTTCAGCACGTACGCCAAAAAATTCGCGGGAAAGCTGACTCTGCCCTTGTATCGTACAATATCTTCGATGATGACTGGACAGAAATTAAGAAAATTCTGTCCCTCCATTACGCGGATAAAAGGGATATTCGCACCCTTGAGTATCAGCTAAACCAGCTTAAACAAGGCAGCCTGAGAGTTGATGATTTTTACGCAAATGTAAACCACCAATTCTCTTTAATAATTAACAAAATTCGCACCGATACCTACTCGGTGGAAACTGCTAATGCACTTATAGGGACGTACCGCGACAGGGCCCTGGACGTATTCGTCAGAGGTCTGAGTGGAGATATGTCACGGCTTCTGATGATCCAGAAACCAAAATCGTTACCCGAAGCATACACCGCTTGCCTTGATATGCAGAATATCAATTGGAGAAGTAGTTCTGTTCATGTACGTGCACCAAACACAGTTTCTGCACCGGTTTCTTATGATTTTAACATAGACAGGAGACCTCCAATGCCTTTCCAAAATAAATTTTCATATGATAAGAGAAGATCTATACAATCAAGGCAGAATTCATGGGGTAACAATCGTAGCTTTAGACAATATCAACCTCCTACGGGACCAAAACCTCCTATAAAAATGGAGCTAGGATCTGAACAAAGTAGACATGTAAACTATATGAACCAGCCTAACAGTAACCCATTCAAACGGGAAGCTGATTCTGAGAACTTTCGTGTACGAAAACAGCAGAAATTTAATCACATAGTCACGGCTGTGACCGAAAATAATGAGGAACCGAGCTGTTCAAAATCCTTAAACCATTCGGAGGAAAATTTTATGACAGGAGCCTCGTTTCCAGCGTACCATACATAGAGTATGGTACGCAAGACGGAAAAACATTACACTTTCTTGTTGATACGGGTGCAAACAAGAATTTCATCAGATCAGACCTAGTACCCGTATCCCAACCGGTAAAAAACTCCTTTTTTATTAGCAGTCCCGCGGGACAAATATTAATCAAAAACAAAATTTCTGGCAAATTCTTTGCTGACCTTGGTTGCGATTTAGAGATAACATTTTTTGTCCTCCCCGAACTACAGTCATTCGATGGCATACTCGGTGACGACACGCTGAAGGAACTTAAAGCTATAATAGATAGGGATAAAAATGTACTTATAATTAATTCAAAGATTAAAATCCCCTTATTGAATAAACCCTCAGGGGTGGTAAATAACTTAATTATAGAAAATGAGGACATTTCTGAACACTACAAATCGAAACTTTTATCCATTTGCGAAAAATTTAAAAATCTTTTCGGGCCCGTCAATAATGACAGGATCAAAACCAATGTTGAAGCAGAAATACGTACAACCACGGATGAGCCGATTTACACGAAGTGCTACCCCTATCCTGTCTGTATGAGGGATGAGGTAGAAAAACAAATAAATGAGCTCTTAGCAGAAAAAATTGTCAGACCCTCAAAAAGTCCCTATAATTCCCCGGTATGGGTTGTCCCAAAAAAGGATAAACCTAACGGAGAGAAGCAATATAGAATGGTGATAGATTTTAAGCGCTTAAATGCTGTCACCATTCCCGATACATATCCAATCCCTGATATCAACAACACATTGGCCAGTCTTGGCGATGCTAAATTTTTCACTACACTAGACCTTACCTCGGGGTTCCATCAAATTGCGATGAAAGAGCGGGATATACCTAAAACGGCATTCTCTGCAATGAATTGTAAATTTGAATTTCTTAGACTACCTTTCGGACTGAAAAATGCGCCAGCGATCTTCCAGCGGATGATAGACGACGTTCTTAAAGAACTGATTGGGAAGATTTGCTACGTTTACATCGATGATATAATAATTTTCAGTAAAACAATAGACGAACATTTAAAAGACATTGAAACCGTTTTTTCAAGGCTTGATAAAGTAGGTTTAAAGGTTAATCTTGAAAAAACACACTTTTTAAATACAAACGTGGAATTCCTTGGTTTTTTGGTAACCTCTAACGGTATACTTCCTAATCCAGCTAAAGTCAAGGCCATCGAGGCTATCCTACCACCAAATACATTGAAGGAACTGAAGAGTTTCTTGGGTCTTACGTCTTATTATAGACGGTTCATCAGAGATTATGCTAAAATTGCGAAACCTCTCACCAACATGACTCGGGGAGAGCTTTCGCATGTAAGAGCGAACCAATCGAAAAAAGTGAACATACAACTCGATGAAGATGGTTTAAAAGCCTTCAAAACCCTTAAAGAATTACTGACATCAGCGGAAGTATTACAGTTTCCTGATTTCAATAAACCCTTCAATTTAACTACGGATGCTTCCGATTACGCAATCGGTGCTGTTCTGTCGCAAGGAGAGCCCGGGAAAGATAGGCCTATTTGCTTTATCTCCCGTTCCTTGAATAAAACAGAAGAGGGATATGCGACTAATGAAAAAGAGCTTCGTGCCATAGTTTGGGCACTAGATAACCTTAGAAATTATCTATATGGTGCAAAAAAAATAAGGATCTTCACCGATCACCAACCTTTGACTTATACTCTTAGCAATAGGAACTATAACGCCAAACTTAAACGGTGGAAATCCAGAATAGAGGAGTATAACTACGAGTTGATTTACACTCCCGGTAAATCAAACTTTGTGGCTGACGCTCTATCACGACTCAGGACTGAGGTCAATCATCTTTCCGGCTCCAGCTCTTCTCCCTCTCGCACAGAAACAGCAGTCTCGGAATCAAATCCAAGTGACACGGAAACTGCCAACGAAAGACGAAACGACATGACGGACAGTTTACGGACATGCAGTGCTGATGAAGGGTTACGTGAAATATCCCTTGATAGCGAAGACTCTTGTACAATGCATAGTGCTGATCAGGACAGCTCAGACTTGATTCCGCATGTGGAAGTTCCACTGAACGTTTTTAGGAATCAGTTGGTTTTCAAAACAGGCATCGATTTATGTTCCCATGAGGAACCACACCCCGGGTTCCATCGTCATTACATTTCCTTTAAACAAATAAATTCTATTAACCTCAGGGAGGCACTTAGGGAAAAACTTAATCCAAACGTCATCAATGGTATTAAACTTCCAGAGGAATATCTTTGGATGTTGCAAGGTATATATTTAGAAAATTTTGAAAAGTATAAAATAAGAATAACACAAAGATTGGTTGAGGATGTCGCCAATGAGGAGCGAAGGCTTTCGATAATTGAAAACGAACATCGGAGGGCCCACAGAGCTCCGAGAGAGAATAAAGAACAAATACTCGAAAAACATTACTTCCCTCAGATGATGGCGCATATAAGAAGGTATGCTGCCTCGTGCGATATTTGCAATCGCAATAAATACGACAGACATCCCAACAATCCAGAATTGCAACCAACGCCGATTCCTAGATATCCATGCGAAATAATCCACATGGACATAATGGAGATCCAAGATGAAAAATTCCTAACCGTCATAGATAAATTTTCTAAATTTTCCAAATTTTTCCATCTTAAAGATAGGTCCGCGATAAGTATTCGATCAAAAATAATAAAGGTAGTTCATTTTTTTACAGCTCCTCTCACCCTCGTCGCCGATAATGAAAAGGGGTTCCTCAGTCCAATAGTTGTGAATCTAATAAAAAACCTTGGAGTGAAGCTTTATCTTACTCCATCCCACAGAAGTGAGGTTAACGGCCAAATAGAAAGGGTCCATTCGACGATCCTAGAAATATATAGATGTCTTAAAGAAGAGTATAAGGATCTTAATGTAAAAGAATTAATCTATGTGGCCGTTGATCGCTATAACAATACAGTACACTCTGTGACAAACAAGAAACCTTGTGATATATTTTTTAATAGATCACAGAGGATTAACTATCAAAACCTTTTAAATATACGTTCAAGACTTAATAGGGACCTTAGAGGTATTATCCAGAAGAGTATGAATGCTAGGAATGTAAGAAAAAATTTGAAAAGAGTGATTCCAAAGAAGTATGGCAAGGGCGACGTCGTCTACGTTGCTACTAAGGGCATAAAAAGTAAAAACAAGCCCTTGTATAGAAAAGAGATTGTAGCAAAAAATAATAAAGTAACCGTTACAACCTACAGTGGGAAAAAAATTCACAAAGCCCACATTAAAAACATATAAAAAAAAAAGAGAGAAAAGATCTCTTGTCCTTTTGAAACAAAAAAAGAAAAGGAACGTAAAAATTCATATTAAAAATTATACTTGTAAAAATGCTTCAGGTTATTCTCAAGAAACAAGGGGCCGGTTCACTAACTAAGTCTTAATTGCAAAAGTTTGGTGGTGTGGGCACTCGTACCCTAGTAGGTCGCTTGAACTTGAAAACCTTGCGGCCAAAGCGGAACAATACGAACCCTCCGAACCAAAGTGACTACCCCGAAAATTTAATGGAGAGTTAACCCAAAGAGCATTCAAAAAAAAAAAAAAAAACAAAATAAAAAAAAAAAAAAAAAAAAAAAAAGGAAAATGAAATATAAATTACAAGACAAAATGTAACACAAAATACAGAGTTAATACATAAATGAAAACCAAAAAATTGTACTGAAAAAAAAAATAAGAAAAGAATATAAATTATTCAAATGAATATAAATTTAGTACTTAAATTTTTATATATTTTAAAAAACATATTGTAATTTGACGACTAATAAATTTTGATTATTACAGATTAGTAGATTCTTTCAATCCCATGCAGTGTTTACACATTTTCGCTTACGATTCACCGGTGGTAACTTTAAAAGAAGGAAATGCTTGGGTAACGAATGGGTATTTCAAATTGATACATGTAATTGACTTAGCCAAGTACGACATTTTACTGAGAAACACAGAAAAATCGATGACAAGGTACGTTAAGGACGAAGGAAGTAGATCTATCCTAGGCTACCATTTGGAACAAATCAGGGCCCGTCTTAGTGAATTATAAGACGCAAAAATGAGAAGAACTAGGTCAATAAATTGGATAGGCTCTGCCTGGAAGTGGATAGGTGGCTCTCCTGACGCTTCTGACTGGGACAAACTTTTAGAAAGACAAACCGACATCGAAGAGAACAACAATCGACAATACTCGATTAACAAAAGACTTTTTGACGCGACTCAAGAGGTAGCAGATAAATTGAACAAAGCTATTGAAGGATTTAACAACTTCATACAACGAGAAGAAACGGACAAAGTTAGACAGGAATTACTGAATAAGGTACTTATTTTAAAAGAGGGAGTAAACGAGATGATCAGGGCTTGTCAAATGGCAAAAAATGGCATCGTAAATAGTAACTTATTAGACTTAGGAGAAATTAATATAATTATTAATGAACTCGAAACTTTGCCTTATCAAAATGTTGTTGAAGCCATTGAATATGGTCAACCTTCGATCTATTGCAATGGGACATTGATGTTATACATACTATCTTTACCTAAGATAAATCCAAAAACATATCACTTAGTAACCGCCCGCGCGACAATTAAGAAATCAAGGCAAATTGACTTACCCCCAGTTTCACAGTGAGAGTTTAAACTTAAGTTCTGCTGAACCTGAACTGGAGTTTAAATTTGAAGTTCAACTCATCCGGTTTCACAGTCTTATCTGAACTTCAGTTCATTAAACGTAGTTCAAGTAAATTGTTTTCTCTTTCTATCTGAATCAAATAAAAAACAATCAAGGAAAGTTTGCTTTGTTTCAGTTGTGACCTGTGACAGGAAACAAAAATCAAAAATCAAAATAAATTATATTTTCAAATGTTTGAAGGGGTTGTCGAACTGAGATTTAAACGGCAGAATAGTGTCGTTTAACTTAAACTACAGAACGAACTCTGTTCAAGGACTGTGAAACCAAACTTATTGTTGAACTGAAGTTTAAACCAAAAGTGGGGTTTAAACTTCCACTGTGAAACTGGGGGTTAGAGTTTCATAAGCTCCTCATGACCCATGACGAAACATACGGACTGAACGGACATTGTCTTAACATAGGAAACAATTCAGTGTGTCGAGAGGATGTTCTCAAAAAATTAAAGGAAGACTCATGTATACCGAGGATGCTCAAAGGCGGTGACGCTCTTTGTGACTATAAGACAAACACTGACGAAATAATTGAACAGATTGGGGAAAACACGATTTTTGTCACAAACTTTAATGGAACATTATTAAATAAAAATTTATCTATTCCCTTAGAAGGTACCTACCTTATACAGATGGCAAACGAAACCATTCGGGTCAAAGATAGAGTATATAGCAGCAGAACCATGATCTCCCCCCAAGCACTACCCCCCGTACTTACCAACGTCACCAGCAGAAGAACAATTGCCAACCTGGAATTCGTGCATCGACTTAGTGCCGAAAATATCGATAAGATTAACTTTTTGCATAAAACCCTTAACTCTTCTATTTTCACAGAAATAGCAATAATCCTAGTAATCATAGGAGTGATCTGTCTATTATGGAAAAAAATCTACGTAAAAGCCAATATACCTCAACTACGTCTATCCTTCCGCAGTAGAGCAGTTCCAGAACTAAGACCTATCCCAAGAGTCAATGCCCCGAACGGAAATGGAAGTCGTTGCCCCCATACTGAAGGTTCAGACTCGACGGTTGATCTGCGGGACGCAGATATTTGAGAGGGCGGCAGTTATCACGGTCAGCCATTGACCTAACTGTAAAAAAAGCATTGGTTGCATTTTTACCCAGCCGACACAAGCGGACATTGCCACCGGGGAAATTTGAGATATTATATTAAATGCTGAATGTGAATTCATTTCGTGGGAATATATTATTATAAAATTGTAACTTGATTATGTTAAAGCTCTTTAGAATGTAAGCTAATTAAATGAAGTAAAGATTATTGTTAGTCTTAAGCCAGACCCGATCGAATAAACGTGAATTGAAAAACGTACTATCTTGTTTTAATAGACCAGTTGAGGTCTCAAATATATTTTTTTTAAATCCAAGGACAAGAAGTCCTTTACTTGTACCATTATACAGTTGACCTCGAGGTTGTTTTTGCACTTCCAACACGTCTTGGACCCTGAGGATTCCATTCAAAAGATTGCTTCGAGATGTAAATGTCAGGTTTCATCATCACCGCCATTTTCGTCGCATAATGTCTACATTCACTTTTTTCTGCCCGATTCTATTCCACAAAAAAATTTAAACTGTTGATCCTGTTATTCAAAGACACGGCAAATATAAGAAAGAGATGCATATGAATTTTAGCTTTGAGAAGATTTAAAAAGCACGAGAGCACCTGGGAACATCCTCAATTTTGGTTCTATTTTTTCGTTTTGCCAAAGTTCAACTTTAATGTCAAAGATTATATTGAATTTTATGTGATTCACCAATAAAAAAAAATCATTAGTCTTGAAATTACTTGAGATTGAATTTAAGATCCTATTGGATTCGATTGGCATTCAAATTTTGCCGTACATAAAGTGTGTTAACTTTGCCATACTCAAGGGAACAGTGCCTTAAAAATGTTACTGAAGCTTAGGCTGCTGTTTGTAATCTAATGAGACGTGATGGATATACATATGTATAAGAACAAGAATTGAATCTCGAAAAAATACCTTTTATATTTAAAAAAAGATTTAAAAATGTTTTAAATACTTTTTACTTTTAATTGATTGCTCTTTGTAAATTTTTTTATCTTTCCCTTCGTAATATTTCAATATTTTTTACTTAAGACGTAAACATAATATAATCTTACTAAAAAAAATAGTTTTGTGCAAAAAATTGATACTTTTGTCTAAGTAATTTTTTTCTTTAATGAAAATCTTGGGGCAGTTCAAGATCTCAATTTTGTTTACAAAATTTTTACTAACCAATACATACTTAAATTTTACGAAAAAGTCGGTGTGGTTTTCCCTCAGTGTACGTACATATGTATATCAAATTTAGAAAAAAAACCTTATCCTTTGGTAGATAATTGTAAAATATAAAACAGCATTGACCCACGAGTGAAAGAACCTGCGATTTAGTCGCGCATTTTATTATAATGAAAAAAACCAGAGTTATGGTGTCGAACATTGCACTAACTAACTGATCTAAATTTCTCATATTTCTCAAAGTCGACATGACTTAAAATTGTTCCTAGTGTCAAATAACAATGTTTCAGTGAAGAACAACCACCAAGCTGTCATTCAAAATGATTGACACTTTCAGAGCATCTAACACTAACAATGTCAAGCTGTCAAACATCCTTCATGCCTTGTTGCGTTCCAAATTGCCCTAATGTAAATCTTTTTGTTCTATATATTAAATTAATACCGGGGTGCAGGTACTTACAGTATCGCATTTTATTTGGCAAGGTCAGTTCAATTTTTTAAATTTGATTTTGTGACGTTCTTTTTAAAGAAAAAATGAATTACCGAAATACATTTTGCCCAAATATTATTGTTTGCAATAAATTACTGCCGCACAATCACTTGAAACAGTCACAACGAAAAAATTAATTATTTATAGCTTCCTCACTGCCTAATCCCTCATCATCGGTCGTCGCTGCTTGTAGCCTGCACAATGAATCCCTAAGTCTTTGCCGAAACCCGAAAGTGAACGCATATCTATAGCGGGAGTGTAAACAGATTTGTTTACTTATGGAGTCATTTGTCATTGGAGTCGAATTGCGGTACTTTACATTATCGATGGTGGCACCCTGTGGCGCACACGCCATTCAATTGCCCAAACTGCGCCCAAGAGTATCTTTCGACTGACTTGACTGTTCCTTGTATTTTTTTTAATAAGCGTGTGAGGTCCTTGAATATCTGAAATGTGATGATCTTGCCGCAGTGATCTGAATTTGGAATGCAAGAATACAAGGACTTGTTATACTTTTGTTTGTGCCTTTGACATTATCTGTCTGAATTTGAGACTTTTCTGTCATTAATGCTAGACATGAGAAAGGGGTTTTTTAGTTGCAACACTGCCATACGATTATGAGTATCCTACGGAGATTTTTGTGTATATTTTATGTAGAAAATTGAAACATTTTCAAGTGGCTATGTAGAGAAAATTCGAAAACAAAGGCTTTTAAATTCTGATGCTATGAAGCGGCATTTCAGTTTGTTATTGGTTGTAAGATATAAAATTTTTGTTTTAAATGGAAATGAATAAATATGTAAAAGTAGAATTAATTTTTTTTTCAGGAAATAGCATAAGTGGTTCAAATATATTTTTTTAAAGCAAATCAAGGTGTGTTTTTCTATTAGAAATTTAAGAAAGTTTAAATACATAGTTTATTTTGCGGTGAGCAGAATTTTGCTTTGACTTTCGGTTTTTTTAAAATCTTTTATTGAAAAGCTTTAATAGCTATGTAGCTCTGTACATTTTTTTCAGTAAACAACAAGAAACCAAAAGAATCGTGAGGATTTCAAGTATGTAATTTTATTGAGAAGCAGCTACGATTCAGAAGGGAAAATAAATTTAAATAACAGTTACTTTGTTACTTAACTGGATTCTGGATTCGACCAGGGCAACAATTAATAAGTTTCTTCCACCAAGCTCGATTCTAGCAAGTTGTTGTCTGCAGCTTCGCACACCAGGCTGGTTCTCTTCCACTTGTGTGCGTCACATGAGTCATGGTCTTCTATTGTGCATTCCCTCGATGTTGGCTTTTACCTCTTTTTATTACATCGATGCCGTACAATCCATGTACATTGTACAAGTGGTAGACTTAGTTTTTTTATATTCCTCTCCACTCCCAGTTTATGCAGACGCAATCAAAAATCACACTGAGAATTGTGCCTTTAATAATATCTTTTACACAGCCGCAGGAACTCATACTTGTAGAACTATTTGGCGAAATGGTTAATGCTTTGGACTATAATGTGGAACTTCCGAAATCGAGAATCAGTCACTGTCATCTTAAAATAAAAACAAAAATCTGGCAAACTGCCTCTTGCGAGGAAGTGAAATATCACCCAAGGTAATCCCTTTTCATGGAAAATGATTCTCATCTTAAATGTATGGACAAGGCAGAAAATAAATTTTCAGCTCATGATGAAATGCTTGAACTCAGCCTTTATGGTCCGTTTATTTCTCATTGTTTTAGTCCCTTGAAATCGACTCTGAATTAAGCAAACAGCCAAACCATGGAAGAGCATGGAAGATGATATAAAAGCAATCGACCCAACTGTTGAATCTATTATTGATTGTTTTGATCAAATCTGGAGAATGAGAAGTTCACAAAAAATTCGTTATACAAATATTTTAAGTTCCACAAATACAATTGTTATCAATTTGTTCTCTAAGTCTAACTACAACAATTCACAAATTCACCTTAAATCTCCTTCAAAATCTCAACATCATGGTGTATCCTTCAATCTTACTTATATGAAAACCTTACTTATATGAAAACATTCGTATCGTATTTTGATAAACCTACCTATAAGATAAACCAGGCTTGAATCATTCTAATTCCTAATTTTCTCCCAACCTCCCCTCCACTTTACCAACAACTTCCTCATTCTTTCTATTTTATAAGAATTTCATTCAAGAAAACAGGTACTTTTGTAACAATCTCCTACTTTGTCTTACGACAAACGAATCTGCCCTTCAACATGAAAAACCAGCAACTGTTTTCATCCACTAATGTTGATTATCCCTTTTAAACATCGACAACCATATTCCTTCTCTTCTCCGTTACAAACCGTTTCTCTATCCAAAATATTATCATTATCAACCGTTAAGTATTTTGGAATCATATATTCTTCAGAGAAATATAATAATATATAATTTTATTTCTTTTTACGTTTACTTCTCCATTTTAGACTTCATTGCTTAAAATTCCGTCTTCAAAAGAATCATAAGGGAAAGCTATTATGCGAGAAAGTTATAATGGGAAAAAGCAGTCATGTGAGAAAAATATCATGGCGGAAAAGTATCATGAAAGAAAAATATCATGCGAGAAAAATTTTTTGTGGGAATGCAAGAGACTATCATGCGAGAATACTATTAAGCGACACAAACAAATATCACACAAGAAAAATATCATACGCGAAAACTATCATGAGAATAAACTATAATGCGACAAGACTTTACCTGTCATAGTTTTCACACCTTTTTGTATGCTTCTTTAGGATAAAAAAAAAATTATTTCAGGGATACTGCCTCTTCTCTATAGAATCCGTTATGTGTATTCTTTAATTCTATGACTTTTAACAGTTATACTGGAGAAAAAATGAGCAATTAAGCTTGGGTTTCAGTTAATATAACCTACCGTATTACGAAATCTTAAAATATAAAGTAACATCGTTGATTTTTATGAGATTTTATACATTTCAATCGATATCTAGATTTTCATTCGGTATGAAAATGCTATTAACAAAACGCCATGTTTAATTTAAAAAAAAAACTCAACTATTGTTAAAGACAGCCTAACGACCCTCTTCCACTATCGAAAAGAATGTCCCACGTCAACTTTTTATAAACTGTGCGGTTTTAATCCGGATCCACGCATGTGTCTCGTGTTGGTGTTGTGGAGTGGAGCGGTGTGACACTGAATGTGCACACTTTTGTGTAGTCTTGTTGGTAAAAGAAAAGTGCAGATATATATGACATGACAGCACTACGGCAGAATTTTGTCTCACCAATTTTATTAAATGTTCGGACATAACAAACAAAAAATAATTTTTTTAAACACGCTCTTTAAATTAGCATGTTATAATTATAACTTTTAAAGCCTAGTACGCAGATGAAGAAAAATTTTGTCTCCCATACATTTTTTGTCCTGGGACAAATTTTGTCTTGTCTAGGATATTTTTCCGAGCAGTAAGCAGTTCGCACGCAAAATTCATACTTTTGTGCATTGCTGTACAAAATGTCTCCACTAAATTTTGCCAGGAAAAAGAATGATACAAGCATTATTTTACGGGACAAATTTTGACAGCCACCGTATTTCCGAAAGTGATTTTTGTCAATACTGGTTTTATGTAAAAGGTGCTCATGCTTGTCTTGAGAGCATCAAGAGGAGATTCCATAAAGGTATGAACGACTTTTGTAAGACAACGCGTTCCAGAGATATACTAAAAAACACATTAAATTAGATTTCAGCTTTCCAACTTCAAACTTTTGCGCGAGGTTTAGAAACGTTTGGTAGAGATTAAAATTGTAGAGATAAAATTTGTCTTGTCTCGATCTGCGTACTAGGATTAAGAGCTCAAAACCGTTGACGCAAATTTGCAGTTGAATTACTACTATGTTAAACCTGTTTTAGTATGTAACTAGGTTAAAATGATGTTTTTTTTAAATTTTAATCGAATATAGCATCATACACAATTAGGAATGAGTTAGGAAACTACTTTAAAGTTAGCAAATTGTTAAGTAGTTTCATACCAAATTTTTTATAATAGGCTGTTTAAAATTTTGTGCCAGAGAATACCGACTTTTTTTTAGTATCGTGCTAACCTCATATGAGTCTTTGACATTTAAATACGTCAAAAAAAGGTGTTTATTTAGTTTTTTGCATGAACTGTCATTATTTTACGTGTGTTCGGAAGCATTTTATTGTTGAATTGTTTCATTTCATATACTCCACTACATGGTATAGCGCAATCGAAACAGTAAAGATCCCTCCACAACACATCACTCCTCAACAAAACACACTTCACAAATGTGAAGAAAATACAATAGGTACTTGATGTAACTTAAATAAAATGCTTTTTAACCTAGTACCTATCTAACTAAAATAATTCTAACAAAATTGTTAAGTATGTAAAGTATTATATTCATACCCGTTTAAAATTTTGCGTCAGTGTCTTGTTTTGTTTTGGAATTGAATAATACTTCAGTATTTTATTTTGTTTAAGAAAAATAACCGATATACATTTCATTTTGAACCGGTTCATCGATTGATGTGGTCTTTGAAATAAAGTATTTTGGCATTACTTGCCTTTGTAGTGAACTGTCAAAAATGACAGCTGTCAAACAAATCAGATGTGAAAAGTTATGTTTATAAAAAGTATTTTACCTTCCGAAACTTTGGTAAACGTACAAAATAAATAATTTATTTCTTTAAAGAAAAGCCAATTGCTCTCAAATAATTACTCAATATCATGGATGAATCGCCAGGCAGTAAAGCACTTCAAAATATGAAAACCCTAACGAACAGTCTGGTGGAATTTAAAAAGCCAATAATCCCCAAGAAACGCAATAAACCGAAAATCCTCACAGAAGAAAAATACATCGAGGTAAGAAATTTATTTTATCAGGAAATTCATCAGTGTACAAACTTAATTTTTGTTCAGGAATTATCTAAAATAATTCAACGTGACTTCTTCCCCGATTTGGATAGATTACGAGCTCAAAACGATTACCTAGATGCATTGGAAAAGAATGACCATGTCAAAATGCAAGAGATTCGTTCTAAATACAGTGGAAATCAATTTTCGGAACGAAGTAGATGTAAGTGCAGTGAATAATTATCGTAATATCAAGCTAATCATGATTGTTATCAGCAATGACTCCTGCCACGTTCGAAACTCCACAAATCAACGCGACAGGAAGTACCCCATTAACGAGACCTGCTCAAGAAAGTGACACTCCCAAGTCAACGGAATCCAAATCAAGTGAGGCGAAATCATTATCCACGTCACATACGCTGGATTCCTTTTTGCAAGCCTATACCAGCGAAGATAATTACAGTTTTCAAGAAATCATCGAAACCGCCGACGAAAAACTGCGAGAAAAGTTTTCGGTGCTCTACAACCAAGAGTTCCTGTCAGCAGAAAAACTAGCCAAAGCTCTGACATTACCCAGCATCGAGACACAGTTTACGGAAGCAGATCCACAAAAAGCGGTAAGTAAAAAAAAAAAAATAACGAAATACCATGGAAGTTCACCAATATTAATTTTCATTTTAGATAGAAACTTGGTCCTATCGCAACCGAAATTACATAATGTACATCCCCGAAGGTGTAGAGCTCACAGAAGATGAAAAAATCGAGAGTATAAATCGAAGGCAAGTCATATCCCACAGTAACACCCGCCTGTCGGTGAACCCCTTCAATGAATCCCGGAACAAGGAGACCATGTCGGAAATAATCAAGACACAATCACAAATGGTCAACGGCAAGGTTGGCGTAGATGGAAATATTATGAACTTGAAGAATGTGCCAAGCATTGGTGGCTTTGATCTGGTTAAAACGCCTTCCCCTCGGCCAGGAGAAGCGTTCAGTCCTCTTATGACATGGGGAGAAATCGAGGGAACACCCTTTCGATTGGATGGCAGTGATACTCCGGTGAGATCAAATAATGGTCCATCTTTTCGAATCAACGAGAATTCTAGAAGAGAAACCATAGCTCTGGCTTTGGCTGAGAAAGTTGGCGAGAAGATGCGAGCCCAGAAGCAACGAGCAATGGATACTGCGCGGAAAAATATAGGTTCTCCTTTCATCCGATCGTCTATGGATAGGCTGGCTTCAATGTCTCCAGCTGCAAGACGATTAGCAACATCGAAACTAGGTCTGCGTACACCTAGTCCATTGCGAACACCGGGCTCAATGTTTGGAAAGAGCAAACAGAAAACAACTCCCTTATCTATGGCACAAAGAAGAAAAACTCCAATAGGAGTGGTTACGACGTCTTCGGATGCCTTGAAGGCGCCTGATTTGACTGATGACTTGTTAAAGATTCCAACAAAAAGATTAAACGCATCAGATTTCTTTTAAAATATTTATATACCATTTTACACAATTAAATAAAATATTTAAATAATTTTACGATTGTGTTTTATACATCTAGCCACTTAGATCGACTTTCCCGATGATGTATTTTCTCATAAATTATATATCAAAATGGTAATTGAGCTTTATCAAAATCGATTTCGATACCTTCAATGAAGTTGTTTGAAAGAATTCATTGATGCTAGCAGAGCCACATAATTCAATTGCCATCCAACTGAATGGCAAATCCTTTTTTAAATTATGTGGATTTTTATTAAAATTCTTATTCCTAAATCCTTTGGCTTTCTACGCACGAAACGTCTCATCATTGGTTAAATCAAATGTTGTAATTACTTTTGTTCTAAATGTTGAATATTTTAATAGCTTAAAATATAGATAAAATAAAAATAATGGAACGATTTTTTTGGGAAAAATTATTTTTACGAAAAACTAACTTTGCTTGCAGTGTGTAAAACTTGACATGATGGGACAATTTTGATATCAGATCCGAATTCGGAGCACCACAAAGTTTAAAATTATGCAAAGTCCATAAAACTGGAAAGATTTAATAACAACTTCCCTTCACTATCACTGTGACTCAAATAATAAAGAATATAAATAAATAAACAAAGATGAATTTTAATTATTAAGAACTGTCGAACGATTAGATGAGACAGGATTTTAGATATGAAATATTGAAAAATGAAAATGATGAGGACAAAACTAAGATTAAAGTGCATCTCTGAAGGCAGCTAATCATTTTAAACAAGAATTCACATTTCTATGGGAATGTGAGAAATTTTGAATTATTTAGTAATAATAATAAAAATTGCAAATTCTCAACTGTATAAGTAACCCTGAAGACATTGGCGATTAAAATTGCCTCCGACACTGATTGTGTCTTAAGAATCAGATTGAAAAATCATGTTCTGTAAAGGAAAGGAAAAAGGACTTAATAATTGTTCAGAATATCGCTTCTTCTGCAAGTTTTCCAGCAATTATTTAAAATTATTTAAGTAGTTGTGTATGGGTTCATGTCTTGTATAGTTTTTCATATAATTTTTAAACACTTCACACAGGTGGATGAACTGACACTTGCAAAAATTGACGAAAAATATAGTGTTAAGTATATGTAGCTGCGTACCTGATTCGTGACCACTTACACTTGCATTAAAACTTTCTTTGTTGTTGTTAATTAGAACAAAATCAAAATATTTTCAATTGAAGCTTCTTAAGTTTTAATAATTTTTGTTTAGAAATATGTATGTATGTTCATACCGTTAAATATACAGTATACACATACTCCAAAAAGTCTCCGTACGGTAGACTAATTTTTGTATTTATTTGCAAAAAAAATAGTAATGAGTAATAGAATAGATGAAGTGGAAACATAGAACGAGAATATGTTTTCTCCCATCATTTTTTTACCAAATCCCAAGAATTTTTATTCATGAAGGATACCGTTATGATCATTATGATCGGGCGAGTCTGTCAAATGGCGACAAAAAACTTTCCGTACAGGCCACAATTTTGCAATAGTTGGTAAATTTAGAGGGTGTGATTAGGAATTGCTTTGTGTTTTTGTAAGTTTAACCCCCAGTTTCACAGTGAGAGTTTAAACTTAAGTTCTGCTGAACCTGAACTGGAGTTTAAATTTGAAGTTCAACTCGTCCGGTTTCACAGTCTTATCTGAACTTCAGTTCATTAAACGTAGTTTAAGTAAATTGTTTTCTCTTTCTATCTGAGTTAAAGAAAAAACAATCAAAGAAAGTTTGCTTTGTTTCAGTTGTGACCTGTGACAGGAAACAAAAATTGAAAATGAAAATAAATTATATTTTGAAATGTTTGAAGGGGTTGTCGAACTGAGATTTAAACGGCAGAATAGTGTCGTTTAACTTAAACTACAGAATGAACTCTGTTCAAGGACTGTGAAACCAAATTTATTGTTGAACTGAAGTTTAAACCAAAAGTGGGGTTTAAACTTCCACTGTGAAACTGGGGGTAAGTGTTTTTAATAATATTTTAGTTAAACACATTCTTTTGTCCCAAGGAATAAAAATGTCAACAAAAAATAAGCGGATTTTCTTAGCTAGCACGAAAAATACTATCGACTTGAGGAATAAAGGAAAGTCTCTTGGTGAAATTGCGAAAATTGTGAAAAGACCGCATTCTTCAATTCAGTACGTGTTACAACAATTTTATAAAACAAAAACAAACAAGATCTGGACAGCCAAAAAAAAATTGATCGTCGTATTGAAAAGAGAATACTTAGGAGTGTTGCAGTCCTCTGCAAGCATAGTGCACCCGTTCTTGCAGGTAAATTATAAAAGATCGAAGGACCTGATGTGTGTCCCCAGACAATACGAAATCTGTTGACCAGAAATGGATTTTATGGTCGAGTAAGCCGGAAGAAGCCATACATTCGAAAAGCGAATAAGAAAGCCAGGCTGCATTACGCTATGGAACACTTGGGTAAGGACAACTCGTTCTGGGATCAGATTATATTTACGGATCAAAGTAAATTTAACATCTTTAGCTCAGATGGTCGCCGTATGCTCTTAAGAAAGCCAGGCACTACTCTGTATTCCGAAAATTTAATCCCTACTATAAAGCATGGCGGCTGCAATGTTATAGTGTAGGGGTGTATGGCTTCTTCGGGCGTTGGAAACCTGGTTTTTATAGAAAATACCATTGACAAATATGGATACTTGGAAATACTTCAAGAAAATCTCCATGTAAATGCTGGAAAACTGGGTCTCGCCATCAATTTTGTCTTCTAACAAGACAACGATCCCTAAAACACTTCGATGCTGATTAATGAATAGTTGTTATACAGCGTTAAAACAAAGGTTCAACATCCCGCTCAATCTTCAGACCTCAATTAAATGGAGCATCTGTGGGACCACTGGCAAAACAAAATTCGGAAGCACACAATTAGCCGCAAAACAGACCTGAAAACAATCCTACTTTAAGAATGGAACAGAATTTCGCTGGATACGACTTAAAACCTTACCCATTCTATGAAAAACCGATTAAAGAAAGTCATTGAAAATAAAGGAGGTCCTACTAGATATTGAGTGCTGTTTTTTTGTTACGTAAAGTTAAATGTTTTACTTTTTTGTTCCTTTTTTCATACTTTGTGCTCTGAATTATTTTTACTTGCGATATAGGTACTATAGGGCAAGTTCTGCATTTGGAAAAAAAATCGAACTCGAGATTTTGATCAAAGTTGACATTACGATGATAGCGAAGACGAAAAAAGTGGGTCCGGCAATTCCGTCTGTCTGTCTGTATGTCTGTACCTCGAACTAGAGCCTAAACTACTGCAGGTATTTTCTTCAAACTCGGTACTTAAGGGTCTTCGGTGATTCCCTAGAGGGAAAATTGAAATTTTTTTTTTTAGCTCTAAAACAAACGGTACCCCCCATACACCCATAATGCATAATCTTATTTATCTCAAAAACGGCTCTAACGATTTTGATAAAAAAAATTAGGTGTGATATTATGGGCAGGGACTACATTTTGGTCAGAAAAAAATTTGGGGGGAAATGTTATTAGGGGTACCTGTCATAGAACCGTTTTTTTGATTTTCGAATTTCTCACCAACGACTCTAACGATTTTAACCAAACTTTTTACGCAGGAGCTGCCTTGCATTTTAAAAAATATAAACTAAAATTTTTTTTCGAAAAAATAGTTTTTGGATTTTTCAAAAAATTATACAATTTTTTTTTTTTTTTGAAAATTCAATATCTTGAAAACCAAAACAGAATTAAATTTTTAAATTACGTTTTAAAATTTATGTCATTAAATACTAACAATTTGCATATTAATTTTTTTTATAAAAATTTTAAGAAAAATTTAGTACACAAAAAACATGTTTCAGTGTGTCTGTATGTCTGTACCTCTCACTACAGCCTAAACCACTGAACCTATTTCTTTCAATCTCGGTAGTTAAGGATCTTCGGTGATTCCCTAGAGGGAAAATTGAAATTTTTTTAGCAATTTTATGCACTTGAACATTATTATCTCATTAAATCCATGTTTTATATTTATAAAATGTATCTTAAATTCCAAAGTACTTTTACATAAGAGCAAGTTCGTGCGATCCAGTCGTGCATTTTATTTATTTTAAGTATTTTCAATAAAGTGTTGTTTTTTTTACTGAATTTTTTTGAGTTGTTATCATTTATTTAATTTCTAGTCCTTTTTAGTTATATTTGTTCAAATTCAAGAGTTTATCACAGATTAAACAGAAAAATTACAACTGTACGGAGACTATTTGGAATATGTGTATATTAGAACGGTATGGTAAACCAATTTTTTTGTTTTGTCATCATTACCCAGGCCATACAGGTTGTCTTGCATGCTTCGGTAGACTTTATTGAAAAACTGGAATCATTAGCTGTTTTTTTTTTATATCCAACTTTCTAGTGACTTTTTTGGAACTTTTGTAGAACAATTCAACCTTGAAGCTTTACAAAACAAAAAAAACAGCCAACTTATTAAGTAAGAAAGTAAGAAATAAATGGAGCAACGCGGCACTTTTGGAACGCGGTTATATAAAAAAAAATACAGTATACCAAACTATGACAAGAGATAGATTTGAAATCATAAACAAAATTACAGTTCAACGACAAGTGTAATTTCATTCTATATGGCAATGCGGGACATGATAACATCAGGTTTTTAAAGTGCGACCACTTATGAAAAACTTTTTATGAGTCTAAATTCTTTATATTAAACTGAAAAATGTTGAATACACGAACGGACCTAAGGATCGCTGAGCGATGAACACGGCCAATTGATTTGAAATTATTGTAGTCAACGTACTTCTACTTCACTCTGAAAAGCCAAGCCGCCGCTCATCATCCTAAATTTGCTTGTATCAAAACTTTTATTATACTTACTCTTAACTTGTTAAAATACTTTTATTATATTAATAAATATAACTTACACTTATTGCTAACAGGTTATGGGCCCAGGCAACTGGTTTAATTGAGTGTTAAGAGTATTGTTTGTTTTTTCCGCTTTAATTGATAATTAAAAGTGAAGAAGTTTTTTTTTGATCGAAACTGGCAAAATGGTGGACGACAGAGTCTGCATTCCCAAATTGAATAGCACGAATTGGCAAATCTGGAAAATTCGTGTAGAAAGTTTTCTTGCCCGAGAGGATTTATTGAGGTTTGTGGAAGAGAATGTTCCTAATGATAAGGATATGACTACCGTTTGGAAGACAGGTGATCGTAAGACCAAAGGTACTATAATCCTCTTTCTGGGAGACAACCAGCTTTCCTTGGTGAAGAACTGCGTATATGCAAAAGATGTGTGGGATACCCTTCGTAATCATCACGAAAAAATTTCTCGATCTACCCGTGTAGCTCTCCTCAAGAAGTTGTGCTGTATAAGACTTCAGGAGAATGGGAATGTGGAAAAGCATCTGTTCGAGATTGAAGAGATTTTCGACCGCTTAGCTGCAGCTGGACATGTATTGGACAAAGATACACAAATATGTATGATACTGCAAAGCCTTCCGGATTCGTTCGAGACATTGGTTTCAGCTTTAGATAGTCTCTCGGACAAGGATGTAACAATCGAATTCATTAAACAAAAACTAATCGATGAATACCACCGTCGAATCAATAGAATTGATTCATCGAAGAACGAAAATGCCATGAGGACAGACTTCAAACGAGCAGTAGACAAGAGAACTTGTTTTTATTGCAAAAAGACGGGGCACATTCGATCGAGCTGCCGTAAATACTTATCATCGAAAAACAAAGTTCACCTTAAGTCTGCTGAAGAAACTAACATTGCTTTTGTAGCTGGGAGCGACAAATCTGTTTCTTGGTTGATCGACAGCGGTGCCAGTTCACATATGACGTGCGATAAAAGTTTTTTTGTTTCCTTCACAGAGTTGGATGACTCGCACATTACTTTGGCTGATGGAAAACAAACAGCAACTGCTGGCCGTGGTGAAGGTGTTCTGTGGGGCATAGATGGAAGTCGAAATCGAGTCAAGATTACACTTCACGATGTTCTGTTTGTACCAGAACTAGAAGGGAGTCTTATATCCGTCAGCAGGTTGATAGACAAGGGTCTGAACGTGAAATTCGACCAGAATGGATGTAGGATTTTGAATTCGGATGGAAAAGCCGTTGCGCTGGGAATCCGAAGCGGAAATCTATATAAGTTAAAAATCCAAGAAAAATGTTCGATAGCATCTGAGGCACATCGAGAAACCTGTGAACATCAATGGCATAGACGATTTGGTCATCGAGATCCAGCCGTACTGAAGCGCATGCTGAATGAAAATTTGGTCAAAGGCCTCAAAATTAAAAAATGTAGTGCGAATAATATTTGCCAGTGCTGCCTAGAAGGAAAACTTAGTCGGAAACCATTTCCTGAAGTTTTAGAAAGAAAAGCTAAGAAAATTCTCGATATTGTTCACACCGATTTGTGTGGTCCTATTAATACGCCGACTCCATCTGGTAATAAGTATATAATGACAATGGTGGATGATTTCAGTAGGTATGCTGTAATTTATCTTTTGAAAAACAAGTCGGAAGCAGCGGAACGCATCGAAGAATATGTTCGCCAGGTAGAAAATAGCTTCGGTAGGAAGCCTAAAGTTATCCGATCTGATGGAGGAGGAGAATATGACAACAAAAGGTTACGTAATTTTTATCTCAAAGAAGGCATCAAAGCGCAGTTTACAACACCATACTCGCCCCAGCAGAATGGTGTTGCAGAGCGCAAAAATAGATCGCTCATTGAAATGGTTACATGTATGCTTCTGGATGCTGGCTTGCCGAAGCGCTATTGGGGTGAAGCTGTACTCACAGCTGCTTATGTACAGAATCGAATGCCATCAAGATCTGTTTCAAAGACACCTTTCGAGATATGGAATAAGACCAAACCATCGTTGCAACACCTAAGAATCTTTGGGTGTGAAGCGTATGTGTACGTTCCTAGTGTCAATCGTCAGAAATTGGATAGCAAATCCAAAAAGCTAATTTTTGTTGGATACTCTGATCAACATAAAGGGTATCGGTTCGTAGATTGTAAAACCGACAAGATAACAATAAGTCGTGATGCTCGTTTTCTGGAATTAAGGGAGAAAGTTGCTGCCAAGATCCCAGGTCCAGATGCTGTTAAGTTATTTGATGAAGTCCAAATGAGCATTACTCCTAGGTATATTATTCCTGATGTTGAAGAGGTACAACCAGCTGAAGCTCAAGCTGACGATAGTGAAGATGAATTTTTCGGGTTTGACGAGCCAATTTCTGCAAATCAGGAGGAGCAGATTCCAACCAGACGTTCTGCACGATACACCCAAGGTAAGCTACCCGTACATCTCAATGATTATGTTCTCGATTTTGCATCAATTGTTTTGGATGAGCCAAAAGACTACAAAGAAGCTGTGAAGATTCCAGAATGGAAAAATTCTATGGACGAGGAGATGGCAGCCCACCGACATAATGAAACTTGGACACTAACGTCTTTGCCCTCAGGGCGGAGAGCAATTGGTTCAAAATGGGTGTTTAAAACCAAATGGAACGAAAAGAACGAGGTATCAAGATATAAAGCCCGTATTGTAGCGCAAGGATATACACAGAGATACGGTGTAGATTATGATGAGGTATTCGCTCCAGTCACGAGAATCACGACATTGAGGACGTTTTTGGCAGTAGCTGCAAAACGACAAATGTATGTGAAGCACTTCGACGTCAAGACGGCGTATTTAAATGGAATTGTCGAAGAGGAAATCTTCATGAAGCAACCACCGGGTTATGAAGTAGCTGGAAAAGAAAATTTGGTTTGCCACCTGAAGAAGAGTATATATGGCCTAAAACAGTCTGCACGTTGTTGGAACCAGACATTGGATGAGTCTTTACGAAAATTAAATTTTGTGGTATCAAATGCAGATCCATGTTTGTATATGAAGAAATACGAGAATAAGACTTTATATCTTCTGGTTTATGTTGATGACATTCTGGCTGGATGTGTGGATGAAAGTAAAATAGATCAATTTTACTCAGATATAAAAAGAAAATTTGAGATAACATGTTTCGGAAATGTTCATCATTTTCTTGGGATGGAAATTGAAAAATCAGATACTTCATTTTATGTTTCTCTGAAGAACTATAGCAAGAAAATAATATCAAAATTTGGGATGAGTTTTGCTAAGCCTGCAAAGACACCAATGGACCCGGGTTACTTGAAGATAGATGACTCTAGTAAACCATTTCACGATGCAACGTTGTACCAAAGCCTTGTTGGAGCATTACTTTATTTGGCAGTTAATGCAAGGCCAGACATTGCAGTCAGCACTGCCATTTTAGGAAGAAAATTTAAAAATCCTTCGGAAGCTGATTGGACAGCCGCAAAAAGAGTCCTACGTTATATTTCAGGCACGATTGATTACAAACTATGTCTTGGTGAGGCCTGTGAGTGGAAACTTTTTGGGTACTCAGATGCGGACTGGGCAGGAGACCAAGAAAGTCGAAAGTCAACATCCGGCAATGTGTTCTTATTCGGAGGGCCTATTTCTTGGACGAGCCGTCGACAAGATTGTGTTTCTCTTTCATCGATGGAGGCTGAGTATGTGGCACTTAGCGAAGCCTGTCAAGAAGTTGTATGGTTGCGACGTTTATTGAACGATTTTGGTGAAATTCAACATGAAGCTACGCTGATGAATGTGGACAATCAAAGCTGCATATCTTTTGTTAACACCGAACGGCTTAGCCGACGTTCGAAGCATATTGAAACGAGAGAGCGCTATGTTCGAGATCTATGTCACAATAACGAAGTTTATCTACAATATTGTCCTACGGATTCGATGCTTGCAGATATTTGTACAAAACCGCTAGGTCCTGTAAAGCAGTTAGGTTTCTGCAAACAATTGAAACTTTTCTAATAATTATGTTCATCGAGGAGGAGTGTTGAATACACGAACGGACCTAAGGATCGCTGAGCGATGAACACGGCCAATTGATTTGAAATTATTGTAGTCAACGTACTTCTACTTCACTCTGAAAAGCCAAGCCGCCGCTCATCATCCTAAATTTGCTTGTATCAAAACTTTTATTATACTTACTCTTAACTTGTTAAAATACTTTTATTATATTAATAAATATAACTTACACTTATTGCTAACAAAAAATAGGTTAAAAAATTAAAAAAAAAACTGACTGAAATTAAATTTTGGACAAATAATTGCCCTTATTCCGGTAATTGTGTTAATAACTAAAACGCCTTTAAAACTATAGGATTCCAGATGCCACATTAGGGTGTTTAAATAATACAAAAGGACAGTGTTCTCTACGTTCTTCACTTTTCTAAACATTATAGTCGTTTCAATGAAATTGCAATTGTCGTCAAGAGCCTTGGAATTTTAGTAAAATGACTATAGCAATAAGGGTTAAATAGCTTTGAAACTAAGCCGAGTTCACTTAAAACGTTAAATCAATATTTTACTTCGAAATTAGGTTGACTTTTTTAAAACTACGTCGCCGTTTTAAATCTGTTTAAACTTAAGAAGGATCGTATAAGATTTAAGAAGACACTTATTTTTCCCTCAGTGAGTGTTTGAAAAACAAAATAATAACGATAACAGAGTTACTAGCAGACAAAGAACTGCAGAAAATATAACCTCGTGAACATGCTCTCCTAGTTCAAAGCTATAATGTGGTTAGTCTGTGAAAATGTGTGGTAATGGCTCAAATGTAATGATATTGTTTAACGAGAGAGTGCGAACAAATTTAAAAGTACTAAAATAGCATTTTTTTCTTTGTTTTTTGTTTATAAAAAAATATGATTGTTAAATCTAAAAACACAATATTCTTTGATAACTAAAAAGCACTGAGTTGGTAAATCATAACAAAATCAATTTATAAACATTCAAACGATATACGGAAATAACCCAAAAATGATTCAATTTTCTCAACAAAAAAAAATGTTAAATTCCTACTTAATAACGAAAAAAAAAAAAAAAAAACTATACCCGCAGTAATAGAATATATTGACGGAACGCACATCCGGATAATTGCTCCTACGATTGTAGTAAGTAAATGTTTAGCTTGTACACATTTGCATTGAGTTTTTAAAACAAAATAATTATTTGTATTTATCGGTTTGCGACAATTAAATTTAAATAAAATTTGTGGATAATGGTGCATGTATTGATTCTCCGGTGTGGAATATGAGTGAACTGAGAACATGGATATAGCAATAGTATTGCTAGAATTGACAGAAATACAAGGTTTAATTTAATTTTAATTATATTTCTTATATTTTGGCTGTTTCCTAAGAGACCCCGGATACGCATTGGAGACTTGGATCTTAGCTCCATAGAATACCAGAGCCAGGAACAGCTGAAAGTAAGTTTAATGATGTACGTTCTAAAACTGGAAACATTATCGGGAGTATAAACGGCGCGGCGGCGGCGGCGTGCTGAAGAATAGGTGGAGAAGTTTGCTTGGCGCAACGGAGCTTCATTATTGCCCAAAAAAGTCAATAAATGTTTGCTGTACCTTGCATAAAATGTGATAAAATTTTAAAGCTGACATTGACATTGAAATTAAATCTGCTTTACAAGAAGGGAATGAAAAACACTTAGAACTTACCACTTTAAGCAGCTCAGAATACATGACTGAAGCACAACTTACATATTCTAAGAAGTTAATTGATGTTTAAAAGATAAACAAATATGAAAATAAAATCTAAGAATTCAATTGAAGTTTAAATTTAGAACTTTCAGTAGGTACATACTTGAGTTTGATTTATAGTAATTCTTTTCAAGTTTAGCAAATTCAATATTAAATTTTTTGCTTGAGGTGTAATTTTTCATACTTGCGAACTTTTTCCATCTCAATTTTGTGACGTTTTTGCAAATTTGCAGTGTTTTCATCAAACCTGTCGCATGGAGAATCCAGCTCTCATTTTTTTAGGAGAGGAAGGTAGCCCAACGTTTAGAACCAGAATGGCACAATTGCACAATTTTGTATGAAAGATTCTTCCAAATACGAGAACCTGGGCTGCCACCTGCCACGTATTGTTTTTTTTTTAAATTTGTTTTCAAACCTTTACTTTTTATCACTCCAAACCTTACTAATAAAGTAACACACACCTTTTTACGAATAAATTAAGTAATGTTTTTAACTTTTTCTATTCAAAAAGATTTTGTTGCACTTGACGGCCCAATTGAATTCAATTAATTTTGGATTGTTCTCCAATTTTCTTGAAAATCTTCTTTAGACCTTTTTGAGTACCCCATAGCAATGTCTAGGTATTTTTTCATCAATGTTACAAAGGTCTCAAGTTGTTTCTTGTTTGTTGAGTTAGACCTTAACAAAAAATGTTTTAAAAGTTATTTCACATTTAAATAAACAAATAGAAATACTTAAATTTTACCGTGGAAATTGTTCGCATTGAAATGAGAAAAAAATTATTGACGATAGCTATTTTTTTGACAAGAACATTCGATCATCGATCAAAATATCTTTGATTTTGAAGACGATTCATGATAGCAAACTTCAAAACATGGGAAAAAATGCGGGGAAATTACTTCCGCGTTAGGGCTGAAATTACAACACATACCATCGACTTTCATCGCATTGAACGTTAATCGACACTAGCAACAACGCACAGTGGGACTCACTGTATGGGAGAGATGCCCAAAACTCATATTTTAAAATGAATACAGTTATGATTTTTTTTGTGTTATTTAGTTAGTATATGCTCTCCCACTTCTATTTGTAAGCCTTTCATCTTCATAAAAGTATAAGTAGTCACCAAGCCAAGGCTTCAAAGTTCAGATTTTTACATTGTTAAGCGAATACAAGTTTTTTTGGTAATCATTGATACTGTTTTTTTTACTGTGTTTAACTAAATAAAAATTAATCAAGGAAAACAGCAGATATTCGTTCTGAACATAGTTGAAATCTGTTGACGTATGCAGCTCAAATGAATTTGAGAGCTGAGGGTAAAAAAAACTGAAGCTATTGTTATACAAAAAGTTTCGAACGTTCCAACTTACGCTAAAGACTGTATGGACATCAATTCGTCAGTTAAAATTAAAAAAATTACGCCCCGTGAAGCTCTTTCAATAATTATTGAAGCTAAACTAAGCAGGAATCAATATAACACTATCCGAAGCTATGCAAACGAAATTTTTCCATCTTACAAACTAGTGCAAGCAGAAAAACGGAACTCCTATCCCAATGATCTAAAAATTATTATTAAATTAAAATTTAAATCATACGGTAACTCGCATTTTACAAATCCAAAATCCAGTTGTTGAAACAAAAGCTACTGAATGTTCAAAAATGGTTTTGTTTTCAAAATGGGGGTTCGATGGGAGTTCAAGCCACACTCAATTTAAGCAAAAGTTTGTATCTGAAGATGCGGACGACAAATACATGTTTTTGACTTGTCTTGTGCCATTACGGCTAACCATAGAAAAAAACGGAGGCATTTCGGTTTTGTTGCAAAATCCTAAGCCATCTTCACCCAGATTTTGTAGACCAGTAAGTCTTCAATATCAAAAAGAAACAACAGAATTAGCGCTTTCAAAAAAAGAGAACATGGATCGGCAAATCGAAGCATTGATTCCTACTAAAGTAACATTAGATAGTCAATCATTTTCCGTTTCTCACAAACTTATGTTCACAATGGTAGATGGAAAAATATGCAACGCGATTTCGGGTACTAAATCTTATCTGAGATGCTACTTATGTGACGCCACTTCCAAAGATTTTAACAATATTGAAATCGTTCGTAGAAGGCCTATAAACACTGACTATGTTTCTTTTGGTATCTCAGTTTTGCATGCTTGGATTAGATTGTTTGAGTCGTTGCTGTATTTGAGCTATAAGTTGCATACCAACTCTTTCTTGGCGCTTATCAAGTGAAAAAAGAGATTTGGTGGAAGAAACGAAAAAACACATTCAACAACAATTTAAAAGCCAGCTGGGACTTATTGTGGACAAACCAAAACCGGGCTTTGGAAACTCTAATGACGGATATGTAGCTCGAAAATTTTTTCAAAATCATAGTATTTCATCTTCAATCACAAAAATTGACCCGGAACTCATAAAAAGAATTTATATAATTTTGCAAACAATATCAAGTGGATTCAGGATTAACCCAGAAAAGTTTGAAGAGTATTGTTTCGAGACGGCTTCTCTGTATGTACAATTATATCCTTGGATGCCCATGACTCCTACTCTATACAAAATTCTAATTCATGGGTCTTTTATTGTACGTGACGCGTTATTACCAATCGGGATGTTAAGCGAAGAGGCTCAGGAATCTAGAAATAAGGATTTTAAATCCTACAGAGAATTTTTTTCAAGAAAAACCTCCAGGCTTGATAACATTACCGATATAATCAATAGATTACTTATTTCATCCGACCCATTTTTAAGTCTTATGCCATTATGTGAAAGAAAAATGTTTGATAATGATGTAATAAACATGTTTGAAGAATAATAATAAATAATAATATATACAAATGTATTTGAAAGCCTTTTTAATCAGTTCAACACAAAAGACTTTATTTTTTTAGTTTTGGGTATCGCTTTGCATACGCTGGCCCCAGTGTGCAACGCCCTTAATCCCTTCAAAGAAGTGGACATTTCAGCAGGCGGACAGTTGCCTAATTTAAGTTCTGATTTCGTTTCACATTGGCTCTTATTTTACTTACAATAAAACAAATCGATCCTAAATAATCATAGGTGTCTTGAAATAGACTAACAGAATTACATTTACCTTTACTATAGTGATAGAACATTTGGCTCTGAATCCAATGATGTACTTAAGACAATATTGTAAAAATGAACATTGGCCCTTTTAGAACGAAGTTACATTAATATATTAATATTAATATTCAGTATCTCCTTGAAAAAGCACAATAAGAAAGCTTTGCAAAAACAATCGTCATTTGATCTTGGGAGCAGGTTCATTTGTTTCATGTGTTCAACAATTTAATTTAATGTTCCATTAAAATTTGTTAAAATTAACGCTAAGACATTGTTATTGGTTCCAGTCGTATAGTAACAGATAAGACTCACGATTGTCTTTATCGCATAATGTATAAAATAAATTGAACAACGAGATTTGTTTAAAAGCATACAACAACAAAATATACATTTATTTTTAAATAATTTCTTAAAGCTAAAAGCACCGTGGGAAAAAGATACATACACATACGTTACTTTGAGACAATTTTGTTATTTAAATAAGGAAATATTATGTTTTAATAATTGTATTTTAATCATAATAGTCGACATGGTCTCCAGATTTGAATTTGAATTCCTTTATAACTGCCAAACATTTAGCAGTAGTAAGTTGAGTTGTTAGTATTGTTTTCTGCTCCCTTGAACTCCTGAAACCTTCTCTCAACTCTTCATTCATAGATTCCTCTTGTAGAATGATTGTCATATCAGTGTCAACTGGGCCTGGCGAATAGTTCAGCACAATAGTGTCTTTCTCTTCGAGAGCCAACACCTTGAAGTACATTTCCCGAGCCGCCTTACCCGATCCATATTCAGCCATACTCGGGAACGGTTCAATGCCAACCTTTGACGTTATATTCACCACTAGTTTTGGGATATCTTCGAAACGTTTCATAAATTCCGCATTCAATGCGCACACTCCGAAAACATTCAAGTGAAAATACTTCTTCCAGTTATCGATGTCAGAAAGTTCCTTAGCTGATTTCGATACACTTCCCACCGAACCCACATTGTGTACAATAAATGCACTTTCAAAATCATTTAGCTCAACTCCAGTCAAGGCATCGTCTAAAGTCTCGTGATATTCTTCAGAAGAAATCTCACCCAAATCAAGGGGAAACACTTTGACTGTGATGTCACTATTTACAGCAAGAATCTCATTCTGCGTTTGCTCAAGACCAGATGCTGAACGGGCAAATAGAATTGCCAAACTTTTTGGCTTAAATAAGCGGCAGCATTCGATGGCCATAGTTTTGCCAATACCCTTAGATGCTCCAGTGAGGATAAAGATTGTCTTCCTATTCAGATCCATTATGCCGACAGGTGTATTCTATTTGCAATGAAATATCGATTGACCGACGACGACGACAGCAAAGAGCGACAGCGACAACACGACAACGACGTCCGAGCTTGTAATCGTAAATCGTAATTAAACGAGAAAGTAAAAGTTCAACTTACTGACTGACTGGTTGAACAAACACAAAACATTTAAATAAGTATACAACAATATAAACTGTTCTGTACACCACTATATAGATACACATACACCAGTTCTGGTATGGCTGGTGGTTGAGTCAACGAATTCTCGCAATTCCGTTTACCTAGCTTTGGACAAAATGAGTGTATCAGTAATCAGTGGAGTTTCTTTCGGTAGCTAAATAATAAATAATTGAAATTCACTCAAAGCAACTAAAACAACTTGTTGTTGAGTTGTTCTATTGCTGTTAAGTTAAATCAGTGCTGCCATTACTGAAGTTTTGTCTACATTTTGCAAACATTTGGCTACGTTGCAATATTAAAAAAAAAAAAAAATCACGCAAACGAATTAATTTTTAGATCGAATTCAAATTTTCATTTTGAAAAATTGGAAAATAAGGCCAGATAGCTAAATGGATTTGTGTTAATTTTAGTGGTGGCAATATCCCCATTTATTAGGCTTAATAGAAGATAATTCTTAATCTAACTTAAATATAGTTCTTGTTTTATAAATCTAAAATTTGAGGTTATTTGATGGATTAAGGCGGAGTTTTAGGTAGGATGAACTGAGGCTAATGTCGAAACAACAATTATTAACAATTAATCCTCCAAAGCGAGTAAAAGGTTCATTGGAGTCTTTAGAGAGACGTAGGTGGAAAGATAGAAGAGACGAGGATTTCTTATATTACGGGAATTAGTGTTGAAATATGTAAATGGAATTGAAGAGAGTTGTGCAGTTAACAGTTCCTGAAACTAGTCGGTAAATCTCACGTCATGCTCTTCGTTTTTCCAGCGTATTCAAGTTAATAGAAGTCAGTCTCAATACGGAGGCAGAAAGGGTTATTTCAAGAGAGACCATGAAGGGCGACACGTAGAAAACGACGATGGTGAATGCTCTCGATTCTGGATATACATATGAATTTGTTGATTAAACGATCGTACTTGACATTATTCATTCAAAACGGGGGCTAACAAACAGCCCTATTCTGCTATTCATCGGGGGGAATTTTTCTTGAATTTTCGCTAATCACTATCCTGCTATTCATTCGAAGTGAATCTGTATTTAAGTCGGTAATATTGCGCGGTATTCTGTTATTCACGTGAACGGGTTCATTCTATACAAATCGGATCCGCATATGAAATGTTGCTGATTATTCATTTAATGGATCGTCTGTCTGGTTGGTGTTCAGTAAAATGTAATTAAAAGCTAATTTATTTCCTAATTTAGAATATTTGTTTGTAAAAAATTGATTATTAACATTTTTTGGGGTAGAAGGACAAAAAGATCAATTTACTAAGTAATCGAGTAGAGTAATCCAATTGGGACATAAGTGGTCTTTAAGTGCGTCCTGTAATGTGGACTGAGCGAAGCCCGCATCCAAATCTTGCCCAACGCCATGCAAAAACCTGAAACAAGCGGTTATAGTTTCTCTTTTCTTTATATTGACTCATTTCGCTATGGAGGTGGAAGCTTTCTGTTGGAGGATTCTCTTATTAATCTGTTTGGAATTATGACAAAAAAAAAATAATAATAATAAAAATGAAAACAAATTAGAAAATTACTTCTGTTTAGGTAGAGCGATTGAACTTGAATTTTTAATAAACTCAAAAACAATTATTCAAGATTCAGAGAATTATCACATGAACAGCTGTTTACGTGAATGTCAAATTGGTTCGGGATAATGTAGTTCACCCGATGGAAAGCAGAATGCAAAGGCAGTGTGAAAGGGAATCGAATGGGTGGATCGAATATACGATTCACGTGAATAGCAGAATAGGGCTGAAAGGTTATGTATAAAGATCGGGTCACGTAGCGTAGGTGTCAGAGAATTCTTGGGAATATCGTTTTACGAAGCCTAGAGTGTAGAGTTTGCATTAGGAATAATAAAGTCAATACGTGTGCGAAAGTTAAGCTCTATATCACATAAATCACCAAGGTCACGAATTGGCTTATCGCTGGATATGGGTTGATATTGGAGAAGGTAGAGACGGGGTGGAGATTGGATGCGTATTGCGTTAAAAAGTGATAGAATGACATTTGGAAATATTTAAATTTAAGCAATTTTTCGGGCACCAGAAAGAAAAACTCTCGAGATCAAGTTAAAGAAGAGTTGAAACATGTTTCGAAGAAATGGTCTTGAAAACCTTGGCATCGTCGGGGTAGAGTGAGATATGGGAATATTTAATGACCATTTTAATACTTTAAATAGTTAGAATAAAAAGGAGAGGTCCTAAGTGGCTGCCTTGGGGTGCCTTGTGGAAGAAGATTAATAAACATTGGAAACATGAACAAAACTTTCGTCTGTCAAAATTTATTTACATGGGGGTAAATGAGAGTTCCCGCACTGGAGCGATCAATTCGATGCGAGGTTTAAAGAGTGCAGCATTGAGCTTGACGACAAAAAGTTGTCAACAGTTGTAATACTATTTGGCATAATAGGTAGTATGTTTAACTGTCATGTCAGATGTTTTGTTCCCTCCCTAGACGCCAACAACTAAAAATAAAACAAAATTCAGGGATATTGCCTCTTTCGAGGAAGTGACAAATCCTCTAAGAGTGACTTGTCATGGAAAGTGCTTCTCATCTAATCTTATGGTGCGAGTTCTTACTATTAATAAATGTATATGCACATTTTTGTTGTTCTCAATGGTTTTTCAATTGGCGCGGGAAGATTTTGGCGGTAATATCTGTCAAATTTGTTAGTTATTTTTCAGTTGCTGATGCCAAATTGAAAGTTACACGAATGAACAGCACAGCACGTCCAAATGATAAAACTTTACTATCGAAACGAGTGTTCGTTATTGCAAACGTTGCGCGCATTTTCTACGAATTTGAAACGACCAGTTCGGTAGTGAATCAGCCAACATTCTTACCTCAAAAGAAGCAAGATCGACCGAGAACATCGCCGCGGTCAATCAAAGTATACAGCAGAACCCTAGGCAGTGGATTCCTCGCCATACACAAGAATTCGCCCTTTCGCAGACTTCAACTTGGTGAATTTTGCCTTGAGACTTGGGCATACACCCGTACAAGATCCAACTGACTCAGAAGCTCAAAGTTTATGACTTTCTGGCCGAAAAATCATCAAATAATAGCAAATATTTATCGCACAATGTTAGGGGCACAATGTTTCGTCAACTAAGGTATAGTTTGTGGAGTTAAAATTTACTCCGAGTTAGATGAACTCTTTAACTATTTCCAATTTTCTACCATTAATAGTTAAATTTTTTCCAAGTCACGCGACATAATATAATATATTATAACTGAGAATAATAATGGTCTAAGTACACCTTGAAATAGGCGATTTTAAATAAGTTCATGAAGCTATTTTTACGAGGTTTTAGATAGATAGATAGATAGATAGATAGATAGATTATGTTCTTTATTTATTAATTCAAATATTACAATGCGCGTCGAGTACATGGATTACATAGTTAACAATAATTTTATATAATACTCGTAAGAATAGTTAGTGACAACAATTATTAAAAAATAACAGTGATGATGCCACATCGATCTTATTTTGTGTGAGGTTAATAAAAGTATATAAGAAGAAAACAAAATTAATACGAATTATACTTTAAAAGAAATTATTCTAGAAAAATTATTTTAGCAAAAGGGAAAATTAAAAATTTCTTAAAAAAGTTTAGTTTCGACAAAAAAAAAATCGTTTTTGGTAACATGTAGGTTTATGTAATTCTAAACAGTGTAACGTTGCAAAGTTTCTATTTCTTGGTGCTCTACGGCAAGAAACCATAACTTTATTTCTTTCAAAAACGCGCCAATATTTTTTCTTATTTTACGAATTTCTATAGGAAGCGTATTAAAAAGTTTGCAGGAAACAATGGAATAGGAGTTTCTGTAATTTGTCGTGCGAAAGTATGGCACATTGACCATATGGGTGGAATTACTTCGCATGTCCGAAATCGGACTTTGCAAATATCCAGCTCTTTTAAAAAATTAAAAAAATTTCAAACTTTAAAAAATATAAATGTCGAGGTTTTTTGAGGTTGAAAGCACATAAGAAAAAACAGTAAATGAATTTTCCCCTTAATTTTATTTGTGTTCCTTTTGTTAACAGAAATTTAGTATTTCAATCGGGAGACTCAAAATACCCAAATTAAGCAAAAATAGATTTAGACCATTATTGTGCTGAACGTCTCTTATCCAAACTTCTATTTTAAAATATTGCAGTCTTTAACGGGTTATTCTGCATTTGTTGCATAATTTTTATTCAATAAACAAAAACTACAAAATCAAAATTAATTTGAAGAAAAATTTTAAATTAAAAAAGTAAAGAAATTAAATTAATTTCAATAATAAGGAAATAGTTTTCAAATAACTCTACTCAATTAAGATGAACATTCTTGTTTTACATTTTTAAATATTCTGTGTAACGTAACGCTATTCTTTTTTGAGCTTTGTTATAGTTTTATCAGATATGAAGTAAGTTATATTAAATGTAAATGTATTTATTGTCATTTAAGAATATAAATGTATTCATAAAAGAAAATATTGAATTTAATTAAATCAGGTTAAAGTAGGTCCGCTCTGGTCACGACGTCTGTTCCAACTCAACTCGTCTCTTCATTACAAAATGTCGACCTCAAATTATTCTCGTTCTGGTTCATATCATTTTTCTCCAGGGGTGTCAAATCCTTAGGGTGGTAACACCTCCCCTTTTAGATGGTGGTGAGGGAGGAGAATACCTCTTTGGTGCTTTACGTTTACGACCGGATCTTCTCTGACTTTGTGGAGTCCTTATAACTTCTGGCAAAGTCGAAGGATTATAGTTAATCTCAGGTACCTCTGAGTCAAGACATCTTGATTGCGAACTTGCGGTGGAAGTGAGGTTGGACCTTGTGACTTCTGGACCAATTGAAGACTCTGAAACGATTGGAGCTGGTTTTATGTTAAAGTCCTGTAAAAGGATTGAAATAGGCAATTGTGTTTCGGATGTTGATGATGTCTGTGTAGATGAACTTCGTGGACGAATTTGATTTGTATGTGCCCGAACTAACCTGTCTCTGGTGTTCACTTGAACGTTGTAGTTGACTGCTCCTAGTCTCTCAATTATCTCACCTGAAATCCAGTTGCTTTTATGATAGCGGTATACCTTGACGAAAACAGAATCTCCTACTGCAAATGCTCTATGTTTTGCTCCATGATGGCGATTGAAATTTTGGTTTTGTTTTACATTTTCGGTTGGCTGTTTCATCTTTGGTTGCAATAGAAGATCCAACGATGTTCTAATTTTTCTCCTATATAATGCTTCTGCAGGTGAAGTTCTATTTGGTGTGTTGCAATTAGGAGTTGTCCTGTACATGAAGAGAAACTGTTGGAGAGCATCTTGCATGGTTACCTCCCCTTTGAGTTTTTGAAAAGATCGTTTGAGCGTGTCCACAAATCTTTCCGCTTGCCCATTTGATTGAGGGTGAAATGGTGCAGTTCGAACGTGACAAATACCAGCCGAATCACAGAAGATTTTGAATTGATTACTGCAAAACTGTGTTCCATTGTCCGATACCAAGGTTTTCGGATAGCCGTGCCTTGAAAAAATTTCTTTTAAGATGTTAATTGTGGCAGTTGAGGTTGTAGATGAGGTTTCTACAATTTCAGGCCATTTGGAATGAGCGTCTATTACTAATAAGTAATACGCTTTCTGGATTGGGCCTGCGTAGTCAATATGAATACGCTCCCAAGGCTCCGCTGCGAGAGGCCATGACTGAAGTGTTGTTTTCACTGGTGACTTAGATGCTGATTGACATTTTGAACATTGCTTTACAAAATTCTCGATATCTTTGTCAATTTGCGGCCAGTAAATGTATCCTCTAGCTATCGCCTTCATGTTCTGGATGCCTGGATGTCCTCGATGTACTTGGCGAAGTATTTTGATTCGAAAACACTCAGGAATCACTAGTCTATCTCCAAACATTATGCAGCTGTTGACGAGTGACAACGCCTCACGTCTATTGAAGTACTGAAGTTCGTTTGAAGATAGATACGATTTGTTTGGCCACTTTGATTTGATGAACTCACTTATTCGATTCAGTTCTGGATTGTTCAATGTTGCATTGCGAACCATGTCAAATGTAAGTGGCAGTTGCTGAATCGTATGACTGAGATCCGCAAAAGCTTGTTCTTCCACAGTACTACTTGCTATGACGTACTCTTCGGATGTAGGCCTTGGATGTTGGCGAATCAACCGTGATAAAATGTCTGCGTTTCCGAAGTCACTAGTAGATATGTATTGTATTGAAAAATCGTACCTGAGTAAAATAAGTGCCCAACGCTGCAACCTATTTGCTGTGTACACCGGAATTCCTTTCTTTGAACCAAAAATCAACAGGAGTGGTTTGTGATCTGTCTGAAGGATGAACTGACGCCCAAGCAGCATGCGGTGAAACTTTTTCACTGCAAATATGAGAGCCAGGCCCTCTTTTTCCACTTGGATGTACTGCTGCTCCGTTGGAGTGAGAGTACGAGATGCATGTTGAATGGGTTTGATTGTACCGTCTTCAAATCGATGAGAAATGCATGCGCCAATGCCGATATTGGACGCATCTGCAGCAACTATGATTGGTAGTTGTGGATCATAGTGCGTAAGGCCTAGATCTGACGAAAGAATGCTCTTGAAATTGTTGAAAGCATCTTGACATGCCTTTGTCCATGACCATTTACTGTCTTTTTTCAGTAGAGCGTGTAAAGGACCACTTAATTTGCTGATATTTGGTATGAACTTGCCATAGTAATTTATGGCTCCCAAGAAGGACCTCAGCTGTGAAACATTTTGTGGTTCAGGCATCGAAATAATAGCGTTTGACTTTTCTGTATCTGGTTTGAGACCAGTGGACGTGATTATGTGACCCAAATATTTGAGCGAGGGCTGGAAAAATGAACATTTTTCTATTTTGATATGAAACCCATACTCACGTAGTCTTGTGAGAACCGCATTCAATCTCTGAAGGTGCTCTTCTAATGTTTTTCCTGATACCAAAAGGTCGTCAATAAACGCTGAAACGCCTTCAAGCTGCGCTAGCATTGTGTCCATCACTTGTTGGAAACTACCAGGTGCTGCTTTTACTCCAGGAGGAAGCCTGTTGAATTTGTATAGACCTCTGTGGGTGTTGATGGTGAGGAATTTCTTGCTTTCTTCTTCCACTTCAACTTGAAGATATGCGTCTGACAAGTCAATGTGTGTGAAAAACTTGCCATCATCATGCTTCACGAAAATGTCCTCAGGTAGCGGTAGTGGGTGCTGATGTGGTTGAAGAGCGTCATTCAAGCCTGTTGAGTAGTCTGGGCATATCCGTATATTTCCATTAGCTTTACGAACTATGGGTGCAGCCCACTCAGAAAAATCTATTGGCGTTATGACACCCAATCGTTCCAATCTGTCCAGTTCTTCTTCGACTTGCTGAATGGCTGCATACGGTACTGGTCGTTTGGCTCGAAAAATTGGTGTGGCATTCTCCTTCAGATACAACTTAGGCTTAAATTTGGTGCAATGGCCTAGAGTTGCGGTGAAAATGTCCGAAAAGTCGTTTTTGATTTTCTGTATATGATTTTCCACAGAAAGTTTTGATGTTAACCGGATTGTTTTGCTGATGGTGTTAAATGGCTGATCCCATAGATGAAACTCATCTATCCAATCTATTCCAAATAGATTCAGATTTGGGAGCTCAGCTACTCGACAAGCCAATTTCAGTGTTTTGCTTTCAAGTGTAACATCTGCAATAAAAGAACCAAGCATGTTTATTAATTTGCCCTGTGCATCAATTACCGACTCCTGATTATTTGCTGATGATAGTTCTGGACTTCCCAGCTGCTCCCATACATTCTTCGACAAAATTGTGACGTCAGCCGCTGTGTCTAGTTGAAGTTTAGCTGCGATTCCGTTTATAATGACTTGAACGAATCTCCGATCTGATTTGCGAAGTGAGTTGACACAAACCACATTTGATTTTCGTTGCCTGTTGTTGAATTTGGCATTCCGTTTAGAAGGTTGATTGGTTCTAGTCTTGGGAAAACAAGAACTGTATCCCTCTTTGTGACCAGTACGTTTGCACGATGAGCATTGGCGGTTCTTGAAGGGGCAGTCTACTGCAAAATGCATACCACCACATCCCCAGCATGGTGTACGTGGGAATGACTTGACTGTAGAACTGCTTGATGCACGATGATTGGGTGGAACATTGTTGTTCTGCTGAGTTTTCATCACCTGTTGCTTGCTGCCATAAGAAAGTGCATGTGCTTTGAATGGTGTATTTTCTAGCAATTGAGTGTCATGCTTGAGTGCTGCCATCCTCTGACATTCCATTAGTAAGTTGGCTATTGTTATTTTGGACTCATCGCCTGTTTGCAACAGTGCAAGCAACCTCGCTCTTACATCTGAGTCACATGAAGCGTGTAACCCTTTCACAAAAATCAAACACTTAAACTGTTCACTTGTTAGCTTTCCAAGTTGAAATTGTTCACAGTTCTTGTTGACTCTACTTGCGTAGATCGTATAGTCTTCACAACTGCTTTTTGTGGTTTGCAAGCAGTGGAAGCGCAAGTTGAAAGTTGACTCCGACTGTCCAAATATACTGCTAAGCTTTTCGATTGTCGTATTAAAATCGAAACTAGCAAGTAAATTCGGTAAAATTAAATTTACATATCTGGAGTACTTTGCTGCACCCAACTTTCTAAGTAAAAGGCGTACTTTGGCATCTTCCGTCAATGCCTTAGCATCCTCCTTAAATGTGGTGGAGTAACGCTGAAACCACTGAGAAAATGTGACGCCATTCTCTTCATCATAGTGAAATTCTTGAATATTTTTACCAAGCACTTCCATTGTGTATTCTGCGGATGCCCTTTCCGCTTTCAGTCCGAAAACATTTTCTGATAAGCGCTCCATAAGAGCGGATTGATTAGTCATCATCACTTGGAAAAATGAAATAAAATCCTGTGGAATCTGCGGTGGTGGTGGAGGCAATTGTAGGTTATGCTGAAGAGGATTTTGCTGTTGAGGTTGTTGCTGCGGAATTTGTTGCTGAGGTAGGGCTTGCTGTTGATGGACGCGTTGAGGAGGAAGTTGTTGAACTGGAGGCTGAAGCAAAGGTATCTGTTGCGGAGGAGGCTGTTGCTGATGCCGATCTCTACCGTTCTCTGCCGTGATGCGTGGTGATAGTTGATTTTTGATCGACTTTAATTCGAGTAATCCTCGTCGCCACTGTTATAGTTTTATCAGATATGAAGTAAGTTATATTAAATGTAAATGTATTTATTGTCATTTAAGAATATAAATGTATTCATAAAAGAAAATATTGAATTTAATTAAATCAGGTTAAAGTAGGTCCGCTCTGGTCACGACGTCTGTTCCAACTCAACTCGTCTCTTCATTACAAAATGTCGACCTCAAATTATTCTCGTTGTGGTTCATATCATTTTTCTCCAGGGGTGTCAAATCCTTAGGGTGGTAACAAGCTTAACTAATTTTTGATTATAGTTTTCCAGAATGTACTGCCCGTTCTGAACTCTAGATATGTGTATTTTTGATCAAATAAAATCATTTCTAAGACCTTCAATAAGATTATGATGTTAATGAGTTCCACTTTAACGACAGGAGACAGCATCGAGTTTTTGAAGCATACAATTCTACGCAGTTTATGGTTGCACATTTGAGAATGATATAGAGATCAGAATTTGATGAGCTTTTCATACGCTGCCGTAATTTCTCCCTAACCGAAGGACAAGAACGTGAATTTAGAAACAAACACAAAAAGCTGAAATAACTGTCGTCAGCAAAACAATTTAATGTATGATAGTTTCAGACAGAAGAAAATTAGAAATAAGTCAGAAAATCGGAAACAAAACAGTGCCTTGGGGCACACCTGCATTTATTTTATGAATATGAATAAAACTATATAATACTGTATTGATATTGTATTGTATTGAGCGGTCTGAAAGATAATCTCTAATCGTTTGTATGCTCTCATGTATTTTTCGATAAGAGAGCTTGGTGCCAAATTCTACGGGCCTTAGATACCGATAATTAATTGCTAAACACGCATTTATGTAAACACCAGTTTAAACTTTAGAGACGAAATAATGTTCGTGTTTACCAATAACCAAGTTAAACATGCGTTTTGCTAAACAGCGCTTGATTACAAAATCCACTACATTCGCTGTCAAAAAGACATTATGTTGCAATGACATTTGTGTTATTTTGAGAAACAAAGGAATACTCGTACATTTTAATTGAATTCTATTTTCATTTAATAATAATGAGTTCCGACGATCAGGACATAATTGACGATAAAAATATTTTAATGAAACCATTATAATTCTTTCCGAAATTGAAATTTATAAATATGTATGTAAATCAAATGCTAAATTGTTTATTTTACTTGATTACTTTTTTATTGAACTCGCACAAAATTCAAAGCAAATTTTCAACACAGAGACAGAGTGAAAAGTAGAATTGCTTTTTCTCTTTCTATTGTTTTGAGTAGTCACAATGACAGTACAAATGTTGCGTTCACACTTAACGTTAAAGACGAGTTTCTTTACTTTAAAATTTAAAGTGACGTAAGCGTTAAGCTGACTTTTAAATTGATTGTTGGTATGGTTAATTTTTTAGAGTCCACTTAAATATTTGAATCATTTCTTAATTTGATTGTTGGTAAGGCCCAACGATGTACAGATTTGTGGCACTGTTCGTTGAGATAAAACATCAGATCATCGGTGTACCTATGCTAAGCTTCGACATTATTTTAGGTTCTTGAATTAGGTGTCTATTTTAGTTGTAAATTCTGTAGACCTAATTGATTTGTTCGATTTTTTTCATTTTCAAAATATTTTTTTTTATTATTTACAGAATTTTGGAATACATAATTATATGTAATCGAAGAATTTTAAAATATAGAATTTTGGATTTACAGAATTTTTAAAACCAAATTTTGGCACATACAACCCTAATTCTATGTAATTGCTTACTTCATGATCAAAACGTTTCACCTGTTCTTTATTCGCTGTGAAAGACTCGTTTAAGGAACTTTGGGAACGGCCGATAGCTTCCCAGTAGTTGGACAGAATTGTTGAAAATAGTGCCCTTTATACTAGCATTAACGCTGATTTGCACTCTATAACAAAAACCTCGCCACCTTATAAGTATTTGAAGAACTGGTACGTGGGCTATCTTCTTGCCCTATTACTCGCTCTACCTGATGCCCATTTAGCCGCCATTGGAAATATATTTGTGATGGCGTACCTTAGGATTGTCGTGGCACCAGTGTCTCATATTCTGTTTATTGAAATTACCATCGATATGAAAAATACTTCGACAGTAAACAATATGTTTCCAAGAGTGTCCATGCCGTTCGAAGAATTTTTCGCACTAAGGTTTCTCGAAGAGAATAGTCATTTTCGTTGGAAAACTGCATGATTTGAAAATTGAACGGATGAATCAAGTTTATTTTTCAAAATAACGTACACTGTTGATTCTTTATTCAATTACAAGCCGCAATCTCGCTTATCCATTTACGCGAATTGTACATAGTTCCTTCTTGAATTTGAGTCACATGGATTCTGGAATCGCTGCAGAAAATTTACGATAATCGTGAGTCGTTCCTTCTCGTCTAACCTTTCCAACCCACCACTATATAAGTTTGCATGTTCTAACCTATCACTAGAACTTGTCAAATGAGTACAAAGTGCGGAACGAACTAACGAATCACCACATTTTAAGTATTGCTCACCTGCGAATGCAGGATGTTCTTACTTCCGCTGAATGACTCATTGTCAATGGCAAATCCACAAATTATCCGTGTCGAACTTATCTCACCCTTAAAGTTTTCGGGCAACTACCTAAAGTTTAAACATACAAAAATTTCCCCTGGGCACCGTCATACCCTAGAAAAACAAAAAATTATACAATAAGAATAAACTTTTTATTCAGCAAAATAGTTATTATAAAAACACAATACAATGCAATGAAAAGTTTTCTTATGAATCTGTCCTGCAATTTTTCTTTTAAATTTTGCTTAGAACCATATTTGTTATTGATGCAATCTAATCATAATAGTCGACGCGATCCCCCGATTGGAATTTAAACTCTTTCAATACTTTTATGAATTTTGCCGTTGTAAGCTCTGGAGTCAGAATAGTTTTTTCTTTTTTTATTTTCTCAAACATTTTATTCATTTCTTCGTTCTTTGAAATCTTTTGAAAGTTAGAAATCATATCTGTATCAACCGGGCCCGGTGAATAATTCAGAACGATAGTTTCCTTTTCTTCTGCAGATAACACCTTAAAGATCATTTCTCGAGTAGCTTTTCCAGAACAATATTGTGCCATTGCAGGCAGTGGTTTAATAGCAGCACCAGATGTTATATTGACAACAAGCTTTGGGATATCTTTAAAGCGATTCATGAATTCAGAGTTTAATGCACACAATCCGAATACGTTCAAGTGATAATACTTCTTCCAGTCATCAACGTCCGAAAGTTCCTTAGCGGTTTTAGAAACATCTCCAACTGAGCCCACATTATGGATAATAAAGGCATTCTCAAAATCTTTCACTTGAATGCCAGTCAATGCATCGGATAGAGTATTATTGTAGTCTTTAAATGAAGCCTTCTCTAGGTCAACGGAATATATTTTTACAGTTATCTTATTATTAACAGTTTGTATTTCCTTGCGAGTATTTTCCAGACCCTCTGTTGAACGTGCAAGCAAAATTGCCAAACTATTTGGCTTAAATAAGCGGCAACATTCCACTGCCATAGTTTTTCCGATACCTTTTGAGGCTCCGGTAATTAAAAAAAATGATTTTTTATTTAAATCCATTGAGTTGATTTTAACAATGATTTTATAAAAAAAATAACGAAAAACAACACACTAATAAAAGTCAATTTGCGGAACAACACCACTGATATTAACAACTCACATAAATGACGTTTAAAATGAAATGTTGTTTTATTTTAGAGAGATTGAATATTTATCTACTTTTCGATATTCCCTTATCTGTAACGTTAAGAGGTTTAATTTTATCATTGAAGATTGTCCAGTTTCTTCTATTTCACAACAGAATTAGGGTTGCCACCCGAAAAAGTAAGTACTAAAATATATATTAAATTACTTAGACTAAGAGCCCACAGCAATTTTTGGGTGTGATTGATAACAAAAAATAATTAGCATAATTAGATAGGCCTTTTATAGTTATTTACAAATGTGAAAGTCTTGCAAAATCTAGTGGGAGCAATAGTGCATCAAGTATGCAGTTCTTTCCAAGTCCAAATAATTGTGATAACAACTTTGCCAAAATGTAGAGTTGAGCCCCCTGATTGAAAATATCGAGGTCCAAGTCGTTTTACAGACAGCCTTCTGCCTGCCAGACGCGATAAGAATAGGCTACTTCTTGTACTAAGAAGGCCACCTTCAAAACGTCTTGGACCTCGATATTTGCAATCAGGGCACTTAGCTGTTCATTTTGAAGTTATGGCAAATTTCGTATCCCAATTTTTTAGAATTTGGAAAGAACTGCATACTTGATGCACTATAATGCACTATTGCGCCCACTAGAGTATGCAAGACGTTCACATTCATAAATAACTATAAAAGACCTATCTAATTATGCTTATTATTTTTTGTTATCAATCACACCCAAAAATTGCTGTGGGCTCTCGGTCTAACTGTTTTGTTATATTTTTGTACTGTTTTTATATGTTTTTCTATATGTGAAAAAAATAATAGGTGTGTTCTATTATTTACATTTCTGTACAGATTTGGGACTGGATTAATTTTTAACACGTATTTTAAAACAAAATTGAGATCCTGCTATTTATATGGATCTATTTCGAAAATCCAAAAAATACTTCATACTCTGACGGGTAGATGGCTATTTATGGTAAGGTAGTGTGTGATAGAATATCCCAGTAGGAAATTTCCAAAAATTCACTAGTGAAGAAGTAGGTGTTTCATCACGGAAAAGGAGCTGCACCCATGAAATTCCTACGGAATCCTATGAGGAATTTAACACAGGCTTGTCATTGCAAGGAGGTACACACTTTCTCGATGCATATTTTGTAGTGAAATCACTATGCTCACGGCATCTTCGATTTCATGGGTAATTTTTGTGTCTGAAAAAACTGGTTCTATTGATGTGATGCTTTCCTCAATGGAAATAAATTAATGAAAAGTGAGTCAACGTTTAATCAATTGCCTCAGGGAAAGAATCATTGAAAATTCTAATTATTCACTACAGAATTGTGTACATATTTGAAGCTCGTTTTTTCAGTTTTGAAAAAAGGAATACATTTAGGCGATGTTTTATTAAGAGAAGGAATATGAATGAAATCATTATCCATTTCTTTTCTTATTTCATCAATAGAAGAAGCGCCTGAAATATATGCAAATTTATACAAATTAAATTTGTGTTATGTACGTATCTATTTTATTAACTATTATAATACGTTTTAAAGAAGTTAGTAGATATATATGTCTTACATTATCTTGTCTTGTAAGACGTAACACAAATAGTTGGTCGAAAAACTCTCCTTTGACACTTGGTAGAATTTGGGGGGCAGCTTAGAGATTATTCATCTTCATTCTCCTGTTCATTTGAGATCTAAGAAAAAGAGGAATATTTACTTTTTGCAAATCATTCAAAAGAATATAGGGAATTTACCGTTGGTGAATTGTTTTCCTTCTCCATGGTTGTTATTTAATCTTTAGTAAATTGATTGAAAACACAAAACCCCGCACAACCGTTTTCTGTGATCACAAAATTGACACTAAATCATCCCAAAACAAAAGAAATAACTCATGACAAAAAAAGACCTATTGAGCGTCGCCGACCCATCGCGGGAAAAACCCAAAAAAAGGATTTTTTATTGCAGGTCAAAATCTCTCTCTCTCTCTTTTTCCTCTCAGCTCGCACACTATTTTGCCCAGTAAACGAAGTTCATGAAAAAATACATTCCTTTTCACTAGCAATATCACACCTGATCACCATAGTTTTGCTCTATTGAAAGGTTGTTTACTGATTTTCAATTCCAAAGAAAAGAAAGGGTTGTTTTCTCTTTCACATCGCAGGCATTAAACACTCAATTGTGGATTAGAATAACCACTGAAAAGATGCAGGAAAAATTATAACGTGTTCAGCATTGTATTCATTAACATTAAGGATGTGTAAGAAGGATATTGCTTTTTTTCATGTTTTCTTTACCTTCTTTCGAGAACAAAGCACAAGATGCTACTGGGATTGCAAACTACTGACTCATTGCATGACTTTCGATGAATGAAACCAATGCAGACCTTCTACTCAATGAAAGTGCTTCGTGATTTCCACGAGGAATTCAACTTTATTTTTCCTTGAGGAGCAAATTTCCTACTGGGATTAGGTGCGTTTTATTATCTACATATTTATATTTTTAATATGTATTACAAAAAGAATTTCGGATCCTGTTCTCTATCTGGATCTATTTCAAAGATCCAAAAATTAGTTCTTTCTCTGGCGAGTAGATGGCTTTTTATGGTAAGTTACTGTAAACTACAAGATAAAGAAAAAAGACAAAAATCATTTGAAAATCAACAAACATAAGCATAAGGGAGATGAGCATACAACACAACTGTCAATATGATAGGTATCGTTTTATTTTCAAGAGTTAATCTATATGGATCATTGGCGATAATAAAATGCGGCTAATATGGATCTATTTCGAAAATCCAAAAATTACTTCATACTCTGGCGGGTAGATGGCTTTTTATGGTAAGGTAGTCTGTGATAGAATATTATTTATTCGGACGTACTGAATTCTACCGATTGGATTCGAAAAAAATATGGGAGAAAGATATATTTTTTTTTGTTTTGGCTAGTAAAAGCGAATGGTCAACTCTGTCGATAGCTTTCGAAAAGGTGGTCTAATCTATGTATCATTGAATCACCTGTTCAATCGTATTACTTACAAGATAGTTAGATAAGTAGTTGAAGACCTACCGTTAATAAAGCCATGTTGTCATAGTGAAATAACTTCTTTCAGAAAAAAATGAGTTTTTAATTTTTTTTCCAAAAAAATTTTACAAATTTGTTAAAACTTTCTAAAGAAAATAAAATGCATAACTGGGACGCACGAACTTGCTCTTACGTAATTGACTGAGAATTTTAAAAATTTATTGCGCAAAATTTTAGTTGAATTAGTACGATCTTAAAGCTGTTTTAGCATGAAATTAACATAAAACAATTATTTTGAAAATTTTAATCGAATATAGCATCATACTTTCTCTAACCTTTTATTAAAGTTAAAATCATCAAGTAGCTATTTTATTTTTATTAGTACTACGTGCTAACTTTATAATGACTCTTTGTCATTTACAAACATCAAAAAAAGGTCTGTTTACTTACTGTTTGCATGAACTATCATTGTTTTAGGTGAGTTCAGAAACAATTTATTAAGAAAATTACTTTAGTACGATACTAGTTAGAAAATGTTTAAAATTGCGCCAATAACTGTTTATAAGCATACATTTTTTTTTAAGATTGGAAATGAAATTTTTTTCAATTTTTTAAGATGCTTTCCTATAAAATATTTCATTACGATTACGTTATGCCGATAATAAGAAATTCAAAATTACAGGTACGGACGTAATTTCAAAATTTGTTTTATTAAATTATAGATTGTAAAAATTAATTGAAAGGAAAAAAATTTATTAAAATTCTAGGAGCCGTTTTCGAGACAAATACGATTTTTGAAAAACATTTTTTAACATTTGAAGCTTTTCCATATATGATGGATTAACCCATTAGCTGCCACTGTACTCAATTGAGTACAGTATTTTGTTAAATTTCAACTGGATTTTTTTTTAAAAGTGATCTTTGATTTTCATTTCTTTCGATTGGAAAGCAATTATTGACATGTGCTTTGATATTGGCAGTGAATTTGTCGAGACTGAAAAGCATTTTCAAGGTTTTTCATGAACTTTTGTGTCGAGCATTTCTTGTTTGAAGCAATTTGGTGACTTTGCGAGAGTAAAATGTTAGTAAAAATTTAATTTTTTGAATAACATTTGAATAATGGATTCTATTCTTTAGATTTTGTATCTAGAAAAACATTGCATATAAATTACAAACAAACATTTTTTTCTTCTGCATGGTAGGTCGTGAATAAAAGTGGTGTACTCAATTGAGTACACTGGCCAAAACCATGTTAAATTTTTTTCTCACTGGATTTGCAGAGAAATTTCTTTTTCAACCATAAACTGAAGTAGCTTTTATGGCAGGCGTTTTCCCAACCTCTACATGGCTCTTGAAGATATTCCAGATGATGGAAATGAAATAGATATAGTGGTTATTCTACCAGTTGTTGATATCCAATGACCAGCCATGACCTTATGGCCACTTTACGCATAAAAGGATTTAGTGCAACAGGTACGATTCGGAACAATAGAACGAAAAAATGTCCACTAAAATCCATGAAAACGGTAATGAAAGCAAATTTTGGTTACTTTCATCACAAATTTGGCTAAAATAATAATATCTTGTTAGCTCATTGGAAAGAAAATGCTGTTGTAACCGTTGCAACAAACTACGACAACTTGAAACCATTAGGAAAAGTCAAGAGATGTTCATCAACAGAAAAAGAAATAGTTGTCATTCCTCAGCCAAAGCCTCTAGTTGCATACAACAAAGGCATGGGTGGTGTCGACCTTCATGCCCAATTTGTGAACAACTGCCTCATAAAAATAAAGGGTAAAAAATTGTGGTGGCCATTATTCACACACATGCTAAACTCAATGGTGGTGAATGCTTGGGAACTCCATTGTCTGAAAAACAAAGAAAACCGGAATCTCCTTTCATTTGTTAGGACCATAGGAAGAACTTTTTTACGCTCAGAGTCGTCAAGAAAAGCTCCAAATAAGCCAAATGTACTAGAAAGTGTTGTTCGCAGCAACGGAGAACATTTCCTCTAAAAAATAAAAAAATCAACTACGGTGCCACATTTGTCACAGCAGGGTTCGATAGATTTGTGAACGGTGTCAAACCACTCTTTGTATAGAAAAAGAATGCTTTAAAATTGTTCATAATAATTAAGAGAATGTACCCATATCTGGCCAGTGTACACAATTGAGTACACCCCTCTAATTACCAAACTTGAAAATTTTTTTTTTAAAAAATTGTATTTTTGTTCAAATATAAACCTCAATAAACAGCATTTCAAAGATTTTTTATTTATCTCTATTTTTAAGGTCCTTGGCCTTTAATGGGTTAATGTTCCACCATACTGGACTCGCATAATTTAGAATTGGACGAACGAATGCTTTGTAACGAATTATCTTCACATCGGATCTCAGATACTTGGAATAAAATAGACTTTTGAGGGCCATAAATGCCTGCCTTGCCTTCTCTAACTGGGTATTTATGTGCTCATTATAGTACAAGAATTTGTCTAGCTCATGTCTCATACCTGGATACATCACAATAGTCTTTGATTCGATGTGAGCACCATTTGAACTCGTTATTCTTAAATTTTTCCATTTCCGTCTCAAATCTTAATTACCGCGTCTTATTGAGGTGCAGAACAGTATGGTTTCGCATTTTCCATAATTTATTTAAAGCTTACAATTTGAGCAGAAAGCTTGAGATTTGTCAAACTTGCTTTGAAGCTGAGTTTGGATGTCTTCAATTTTAGAGCAACTTGCATACAGAGTTGCATCGTCGACGAACGCCAGTGAATCATCAAACTCCCTAAGTATTTAAGAAATATAGGTATTGAAAAGAGCTGGTGCAGTTACTGTGCCTTGCAGAAGACCATTTGTGACACTAAAAACTTCAGTTGTCGTGTACTTATTCTCTATCTGTTACGACAAATTTCTTCCCATATACCATCGAAATTAAGGTAGAAGCTACCTGATAAGTTTATAAATTAACCCGTCGATCCAAACTGTGTTCGATCTATTCTGGAATACTGCTGTATTGTATGGAGACCCATGTATAATACTAATTCTATGAGAATTTAATGGAGTCAGAAGCGTTTTAATAAAATGGCTTATCCAGTGGCGTAGCGTAGGGGGGCGGTGGGGCGGTCCGCCCCGGGCGGCAGGCCTAGCGGGGCGGCAAAATGTCGCAGGTGATGCGGGTAGAGTAGAAATCATATGTTTCATGACAGATCGTTTGACAAGTGAACAAACAACAATGATGTAAATGTGAAATTTGCTACCCTATCTGTGGTTCGTCGTTGGCCGCTCTCGGCTGATTTCCGTGAATTCGTAGACGGTGAGTAGGGCCGTAAGAGTGCATTCCGTATTGTCGCGCGACTCGCGAAACTAAAACAAAACGTTCCGAAACTCTGGCGAAACTGAAAGGGAGTATTCCGAAACATATGATATGCATATGCGAGATATGATAAGATAACTAGGATTCGACGAAAACGTTGTTCTAGTCTCAGCCAGCTCAATGTTTTTGCTCCCTCCCGCATCACAGAAAGTTATTTCGATTGTGTTGTTTATAGTTTAAATACTGTTGAATCTTCTAAAACTAAATACTTAGTACTTCACTCAACCTTTGAACTAGTTTTTGAATATGAAAAGAGTTAAAGGAAGCGGCGCGGAATACCGCAAGAAAAAGGCTAAGAAAGAAGCAGACGCGAAGACGCGAAATATTTCAGTTCTAGTTCTTCGGCGGCATCCAGCAGCAGTGGAAGTGATTCCAATGTAAGTAAGATTCCTCCATCTACAATCGTGAGTGGCCTAGAATTGTACTCCGGTCAATATTCATGGGAATGCATAACTTATTTTACAGGCAGAAGAGGAAGACGTGCCTGCCGTCGAAGTTGGAAGTCGTTCTGGTCCCACCACAGAGCAGGGTCAAGACGAAGTCGACTCACCAGAAGTACCTCAAGCATCTAGTCACAAGCCTGCAGAAGAAGTGAACCTCGTGAAGCTGTAAAGACGCTTGAAAATAAGTTTGTGGAAGTTCTTGAGGTACTGGAAGAATTGAGGTAATGGTAGCCAGTCTTCTTCTGACAGTCAGGCAGTCATTCAACTTCCTCACTTTTCTTGGCTTTGAGCTGCAGAGCCACCTGAAGAAGATGACGCATAGATTTACCTGCAGCAACGTGGACTGAGTGTGGATAAGTGTGCTCAGAAACTCTGCGTTTTAAAAGCTCTCCTAGTGTAGAGCAGAGACCGTTTCGTCCAAGCCGCAATCGACTTTTCTAAGACTCTTTGGAAAATACTCGGAATCGAACTCAAAACGAGAAGAATTCGCAGGAAAAATACATGCATGGCGATGAATCCGGAGATGCAGCTTTGTCTCACGAGCCTCATTCGTAAGGCCCGTATAATCCGTTTATGAAACCGCTGATCCTATATTTTACTTTCAATAAAAGATACTTCATTGCATGTGAAATGATGTCTCGAAATTTAATTTTAATTTAGTATTGAATGGGGGCGGCAAAATGGGTCTCCCACCCCGGGCGCCGAGATGGTACGCTACGCCACTGGGCTTATCATAATTCTTCACTGGAATAATGATATGCCTTCTTTAAGTTAGAGATGTCTGTTATTGGGTATTCAATCTCTTGAATCTAGAAGACTAAACTTTGAAATTATGTTAATTTTAACTTCAAAATCAATTGCTCTTTCTAGCATTCTTTAGTTTTTTTGGTATGCTCTTGAACTTGAACTTTGTTCTCGTTTGTTATTTGAGATTCCTTTTCATAGAGTGAACTATGGTTACAATGAAGCTATAACCCGTTGTTTAAGACATGCTAACTCTGTTTGTAACGTTCTCGATTTCAGTATGTTTTTAAGCAGGGATTGTTTTAAGGTTAGAATTTAAGTATTATAATAATCATTATATTCTGTACTCTATAAGACATTTGTAACTCTGATTGATGAAATAAATAAATAAATACAAAAATAAAGAGTTTTGCTGAGAAAATTAAATTATTTTGACAACAAAAAATGTTATTTTACACTGACATATGTAGAAATGTAGATATTAAATAAATAAATAAATTTGGTGGTGCAACAACTCGAAGAGAACCGAGATCTAGTGGTTAACACTCCCAACCATGCGTGTTACTAGGAATAGGGAGGACCTACAATTTTGTGCCGATTCCGAACGGCTAATGAGCAGCACTTTTCATGACAAATACTCTTGGAGGATTTGCCTATTACTCGCAATGCTAGTATTTCGAAAACCTGAACAAATTATAATGGATTATGAGATTGAATTCGAGTTCTATTTTAAAAAATTCCAATCAACTTGAACTAAAGGATATAGTTTATGCAAATAGGCACTAAAACAACCTCCTGACTTCTTGCATGATTTTTTTTGTTATCTTAGCATAATTTCGACAGTTAAAAATTTTTCAAAACTGTTGCTCCCCTACCATTATAAATTATTTGAAATTTCTGAATTTAAGAACTTGAGCTTTGCTTTGTGCACACAAGTTAAAATTAATGATTTGCGACCGAAAAAGTTGTCAATACCTAAAAGCTGGAAATAATCAAATTTTCATACTCATACAAGAGAATCAAATCCATACTGTAAGCCATAAATAATCAGTTTTTTTGAAGACCGAAAAGCAAATATTTAAGTAAAACTTTGTTGGTATATTACCTGCACAAAAATAAATATTAGTCAAGTCAAACAAATAAAACAGCACACAAAGAGTAAAGCTATTTGACACCAACAAACAAAACTGTACCTACGAACAATTAAAAAAATATTTGCATAGTAATAAATAATTTTATTCGTTAATTCAGCTAAATTGTCCGTCATTTTAAACAACGGTTGAACATGATCATAATACACGGTATCCTTAATATTCTTAAAACTTAGTCAATTGGTATAGAAGTCGATGTCGTGTCCCGAACTGAATTTCGCACATTCCAAGGTGTTGATCAGCTTGTGGACAGTTTCAATAGGCTTGATGTAGGGTTGCTTCACCTTCATTGCGAGTTTTATGGAATTCACATCACTGATGTTGTTATTTGGATCTAATTGAGAATTAGTTTCGAAAGACTCCAAAAATCCAGGACGATAATTGAGAACTGTGACTTTTTCTTCAGCAGCGGCCATTGCGCGAAAATACATGTCACGGGCTTTTTTCGCCGAACACTTGAGTTTTTCAAACATAAATGGAACAATTTGAGCACTTGGTGTGAGATTTACAACCAGCTTTTCGGTGTCCTTGAAAGTATTCAAAAATGCTTGATTCATGCCGACCGTAGCATTAAGACTGATTTGAACGTAATGCAACCACGATTCACTGTTTTTCGGCTCACTTACAACATTTGTTGCTATCGCTCCTTCGTTGTGGATGATGAAAGCCAGTTCGAAATCATCGCGGTTGAAGTCGCTGAGGATGTCATCGAGTTGTTTTTGAAAAAAGTCTGTTCTGCCCAGGGTCCAATCGATGTTGCAGCAAATGACGTTTATCTGATTTTGCATAGAGTAAATAACCGCCTTTGTGCGGGCCAACTCTGACTTGGAATCTTCGAAGAGAACTACCACTGATCCTGGCATGAACTTTTTAGAAAACTCAATGGCCGCTATTTTGCCCAATTCGTTCGCAATGCCACTCACAACGAAAAAACAGCGTTTGTTGAAATTAATCATTTTTTATTTTTTATTTATTATAATACTTTTCCGATAAATACACGGGCAAAATTTTTATTGAAATTTCGTTGCTATGGTCGTTTTGCGACTGCCGTTGTAGAATGTGCCGAATGTGCGATCGGATTAAGAATCGATCCAGAACTGATGCTACTTATATAGTCCCCCGATTACAGTTTTAGCTATTGTAGAGATATTGCTAAGCGAGAAGGCAAATCTACTTGTGCTTGTGCCAATAGGAGCTGATACGATGAAAAGTCTTCAATTGGAAACTTATTTGAGTGACAGAGAGGCATACAATTTTGTTTTCAGCCAAAACGGGCACTGTACACGGAATATCTTGAAAAGATTAGAGAAAGGTTTAGAAGCAGCACCGTAGCCGGTGGACGTTGGTGGAGCAAACCGATAGTTAAAAAGGGTAGAGGGATAGTAGATTTAGTTCGCCCGTAATCGTTGTTGTTGCGGAAACTTTTGCTCTTGTCAGTTTTTGCCAATCGATGTTGTCAAATTGTTGTGAGGTAGTTAAAAAAATTCTCTATGTATGTATGTATGTCATACGATAATATTATAAATGGTTTAGATTAGGCAATTATTAATTGGAGCCATGGTTTATGCCTGATTTGCTTCGTGACAATTTTGTAGAAATTGCGATACACAAAGTTCCACATCATTATATCATAATTAAATTCTTAGAATGATACAACATTTCCGTTCAGTTTATTGCTTAATATGTATTTGCCGACCATGATTATGGAAGAAAATAAATTCAGGGCTGTTTTCTCTTAGCATCTTAAGCAAAAACAAAATAATTAAATGTTTGCACGTTATCAGTAAGGTATCATAAACAATACAACATTTTATCACCTTTGCAGTAAAATAATAGCTGTTAGCAGCGTAAGTTGAAATAATGCAAGTAAGCGTTCTGTATTTGTCTCAAGTTTTAAGATAGCCAACTTAATGATCTTTGGAGTGAATTCAAAATAAAATTAAGACTTAGAGAATCACATTTATTACCTAGTTTATTTAGTTTTTCTACAAATAGGTACGAGTATAATGAAATTCAAACAATACTTCTCATTTTTGCTTTGTGAATCGGTGAAACTCTATATTTGGAACAAAAAAAATATATAACATTAAATTGGTAAACAAATATCATTAAAGTGCTTTGCTTTAACTTATTTCATAGTGAAAAACACTTTCAAATACAAAAAAGTATTTGGTTGAAAATTTTGATAGAAAAAACTATTTCAAGTTTGTAGAAAATTTTGGATTAAAAACTTGATCGAAATCAGTTGTACCGTCTCTGAGAAGAAAAAATAAAATGCACCACAGGGTCACACGAACGTGCCCCTATGTAATACTCGTAGATTAAGAATTTTTAAAATTAATGAGGCAACATTTTAAACAACCCATTATTAAGGGTTTAGCATTTTACTAAGTTTTTAGTGATTTACTAGCTATTCGAAAACTGTAATCGTTTTTTTCGTTTTACTAAGTGAAATAATTATTCCTTTTTATTAAAAACGGTTCATCTTAACACGTTGTATTGCAGTTCGTGAAAATTAACAAAACAAACAAAACTTAATCTGAGGAACGGATCTAATAATTTTAAATATCGGAAACTCAAAAGTCAAATGAAAAACCTACAATTTATTTTGTTATTTGTGACAACCGTTTTTTATTATTTTCTTCACTGTGGACTGGACGATTCCATGTAATGCGCCTGTAAGATTAATTGTTGTTTATAGATATATCTTTTATGTTCCATTAGGAAGTTAACTTGCCAGCATCAGCCTCATTGATATTTCTTCCAAAGAAGTATAATAAAAATAGTACTTGAAATTCCGCTGAAATCGGAAGCCCATGACATATAATTCGGTCTTTAATTTTTGTTTTCAGCAAAAAACCGTATGATTGTCCTGCCAAATCTCTATCTGGAGTAAAATTCTCTATCGCCCAGCTCTTCAAAAGGATTTGCTAGGGACTATTGCACTTTACTGCACAAAGCAGTCTTCAAACATACATAAATATATGTGTCTTCCAAAACATTTTATATTATTTTATTTACTTTTACAAACAATTAGCTCTCGAATAAAAAAAAAACACAATTTAACTCTTTCAAATAAGATTGCCAAGAATTTTTTTTGAACTTTGATATGGATCTAGCATGTTATTAAAAGTTAAAGTAGCCAGATTGTGATTTTAACTTTAGTAAAATGTTAAGAAATAGTAATTTTACGCTAATTTTATTAGAGAAAACTGTTCATAAGCATAAAATGTTTCTTAAAAAAATAAACTTATACAAAATTTTTAAAACATTAAAAAAAAAAAATGGAACGTCCACTTAAAGCTTTTATTACTATACGAATAAAAATTTAGTTTCCAAAAACAAAAAATATTAGCTCGTTTGTGAGATAGGTATCGAATTTGAAAAAAAATGTTTGTTTCCAAAAATTCAAAACACATTTTTTTTAGGTTTAGAAGCTTTTCTATAGAAATGCCATTAATGGTAAATTCAAAATTTGAAAAAAAAAATGGTTCTATGGTAGGTAGATTTAGTAATATCTTAATTTTAAAATTTGTTTTTTTTTTTTTGAATAAATTAAAATGCACGACTGGATCGCACGAACTTGCTCTTATGTAAAAGTACGTTGGAATTTAGAATACGTTTTATAAGTATAAAACATGGATTTAATGAGATGAAAATGTTCAAATGTATGAAATTGCCGTCTGATTAATCTTTTTGATATTAAAGTAATTTTTTATATAACAAATTTCCTTAAAATTTTTCGAGAACAAAATTTGGAATGCCAAATTTTAAGTATTTATTAGTATAGATTTTAGAAATAGTTTCAAAAAATAATCGTTAACACGTTTTAAAGATATTGGTTTTTCAAAAAAAACTTGGATTTTTTTTTTCAAAAATCTCAAAAAAAAAAAAAATTTGAATATTTTTATATACAATATTATCTTAAACTTAAGGGGGTTCCTGCTGAAAATTTTTGGTTAAAATCGTTAGAGCCGTTGATGAGAAAGTCAAAAGATCAAAAAACGGTTCTATGACAGGTACCGTTAATAACATTTTGCCCCAACATTTTTTTTTTGAACAAAATGTAGTCCATGTCCATAATATCACACCTAATTTTTTTTTATCAAAATCTTTAGAGCTGTTTTCGAGATAAATCAGATAATGCATTACGGGTGTATGGGGGGTACCATTAGTTTTGGAGCTAAAAAAAATTTCAATTTCTCCTCTAGGGAATCACCGAAGACCCTTAACTACCGAGATTAAAGAACATAGGTCTAGTGGTTTAGGCTGTACGGAGAGGTACAGACACACTGAAACATGTTTTTTGTGTACTAAATGTTCCTTAAAATTTTTATAAAAAAAACTAGCTGACCCGGCCACGCGTTGCTGTGGCTAATGTTTTTCTCATGGGCAACTATATGTTGCGTGTTCACGTGTTGGGAAACCGTCGAATCTATTTGTGTTAGCTAAAGACAGGTTAACCAAAAACATTGTGCACCGATTGGTGTTAAATTAAATTGAAATTGAAAGTATTTATAATTCAAAAAAATAGATATTAATGTTTAAAAGTTTAAGACTGTCTGCCTTGCCTACCTCATTCATGAGTTTAAGCGTCACATGTTATTTACTGTATTATACTGTAATATACTTATATTTGTTATAAAATTAAATGGAAATAATAAATCTGATAAATTTTTATTTTGTACCTACTGATTTATGCTTAATATCAAGTGTAAGAACATTTTAATTAATTGTGTTCAACGTACTTCCCCTTCAAATCTCAATCCAGTGAATTTGTATACCAACATCAACATTTTCGTCTTTGTTCGTAAATAATTTCATTGTACTAAAGGGTTATAGTAGTAGAAAGTCAAATAAGGAGATCACCATATTTTTTTACAAATACCATCTGTGTGAAAAAGCATAGTTGACTCCGTGACTGATGTTCTCTTAGATTGTTTACTATAATGTAATATAACAAAAACTTTAGCCACAGCAACGCGTGGCCGGGTCAGCTAGTGTAGCTTATATGACACGTTCGTAGATTTACCATAGCAGCGCCATCTATTGATTACTTACTCAACCCAGTCGAAAGGTATCAACATCTGTTACAATCATTTGGACTTAACAGATAATTGTGACTGTCAAATAATAACAGACAAATAATAAGCAATAAATTAAAATTGCGACTATAATTTGAGATTTAAACTATCCTATCTCTCAAGTTGGATCGAACTGCACATGGTGTGCGAATTTTATTATAATCGGTTAAGTGGTTTAGGAGTCCATTGAGGACAAACATCGTGACACGAGATTTATATATATTAAGAAGATTGATACTCAAATTGTTAGTATTTAATAAAATACATTTTATAACGTAATTTGAAAATTTATTCGTGTATCGGTTTTCTAGATATTGAATTTTCAAAAAAAAATGTATTATTTTTTAATAAATCCAAAAACTATTGTTTTGATGAGTCAATAAAAATTCAAAATTCTTAAAAATAACTTCAATTAAAAGCTCAACTGTTGTGAATTAATTTTAAATGTTCTAAAATTTGAATTTCGCGCCCTTCCGGCCATCTTTATTTTAATAAATAATAAGAATGAAACAAAAATAAGAAAATAAAGACATTCCATTCCGAACTTTAAAACCGCACTGTCTTTTCTTTTCGCTCTTTTTTTTAATTAAATTTTCGTGTGTTTTAATTTTAAAAAACCATAAATCTTTTTTCGTGTGTTTTAATTTTAAAAAACCATAAATCTTTAAATTTCTTAGCTCGAAATAAGAGCTCCTTCGTAAAAAGTCTTGCGAAATTTCAACTATTTTTTCGAAAATTTTTTAGATTATATTTTTTCAAGTGCATAGGAGCTCCTGTATAAAAATTTTGGTTAAAATCGTTAGAGCTGTTGATGAGAAATTCGAAAATCAAAAAAACAAATGACAGGTACCGTTAATAACATTTCCCCCCAAAAATTTTTTTTACCAGAATGTAGTACGTGTCCATAATATCACACCTAATTTTTTTTTATCAAAATCGTTAGAGCCGTTTTCTAGATAAATAAGATTATGCATTAAGGGTGTATGGGGGTACTGTTAGTTTTAGAGCTAAAAAAAAAATTTCAATTTCTCCTCTAGGGAATCACCGAAGAGCCTTAAGTACCGAGTTTGAAGAAAATTGCTCCAGTGGCTTAGGCTCTAGATCGAGGTACAGTCATACAAACATACAGACAGACAGACGGAATTGTCAGACCCAATTTATTCGTCTTCGCTATCATCGTAATGTCAACTTTGATCAAAATCTCGAGTTCGATTTTTTTTCCATTCCATTTTTTTTTTCAACCATTACGCTTTAACTAAATGAAATTTTTAGAATTTTTATTAAAAAAATCTGTAAAAAAAATAAAAAATATCGTATGGCAGGTACCGTTATTTTTGGTCTTAAAATTTTTGGAGAGAAAATTAAGAACAATATCTACTAAGTTTACAGAAAATCGGGCGAGCCGTTTAAGCTTTAGTCGAACAGATAGACAGACAGAATTTCCAGACCCACTTTTTTCATCATCGCTATCATCGTAATGTCGACTTTGATCAAAATCTCGAGTTCGATTTTTTTTACGAATGCATAACTTGATTTATAGTACCTATAAGTCACAAGTAAAAAATGTTCTATGGACGATATATCATTAATAATTATTGTTTGGATTTTTTAACATTAAACAAGCTTTCACATAAAGAAACTTATATATTTTTTTTTTATAAAAGTCTGTGGACCTATTTTTAGATTTGAATTTTTAACTCCTTAAAAAGTTGATGGGAACTGCTGTTATTTTTAGCCTTAAAATAAACTGAAAACATACATAAAGGGTGGGCCAAATACGAGTTTTTTTTTTTAAACGCAATAAAATGAATAAAATTTCACGTGTTCCACGTATTGTGGCTTTATTAGTAAGAGCAAACATTTCCAATAATTATGGAACAGAAAATAGTTCAAGTTGCTGTCTGGGCTGGCTTCGCAGTAACGTATTCTGTCACTCCAATTTTCCAAGACCTTTTTGATGGTTTCAGGCTGTAGCTCACAGATTGCTTCGATGATATTAGCCTTAAGTACTTGAATCGTTTCCGGATTGTTGTCATAAAATCGGTCCTTCACGGTTCCTCACAAAAAAAGATCAAAAGATCGAGGTCGTCAAAATCCATGTCTTCAGTTTCAGTAAAAAAAAAAGTCGGTTAACATGGCTCTGTAACGACCACTGTTGACCTAAACGTTGTTCCTAGCTTCATTTTGGAAGAAAAATGGTCTAATGATGCCACCACTTCACTATCGCCACCAAACTGTCACTCTCTATGGATGCAATTTTGTTTGTTAACGTAGCCGCCGTGATAAAAATGCGCCTCGTTGAAAAAATGATTTTTCCTCCAGAATCATTTTCCAATTCAAGCTACTCTAAAGCCCAAACTGCGAAGCGAGTGGTCGTGCGCCTTCGATTGATGGCTCAATTGGACCTTGAAAGCGAATATTCCGAGATCTTTGTGCAGAATTCTCCTCAGGCTAGTGCGTGAAATGTTGAGCTGTTGAGATCGATGACGAGTTGATGTTCCTTACTTCAGTTACACACTCACTGCTACAGCAGCCACATTGTCGTTTGTGCGTAGATACCAGTCTCACGAACTTTTTGCACAAATTTGTGTACAACAGGCGCGATGAGTGCTTCATTTAGGCCAAAACTTCTTTTCTAAAAACGCACTGTTCGGACTACACATCACTCACTTTGGAAATAAATCAGCGGAGGTATGATACTTTCTGTCAAGAATTCGTGCAGGAAACAACTGTTAGTGTCGAAATAACCTATGATTTGAAAAGAAACCACTAGATGACCCACCCTGTACAATATAAACTTTTTTTTTTTTCATTTTTTTTCACAAAATTTTTATAGTTTGAAAAAAGTTTTTTTTATAAACTTTTCAAAGAAATTACGTACTTGATTTTAAAACTAGATGATAGAAAAAAATTCTTAAAGAAAAATTTGCATATTTAGAAAATTGCATCCTCCAAATGGGGAGAGATAGACCCCCCATCCTAGGGTAAAAATTGCTTGAATCTAACTGTTCTACAAAAACCGTTTTTTACTTTTTTGTGGCACCAAAATTATCGTACTCTTGCCCAGTAACATGGCACTTTTCAAACAGGCCCATCTTCATGATTCATTATACCCAAGCCAAGTAGCGCAACTTTTAAGACCATGTGAGTTGATATAAAGTTTGTCTACGAATGCAAAATTCGCCATTTAATTCAATATAAATATAATTTTCTACGCTACCACATTGCTTTTCGACCAATGACCGGATGTACAATTTCGCACAAAATATTTGTGCATGTCTCATATTGTTTGCGGAACTAATTTCACTCACACATGTCGAAGCTCCACGCTTAATGCGTAGAGCGTGTGGAAGAATTTTCCAAACCAAGCTTAAAACAATACCTGATAAAATGCTACAAATATATAAACCGAAAGAAGACTGCGCAATTATCAAAACACAAAAGAGACGTACTGTATGTTTGAGAATGAAGCCATGAACTTCCGATTAACATTAACGCCCACCATAAGAAAAGGAAAGAAACAAAATAATGAATTTCAAAAGAAAAACACAGAATTAAACTTGATTAATTTTCCTTGCACTATGTACGAAGTGATTCATGAAAAACCAAGGTCAATCCGTAACCTTGAATTCGAAATCAAATGATTGAGTTGCTGCACGACACACACCACTTGGTTAACGGAAAACAACAAATTGTCACATCTTTCGAATCAAATTGAAAAATGATAGATAATATAAAAACAGACGATCGTTTGTAAATGCAACCAGAAGATCAGTAAAACCTTTAGAGAGAGTCTGGTGCATTTCTAATTGTTCAGTTCGGTGATAAGAAAAAAAAATCAGGTCCAAGATGAAATTGAGACCCATGCTGTTAGGAGCTATTATGTGTGTTGCTTTAGTCAATAGGGTAAGGTTTAAGGACTGGTTATATAAGTTTTCATTTTTACTATAATCTTTTCTATTTATAGGCTTCTGCACAGTGTTTATGTGCTTCTAAGGGAATGGATTTTTGCTCCTGTGCTGCAACACCCCCAACTCGTCCTGTGCCAAAGGTAGTTCCACGACTTCCATTGCCGAAATTCCCACCTATAGGAGACAGCTGTTGGTGTGGCAAACAATTGGTCGAGCCAGCGATACCTCCAAAACCATTGTGCAAAGTATGTGACACATTTGAATGGCTTAGTACACTTAAAACACTCATAAAAAGAAAGGTCCTTAATGCCGCACTTGTGGTTAAGAAAAAAAGCCTCGATCATTTGCAAAAGAAGATTGAAAAATTCGAACAATTTGCTGCACTTGAAACAGCACCCGAAGTGCCTCCTGCACCTGCATTGGTCTTACCTCCAGTGCCTCCTCCATTACCATTAGCTTTGCTTCCAGCAACACCCCCACCTGCACCAACACCAGCTTTGCATGGTTTTTCTTACTGTAATGCATGCCTCACCTAAGCCATAACCTCTAAGCGCAACACAGTAAAAATTTACAAACAAACACCAGAGTATACTTTTAGGATTACACATTTAAATTATTCCACAACACTTTTGTATTGAAAAGAAACACACACATGTCTACACAAAAACCAACACACAACAACTTATGGTAATTACTAATTTAACGTTTTGCACATGACTTCTTGAGACCGAAAAAAAAATAATTAAAATCGTAGGTCTTATATTTCGCTATAAAAGTAAAACTAAGTTACGAATCGTTTCTTCTTTCTTGCAGCCCCCTCCTCCTCCATGCAAATGTCAATGTGAATGTTCTAAAGCTGCACCGCCTCCACCACGAGCTCCCACATGCTTTGATTCTTTTGTGTAAGAACAACTTGAGGATCTTTTTTTTTTAAATTACTTAACCGGATTGATATTTTCAGACCACCTCCACCAGTGGCATGTGCACGACCTCCAGGAGTCCCAGCAGATCCGCTTAGCATAAGCATGGCATTGACTGCTAATAAAAATTTCGCTGTGCCAGAAGCTAAGCTTAGTTATGGACCAGTGGCTGCTCCTTTGAATGTCGTTAAAAAGATCTACTTTTCTAACATCCCAGAGGAAAAGTTATATGGCTTGAACGCCCAAATAATAGAAAAGAAGAAAAAATTCCCGCTTCCAACAAAAGCTGAGCTTCTTGCAGAGGCCATAGAAGAAGCTGAAGAAGAAGCTGCTGCGGTACCCCCACCCGCGCCGTACTTGTCATATTCAGACCTAGGCTATGGTCCAGCTTTGATGAAGAAACCACTGTTCCTGCGACTTAAGGCACAGCCAGCGTTGGCAGCAGCAGCCGTTGAACCTCAACCAGTATTAACAGGTTGTGGTTATGTTCCGGGGAAAATCACACCTGCTGCAGAATACCTTGAGCAACCACTAGAATATGGAGTGCCATGCTTGTGAGGATCAGTTGTTATTTTGTTAGCATTAAGATTAGGTGAATTTCGAATTATACTTTTGTGCACAGAGGGTAGATTTGTTGAAAGTCAAAAAACGTATGTAATTCTTAACATGCTTTAAGTTATTAACGGACCATGGTTGTTGTTGATGTGTTTTAGTTAGTTGTAAGGAAAATTGTAAATTATATATGCAAAAAAAAAAAATAAAAAAATTAATGAAGTAAAAAGTTAAATTCTACCTTACCCTACAAAATGGGCCCTGTTTGTTCCCCAGCTCGTCTTTGGTCGCTCATAACTTTTTTGCTTTTCATATTCGTCCGGGGGTTAAGATTCTGCAAGTTTGGCGGAGGTGATTTCCCATTTTTTTTTTAAACATAAGCTGACTACCCAACGAGGGATGTTACCCAGTCCAGCAATAGAATACATTCTGGAATATAAACGTAGGAATACATGAATATGTATTGAAGTCGAAATTTTCGAAAAAAAAAAATGATTATAGAGGAAAGAAATTGCTCTGGGATCTTGGCAACTCATATGGGATATTCGCAAAAAAAGTTCGTCATCTTATTGGTCAGGAGTTGGTCAAAATAGTACAACTGGTCAGCGTTTGAAAATATGTAAGTATAAGTCTTAAGATCACGCAAGTTGATGCGCAATTGTGGCCACCTCATTTGTGGGATATTCGCAAAAAATGAGGAAAGAAATTGCTCTGAGATCTTGATCTGAGATCTTCGTAAAAAAAAGATCTTGTCATGTTATTGGCTAGCTAACTGGCAAAATGCTCGATTTTGGGCATCTCATTTGTGGGATATTCGCAAAAATGTATGCAACCTGGACGTGCGAATATCCCATTTATGGAGTGCCTATATCCTATTCATAGAAGTATAGATACAGGAACCTAACTGACTTATTATTCTTAACCATTTCTGTATGCGTGGGGCTAGGGAATAGGGGTTACTTCCAATGTTCTACCGAGTTCGAACAGGAAACACGGGTAAGAAGTGAAGCAGTTTTCATGACAAGAAGTATTCTCAAAATTAAACGCAGATATTCTTCACGATAGTCCAACACACGGGAAAGCGTGGGATATAGTCAAAATATTATTTGTGAATCATAATACTGTGTGTACTACCTTTTCAAAACCTGGTAAGTCACACGCTGGACACGGTGAACTTAGAAAACATTGATATTCATAGAGATTCTTTCTAGGTAGGCTAAGACAGATATGAGATGTTTTCACTTACTAGCAGAAGCAGAAACTGGAATAACATTTTTTTTTCTGAAATGAGATATTGGGTCATATTCATAGATTTTTGCTAAGTTGTTACTAAGTCCAGAGTTTAGGCTATTCATAAATAAATTTGAACCTAAACTTAGGGATTAGCCTGTGGTCTTACTTTAAACATAGTAAATGCTATGTTTAAGTTGTTATTTTATCAGAGCCAAATGACAAATTTGATGTTATTTAACGAATTGTTGACAAACCATTTTATGTATATGTATCAAATAAATTTTGCGTAAACTAACGTCAAGAAAAATGTTTCAATTTTTTGCTTTTTTAATTTAAGCTGCTGCCTTTCCAGAATTGTATTCTTGATTTGCAGTTATTTTTCGAACAAATGTTTTTCATAACTCATTTGTTTTCGAACTTATTCCAATTTAAGCTTATGTAGATTTTTACTTGCGACTTATAGGTACTATAAGGCAAGTTATGCATTCGTAAAAAAAATCGAACTCGAGATTTTGATCAAAGTTGACATTACGATGATAGCGAAGACTAAAAAAGTGGGTCTCGCAATTCTGTCTGTCTGTCTGTCTGTTCGACTACAGGCTAAACGGCTGGGCCGATTTTCTTTCATTTTTAATTTTTTCCCCCGCACGTTTTTTTCTTTTTTTTTTAAGACCAAAAATAACGGTACCTACCATACGAATTTTTTTCGAAATTTTATAATCATTTTTTTTTTCAAAAACTGTTCGACATATTTAAAAAATAAAAATACAGAAAAATTTCATTTAATTAAAGCTAGGTAATGATTGAAAAAAATTTTCCGAAAAATGGTTATTGAGGGTACCCCCCATGGAACCATTTTTTTTGTTTTTGATTTTCTCAAAAACGGTTAAACCGATTTTGATCATTTTTTTTTTGCTAAAGCTCCCCAAAAATATAAATAGAATTGTGTACTCAAATTTTCAAATTTTTTTTTTTTTGATTTTTAAAAAAAACTTCAAAATTTTTTTTTCAAAACTCAATATTTCGAAAATCCCATGCTAGATTTTTTTTAAACTTGATAAATAAAAGTTTCTCAATATAATCTACAATATGTGAGAAAAAAAATCTTATTTTACCTAAAAATAAAGGTACCTACCATACAAATGCTAAAAAATTAAAAAAAAAATGGTTTTCAAAAATCGTGTTTTTCTCGAAAACGACACCTAGAATTTTGATAAAATGTTTTTTCTTTCAATTAATTTTTACGATCTTTAATTTAATAAAAAAAATTTGAAATTAAGATATTACAGCTTGTACCTACCATAGAACCATTTTTTCGAATTTTGAATTTCTCATTATCCACATAACGGATCTTAATGAAAATTTTTATAGAGAAACTTCTAAAAAGTCTAAAACACATTGCATTTCAAAACCTTAAAATAAATATTTTTTGAATTTTTGAAAATTCGATATTTCCGAAACGGGTCAATATTTCTTTTCGTAAATTTAATTTTTATTCGAACTCTAATAAAAACTTTAAATTGGCGTACCAAAATTTTTTCTTAAAAAGCTTTTAAAAAGTTTGTATATAAAAGCTTCTTTTAAAGAAACCACTACAAGGACTTATAATTTTTGTTCTTGCATAAATTCATATTTGCATAGCATTCTGTTTTTGTCTCTTACTACTAAAAGAATTTTAAATTTAATTTTATCCTTATGAACAGTTTTCTCTAATAACATTCGTTTTTAAAATTCCTAGTCGATTACATAGGAGCAAGTTCGTGCGACCCAGTCGTGCATTTTATTTTCCCTGCGTTGATGAAGAATATCCAGGGGCGTATTTATCCTAGGGCTAAAAGGGCTACAGCCCGGGGCGGCAAAGCTATTAGGGGCGGCGCAATTGGCCAATTTATAATATTTTTTCGAAGCGATTAAACTTTCACAACATTCAAGCAGAAGGACGCAAGCCGCCCCTAGCAATTGACCAATCAATAACATTTTTTCGAAGCGATTGAACTTTCAAAACATACAAGCAAAAGAGGGCAAGCCGCCCCTAACAATTGTCTAATTTACAATATTTTTGAAGGATAAACAAAAAATACAAAGATTTAAAAAAATGCGATTCTTTGAGTTTTTCAAGCATGACAATTTTGCCGTGAGAGTGAGTGTCAGGCTGTGAGAGAGTTCACTGTAACATGTCACTCACTTTTTCCACCATTTACTATTCTTATTTTTTATAAACGATTTTTTTTATAAAGAAAATTCATAGTAAAAATATTTGCAGATATGTACCTATTCTTTGCGACAAATTCCAATGAAACGAAAACTTTGAAAAAAAAAACACTTGTTGCTATGTAGCTCTAAAAAAAATGGGCTAGAAAAACATTGGCTGGACGGATCCTAATTTTTTGTTTCTAAACCATCTACAAAGAGTCCCTTTTTATTAACAAAAAAATATATAAAAATCCATCAAGCCGGATTCTAGATATAAGGTCACACACAAAATTGTATTCTTTTTATATACTTAGCAAATCATGCCTCAATTTTTTCTAGTTTTGGCTGACTCGTGTCCCTATATACAAATACCGTTCCCTTCATCAATAGTTTTGAACGACTTAAGAAACAATATAATGATTGTTTTTTGTACAATAGTTAATAATGATGAATAAATATAAGCATAGGTATTATTTTAAAAACTATTGGCGCAAAATTTTGGTCGAATTAGTACGATGTTCAAACTATTTTAGTATAATACTAGACGATTTTGCTAATTTAATCAAATTTAGCATCATGCTATCTCTAAAATTTTACTACAGTTAAATACCCCGTCGAATACCTATTTGATTTTTTTAGTACCGTGCTAACTTCATATGCCTCTTACATACTTCCAGATGTCAAAAAAGGTCTGTTTACTTAGTTTTTTGCACGAACTGCCATTGTTTTAGGTGTGTCAGCTTGCTTCGAGTCATGGCTTTTGCGATTGAAATAAAAGACTACATGAATCAAGCTTGGGACACAAAAATTGTGTTTTCAAAATGAAAACTCGTTCCAAGGCCGAAAACAGAATTGATTCGAAGTTATTTGACTATGAAGATAAAAGAAAATACTGGCGTAATGTGATGCTCATAGTCGTCGTAGCTGTCAAATCCTTGGCAACCCGTGGTCTTTCTTTTCGTGGCAAGATATATAAATTTGGATCTATACATAACGGGAATTCCATGATGATCTTAGAAGCCATATCGGAATTCGATCAATTTCTTTCAAAACATATATACAAAGTTTTGGCAATCCAGGAAAAGGAAACACATCATATTTGTCTTTTGACAACTTTGAACAAAATTATAAAAATTATGTCAGCTAGCGTCACAAAAACGATTACGGAACAGCTTCAAAGGTCTAAATACTTCTCGTTGAGCGTTGATTCGACTCCTGACATAAGCAACGTAGACCAGCTTTCATTAATTTTAAGGTATGTTCAAGAGAACGCAGAACCCGTTGAATAATTTCTCTGCTTTCAGGCCATAAAGCAGAAAACTTGTTACAACTAATTAAGGATACTTTTAAGTCATTAAACATTGACATAGAAAATTGCAGAGGTCAGTCTTATGATAATGCAAGTAACATGTCAGGGCGATATAACGGCTTACAAGCAAAAATTAAAGAAAAATGTAAGTATGCAACATACGTACCATGCGCCGTACATTCTTTAAATTTGATCGGATCATCGGCAGCTAATTCTTGCCCAGAAGCTGCAAAACAGAAGCTGCTTATTACAAAACATATTTTTTACGGCAGAGCGAGCGTGCCGCTGGAAATGCTCATCAATATACCCTTGAGCCAAACTTTGGACGTACAGTTAAGTACAGAGATTCTTTCTTTTGTCGTACGACTCGAATGTGGAATTCCTCCGACCGACTCTGTTTTTCCTCCCCATTTCAATGAACAGACATTTAAGACGAATATACAGTGATGGAAAAAATAATAGAAACAAGCTTCTTCTGTGCCGTTTTTTAAAAACAAAAAGTTTATTGGAAAGAAATTGAAAATTAAAAATACATACAATAAGTCGCTATAAAGTTTAAAATATACACAATATTAAATTTATTAATAAAAAGAAAAAGTAGTGATGAAAAAAATTCAAATTAATATTAACAGCCATTTTACCCTGGAAGAAATAATAGAAACAATATTGCAATTGTGTTTTTCTTTTTGGTAAAGAGTAACTTAACAGTAAAATTGGGGCCGTTATCCTGCATGAATTCCCATTTAATTGGCATGTTCTCTTCGAATGGCAGCATAACTTCATTTATGATTCGGACGTAGTCAATAGCACACATTTTGTCTTTTATCCAAAAAATTGGACCAACCCCAGATGTGGAGAAGCACCCTCAAATCATGATATTTCCTCCACCATGTTTAACAGTGTTTTTTGTGTACCTTGGATCGAATTCTGCGTTCTTAGGTCGTCTGACATACATTTTGCCATCGGAACCAGATAAATTTATCTTTGTTTCATCCGACCATAAAACGTTGTTCCAATTTGCTCGTTGGGCGTGGTTATTTGCAAAAGTTATTCTCTGCAGAATATTTTTTTTGCTCAAGAATGGTACTTTTTTGGGACTCCTTCCAGTCGGTTTCTTATTGTACGACTTGAAACAGGCGCATTTAATTCAATTTACAAGTCGTTTGAAGAAGAAAAGGGCTTCTTTTACACAGTTGTACCAATATCATATCAAACCGCGTTGAGGTCTTTCGTTTTCTGCCTCTTGTTTCTGGCTTTGGACTTGAATGGATAGCTGTAAATATCTTCTTTTTTAAACAATTTAGTGCTTGTGCTATTTCTTCCATAATTTTCCCATTTTTCTGAAGTATTTTATCTGTAATAGTACAATGCACTTCACGACCCATTTTTATAAAATTTTAAAATAACTGTTAAATTTTTTTTTGATTAAAATGACTGAAACACGTGCAAAACTAATAAACAAACTATAAAACGTCTATTTCAATAAAAATAAAAACGAAATTTAAGTCAAATTGAAAGTCAAAGTACCTTGTTTCTATTATATTTTCCAGGCAAAATTATCACTTCGCTCATTTTTTTTTACCGTTAAGTCCAAAGAAAGTGCTAGTGACAACAAACGGCTGCACCATTTCAAAGTCATGCTAGGTGCAATTAATATATAAAAATTAGAACCGAGGAAGACGTAATCGTATATAGTTATTAATGGTTGATCATTATGTACAGCTTTGTTTCTATTATTTTTTCCATCACTGTACATCGGTTTCTCCTACTCAATCCTCCCACTGTTTCCTAAATGCTCGCACTGTGTTAAACCAACATTTAAAGGGTAGTTATAAAAAAAAAATATAAGAGAAAAAGAATGGAAGGAAGCATTTGAAAAATATACTTGTGCACTGCAGTGACAAATTATAGTGCAGAAAGATCGTTTTTCGTATTGAAACGAATAAAAACGAAAAGAATAAAACGAAACGAAGAACGCCTTAACAGTTTAGCTCTATTAAATATATGTTGAAGCTGAACTGACAAAAAATTTAGATAACGAATCTATTGCTAATGAATTTTGTAATCAGTATACACACACACAGAAAAAAATTTGAAAATATCAAATATTATGCATTTTGTGTTTTTTAATTATTATTTTTTATTATTTTATTTTCATTGTTCTAAAGGGCGGCGAAATTTATCAGCCCGGGGCGCCAAATCCTTAAATACGCCTCTGAGAATATCTACTGCTTTTTCTTGTGCTTTTTTGCGCTTCTTTTTAGCAAAAGTCTTAGTTGGTCAACCGGAACCGATTCGTGGGAAATTCATAAATCTTTTCCATAAATGGTGCCGAATAGTCACCTTCGTCTATTGGGGATTGTTCATTTTCCATAGACCGCATACTTTCTTCAAGAAATTTGATTTTGCAAGCTTCGGTGTTGCTTTTCTAATGAATTCTCCTTAGAGTCTTCCTAAATCATGTCCTGCACTGTAAAACCCTCCTCGGGTGGTTGCGTAGTTTCAAATAGATTTCCAGTGGTTTTCAGAGCTTTTTGCATTGTAGCATTACCGTTTCTGGCGGCAACTTTCATCCGATGCCGTTATAGCTTTTAATTTTGGTATAGTTCTATTATCTTGATAACATTGAACATTCCTCTTACCAGTTTCCGTAGAAGTTCCTTCTCTGGCTGTGACCAATTTTCCTACAATACAGTCTTTGAATTTCTTGCGATTTAAGTTAAGCCACCTTTTATAATTCTTAACTTCCTAACGACTTGAAAAATGTTGACGTAACACAATTTACAAAACCTAGAAAACATGCTAGATTCCCTACTAGATAGTTACCGACCGCCAAGTAAACAGTTTTTCAAAATTGGCGCAGGTAGATTTTGGTGGCCTGTGGCAGCCATGTTGTTTTTATGACGTCTGTTAGGTCTGGAAAGTAACACTTTTTAACACTACGTCCAAATGATAAAACTATATTATCAAAGTAAGTATTGGTTAGTGCAAACGTTGCATGCGTTGCGCCCATTTAACGGTAGATGAGATGGATCTTCACAGTCGACTCTTTAACTTTTGGTGTTTAAATTTGAGACGACCGTTTCGGTAACTAGTCAACCACCATTCTTGCATCAAAGGAATATAAGATCAGCCGAGAAAATTGCCTTAATCCGTGAAAAAAACCCGAGACAATCGATTCCTCGCAAAATTCAACTTGGCGAATTTTGCGTCGGGAATTGAGACTACACCTGCTCAAAATCCAACTGACACAGGAGTTAAAAGTTTAAAACTATAGACAATGCCGTTTGTTCGCTGAGTAGGCTTCAGCTAGGCTAGGCATTCAGAGCCCGAAATATAATCTTTAGCGCCGAGGCGCATTTCTGGATGATTGCCTGGGTTAAGAAGCAAAATATCCGTTTATATGACGATACCAACGCACATGCGGTGCACCAGGTGAAAATGTACCGTCAAAAAGTTACCGTTTAGTATGGATTTTGAGTTGGCAGTAGAGCTGTGCCAATCGTTCATTTTGAAAGATCTAATCAATCTTTGATTGTTTGGTTCAAGGATTCGATCTTTTCAATCAATCATTCATTCAATCAAAATCATTTTTTATCCAGCCGTTTCGTTCCGAACGAGGTAAAGACCAACACGAAATGTTTTCAATCGCTCATTCAACTAAAACAATTTTTTCTAAACGTTTCGTTCCGACCGAGAATCAAATAATGTGAAAATGAACGAAAGTTTGGCTTTTTTCCACTTCGTTCGCACTATCTTCCATTGTTTATAAAATAGAATATACATTCTGTTTCATTTCTATTCCTTTTTGGTATTGTGAATTGATTGAAAACAAGTTGAATGAACAAAACGTAACCTTTTTTCGTTAGTTTCGTCCACTCTATGTTCATATGTTTCAGTGGCAAGAGATTGACATTAGGATTGATTGATTTGGTCTACTGTGGTTGCATTCAATCAATCATTTTGGTGAACGGGTCGCAAAGACCGAATCAATCGCGATTGACACAGCTCTAGTCGGCAGCTTCATTCGTCCGTACTTTTTCGAAAACGACGTTGGTGAGGCGTTCCGCAGCGAGCCCTACAGAGCGATGATAACCGATTTCTGATGTCCAAATTGAATTATATGGACCTAGATGACATGTGGGTCCAGTAGGACGCTACGTGTCACACTGCAGATGTCACGATTGACATTCTGCATAAACAATTTGAAGGTAAGATCATCTTTAGCAGAGGTGACGTGAATTGGCCGAGGTTATGCGAGTTGAAACCGCCAGTCATTTTCTTTTGGGGTTTCCTTAAGTCGCAGGTCTATGCGATTAACCGATCGATGCTCTTAAGTCTCAAGATGAACATAACACGGGACATCGCTCAAATTCAGCTATGCGAAAGAATAATTGAATTGAACCACTCGGATCCGTGCTATCGTAAGAAGCTGAGGAGGGAATGTGAACATCATCATATTTTATACATTAATGGCATACAGGGGCCTTTCAAATAACGAAAATCGTAATAGTTAAAACGAGGTAGCGATTCGAAAAACAAAAATGTGCAAATTGATCTTCGCGAAATGAAAAATGCCAAATAAAATTCCTTCGAACATCCCCTAAACTTTAAAGACTTCTTTGTTTCCGGTTATTTTAACATAGTGAAAGAATTTTTAGGTAATTAGGTAAAATGAAGTTCATATCTACAACACCGCCCCAATTATAGAATCTTAGATGGTCATGGTCATGATAAATACAATTCTTAGAGGGCAAGACCATATCATAAAGCTGCTTGAAGTAATCTCAGATAAGATAGGGATCAATATTTTGTTTACATGTTCACATATCACCTAGGAACGGAGTAAAACTTTCATTCACACAAGCCGCGTATTTTTTAGTGACAATCAGAATTTAATCTAACAAAATACAAATTTAATTATATCTATTACATTATTCTTACTTATTTAACCATGCCAAATGATCGTGTGTTCTTAAAAGATATCAAATAATTCTTAAAGTGTGTTTTATACCAGACAATTTTATGGCAGAATTAAGGAAAATCCCATTATTGTTTGATAACACTAATTATGAACTCAAGTGCAAATGTAGATCGTATCTCCTATCCACTCCAAATTAATGAAATATTCGTTGTTAGCAAATGGTGTTTGTATCAGTAATTTTAAGGCAAAAACCCCAGATAGCAACTAGAACTTTGGATTTAAGGAAGTCGACTGGTTAGAAAACCGTTTAAATTCATTTGTTTATAATTATTTATTATAATGTGGCTGCGCTTTTCAAGTCAGACAACACTCAAAAGAAGGTATGTGTGTCGAGATTTTTTCAGAGTTAAACAAGTTGACTCAGCTCTTTCACGAGCCTACGCGAATTCCTGATGTTGCAGGTCAATCCTCTAACACTCTTGACTTGCTTCTTAACTCTGACTCAGAGAAATACACTAAAAGTGTGTTACTACTTCTAGGCTCATCAGAATATTGTGTCATATCTGCGAATTTTTCATGTCAACAAAACCCAGTCAGGGACAAAGTTCCTAAGAGAACCGTTTGACAATACGAGAAAGCCAACTGGGCATACCCATCAGTTTACCCTTGAGCTCAACATCGGATGTACTGTTAAATTCTTTCTTTAGCCGCACTACACGAATGTCACACGATTTACTCAATTTTTCCCTCCCATTATGAAATTCAGATATTCAAAACCATTGGCATCTCCTTTTAAATTTTCTCCAAATCTCCTAAAACGCTCGAGGTGTGTTCAAACATTTTAAGGGTAGTTAATCCCTGTAGTGCGTGTAAAATTATAAAATAAAAAATGGCTTACGTTGAACAAATTAAAACAGAATATTTTAGTGTTATACTCATTACATCTATCGGAAACACCCGAAAACTCATCAGCGGGATATTGATTAAAAGTGCTTTTTCTTCTAGAAAGTAAAATTTTCAAAATAAATGAAGCTGAAGATCGCTGCATCCAAATTTATGTTTTCATTTAGGATAGCAGATCTCGATAAGTATCAAAGATATTGGAATATTTTAAACGCCAAAATGTTGGGCGACATCGCCATTAGAGCTTGGAAATTCTAATTTTTTCATGTACCGTTTTTATACATACGGTTAGTGGATCCAAAGTTATAAGGGTCTAAACTTTTTTTTTTTTTTTTAACTTTCATGTTTAAAAAACTTTAATAGACAAAAAAATAAAAAAAATAAAAAACATCGCCCCTAGAGTTTGGAATTTCTAATTTTTTCATGTACCGATTTTTTACCTACGATTAGTCAATCCAAAGTTATAAGGGTCCAAACTTTTTGTTTTTTTTTGTTAATTTCATGGTTAAATCATGGTTAAATAAGCTTAATAAAAAAAAAATAAAAAAAAGGAGAAACATCGCCCCTAGAGAAACGTATATTCTACATTGGGTCATATTTATTTTATTTTTAAAAAAATTATTGCGGTCTATATCCTCTCCTAAAAATTTTTTTGTCTTAAAAGTTTTAAAACTCACTAAAATAAAATATAACGAGATACAATTTAAAAAAAGTAACGGACATCGCCCCTAGGAAAATTTGCGCCCAACATTTTGGCGTTTAAAATATTCCAATATCTTTGATACTTATCGAGATCTGCTATCCTAAATGAAAACATAAATTTGGATGCAGCGATCTTCAGCTTCATCAAAATAATACAAGAAAACCCTCAAAATATAAACAATTATTGTCTATTCCATTTCCACCCCGATGAGTTTCACCTTGTCTTACGTCTTTCTCTGGCTTGCTGGAGTTAGACAACTAAGAAAACTCGTAGAACCTAAAACATAGGGCACGTGACATACATAACAATAAGCGATCGAGACATCTCCTTCGTTCGATGTATGCAAAAGCAATCTAAAGTAGTGATATAAAATGATGTAAAAATGAGATTGCTAGATAAGAAATTTGAAATTTTGAACGCATTTAGGACATCGGTTGTAGTTCAAGCCATGTCCGAAAAAATCTCGGTGCCATACCCAATCTCAGAAATCGGATAGATCCGATCAGAAACTGAGCAACGGGTCCCTGGTGCTGATTTATACAAATCTTGAACTATGTGATGTGGGGGTCACGGCCAATGACGAAAGGTAGTTGAGCGAATTTACCGTCTCTCTTGCTTATTAGTCTTGGTATAGCAATCACAATTGACGGTCCTTCCTGGTACCTGAAATTAAAGATTGCGGGGAGCGTCTCTATCCCTTTTGGTGTAGGACAAGAAGACTAATCTAATTCGGTGCAGGTTGTGGTTGGCTTCGGTCAGCTGTGATCTGCACCTTCATTTGCTTAATTTATTAAGCGCATGTAATATTATTGGTGATATTTTTAAAATAACTCCATAATATTTTAAAGTAACAAGTAAGAACAACAAGATAAAGATATCTTCCGTAGAGTGATATCTATAAGAGAACACCCTAATTGGGTACCTCGGGGATAGTGATTGCTGAATCCCCCGCTAATTATAGCCCCCATGGAGTAAGGACCATGGAATTACTGTCACTGGGAAGGCCCTCTGTAAAGAGAGCTCGAGGTGGCTGATGGTTATACCAATCAATTTACGCGATTGGTTATTGTGGCTTGCTGCAATAGTTAGATAAAAACAATTAGATCCGTACCAAAGGGTAATGAACTGCCTACACAGTACAAAATTTGGAACAGCCTGGAGATGCCTGATTCGCACTCCCTTGACAAGACCAACGATGATGCATTTGAGAGCGATGCGGAGAACAGTTTGTCTTGGGGGGCTAGTCTTGCACGAGGCTGGAAGGGAGTGGCTACCTTTCATCCAGATAAAAAGCAACTGGGACCCAGTCCTGAGCCGTCAGTGCTTGAGGTTAAACAGTGGGGTAAAGCCATAATCGGCAGGTATCCAGTATAAGCTTAAATTTCAGTTCTGTCTATTCCATTTACCAAGCGAATTAGGAATCAAAAGAAATCATAAAAGTAACTTCGACGGAAGGCTTTTTTTAGGCGAGATGGGTAAGGACTAAGGTTTATAATACTTACAATACTATAATATTCCCTTAGAATAATTCGCGGAAAATTTCGATGTGTCTTGAGTACTCAGCGCTCTGAATCAGTTCACACTTAAATTGTTTTCGATACAATTTTTTTAGGGGCAAACTTGACCTAAAGGCAAAAATAATGCTCTCTTGTTTGTGCAAGTGAATGTTCAAGTCTTAGGATTTGTATTTTCATACATGTTTAAATTAAACTTAAAATTAGATTATCATAGTGTCTTAACACTTTTTTCAGTTCTGTTCATTATTTTTCACGAATCGTTCCCTTCTCCAATTCATGCATCAACTCAATTATTCACTTATCAAACTTAGTCCACAATTAGTTTTGATCCTTTAATTTTTAAACAGAAACTCAAGAAACGTATGAAACTTTCTCTCTGCGCAGAAATACGACAACGCAAATTCTTCAAAATTCACTGTATTGCGAATTTCCAAATGTGAATGCTATGTACTAAACGATTATTGGCCTTCATTCATTAACATTTTTGTTCTCAGTAATTCCCTGTACAGAGAATCGAAGATATTCGAAGTAGTTTTTGTTTGCATATGTGTACCTTGATGAGAAATAACCGCAGTCTGAAAATCTCCATATTGACAATTCGTTTAATAGAACCCTATATATTAGCTTTTTACTTGCGACTTATACATAGGTACTATAAGGCAAGGTATGCATTCGTAAAAAAAAATCAAACTCGAGATTTTGATCAAAGTTGACATTACGATGATAGCGAAGACTAAAAAAGTTGGTCTCGAAATTCTGTCGGTCTGTCTGTTCGGCTCGGCCGATTTTCGGTAGATATCGTTTTTAAATTTTTCCCACCATACGTTTTTTCAATTTTTTAAGACAAAAAATAACGGTACCTGCCATACGAATTTTTTTTTTTTCAAAATTTATAAATATTTTTTTTTCTCAAAAACTGTCCCAAATATTTAAAACAAAAATCAAAAAATTTAATTTAGTTAAAGCTAGGTAATGTTTGAAAAAATTTTTCCAAAATATGGTTATTTTTGGTACCCCGCCCCCCCCCCCTGGAAACATTTTTTTTTTTGTTTTTAATTTTTTCATAAACGGCACAACCGATTTTGGTCATTTTTTTATGCTAAGCTTCCCAAAAGATTGAACATTATTGTCTATTCAAATTTTCCAAAACATTTATTGCGAGTTTTTAAAAACTTTTCAACTTTTTTTTCAAAAATCCCGTGCTCGATTTTTTTAGACTTGACATATAAAACTTTCTTAATACAATCTCCAAGATGTGAGAAAAAAAAATGTATTTTACCTGAAAAGTACGGTACCCATTATACAAATGCTAAAAAACGGTTTTAGAAAATCGTTTTTTTCTCGAAAGCGGTGCTTAGAATTATGACAAAAAATTTTTTTCTTTCGATTAATTTTTACGATCTATAATTTAATAAAAATAAAATGCATGACTGGATCGCACGAATTTGCTATTATGTAAAAGTTCTTTGGAATTTAAAATACATTTTATAAATATAAATCATGAACTTAATGAAATAAAAATGCATGGAATTGTCGTCTGATTTCCGGAAAAGTATGCATTTTTGCAAACAAAGTTTAAAAATCGTTCTATTATTAAAGTAATTTTTTATATAACAAATTTCTTTAAAATGTTTCGAGAGCTAAATTTGGGATGCTAATTTCAAGAATTTAGTAGTATTGATTTTAGGAAATAATTTAAAAAAAATAATCGTTCACACGTGTTAAGGATTTTGATTTTTCAAAAAAAAAACTTGCATTTGTTTTTCTTCAAAAGTCCAAAAAAAAATATTTTTTCGAATATTTTTATACACAATATTATTTTAAACTTAAGAAACTAGAGAAAGTCGAAAATAAAAAAAAAACGGTTCTATGACAGGTACAGTTAATAACATTTTGCCCCAATTTTGTTTTATCAAAATGTAGTCCATGTCTATAATATCACACCTATGTAATTTTTTTAATCAAAATCGTTAGAGTCGTTTTTGAGATAAATAAGATTATGAATTGCGGGTGTATGGGGGGTACCGTTACCATAGAACAATTTTTCAAATTTTGAATTTCCCACTCAATAAAATTTCAAATAAAAAAAGCTTCTAAAAACTTTGAAAAACATTGGATTTTAAAACTTAAAAAAAAACATATTTTTTTTTTGGAAAAATACCTACAAGGACTCATAATTTTTGTTTTTTGTATAAATTAATATCCGCTTGAATTACAAGGCATCCTGTTTTAAGATCCAACTACTAAAGAGTTGTTTTAGTCATTTAAAAATGAATTTTATGCGTATGAACAGTTTTACGCTAATAACATTAATTTTTTTAAATTTATAGCCTTTTATATACATAAGACCAAGTTCGTGCGACACAGCCGTGCATTTTATTTTAAAGAAAATCATGTGCATTTTTTAGTAGTTTTTCCGAAATAATAATTCAAATAAAATTTAGTGCTTGTAATTTTAAATTTTTCAAAAACAAAAAGACATAAACGCATTTCAATGCTTTTGACGAACCCCTTCTTCGGCTTCGATTCACCAGGAAAAGTCGGTTTTTTTTCGACTGTTTCTTGATCTCTGGTGTGTTTTATCCAAGGTTATGAAACGGCGCAAAAATTATTAAATTTGGTGGTGCAATACCTCGAGGAAAACCAGGATCTAAAGACTTACAACTCTCAACCATTCCTGTGTGCGTGTTATGAGGAATGGAGAGGACCTACTATTTTCTCCCGATTTCAAATGGCTGATGCGCAGCACTTTTCATGATAAGAGATACTCTTAGAGGATTTGTCAATTCGTCGCAATAGGTAGTAAACTCCTGAAAAAAACTTTTCTGCAGCGGCTGAGAATCGAACCCAAGACCCTCTGCATGACAATTCAATGCACTAACCATTATGCCAATTATTGGTACTACTACAACGGCGCGCAAAAAACTCGGTCGAATTTTTCTTGAACTTCTCCAAACACACCTTTGAAGTTATGAAACGACTGCGTTTGTTGTCGCATGGGAGAAAACGCAGCACCCATCTTTATTAAATGGCTGCTACAGCAAAACTATTTGACAGATTTGTATGATAATTTGGGTGCGTTCTTTTGAATGATACTTTTTGACAACCAAAATGATGGATTTAAGGTGGAGACGCCATTTCCATTAATTTTCAGGGACTTATTAACACATTTCATATGTTAAGGGTAGAAATAATTTAGCCAATAGTCTCTCTCGTATTCCACAGAAGGAAAAAAATTTTTGTATTCACACCGGATATACCAAAACTTTTTTGATTCATAAGGCAAGAGAACATGTGCTTTGGTTCGCCTGTTTATTGTGGTTTGCTTCAGAAAAATCAATTTGTTTTTGTTTCACAGCTAGTGCATTTTCAGCCTTTAATACTTCCGATGGTTTTACTAAAAAAAATGTTTAAAAATAATTAATATAAATAAGATTTTGTTGAACAGTGTTATCTTCTTGACGTTTGACTATAATTATTTAATGCCGATGACCTTTCTTCTAGAATCTAGAGTATTCAATTTGGATCATGTTTAATGTCACATTTAGCAATGATCACATCGTTATAATTTCTTATTATCTAGATAATCTTATCCATATCAAATAGAATGATTAGAATTATTATTTATGAAGTCGGTGGGAATTTTACATATTTTGTTGTTTAATTATTTGTTATTATTGTAGGAATTTGAGGAAAACAGTAGATATAATCTGATTGGTTCGTATTCAGAAAGTAAACACTTCCTGAATCATGTATTATATTTTTTTAATAGTGCAAAATTTTAAACAACAAAATTTTAGTTGAATTAGTACGATATTAAAGTGTTAAAGTATGTAACTAGGTTAAAATGACGATTTTGCAAATTTTAATCGAATATAGCATCATACTTTCTATACGCTTTTACGTTAAAATCATCGAATACCTATTTTATATTTTTAATACGAGTATCGTGCTAACTTCACATGACTCTTTGACATTTACAAACATCAAAACAGGTCTGTTTACGTAGTTTTTTACATGAACTGCCACTACTTTAGGTGATTTCAGAAGCAATTCAGCTGACGCACTACAGCGGATGATAAACCGCCTCGAAGAGTACTGCACCTTATGGAACTTGACTGTAAATCTGGATAAATCAAAAGTGAGGGTTTTCAAAAAAAAAAAAACTCAGGAAGAATCAGTAGCAATAAGCCGTGGATAGAAATAGAAGTACTACGCAAAACATTAACCTTAACACCTATATGACCCCGGTATGTTGTCTTTTATTTTGCTGATGGTAGTTAATCGATAATTTACATTTTGAATTGCAGCCAGGATTGAGGCACTATCAGTGCACGTCAAAATATTGTTTCTGGATTTTAAAGCTATTTATTTAGCTTTCAAAATTTCAAAGGCTTCATCAGGAAAAATTGAAAACTATGAAAATTTCAGCCGAACAATTAGTGGAAAACATAGATAGGCTGATGTAACAGCCATCCAGGAAGTGCGATGAAATGGAGAAGGCACACGAAGAAGTAAGGAGCGGGGCTAACGACTCTATGGTTGTTGTTTTGTGGTAAATGGAAGACTTGGGCAAGAAGTATGGGGCTTCCGAAATGTAAGCGAGCGCCTAGTCACAATCCACATCAAAGCCAAATTCAAAAACATCACGTTGATTTGTGCCCACACCTCAACAGAAGAAAAAGATGCCCCAACCAAGGAGGAATTCTAAAATCTCCTCGAGAAACGTATGATATGTGATGTTTAGAATATTCTTGACGATTTAAACGCAAAAATCGGAAAGGATGGCATCTTTATTTTGATAGTGGGAGGACAGCACTTCAGGGTACGGCCTTATGTAGGTCGATTGACTTTGCGGCGGGGCAAATGTCATCATACCAAGCAGTCGATTTCAACACCTCAATATACACAAAGGGACCTGCCGGTCACCGAATCAACGGACCGTCAACCATATTGAACATTTTGCGATAGATGCCAGACATGCTTTCAGTAACCTCGATGTCTGACCGTTCCGAGAAGCCAACATTGACTAGGACCATTACCTGGTTGTAGCTAAAGTACGCACATATGTGGATATCTATGAAACCACAACGACGACCATATGCTGTAAAAAGATTTAATGTTGAGAAGTTAAAATCGAAAGATATTGCCAGGATTTTTTATTATCACGTCTATCACTATCACAAACTGCAGAGGACCAGTGGAATCACTGCCAACAAGCTATGAGAAGTGCCGCCACTGATGTGCTGGGTTTCACTAGGCGACCACAACCAAACCTCTGGTTCGATGAAGAATTCTGACTGACGCATGCAATCAAGAACGAGGCAATCAAAGCTGCAAACTAGAACCAGGACTGCTCAGAGAGCATCCCGGGAGCTTTTTTTTTACGCGCACTCAAGGGGTTATGAATACCCTTATAATGTTAAGCACAGTGCGAGCAATTCGGAAAATGGGAAAGGATTAGAAAGGAGATACCGATGCACATTGGTTTTGAATGTCTGCGCATTGAAATGAGAGGGAAACACTGAGATGGGTAAAGCATTTCACATTCGTGTAGTGCGGCTAAAAAAAGAATCTCTGTACTTGCCAGTACGGGCAAAAGCGTAGAACGTCGATTTCTCAGGAGGAAAAAGAGAGAGCACGCGAAGCGGGAATGTTCAAAAGTTCTACCGAAGGGTGAAGCAATGTACCCAAGGCTACAAGGCCAAAACGGAAGTCTGCCGAGACGGGAAATGGGAATATGCGGTAGCAGACGCACGGTCGGTATTGAGGATCTGGAAACAGCACTTTTCGACGAAGATGACCAGAATTAATAATACATAATAATATTTCATTCAACTTGGGCGTTGATGGTCAAAATATCCCACCATCAGACCTAAATGAAGTGCGGTTAGAGATAGCCAAGCTTAAAGCGTACAAGGCTGCTGGTACGAATGGCTTACCAGTTGAATTTTTCAAAGCAGGGCGAGATGACTTAGTGGGAGTATACACCAACTTATTTGCAAAAATTGGTAGGACGAAGGTATGCCCGATGAATGGAACCTCGATATAGTGTGTTCGATCTATAAGAAAGAAGATGATCTGACATGTGCCAACTTCTGAGGTATAAGTCTCCTCAACGTCAGATACAAACTCCTGTCATCTGTATTGTGTCATCACTTAAGACCGTTTGTCAACGATTTGATTGATTCCTATCAGTTTTAGGCACGGCAAATCAGCCTTCGACCAAATGTTCACACTCCGCCAGATTTTCAAATCCCAGGAGTTTCAAATCGATACACACTACCTCCTTAGCGATTTTAAGGTCGCGTAGATAGAGACAAATACGAATACAGAGCCATGTCGCATATGGGCATCTCTGCCAAATTTGTCCACTTGTGCAGGATGACGATGAAGAATTCTCACTACTCCGTCAAAATCGGTAAAAACACAATCAAACCCATTGATGTTGAGAAAGGTTCTATGCAAGGAGGCGCGTTATCATGCAACCTCCTTAGATTCGTTCTGGAAGCTATTGTACGTAACACGCAACTCAAAAACAGAGGTACAATTTTTTAAAAGTTCCTTCAACTGCTTGCTTATGATGATGATATTAACATCATTGGGAGAACGAAGCGAATAGCTGTTGCTGGCGCATTTGCAAGTATTGAATAGAAGACTGTGCAAATAAGTTTGGCAAAGACGAAGACGACAATTTCAAAGTCGTCAAGGACTCTGTCTACCTGGGCTCCACTATTACCTCGCAAAATCACGTGAGTGCAGAGATCAAACGAAGAATAATTATCGCCAATCTGAAAGAATCAAGGAAATCTTATATAAGACCCTCATCATTCTGTTCCTGCTGCATGGGCCAGAAGAATGAACCTTGTAAAGGGGATGAGAATCTGCTCGGGTGCTTTTGAAAGAAAGATTCTTCGGGTGATTTTCGGTGCAGTATCTATCGATAGAGTATAGAGGAGAAGAGTCAACAACAGCTTTACGGGATCTAAAGTTGAAAATAGAGCGGCTGAGATGGCTGGGACTTGTGGAGCCTATGGATACCGACGCACCAGCTCGACCAGTCTTCGAATCTACCACTGATGGTCAGCGCAGCAGAGGAAGAACCTCAACCAACTTTGAGAGCGTAACTTTAAGCAGCTAGCAAGAGACCAAGCTGGCTGGAGGGGCTTGTTACCCACCCTGAACTGTAAACACCATCTAAATTAAGTAAGTAAGCTTATAGCAATATCTCATTAGATATTGTATCTTGTTTTGTATCAATGAAATAAAATCGTTATGAGTTACAAGATGGCTTCTAACCCATCACACTGTTGCATTCTGTAGTTTAGCGAAGCGATATATAAATAATGGTACAAAATATCTTCTTCTACCAATCTTTCACTTCTAAAAATTGTTATTGGTCTGCCGTATAACAAATATATGAAGTCTTCTTATATTCTGTGAGGTTATTATTTAAGTCATCTGTTTAAGTAAAGTTAATTTTTTTACAATTGCCAAACATCACATTCTCACACCATTGAAAATGTTACAATTTTTAAATCTCAAATCTACGATATATGACACATTTGTTTTGGATTCTTTTAGTAATTAAAGCGGTTTACTAATAAAACGTACAATATTTCTTGGAAACACTCAAAAAATCATCACAATCACGTCATATAACAGAATTCAAGCTCAAACACAAATCTGATGGGTGATAATCGCTAGGTCAGCTTCAAGAACGTTTTAATGATATTTAAAGATTTTTGTTATATAAAAGAGTGCAACAGCACGATCTTGAGCATTTGCTAAGTGAATTTTTTCTAGTCCAAAAGCACTATGATGCGATTGGATAAAATTGTTTTTGTATTAATTTTAGTGAAGGTTTGTCTATTTCATTTTTATTTCATTCAAAGTTTTTATTTATGAACACACATACATAGATTAACTTACTCCAAAGTCGACCAATATTCGATGGATGTTCGTGCGCTAAGAGCGTTCCTTTAGTAGTGAAAATTCCAGTTGCACCACCTCCGGTTGAAGTGCCGTGTGTCACTCATGGATATAAAATCGAAATACCACCTCCAGCTCTGACAACAGCAAAGGTTTCATACTCATTGGACATGGTTGTGGAAGCACCTGTACCAGTTGCCCCGCCACCGGTTTGTAACCCGAACTTGTTTGTCCCTCTGCCCAAACCTGCATTAGTGAATCCAGGTAAGAGATTTCCGAATTATTTTCTTGAACTCTTCTAAGTAAAACCGTCCTTTCTTGAAGATTGTGACGAACCGGCTGTACTGCCTGCACCTGCATGTGGGGTATGTGGAGTACCAGTTCCCGCACCAGAACCACTCCCAGTCGCCCCGCCTCCACCAACCCTACAATTAGCACTACCCCCAGCTGCTCCTGCACCTCCAGGTAAGATTTAAAGTTTAATTAAAATCAAATCAATAACCGAACTTTATTTTAGTTGACGATTTTAGTGGAGTGGTAGCTCTCAAGGCTCCCCTACCAGCTAAAGTGACTTATGAGCTGATATCTGCTCCATGCTCTGCAGCTCCCCCAGCTCCACTTCCACCTGCCTTCTCACTCCCTCTTTCAGCCCTTAGTTCTTGTGCGTGTGGAAGCTGTCCACCACTTAAGCCAAAATGTAGGTACGTATTGAAGGACATTCAATCCAACCATATATATCGTGGGCGGTCCAAGCGTGAAGTCTCTTCACTAAAGCAAAAATACATGGACGAAATACGAGACTATGTCAAATCCCTGAAAACAACTCGAGTTGCACGTAAAACTAAGAAATCAAAGCTGGTAAAACGTGACATTAAGGGTGAATATGATCTTTTGCAAAGGGAACACTCCCAAATGGACTTGACCATCCCAGAAATCATTCAATACATGCCCGAAACTATGATGCCGAATTTTAAGCGTGGCAAGTGCAACATCGGCTGCAAAAATTGCATTAACAAAGACTTGCATGACCAATTAAAAAAAATTAATTCTGCGCTGCCCACAGAAACCACCAATAAAGAAAATGACCAACCAACAGAACAACAACCACAGACAGACTTGAATGAGAACACAACAGAATCGCCAAATCAGCATTTCGATATGAGTCCACAATCGGCCGGAGAAAATTATTTCAAACGAAGCGTAAATCCATTTCAAAATCCGAATCCAAATTCAGGCTACTCTGGGTTATTGCCTCCGCCATACATTTCCAATACGAAGCTTGCACAAAATCCAGGTAACCCCGTTTGGTATCAGCCACAACCATTGACTGACACGAATGTCGAGTACGTATACGACAGACTAGGTCACAAGTACAAAGTGAAGAATGGCAGTTTTAAGCTTGTGACACCAGAACAGAGTGACGACGACGAGGTGGTAAACAGATCTACTCATGTTGCTTCCATGGAAAATACAGAAAAGCCAACAACCGAAACAGCCAAGGCATTAGAAGCTCCTATTGAGAATACAAGCGACCACCAAATGATAGATGCAGAAGCCCAGAGAATGTTTGATTCGGCCATTAAGCATCACGCTTTTATTGATGTGGAGAGCCCCCCATCAATTGCTGCCAATGACCAAACTATGATTCCCACACCAACTGTGGGTGCCCCAGCCGGGCATGTTCCATCCCATGACCCGCAAATGGATAAGATCATTCGAGATATTGTTTACAGACATCCCGACTTCATAGATGCCACCCAGCATGCTGAAGGATCGCTGACGTTGCCTCAAGATGTTACACGTGACGAGACAATGCACTTCCTTGACAAATTAATTCGGGGTCGTCTCAATAAGTGGTTTGGTGCACCCAGTGAGGACGTTCCCATGCATAGTTTACAAGATCTAAATCGATATTCTCGCGAGACGGGAACTTCTATCAAATTCATTCCCGTAGTGACAGTCGATAAAGAGCGCCTGAATAAATTTCGACAAACAAACGCAGAAGAAACTTCTTGAGACTTATTAATTTATAGTTATTAATTTTTTAGATTAGTTAATTTATATTAGATTTAATTGTTGTTGAATAAAATCAAATTATTTATAAACCCCTCTTTTTTTTATTTTATAGTGACCTCACATAAATATTGTTTTGGCTGCGGGGGTGTCAAACCAAATGATTGAGAGAGCAGGGAGGATATCGAATTTCACAAAATACTATTATAATAAACACATTTTTCTTTTTGTTTAAATACAATTTTCAATAAATCATATTCTTCTACGAGAAAGACCCTGGTGTCTTGAGTTTTATTGTGTTTTTTTTTTTTTTTGTTAGTGAAATTCCTCTCTCGCTCTCTTGTAAGTCCAAAAGTCCAAGTTTTTTATTACTTATATTTTTTGAAATAAGTTAAGAACCCGATATTTCAGGGTCAAACAAATTTGAGATCTCTGTGATCTCAATTAATTTGAATTTGGACTCGGCTTGCAAGTCGTGTCTCGATTCGACTAAATGAAACCCATATTGATATGAGGAAGATGTCTTTTGAAAAGATTTTGAGCCACAATAATGATTTGTGTGTGTTGAGAACTTAATAAGTGCTCTTGTCATTAGATCTGCTATTCAAAAGGATGAATGAATTTTGTTGAGGTGAAAAGTTACTAAGATCTTTTCATTTATTCGACGTCCATAGAATGCTTTTGAAAAACAAGTATATAACTAAAGAACTCTTGAATTAATATAAATTCTACTTTATAAAAATAAAATGCCCGTCGAACTTATTCTTATGTTTAGGAGATTTAGAATTTTAAAAATTGATGTATCTAGAAAATAATGGTCAGAAGCACAAAACTTTTTTTTAAAAAACTTACAAGATTTGTTTAAGTTAGTTGGAGCTTAAAACAGAACGCCAAAACAAATATGCAGGATTAATAATTAAATCATTAAAATAAGTTTTTATGTAGATATTAATTTTTAAAGAAAAAATTTAAGTTACAATTTTAAGTTTTCATTATTGTACAAATAAAAATTTAATATAAAAAAAAATAATGACCCGCTTTTTAGATACCAAATTTTCAGAAAAAATTGAATACAAAAATAAGTTTTTGAATTTTTAATATGAATTTTTTCTTAAAACTTAACGAAGCTTCTGTGTGGAAAAATTCCATATAAATTCTGTAAGCTGATAATGAAAAAGCCAAAAGTCTAAGTATACTGAACTATAGATCATAAAATTTAAGAGAAAGTAGAACTTTTTGTATCAAAATTATTATTTTAAGATACAATTAAAATTTTGTTCCGAAATCTTAAGGATAGAATTAAAAAACTCTTAATTATCAAGATTCAAAAACAATCTATCTGTGGTTTTCAAAAAAAAAAAAATTAAATTTTGTTCATTTTTTTTTTGAAAAATCTATGCAACAGTTTTTGAGAAGTGTTTACGGCAGAAGAAAAAAAAACAACAAGTAGAGGAAAAATTGAAAAAATTATTCTACCAAGTTGAAAACAAATTTTAGAAATTTTTTTATTAATTAGACCAATTTTTTTTGATTTTCTCAAAAACGCTACAACCGATTTTGATAATTTTTTTGTGCTAAATATTATTGTGTATTTAATAGTATTGTGTATTTAAATCTTCGAAAATATTTTTTTAAAACATTTTTAAGAAAAAATTTTTGGTACGCCAATTTAAAGTTTTATTATTGTTCGAACAAAAATTAAATTTACAAACAAAAATATTAAGCCGTTTTTGAAATATTGAGTTGTTAATAGATTTTTTTTTTCAAAATTCAAAAAAAAATTTTTCTTAAAGTCTTGAAATGTTTTTTAAACTTTTTGGGAGCATTTTTATAAAAAAATTCATTAAGATCCGTCATTATTATTATTTATTATTATATTTATTTCATCAATCAGAGTTACAAATCTCTTATAGACTACAGAAAATAATGATAATTATTATACTTAAACACTAACCACCAGAGATAACAAAAGATACTAATTTTTTCTAAAAACAATCCCTGCTTAAACACATACTGAAATCGAGAACGTTACAAACAGAGCTAGCCTGTCTTAAACAACGGGTTATAGCTTCATTGTAACCATAGTTTACTCTATGAAAAGGAATCTGAAATAGCAAACGAGAACGAAGTTCACGTTCAGGAGCATACCAAAAAATTAAAGAAAGCAAGAAAGGGCAATTGATTTTGAAGTTAACTATATCTCTTATAAACATAATTTTAAAGTTTACTCTTCTAGATTCGAGAGATTGAATACCCAATAACAGACATCTTGAATTATAAGAAGGCATATCAATATTCCAGTGAAGAATTTTGATAGCCATTCTAGTAAAACGTTTCTGAATCCTTTCAATTCTCATAGAATGAGTAATATACATAGGGTTCCATACAATACAGCAGTATTCCAAAATAGAACGAACGAAGCTAAAATAAAGTGATCTTAACGTAAAAGGATCTGAAAAATCTTTTGAATTGCGGTTAATAAAACCAAGCATGGAACTAGCTTTAGAAACAATATAGTCAATGTGATTAGAGAAGTTTAATTGTATATCAAATATAACACCAAGATCTTTTTTTTCCATAATTCTAGCTAAGTGTGTTTCACCCACGCTATAAGGAAACATTATTGGAAATTGATTCCGATGAAAAGACATACATTGACATTTGGACACATTAAGATGAAGGTCATTATCTATACACCAAACAAAAAGCCTGTCCAAGTCTTCTTGTAAATTAATGCAATCTAGGGTTGACTTAATACTGAAATAAAGTTTAATATCGTCGGCGTACATTAAACATTTACAATTTTTGAAAAATTCAGGAATGTCGTTAATGAAAATAAGAAACAGTAGAGGTCCCAAGTGGCTACCTTGTGGAACGCCGGAAGTAACATTCACAGAATCTGACAAAATATTATTGATTTGAACGCGTTGAGTTCTACCTGTAAGGTAAGATACCAACCATTTTAGAATGGAAGAGAAAAAACCTAGTTTTTTTAGTTTTGATACCAGTGTTAAATGATTTACTCGATCAAAGGCCTTTGAAAAATCCGTATACACTACGTCACATTGAGAGCCTCTTTCAAGCGAGCTAACTAAATAATTATTAAAAACAACAAGGTTGGTAGTAGTGGACCTCCCATTTACAAACCCATGCTGCAGTGGTGAAATAAATTCTTTCAAAAGAAAGACTAATTTGTTATATACAATTTTTTCAAAGAGCTTAGGTATTGCTGGAATTTTACAAATTGGGCGGTAGTTTCTAACTTCAGTCTTACTGCCTGACTTATATATTGGATTTATGTAAGATAATTTCCAAGCATCAAGAAAAATGCCTTCACGAAGAGATCTTTAAAACTATGGGTACAATTCCATCCGCTCCAGGATGTTTATCATCGTTTAATTTCCTCAGCTCCTCTTCAACTTCTTGAACAGATACTTGTAACTCACCAATGTTCACTGAATTTAAGTGAGATTCAAAGTGAGCAATGTTTGCCGAAGTAGAGGGTTTATACACTGAACGGAAAAAACTCGCAAATAAATTACACATTTTAAAAGGGTCACTAGATGATTCACCTTCGAAATGAACTAGATTTGGAATACCGGTAGAGCTCTTCTTTTCATTGATGAATTTCCAAAAACATTTACTATTTTTTTTAGATTACTTTCGATATTCAAAACATATTGTTTATAAAGGAATTTGTTCAAGAAATCAAATTCCTTTTGTAATCGCTGATATCTGTCATAGAGAACTAAATCGTTATTTGAATTCCGGAATAACTTAAAGGCTTTGTTTTTTTGTTTTTTTTTTTGCTTTTCTCACATCTTGTAGATTATATTAAGAAACTTTTATTTATCAAGTTTTAAAAAAATCTAGCATGGGGTTTTCGAAATATTAAGTTTAAAAAAAAAAATTTGAAGTTTTTTTTAAATCCTAAAAAAAGTCTTTTGAAAATTCGAATACACAATTCTATTTAAGTTTTTGGGGAGGTTTAGCAAAACAAAATTATCAAAATCGTTTTTAAGAAAATCAAAAACGAAAAAAATGGTTCCATGGGGAGTACTCTCAATAACCATTTTTCGCAAAATTTTTTTAAACCATTACCTCGCTTAAGCTAAATGAAATTTTTTCGTATTTTTATTTTTTAAATCTGTCGAAACAGTTTTTGGGAAAAAAAATATTTACAAAATTTCGAAAAAAAACCATATGGCAGGTACAGTTATTTTTGGTCTTAAAACAAAAAAAAGAAAAAACGTGTGGGGGAAAAAATAAAAAATGATATCTACCAAGTTTAAAGAAAATCGGCCGAGACGTTTTGGCTGTAGTCGAACAGTGAGACAGACGGACAGAATTGCGAGACTCACTTTTTTAGTCTTCGCTATCATCGTAATGTCAACTTTGATCAAAATTTCAAGTTCAATTTTTTTTTACGAATGCATAACTTGCCTTATAGTACCTATAAGTCGCAAGTAAAAAAGGGCCAATATTTTTTTTCGGAAATTTAATTTTTATTCGTACAATAGTAAAAACATTTTTTCTTAAAAACGCCTTAAGAATTTTGTATATTAAAGCTTATTTTTCTAAGAAACCGCTTTAACAATTTATAATTTTTGTTCTTCTATAGATTCATATTTGCTTAAGAAATCACATGGCATTATGTTTTTATCTCTTACTACTAAAAGAGTTTAAATGATGAATTTTAAGGTTATGAACAGTTTTCACTAATTCATTCATTTTTAAATTTTTTAAGTTCATTACATAAGAGCAAGCTCGTGCGACCGAGTAATAAATAAAAAATAAAATTTGGTGGTGCAACAGCTCGGAGTGAACCAGGACCTAGTGACTTACAACTCTCAACCATTCCTGTGTGTGTGTTACCAGGAACGGAGGGAACCTACAATTTTCTGCCGATTCGAATAAGCAGCACTTTTCATGACAAGAGATACTCTTGGAGAATTTGTCAATTCCTCGCAAGAGGCAGTATAGCCCTGAAAAAAACTTTCTTGTAGTGGCTGAGAATCGAACTCGAAACCTTCCGCATGACAGTCCGACGCACTAACTATTATGCCAATGGGTACTACCGATTAATGCATTTTATTATTTTGGTAAATTGCTTCTCTGAACACACCTAAAACAATGACAGTTCGTGCAACAAAATAATTAAACAGGCCCTTTTGACATTTGGAAATTCCAAAGAATCAAATGAACTTATCACGATATGAACGTGGCTTTAATTTTAGTAAAATTTTTGAGAAATTATGATGCTAAATTCGATTAAAACTTAAAAAATGAGAGTTTAAACCTTGTATCATACTAAAAAAAAAGTTTTAAAATCGTACTAATTTGACTAAAATTTTCTACAACATTTTTAATACGATTTATAATGTCAATTGATTGATTTTGAGCATATCTTGAAAACACATCTTTGAATGCCTTCACTAGATTTGTTGGGGGTTTGTGTGACATTTTCTTTTGATTTCTTCTAATAACTTTTGAAACCAATGCATTTCAAGTAGAGTTACACCATTTTTTTACGGACTTCAAAACCGCATGTAAGCCGCATCGTGTTCAATTAAAAACGATATGCTTTCAAAATACAAACTCACCCTTAATTACTGCATAGCCGCTCAATATACTTTTGTAATGTCATTAAAAATTGTAATAAGCTATTAATATATTTGATATTAAAAGTAAATAAGAATTTCAATAACCTCCAATTCGTTTATAGCGAAAAATAATTAATTTAATAACAATTTTTACATGTTTAACAAGAAAGGTTGTGTCATTTTTAATTACGATAGTAAAGATACTATTGGGCAAGTTTTGCGTCGGGAGATTTTGATCAAAGTTGACATTAATTTCGTCTGTTTCTGCATGTCTGTACCACGACCTACAATCTAAACAGCTGAAGAGATTTTCTTCAAATTTGGTATTAAAGTTCTTCGGTGATTCCCTAGAGGAGAAATTTAAATTTTTTGTGGCTCCAAAACTAATGGTACCTGATAATGTATTGTTTTTTTCAACTTTCTCATTAATGTCTCTAACGATTTTGATAAAAATTTTTATAGGAGCTTCTTTGAATTTGTATGTATCAAAGACATATTTTTCGGATAACAAAAACTTTAAAATTTTTTTTTTTTAATTCTATCTTCAAAATGAGTGAACGAATAGTTTTTGAAATTTTTTTCTAAGAAGTATATTATTAAATACATAAAATTGACATCCCACTTTTTTTATAAAAATCTTATAGCAATTTCTTGAATAAAAACTAAATTTAATAATTAAACAATTCCTTAACTTGGTTTGCATAAATTCATACTTTTCTAGGAATCAGAAGGCAATTTAATGCATTTGAACATTTTCTCTTATAAGAACCGTGTTTTTTGTATTTATAAACAATTTTTGAGTTCTCTTACGTGCGATCCAGTCGTCGTGCTTTGAACTTTCTAAATAGCTCGAGTCAAATCTCCCACTCCACTTGAAAAGAAACATCCTCAGGCCATCACACCTCCATGCATTATCAGCATATACCTCGAACTTGTATTCACTGCTCCATAAAACTCTGTTAAAATCTTTTTTCCGTCCACTTTAACCGTTTCTGGTGCTGTGTTTCACCCATTTCCGATTTTCTTAAATCTGGATTAAAAATCCGACTTTTTCAAGGTTAGGTTAAAAACCTAAGCAAAAAACAAAGGCGCAAAATTTAAAACAGCCTGTTATTAAGGTATTAGTATGATACTACTTAACAATTTGCTATCTTTTTAGTAGTTTACTAACTCATTCTTAATTTTAAACATTTTCTAACTAGTATCGTACAAAAAGAATTTTCTTAATAAATTGCTTCGGAACACACCTAAAACAATGACATTTCGTGTAAAAAAGTAAGTACACGAACCTTTTTTGATGTTTGCAAATGTCAAAGAGTCATATGAAGCTAGCACGATATTAAAATAAAATGCACGACTGGGTCGCACGAACTTGCTCTTATGTAACTAGGAATTTTAAATACGAATGTTATTAGAGAAAATTGTTCATAAGGATCAAATTATTTTTTAAATTCTTTTAGTAGTAAGAGACAAAAACATAATGCTATCCAAATATGAATTTATGCAAGAACAAAAATTATAAGTCGTTGTAGTGGTTTCTTAAAAAAAAGCTTTTTAAAAGCTTTTTTTTTCAAAAATTCAAAAAATATTTATTTTAAAGTTTTGAAATGCAATGTGTTTTAGACTTTTAAGAAGCTTCTCTATAAAAATGTTCATTAAGATCCGTTATGTGGATAATGAGAAGTTCAAAATTCGAAAAAATGGTTCTATGGTAGGTACAAGCTGTAATATTTTAATTTCAAAATTTTTTTTATTAAATTAAAGATCGTAAAAATTAATTTAAAGGAAAAAAATTTTATCAAAATTTTAGGCACCGTTTTCGAGAAAAATACGATTTTTGAAAACCATTTTTTTTTAATTTTTTAGCATTTGTATGGTAGGTACCTTTATTTTTAGGTAAAATAACATTTTTTTTTCTCACATCTTGTGGATTATATCGAAAAACTTTTATTTATCAAGTTTAAAAAAAAATCTAGCAAGGGGTTTTCGAAATATTGAGTTTTGAAAAAAAAATTTTGAAGTTTTTTTTAAAAATCCAGAAAATTTTTTTTTAAAAATTTGAGTACACAATTCTATTCAGGTTTTTGGGGAGCCTTAGCAAAAAAAAAAATTATCAAAATCGGCTGTACCGTTTTTGAGAAAATCAAAAACAAAAAAAATGGTTCCATGGGGGGTACCCTCAATAACCATTTTTTCTGAAAATTATTTTCAACAAATACGTAGCTTTAATTAAATGAAATCTTTTTGTGTTTTTATTTTTAAAATCTGTCGAACAGTTTTTGAGGAAAAAAAATGTTTATACAATTTCGAAAAAAATTCATATGGCAGGCACCGTTATTTTTGGTCTTAAAAAATCAAATCAAAAAACATCCGGGGGGAAAAAATTAAAACCCATATCTAGCAAGTTTGAAGAAAATCGGCCGAGCCGTTTAGCTGCAATCGAGCGGACAGACAGACAGACAGACAGACAGAATTGCGAGACCCACTTTTTTGGTCTTCTTCTTTGATCAAAATCTCGAGTTCGATTTTTTTTCCGAATGCATAACTTGCCTTATAGTACCTATAAGTCGCAAGTAAAAATTAAGTAAGTGTTCGATGATTTTAACTTTAATAAAAGGGTAAAGAAAGTATGATGCTATATTCGATTAAAATTTGCAAATTTGTGTTTTAACTAAAACAGCTTTAGCATCGTACTAATTCAAATAAAATTTTGCGCCAAAATCATTAATTCATAAAATCAACCCCCAGGCATGAATGAAGTCAGTTGACTTTAAGCCTGCAATGCACATTGCTCGAGCAACTTTGTTCATCCCTATCATCTATCATCATAATGTCAAGTTTGATCAAAATCTTAGTAAACATTTTTTTACGAATGCAAAACTGACCATATAGTAGCCATGTACGAGTATTTATATCGGAACTAAAAACAGAACGACTGCAGAAACATATCTCTTCTTAACTTTGATTTACCAGATATTATTTACAGTGTGAATCATGTGGACAGACCCAAAATCTGAAATTCATTTGTCATCAGTTTAATTTGTAAAGTCTTATTTAATTAGTTTGTTTAAGCATAATATAATACACATACATATATGTACATCAGTTATTAGGGTTTGGCCGTGGCACGATGGTTGTGTGCTCGCCTGTCAACCTCATCATCACAGGTTCGATCCCTGCCGTTGTCTATGTCGTTTTAATTCCATTAAAACCTTCTAAAATTGTCATCCATGGGTTGCTGGTTTACTCATTGCATGTTGTTCAGGCATAACACTAACAACATGTAATTGAGTTAAACTAGTATGCCCAACAAGGATGAACATGAATAAAAAATAATGTGAATTATAAACGACATAGAAATAAGACACGGCATTTCTCCGCTTTAGCAAAGCCGCCATCCCCGGAGATAAAAATATCTGAGACAACCACCAACAGTCTCAGAACATCGTGCCACACATCTTTCCTATCCTTCGTTCTCTTCATTAACTTCACGCCCGCGCTGTGTTGAAACATTTAAAGGGTAATCATAATCCCTTGAGCGCGGGTAGATTATAAAAAAAAAAAAAAAAAAAAGTTATGAGTTATAAAAAAAAATGTTAATGGTAAATGAATTGTGAAAATTAAAAACAAATCAAAAAGACTTTCAATTCGTAGTACTGATAGGAAAAAAAGTTGAAAGGCAATTCTTCAAAATTACATACAAAATATCATCACTTATAAAAGCAGCTTCAAAGGAAGGCCCACATTACGTTAGAGACCTCATGAGAAGCAAAAAAGCTGAGATTTGCATCAATTTTATAAAATTACCTTTTCCAAGTCTTTCCAAGAGCTCAGCTCTTACAATTAAAGCAAGAAACATTACTTGCAATTTTGCAGGGCTTAGCATGCGTTTTTTGGCTTCTACCCGAAAAAAAAAACTTAAAAATAGGGTGGTGAATATTACCTTTTTCCAATATCTATGAGAAGAAAAATTCTTTTTGACACTTTGTCATTCCAAGCTATAAAAAATAATGGGGTTAGGGCTATTTCATTGAGTGCAAAACCGAAATTAATGTCTTCCCCACAACAATTCTGGGATTTACCATTATAGAAAAGCTTCGGAGATGAGTCATATTTATGAAGGAGGCAAACAGTATTAAAAATTTGAAGAGTTTTTTGGTGCAATAAAAGGAAAGGTTTGGGAAAAACTCACTTTGATTATTGAAAGATTTTTGGACTCGCTAAAAAATTTAAATTTTTAATGTTACTTTAAATATAATAACAGCTGTACAAAAAAGTTAAACTATTTAGAATTGTGACAGTAAACATTTATAAGGTTTATTTTCGTGACCCAAAGACGAACTATTCAAGTGAATCAAACAAATGCAATGGTTTAAGCATAAAAAAATGACCATCAGATGTTCATCACCAAACATCTTCTTTTTTCTTTACTGAGAACTGAATAAAATATTCCCTTAATGCAATAGTTGTTTTACCTATTAAAACAATAAAAAGAAAAGCGTCTATCCAAATGAACCGCACTGTATATTAAATTCGATCATATTTCCGCTGATTAGGCAATTCAAATGAACTCATTTCATTATTTGGTTACATCCCATTGAGTCACACAAAATTCTTTTCATTTTCATTTTAATTAAGAAACGACCTTTTTTGGGCCCAAACACAATCGAACTTCATTACCTTGACTGCATTTGCAAGTAAAAGAAATATCGTGCAGCATGCGTTTTTCAGATTTTTTTCTCAACGTCACGTAAAGCAGTCAAGTCACATCAATTAAAAACATTAATAATAAGAATTGGAAAGTCTCGAAACTTATATTTAAGCGCAGCCAAACAATGATTCAGTCTACAATGTCATTTAATACCTAAAAACATTATGATCCGACTTTGCATTTTCTTGTTTCTACCATTTGCAAGTGTAAGTTTCTACATCTATATAATATACACACATATAAACACATTTTTGTTTCGAATACAGGTCTTGTCATATCCGTCAATCAATAAAAATAGTGACAAATTTGAACTTTCCAACGAATTCTGGAGTCATCACTTTGGCTCTGATTTCAAAGATGCCGTCCATTTTCATCTGCAACAATCGGATATTTTAAACGCTGGCAACATATTGTCCAAACATTTTCCCGAGATGGAAAATAATGCACATGCCAAAAGATCCACTTACGTATTGCATACTCCACAACTTGTAGGGCAGCAGAATCGTACACTAGATAATTTTATGAAAGTGCAACTTCTGTCGCCGGGTGAAATTGAAGCACTGGAAAGAGGAATAGCAAACAAAAATATGTATAGAAGCCCAGTGGTGGTAACCCTACCAGAATATGGAAGTGTAAGACCTAATAGTCTTAATCATGCAACCTCGCCACCGATGATGCCGAATACTCCATCTCTAGTCTACCAAAATAACCCAAACAGCCTGCTTCCTAGTTTCTACCAGAGTAACCAGAATATTTGGCCCCAGAACCAACAATATTCAGCATATGATCCCAAAATGGTATATCAGCAATTGCCAAACCTTGCTTTTGAGAAAACAATGCAGCCTTCTTATGAGAAGATTATGATGAAACCTTTCCATCAGCCATCGTACCAGAACAATATACCTGCGCTATCACCCGAGCAGATTTGGCAGCCTGATGCACAAGAAAATAAGATGGAGACTTTGCTGCAGCCTTCGTTGGAGAAACCTGCCGAGTCTTCTTCTCCAGAGCAGCCTTCCTTTGAAAAGCAGTTGAATGGACCGGATTCGAAAGATAAAGTAACTGACAAAACAATGCAGCCTTCAATCGATAACATATCGCCATCAACTGATAAGGTGCAGCCTTCAACCGAAACCATCCAACCTACATCCGATAATGTGCAGCCCTCTACCGATCCAATTCAGCCTTCAAATGAGATGAAAAATCTGCCATTCAAAACGATTCAGCCTCCTTTCAAAAAGGTCCAAGCTACATTTGAGAAAATTCAAGCTGCCTATCCAAAAATGAGGCAACCTGCGTATGAAGAAGTAAGTTCTTCACACGACTCTCAATCATTAGATAAGCTAAAGAAACAGGGTTCATATGAAGGAGTTCAGCATTCTGGCTTTCACAACAATAGAATGATGTCTTACGACAAGCCTACGTCTTCTGATACCGGCCGGCAATCTATAAACGCCGAACAACTTGACCGGACTTTCGAACCTAAACAAGGCTCATCGTTTGATGATGTGTGTGATGGAAAACATGAATATCGTGGTGAGAAAAAAACTACCACGTGAAAATTGATAATATTTATTTATTTTTTTTTACCTGTGATAATAAAGTGAAAATAATTTTAAAATTTTGTTGTTGGCTTTAATATTTGAAAGCGAGATGGATAGATATAAATTTAGAAAATAAGTAGTAGAGCCTGGGTACAGTTAAATTGACCTTGGGAGACGGTAAAATCGAGCGGCCACCTTAAGAGCGATGATTCAGTTTCAAGTGGATTATCGTTCCGACAAGAATTTTTCACTCAAAGATGTCGCTTAGGTTTATTTCGTTTTTTTTTAGGATCTTTTTTTTTTAAACAACGGAGACAAATAAATGTAGAGTGTTCCAGTCTCAGATGAAGCGAAAACCATAGTGAAGAAAAATAAAAGGACAGAATTTAATCGTTTGAATAAAAATAAAATGCACGACAAATGTATAGCACGTATTTGGTCTTGTAATCAAGTACATTGACTAAAAAAAAATGGATGTTATTAGAGAAAAATGTTAAAATCACTCTTAAAATATTTTGAGCTCAAAATAAAAAGTCGGTCTTAATTCTGGGACAGATGCATATTACAACAAAATTGAAAAACCGTAAGAACAGTTTTATTAACAATACAGTTTTTATATACAAAATTTCTTTAACATTTTTCTAATTAAAATTTAGTATATCAATTTTATGTATTTAAAAATTTACATTTAAGGAGATAATTTTTAATAATAGAAAAAAATATATAATAATTTCAACGAAAATTTACACCATGCTAACATATTTTTACTTGCGACTTATAGGTACTATAAGGCAAGTTATGCATTCGTAAAAAAAATCGAACTGGAGATTTTGATCAAAGTTGACATTACGATGATAGCGAAGACTAAAAAAATGGGTCTCGAAATTCTGTCTGTCTGTCTGTCTGTCGGGCTGTCTGTCGGTTCGACTACAGCCTAAACGACTCGGCCGATTTTCTTTAAATTTGGTAGATATCACTTTTAATTTTTCCCCCCTACACGTTTTTTTATTTTTTTTTAAGACCAAAAATAACGGTACCTGCCATACCGTTTTTTTTTAAATATTTTTTTTCTCAAAAACTGTTCGACAGATTAAGAAAAAAAAGATCCAAAAAAATTTCATTTAGTTAAAGGTAGGTACTGGTTGAAAAAATTTTTCCGAAAAATGGTTATTGAGGGTACCCCCCAAGGAACCATTTTTTTGGTTTTTGATTTCCTCGAAAACGGTACGACCGATTTTGATCACTTTTTTGTGCTAAGGCTCCTCAAAAACTTAAATAGGGTATTCGAATTAAAAAAAAAATTTTTTTGGATTTTTAAAAAAAATTTCAAAATTTTCTTTTCAAAACTCTATATTTCAAAAACCTTACGCTAGATTTTTTTTAAAACTTGATGAATAAAAGTTTCTCAACATAATCTACAAGATGTATGCAAAAAAGTTTTATTTTACCTAAAAATAAAGGTACCCACCATACAAATGTTAAAAAATGGTTTTCAAAAATCGTATTTTTCTCGAAAACGGCGCCTAGAATTTTGATAAACATTTTTTTCTTCCAATTAATTTTAACGATCTTTAATTTAATAAAAAAAAAATTGAAATTAAGATATTACAGCTTGTACCTACCATAGAACCATTTTTTCAAATTCTGAATTACTTATTATTGACATAGCGGATTTTAATCAAAACATTGCACTTCAAAACTTGAAATAAAAATCATTTTTTTTTTTTTTTTGGAAAATTCGATATTTCAAAAACGGCTTATTATTTTTTTTGGAAATCTAATTTTTAATCGAACCATAATAAAAACTTAAGGTTGGCGTACGAAGTTTTTTTTTTAAATCTTTTCAAAATTTTGTATATAAAAGCTTATATTTTTAAGAAACCACTACAACGACTTATAAGTTTTGTTCTTGCATAAATTCATGTTTACATAGCATTCTTTTTTTGTCTCTTACTGATAAAAGAATTTAAAAAATTAATTTTATTCTTATGAGCAGTTTTTACTAATAATATTCGTTTTTAAAATTCCTAGACTATTACATAGGAGCAAGTTCGTGCGACCCAGTCGTGCATTTTATTTTTAATATTACAATAATAAATAATTAAATACAATCATTCATAATGGTTGTATAACAAGAACCGTTATTTAGCTAAAATAATTCAATTTGCACTCTAAGAAACTACCTTAGACCTTTAAGTACAAAGTTTGAAGGAAAAAAATGCACGACTGGATCGCACGAACTTGCTCTTATGTACTAAATTTTGGAATTTAAAATACATTTTATAAATATAAAACATGTATTTAATGAGATAAAAATGTTTAAATGCATGAAATTGCCACCTGATTTCCAGAAAAGTATGAATTATGCAAAGAAAGCTCAAAAATCGTTTCATTATTAAATAAATCTTTTATATAAGAAATTTCTTTCAAATTTTTCAAGAACGAAATTTTGGATGCCAATTTTTAGTATTTGCTTGTATAATTTTAGGAAATAATTTCAAAAAATAATTGATTTGAAGATATTGATTTTTCAAAAACAAATTTGGTATATTATGATGTATTGGTTTTGCTGATGATAGCACTATCATTGTAGTAGGTAAGTTTATCCAAAGAGGACTGACACTTACAAAGAGGACTAACAATTACTAAAAAAGTCCAAAGGCTCGCGGATATCTGTACTACGGGGGCAATGAGGTTCTCAGCCCTACCGAAGGTATCGAGGTTTTCCTCCATATATCCCTTCTACACGAGGTCAATGGGAGGTTTCATGTGATTCTCAAAGGAAGGAACTGGGACAGGCAAAATTATTGGTCTCAGGGAAAGAGACTCAATCAGCAGGTGCTAAAAAAATATAATTTCGAGAAAAACTTTTCTACAGAGCTAAGCAAAAACAAAGATTGGGTAGGAGAGGAAAAATACTACAGCCCCGAAACAAATACCAAGAAATGGTAAACTTATGGATCTAGGACAAGCGAAGGGACTAGGGCAGGAATCTTTGGCCCTAAAAACCAAATTTTAATTAATGATGCGGCAGTCCACCAGCATCTTTCAAGCGTAGGTAAACGCCATAGGGAAGTGCGTGGATCGAAATCTCTAAGAGAACTATCGTAACAAGAACATTGCCATCATGTCAGATAGTCAGGCGGCACTCAAGGCACTAAGCTCATATACCATCAGCTTTAAGTCGGTGTGGGAGTGCAAAAGTAGGCTTAATGAACCTGGTCACGTGGGTGTTCATGGAAACGAAGAGGCAGACCCCTAAGCAATAGGCACATAGGGCCTGAGCCCTATTGTGGAATAGGAGAAAATATCATCAAAAACAAAATTAAACCAGAAGAGGAGGCAAGCAGATCCAAGAACTGCAGAAAGCTGAGGCAGACGAAACTACTACTGGGGAATTACAACCAGCAACATTTCGAAAACTGGCCCAACTTAAGCAGAAATAAACTAAAAATAATAACAGGTATCCTAACTGGACACTGCAAACTTAGAAGACAACTTGGTTTGTAACATGCATGAGAAAACACCGGACCACATACAAGGAAGAAGTTTTCCACTTATGCACCAAAGGAAAAACCATCTGGGGCAATACCAGGTGGAAGAGAGTGACCTATCCTCTCAGAAGGTGCCCCAAATACTAATATTCCTAAGAACAATAGATTTGAAGGAAGAACTATAAGATGAGCTCATCTACTTTAAGAGGTGGCACAATATATCTCCAGGTCGTAGTGTAATACCCCCAATAAATAATTTATTCATTCAAGAGGGTTTCAACTAAGATCTCCATTGATAACCTTGATACATTTCACCAGCGAAAGAAAACTAGAACAAAAATGAAGTCTTCGGATTTCCTGCAGACTTGGACAAAGCGGTTTTAACTCTGTTCTATGAGACCTAAAGTTCAAATAAAGCATTTCAGTTCTAATTTTGAAAATCAAACTCATTTTGGATACTGTGAACTCTTCTCTAAAACAGTTGTTTTCTCCAAGTTTGAGATTAAGCTGTATGTATGTGCTATACTCCTTGATTTTGTCCCTCGCACATTGCACCTCTGGTGTCTGTCCATGACAGATATACATTCGTATAGTGAATTTTTTAATTCTTTTTCTTGAACTGAAACCGCATCTAAAACAAATCATAATAATCCGTTTCTGCAGGTTTCGGTCAGATCGCTTTAATATTTTAACAATATCTTCCATATCAGCCTTTTCATTTTTCAGGAATACATATTTGGGGTAAACCAAGTAAATAGCGTAATTAGAGATGTTGAAACATAACCTAAAAATTCGCTTACAGAAATACCTTTGCATTTTTTTTTCTTCCAACTGTTCGTACCTCCGTACACTTCATTACCATCGTAGAGACAACTTTTCACTGTAGCGTTGAAGAATTTGAATTTTGACACTGGATCCACGAAATTGTTGGCAAAAAAACTGACACCATATGGTATTTCTTGTATGCTTGTGAACATTCAAGTTGTATGTCATTATTTGTCGGAGATACTTAAATTCATCTACCAATTCAATAATCTCACCATCTAGGGTTCAGTTCCATGCATACCCAAGAGATCTGTTTCTAGACCTGAAAACCATATTTTAAGCCACTTCATTTAATCGATTAAATAAAATTGGAATGTGAATTTTAAGTATATATTTAGTAATATACACTAAATATTTAATTTAAAAAACAATGGATCGCTATTTCCAAGATATAGAATTTCAATTTTTTTTTAATCCAAAAAATATTTTCAAAAACTATTATACACAATATTTTTTTAAATTTGAAGAAGCTCTTGTACACAAAATTTGATTAAAATCGATTGAACCATTAGTGAGAAATTCGAAAATACAAAAAAAAAAAACTGGTACCGTTAACAACGTTTTTTTCAATTTTCGAACAAAATGTAGCCCATACCTAAAATAGTTACTCATTATTTTTTTTTATCAAAATCGTTAAAGTCGTTTTTGAAATAAATAAAATTTTTCGTAATGGCTGTATAGCAAGCACTGTTAGTTTTGGACCTAAAAAAATTTCAATATGTCCTCTAGGAAATAAGCCGAAGAAAATCAGAGAATCGCTTCGGCGGCTTAGGCTTTAGGTCCAGGCGCAGACATGCAAACAGACAGATGAAATTGTAGGACCAACTTTTTTCTTGTAAACTTTGATCAAAATCTCTTGTTAGATTTATTTTGACCCATAACGCAAATAAAAATGAAAAAAAAATGTTTTTCAGGGGTTCTGCTTTTTTTGAAGAGATGACAATCCTGCAAAAGTAACTTTTGTTGTGAAAAGTGCTTGTCACCTATAGCTTTCGGACTTATCCGAATATTTAAAGAATCCTTCATTCGTGTCGACAATCACGTACACAGCAATGGTTAAGAGTTAGTTTACACTAGGTTTAGGTTCTCTACTAATATGTAAGTATGTAATTTTTGCACATAGATTAAGCAATTCAGATTCAATCAAAAACTTCATGAGGTATTTAATTTTCAGATAATTTATTTTCACGTCACGCATCACTATGATCATTATGGCCGTTCAATCGGTTTAAAAAGGAAAGACAAATTTAATTTTGCATTTTATTTTTAAAATGATAAAAGTCGTGTATATCGCGTACAAATTTTGAAGTCAATTTGTTAAGGATGCAAACCGATGTATGCACAGGTGCAAAGACAATCAACATCGACACAACGGACTAAATGACGGAATCCCGTTCATCAAAATTTCAGTGATGAAGAAGGCTTAATTTTTTTTTACACGAAACCAAAACTTATTTTATTGTGTAAGACGAAACTAGTAATCAGTTTTGCATTACATTGTTTTGCTATAAATATTTTTATTTCCTTCGGATGTGCATTTAAAACTACAGTGCATGATAATCTCAACATTGTCAAATGGAGAACCGTAAATAGCGTAGAATTGAACTCAATGTTCACCCCTGTCGTTGAAGCGGGACGCACCCTCAATGTCGCTATCCATGAACGGCTTTAAAAATGATGGTTCATAGAACTATAACAGAAGCATTTGAAGCCCTCGACCCGAACAAATGTTTCTTGTCTTTCATTATTTTACTGTTATTTTTATAAACAGTGTTCTAGTGAAATAGCCAGTTGCATTCCTCCCCTTAAAAAATTCAACCGCAGTAATCGCGCTTTAAGGATTGCCCATCAGCTTACTCTTACTTCAGACTTACTGTTAAATTGAGAGATTATTTCTTTAGCCGCACTACACGAATATGGAATGCTTTACCCGGGCCAATATTTCCTCCTAATTGTACTGTTCAGACAACCAACATGCATCGGTATCTCGTTTTAAATTCCGTCTAACTTTCCTAACTCTCGGGCTCTGCTCAAACATTTTAAGGTTAGTCATAATCCCTTTAGTGCGAGCAAAATATTAAAAAAAAAATAAGAAATATCTCTTCAGTTAATCCCATTAATTTAAGAATGAATTTTCGAAACAAATTCCATTTAGTTAAACATAATATTTTCAACGGATTGATTGGGCACTCTGGCGTATACGTACTTTTTGCATAAAACAAAAATTCAGCTGCAGTACTGCCATTCTTGTGATGATGTTTTTTTTACATTTAAAGCATTTTATTTTCGAAATTAAATCCTGCAGTGCAAGAAACTAATACATTTATTAAGACATATTGTGAAAATATAGAACAATCTGCGTTGAAACTAAAAATACTCTTTAAATATCATAGTGAACTTAAACGTATACACTTATAATAATTTCACTGACAACCGGTTATGAGCACCCTGAGGACAATACCGTCAACCGACATTTTAAATTTAATTTTTTTCGTCATGTAAATTTTATATAAAAATAATTAAACTTAAGTCATTGTATATAGTTAGGCCCATATGAGCCCCCGAGTCTACCGCGGCCTCACTATCCTCAACTTTCCTTAGCTCTAGCACATACATATGTATGTACATCAGGCTGAATTTGTCCAATTACATTAATTATGTTGGCTTTCAGGGCAGTGTTTGTGGTTTGTAGTTTATTGACTTAAGCCTGTGCAAAAGAAAACCCCAAGTTTCACATGACCTCAGCATAAGATAAACATGTTCAGAAATCGCTCGTGCAAAATATTCATTGTTTAATTAATTTAATGGCTCCTTGGCTGTCCGAGAAGATGCGGATATCTTTGATTGATATCAATTTTTCTTTAAACCAAGACAGGACTTTTTTAATCACTAAAAGTTCCATCTGGAACACGCTGCAGTGATTGAAATGGCGAAAAGAGAGACTTAATTTTTTTTTACATGTTCTTAAACCTCAGAGCCTAATACAACTTTTGAGCACTATTACATTTAAAAATAAGAGTACTTTTTTGCGGCCATACAAAAGTGACACACCCTACTGTATATCAAGGAAGGCAACTCTAGTATACTCTTTATGATTCGAGTATTCGATGGTTCTTACCAGTGTATGAAGAGCCGTGTTCACCAAATTTTCTTTACATTATGCAGGTTGCGTTGACAGGAGTCTAGTGCCAATGCTTGTTCTTAAATGGACGACACCAATCTGTCGCTCAAAAGTTTTGAGAAGGAATGATGATATATGTATGTACTCATAGGTTTGAGATCTTTTGGTTCGCCATGGGTAGATTTGCCGTAAGTGTATCTCAAACAAAAAGGTTTCGACTCCTAGAGTCCAGTCCAAAAAATATTACGATATAACAACAGAAGCGATTCAAATTGCGGAATTTTGAAATGGGCTTTTGTATAACTGATGTAAATGCTGACAGCTTGATGAAAGTTGGTAAAAATTGACCAAGTTCGTTAAAATATTCACCAAATCTTTTGCTAGTTCAGGATAAACTTCAAGATGGCGGCCACTGTTGGCGAATACAAAGTGGATTGGAGTATTCAAAATTCACTAGAATCCAACTTAACGCAAAATAGAATTACGTACAATTTGAATAAAAAATTGAAAAAAAAAATTTCAAACCTTAAAAAATAAATTTTATCTAGAAATAAATAAGAGCAAAATCCTAGAACCCGATTTTTGGCACATACGATGACCTCAATTCACAAATTTCAAGAGATTTCGCAGAAACCCAACTAAGCCCACATTAGGTGTGTTTATTTTTTATATTCTCAACCTACTATACTCAAGCCATCAAAAACAAACGATCATCATCAACTTATTCATGCTTTTTTTTTTGTTTTTGTTAAGTTGTGACTTTATAACTTCTTAGTTTCTTTCTTCTTTTTTTCACAAATAAACCTAAGACAATGCAGATAGGAATGTGCGATTAAATCACGTATTACTACGATCAAGCATTAAATTCAAATTGATATATAAACAAGTTGATGATAAGGGAAGAAATCATTAGCATCAACTTAAGTTTTCAAACAACATGAAGTTCAAGTTTTTAATTGCAGTAGTTGCAGCTATAGCACCGGTAAGTTATTTAAAGCATGCACAAATAATATGGGAAATGTTTTTTAACATCCGTTTACACCTTATTTTTTAGCTTTCGCTTTGCCAAACCTTGTTGCAGAATGGTCAACAGCCTTTCGTGTTGGGGCAAATGAACCAACTTAATGGTTTTTCTAATCTAAACAGCCTCACCAGCTCTGACAGCCATGCACAGGCTCAAGCCCAGGCACAAGCACAATCCAGCTCATTCCAGGAGCAATCAAATGCTGGTATTTCTAGTGTAAATTCGCAGCAGCTGCAATCATACTTGAACGCTCTGCAGGCTGGCCCATCTAATGTTGGACTACCTGCAATTGCTGGAGTTAATGTTCTATCTGGACTTGGAGTACCAGGAGCTGCATCACCTCTGCCAGCATTAAACCCTTATGCTAATCAGGATGCTATTCAAGAATCTTTGGCTGAAACCAACTTAGCTTCCAGAATCCGTCAAGGAGCTGTTCAAGTTGTACCACCAAATCTTTCATCTCAAGCTGTTCTTCAATCCATGCACGTACCAGTTCAAGGACGTTACGGCAATCGAGTATACGCTACTCAGCAATTGCCCCCAATGGTTGTCACACAGCCAGGCTCGCCAACCATCCAAATCAGCAGTGGCCCAGCTGCAGAAGTCAGAGCAGCTCCAGTCATCTACAGACAGCCACCAAGCATTATTTATCAAAATGAGATCATCACCAGGCAGCCTGCCCCACTTAGTCTTAACCCAGTTTACGTCAAGGTCTACAAACCAGGCAAGACAGCAGTAGTACCAAACGCCCCTTGCGGCGCAAGCTATTAAAAAAATTAAACATTTTTGCAAACGTTTGAAGAAAGAGTATAAAAATATTGTAAACAAAATAAAAGTCGAATGCGTTGCAAATAAAACTAGTTAATAAGCCAACAACCCATCAGTCTATTCACTAATAAGGTATTGTTGAAATTTATTTGCAGTGGTTTGGTTTAAAGGTGTGTTTGCTCGAGTTATGAGTTCTGTTGTAATACGAGTAGGTTAAAATTTGAATGCGATTACAATTTGGAATATACAAATGGAATGTTGGTTGGTTAGTTATTTAGAAAGGGGAATTCTCCATAATTATTTCTCCCCAGTTCAGCCCCACTATCGTCCACAGGAAAATCATCAACAGTTGTTCTATTTTTCAGCTTATCGTGAAAATTATAGAAAAATGTTAAAGGTACACTGTTTTCTTTAATAAAACCAAGACCACTAAAGGTTTGGTAGGCAAAGCTTTTCCTTTTCCAACAAGAGGTCAATTTTTAAATTTGTCATGCAATATATGGTGTATCACAAGCTGTGAGGCAAATGCTGCAAACTGTCTTCCAATGAAGTCACACCAGAATTGGGACCTAGTTCAAATGGCTCTGAGATTCTACATTCGCAGTTTTCCAATGAAGGATTTATATAGTATATTTTTTTAGTCATAAAGATATAAGTTAGAAAAATGTGGGGTATTAATACACATTCTTGAAAAATCTAAATACTGAGACTTAAAGGGATTAAAACATAAGGGATTAGATCGAGACCAGCATAGAATTCTTTTAAGGTCTTCACTAACTTCGTGAGCTGCATTTTCCTTGAGACCTAAAGGAAAGCTTTTCCGAACTTGAACATGGTCAGCATACATGTCAACAGAACAGTTCCAGCGCACAAGGGGAGATCATTTAAAAACATTGTAAAGAAAATATGACCTAATATTGACCCCTGTGGGACACCTCTCTTTAGTGAAAGAAACTCCGATAGAGTTATTTGACACAACAAATAATTCCCACATATATTTGGCACAACTGCTTGACATCTCTTATTCAGGTAAGACGAAACCAGATTCTGGGAAGACCGTAAAAAACTAAATTGATTGCTTAGCTTTTTACCTAAAACATGATAATTCACTGTATCAAATGCCTCCGAGAAATCTATCAAAACAAGAAAAGTAACATTGTTCTTGTCTACAGCTTGACTTAAGTCTTTAACAACATTTATCAGAGCGGTAGTGCAGCTGTGTTTTGGGTAGATTGTTATGCTTCAGATGTTCTTGTATATGGAAATTCAAAAGTTTCTCAAGCACCTTGTAAAAGAATGGTTAGAAACTCATTCTGATTTTTAGGAACAAGCTCAATTTTCGCACACTTCCAAATAGAAGGAAAGACTCCAGTCATGATAATGGTATCGAAACGGTGAGTTATTGATTTAAGGATGCAGCGAAGGACAGATTTCATCGAACCCAATTGAGTTGGGTCTTAATCAGATACAGTTTTCTAAGACGACCGCTTCATCAACCGCTTTGAAGCTAAGACTATTAGTGGAACCAGAATTTTGAATACTGTGATAAAACAGTGTGGATATTTCCGGATGATTTGAGATAAAAGGAGGATGAAAGGTAAAGCTTCTATTGAGTTCATTGGGATCAATTTTATTGTGATGAATTTATTTATTCTTACCTTTTCAAGTTTTTCCAGAGCTTATGTTTGACCTGAGAGGGATCAAGTCTCGGAGCATAGAAACGACGTTTTGCTCCTCACATTTTCACAGCGTATTTTCACGCCTGATCACTTCTTAGTTCTAAATTAGTTTGATCGATATTTTTAAAATACAAAAACTGAAAGAATTGTCAAAGTTTTTAGGTTTACATTCAAAAATCAAGTGTATGAGATCGTGATGTGAAAAACAGTGAGTTTTATAAAATAGATTCCAAATTACGGATTTCAAAATCAATTGGTCTAAGACTACAGAAGAAAGATAAATATTGGCAAAAGAGGTGGTTAGCCAATCAATTAAAAGGCAATGACAATCATCTAACGAATTGATAGCACGGAAAGTTTTAATATCATTGGCAAACATTAGGCAGAGTGCAGAATTTTTATAAGAGTTGGTATGTCATTGATAAACAACAGGAACAGAAGGGGCCTCAAGTGACTGCCTTGAGGAACACCAGATGTCCCATGAATTACTTCATAAAATAAATTGTTAATGTGAACAAGCTGTGTTCTAGCGTTTTAATAGAATGCAAAACTATTTAAAAATACTTGAATGGAAACCTATGGATTCCATATTTTTGTATTAATATAAATTTGTTGACTCTAACGCTTTCGAAAAGTCTGTAAAAATAAGCTCAGTTTGAAAAACTTCTTTGATAATGATATGGTAAGAAAAAATGTCTAGGTTTGTCTTAGTGGATCTTCTAGCTATAAATCCATGTTGAGATGGGGAAAAAGTTTCTTTGAGAATAAAGGTTAGTTTTTCATATGCGATTTTATCAAAATCTTGAGAATCATATTATAGTAAAGTTACTGATAGGGCGGTTATTACACCATCTTGTTTCTTGTTTGGAGCCACAATTATGGATAGCAAGGGAAATTTTCCAATCATTAAGAAAAGGACACTTCTTAAGAGAAACATTGAACAGTAGATTTAATGGCCCTAAAAGAGCAGCAGCACAATTTTTCAATACAATTGGAAATACCATCAGCTCCCGGTTGATTATTATCATTTAGATGACTTAAGGTTGACTCAATATCATTGCAGCTTAGATTAAAGCAGCCAATACTGATGGAAATATTACTTATAATTGATGCATAATTGTGGGAAACACATTGAGGAGAATATACCTATTGACAAAAATTTGCAAAGAAGATTCATATTTTATTTATGTTAGTAGATCTTTTCCTCAAATACTGCACGCAGTATCCCATTTAAGCATTTTTTTATAACTTATGAAAGACTAACTCTCAAAACTTACGCATTCTTACATTCGTTTGAATTAAGTTCATTTCATCTTTTAATAGTAAGTTTGTGAGACCGCATTTTAAAATCTTCACCAAAAAAACATGACATGCAATATTACTAAAACTACACACAAGTTCATGATAATTAACAAAACATAAATGTTCGTTTGTCTTTAATCTTTGTAAGTTCTTAACCGATAGCTTTGATATTACGACACAACGCCATCTGTTGGGCATAAAGCAACACACTCTATACTGAAGTTTCAACAATCTTAGTTTTATTAGCAGCATTCTTCAGCAAAATTTTTCTTTTCATCAACAGATCATCCGAGTAAAACGTCAATTTTTGGTGAACTAGAGGCCTTGAAAAATTATTTTGAATAAATAATTTAAGTCGTGGTTTCAGTCCACAAATATTCAAGAAAATCGTTATCGACTTCGATTATACGGTTAAAATATTTAAAAGTAAGGAAAACGTATAAGAAGCTTTAATTTCATGAGATTTTGGAATACTGGACTTAGAGATTCTAGCTACTCGTATATCAAAAGGAAACCTAAACAATTAACAACGTTTTTGGCGACGTTGATATGTGGTCACTCCTCACAAAGTGGTCTGTGATGGAACTAAGAGAGAACTAAAAGCTATTCGGTTTCCTTAATCCAAGTGTCACTCTTGGATAGGGACATGGACAGAAGACACCATGGAGTTCTTGAAGCATTAAATTCTACGCGGTTTATGGTTTCCCATTTGACAATGCTATCGAGATCAGAATTTAATGAGCTTACCATACGCTGCTGCTCTAAATCCTCATCTAAAGGGCAAGGACGTGAATCTGGAAACGAATATGAGAAACGGTGAGTACTGTCGTCAGCAAAACAATTTAATGGACAAGAAGTTTCAGACAAAAGATCATTGATGAAAATCAGCGATCTGATAGGTAGTCTAACTCTAATAGCGTACAGAATAGGTCCAAAAGCCGAGGTCATCAGAATTCTTTTGCAGCTTGACTTCGACAAAATTGAGCGATATTGTAATGACTGGTAGTTGAAAATCAACTTTCAGAAATCTGAAAATATTCTGCTTAGGACTCCGTTCCCTCAAGGAACACGGAAAAGAACTAGCGCAAGCTAGTGATCGTAGGGCCGCATGGACAGCCACTGGCGAGTAAAAGCTTACTAAAGCACCTTGGCATCTGGTTTGTATTTCGACAGACACATAAATGCTGTTCTTGGCATTGCTAGGGGTGCTTTTGCCCTGATAAAACGACGTGATTTGCTACATGGCCCTCATCCGGCCGATGATTGTCTATTGGTATACCCGGTGTGGTTCAACGTTGACCCATCTCAAATGGAAAAGATTCGGGTGTTTGAGGGGCAGTGCGTTACACGTTGCCCTGGATTACACAGAACATCAGAGTCTGAGTACAAACATTATAATAATGTTTATTTCAACGTTTTCAATGTTTTATTCCAACCAGGTTCTATACAATGGAACTAACATAAACAGGATTGATAAGTTTTTGTTAAATCTGATTCGGGACATATTGCAAGAGCGATGTCCTCGACCAATAGCCTAATTTGCGGGACCTTCTACCCTTAAAACAATTATTACGAGAGTGTTGGTCTCAGCGGCTTCATCTTGCCCGAAGCATTTCTCTAATATACCACGTCGGCCGTAGAACTGTGGATAGGTGGCTCCTATAAAGTCGAGACGCCCTCGTAAAAGGGGCAGCAGAGCGAGAGCGCCTTCGATTCAGTAGGACTGTGTCCGATCGGGACCGGAGCGACAGGGTGAAATAGAAAAACCAGTTCTGGTGGTTATCTAATTGATATAGAAAGTTGTCTAGGATAGGTTTGTGTTGGCCGACTTACATAAGGTTAAGTATACTTTTAGGTATAATAAAAAAAAAATCAACCGTAAAACTCTTGAGCCCAACTTCGGTCGCACTGTGAAGTTCAGATTCTTTTTTCAGCTGTACTATACGAATGTGGAAGTAGTAATAACCCCTTGCGCACATATTGCAACGAACCGTTACAAATTGTTCTCTAGATCGCGTGCTAGGGACAAGGGCTTTCTATAAGAATACCTGCTTGTTTTGTTCCTTTGGGCTCTTCTTCAAGTAGCTCCTCCGAGAGTTCCAACCATTTTATTCCCACGATTGCGTGCTAGGGACATAGGACCTCCGATAAGGATCCCCGCGTCCGTTCTCCTCCGAAATCTAACGGTTTTGTTATCTGGGTGTGCGTGTAGGGACAAGGGTTTCCTGTAAGGATTACCGACCATTTAGTTCCTTTAAATTCCTCTTCAAGTAGCTCATTTGACAAGGTTCTCCACTTGATTGAGAGCTAAACAGTATTAATAAACGCTATTTCATTCGAAGTCTACACCAAAGTTTTGTTGCTTCTATAGGAAGAATACTCTATCTATATGACGCTATTATTCTTATTCGAAATTTTACAGCAAAAGTGTATAAACATGTATACATTACATATTGTACTGTACCTACAACAAAATTGTGATATTTAAAAAAAAATCGAAATACAAACTGAAAAAAAATCCTACAGGATTCTTAGAACACTTAAAACCTTTCACACCAAACCCAATCGTGATTTCATCGATTTTGGAGAATAACCAACATCAAAAAGAAGTGTTTCCATATTTTTTTTTTAAATTTCTTGCTTGATCATTTTTGTAAATTCGATGTCTGTAAAAATTGTCTACCAGGCTGCTCTCTTTACATAGATATTCAGTTCAGTTTTTATACTCATTGTTGCTGATCTTCATGATCCCAGTCGGTTTGATTTAATTCAGAATATTAGTACTTTAGCTGCCTTCTTCTGGCTGAATTTAAGCAACAAACCTTCTTTCGTACATATAAAAGTTAGCTTACGTTCTTTTTTTAGGAGTATCAATATGATAATTTATTGACAAATTCAACACTTATGTAAATCAAAATTTTGCAAGCTTCTATATTCTCCTTAGGCTCATTTCCTGAGGAAAAAGTAATACTATAGATAATTTTAATGATACATTGAAAATTTTTTAACATATCTGTATAAAAACACACATAAACATTCGCATATTTTTTTATTATTTGTAGCTACATATCCGATTCTTATAAAAATGAAAGCATTCTTCCGAATGACCAGTGCAGACAATTCTTTTTTGTTTTTTTATTAACTTTTTATAAGATTTTGATTATTAGATATACCTACTTCCAGACCACGTTTAGTTTTGGCTTTTCTTTTTTCTTTCGGCAAGAGCACGCAAATTTAATCATTTAGCGAATACCAATATCTTAGCTTTTCCACCAAACGCAAGACAATAGTCTATAGTTGAAAATTTCTGCAAATGTCACGTATTTAACTGGTGGGCCTTTTCAAGATGCAACATATTTAAACAACTTGACGTTGACAAATATTTGCAGTTTCATAGGTGTCTCAAAGGTAGAATGAATAAGTTTAGTTTACTGTTTCAAGTCGTGATTGCATTTGTGGTGAGTATCTATATTTATATTAAATGAAAGTGCCATTAATTGGCTGTTTTTCTCAAATGTAACATTCAAGTCTTATGAGTCATTGTACCAAAAATATTATTTTCATCTTAGGCTGTTAACTGCCAGCAACAATTTTTGCAACAGCAGTACGGAAATATTGGACATCTTGACCAACAATTGTTGGATTCCCAATCGAGTTCAAGTGCTTCAGCAAGTGCAAGTTCGAGTTCGGCCTCCAATAGTCAGAATTCGCTGTTCAGCAATAATGGTCAATTAGTTTCTGGACCAGGTGCTCTTGTCGGACAAGTTTCTGGGACTATTGCTGGATCAATGGGAGGATCAATTTCGGAGTCTTACAATGGGGCAGCCTATCATCCATCAGCTGCTCAGTACAATTATGCTGCTGTAGATCCTAGGGCTCAAAACACCCAAGTCTCTCAGTCGTACCACTCGAACAAGGGCGAAATCCTAATCCATCGTCCTGCTCCAATTATTGTCAAGCGTCCCCCAACCAAGGTTCTAGTCAATCATCCTCCAATTGTTGTCAAGCCAGCTCCAGTTGTCCTTCATAAGCCACCACCAGTAATTATGCGTAAGGTATTCGTCAAGCAACACCCACGCCCAGTCAAGGTCGAGCCAGTCTACGTCAACGTTGTTAAGCCCCCAGCAGAGAAGTATTTCGTCAACGAGAAGGCCTCACAAGGACCTGCTGGTGTTGGATATAATCAATTCCAGCAAGGACAAACTTATTACCAAGGACCAGCTCAATTCCAAGGACAAGCTCAGTTCGTTTCCGGACCAGCTCAGTTCGCTTCCGGACCAGTGCAATTCGCCACTGGACCAGCTCAATTTTCCTTCCAAGGTCAATCTCAATCTCACTCTCACGCACAAGCGTCTGCTCACGCAGAAGCAGATTCGCATAACCAGCAACAACAGTTGACTTCTATGCAATCCGACCCATCACAATTGCAATACAGTGCTCAAGTTCAACCACAGGGATGTTACTAAGAATATGAGTGTGTTTGCAAATAGAAGAAACACAATGAAAATATTTTGGAAAAAAATTGTATTTATAAAAACGAAATTCCTTAAATAAAATATATTTTCACCTTTTTTTATAACACAATGTTTTAAAAATTAGTTATAGTGCCCTATTATAGCTTCAACCACCAACTAGAGCAACAATCAACAAATTGAATGAGTTGGTATTATGACTATCAACTATCAACATTTTTTTTCAACTGTGAATTTTATTAGATTTTATCATTACTGTGAATGATTTTTTTGATAGACATGGTATTACGGATGTCAACAAAATAGATACACATCAATTTTCTTATCAAACACAAATTCTTGATTGAAATGTAAACATACAAATTTATTCGGAATTTTTAAAAGCGAACAAAGTTAAAAAGAATGTTGACTTCGATAGAATTGTTTTTTGAGGAGTTATGATGAGTTTTTTATAAGAAAAACTTACATTTACGCACAAATAATTTACCTTTTCGTGGCCGACAAAAAACAAATAAATATTTCAAACCCGAAGCGTCGAACAAAATAATCAAAACTCATTCACAATGAACTTTTTGATAAGTAGATATTCACAATCGGTTTAAAATTACCAGTTGATACCCATAATACCAAATTATCAACTATAATTGAAAGAAATTATCAATTGATACTCATAATAGGGCTGATAGTACCGCTGATTTTAAATAGCACACACTCAAAGGTTTTTTGTATACCCTTAATATGTCAGACACAATGTGAGCAATAGGAAAAAAGGGAGGGGTTACAAAGAGATGTCGGTGTACATTGGTTTTGAATTCTTGAACATTGCAAGGACTGGCAAAGACAGAGCGTGGTAAGGAATTCCACATTCGCGTAGTACGGCTGAAGAACTAATCTCTGTACTTCACAGTACGCCCGAAGTTGGGCTCAAGGGCAAACTGATGGGCATTCCTAGAAGTGCGAGTATTACGGTTGAATTGTTTAAGGGGAGGGATGAAGCTTCTGCAGAAAGCGTTAGAATACATTCCAAGACGCATTACGGATGATATGTGCGATCTGCGTAAAAATATTAAGCCTTTGGAGCGCTTCAGATTTAGCATTGGCCAAATCTGGTTTGTCGCCAAAAAGTGGTGATATCGTTCCACCTAAGGTTTGTTCTCTGTTTAGCATTTTGCTTCAGCATAAGGAATACCTTATATGACAATCTGTGGCCCGGCATCCAGCAGGTGAAAGTTAAACTACTGTGCCATCTCGATCAGAGACGATCGGGCTGTTATTGAGCTGGTAGAGATAGATTAATTCACAGACAAGCTGATATTGCTTAGTATTAAACAATAAGTGTTTTTGTCTAGAATTGTCCACCATACTCCCACGTCGTACCTACGTTAGAATCGGTCTGATTACCGAGGTGTATAGCCAGTGAGAAATGCCGGGTCAGAGCTCCCATTTATTCCAAATGGCTTTTCTGCATGAGAAGAGTTCCACTGTGGGCTTTTAACCCTTTTTTTGAATGTTAGGTTTGCAAATTAACTTCTTATCTAAAATAAGACCCAAGTATTTTGCTTTTTCGGAGAATGTAAGTGGTATATCTTTAATGGAAGTGGGGTGTGAGGAAATGTATATTTCCTAGAGAAGATAACAAGATCTGTTCTGTGAGGGTTAACACCCAGTCCACACCGATCGGTCCAGTCAGTTAGCTTCTTTAAGGCATATTGTAGAAGATCTTTTAGGACGTAGGATGCTTTCCTGATACAGCAATAAAAATGTCATCCGCATAGGCAATCACTTTGTAACTCTCCGCTTCTATATAACTCAGCAGCTCATTCCCTACCAAGTTCCAAGTAGGAACCGGCTGGCGACGACGCGACGTCCCTTTACTGAAAAATCTCGGTTTATTCATTTACAAGGTCCAATTGACTCAGCGTTTGAAGACGCACGACTATCCTTCGTTATCGCTTCGTAATTTGGGCCTTAGAGCAGCTTGAATTAGACAACGATTTTGGGCGACAAATCATCTTTTTTGACGAGGCGCATTTCGATCTCGGCGGCTATATTAACAAACAAAATTGACGCATTTGTCCAGAAGCCAATGCATCTACAGAGTGACAGTTTGGTGCGGCTTGTGGAGTGGTGGCATCATTGGACCATTTCTCTCCGAAAATGAAGCTGTGAACAACGTTTCGGTCAACGGTGTTAACCGACTTTTTTTTTACTGAAATAGAAGACATGGAGTTGGATGAACTTGCATGCGGGATGGCGCGCCACACAGCTCATGCCACAATCGAACCCTCGGAGCTGCGATTTGACTCCTTTAGACTTTTGGGTAACCGTGAAAGACCGATGTTATGCCAACCATCCAGAATGACTCAAGCACTTAAGGCTAATATCATCGAAGCAATCCGTGAGCCTCAGCCCGAAACCATGTAAAGGTCTTGGTAAATTGAAGGGACAGAAGGTGCTACTGCGAAGCCAGCCAGGGCATCCACTTAAACGACGTTGTGTTCCATAATTAATAGGAATATTTTCTCTTACTAATAAAGCTGATGAATGATGATAGACTTATGTCGTTTTTATTTGGCAATCCGGAAGCCTTCCGGACTCTTCTGAAAGTGTTCACTTGGGAAAAAATGACAGTTCTGATTCTGAAAAGAAGAGAAATTTGCTTCTGGATTTGAAATCAGAATCGAAACCAGAAGCACTCACACATTCATATAGTTAAACGTCAAACTCAACAGCTGTGTTTTTTTGTATGCTTATTGTACGAAGTGTATCTTTCAACATACATATATTTATTCTTGATTCTCATTATTGTCCACATTTAATGATTCACATATACATATGTACATACAATCACAAAAAACTTCAAAATCATCAGAATCAAAAAAAGTGTTCAGTTGGGATTCCGGATCGGAGAGATTGCCAAATAAAAACGACATTAAATGCCTCAGCAGAAGTCACTGTTTGCTGTGGATTATGACATGTGGTGTGGATCGTGGCATATGGTGTGGGCCGGTGACGTCATCGATCATTACTTGACCGAAAACGACGTCGGCAATTGTTTGACTTCGTGCAGATGTATGTCACTTTGTCAGTTTTTTAGATCAAATTATGGCAATTTACGACTGGTGTAAATGCGGTATTAATATTATACTATAATAATATAATGAATATGACCATCGTATAATAATCACGATGTAATATAATATCTTCCGGAAAATGCTTATCGATGTCCATCATTCAAATTATGTTTATTGTTCAAATCAAAGAGCACATAATGTTCGTTTACTTCCGCATAACAAATTTAAAATAATTCATACTCAAGCAATAACGTTGAGTCACTGAATTCTTATTTGAGAAAAGCGTTTCAAACATGTAACGACATTGAAAACGTTTATTGGATTTAATTTATAGTCTTTAAATGCTGATATGCAATTATACAATTTTTTTTCCAAACTGGCGAATAAAATTTTACACACAAAATCAAGTTAAACTAATCATAGTCTAGAAGTTAGCGTTATAAATTATGAAACAATTTTATGCTTTCTAATTTTTTAGTAAACATTTACAAATCAGAAAATCGGATGTAGGAATTATACCGGTAAGCTTAGGTCACGTATCGCGTAAGAGTAAAATGAACACCACATTAATTAATTGTCGTGTGGGCTTCTAATAGGGTAGAACACACAATGAAGAAGTTAGGTAATTAACACACTATTATTTATTTGTTAAACAAACGCGATACAATGTACGATTCGTAGGTAACTAAGACAAGTTTCATATCGTGCCATAGATGACGAAGATGTCCTCTCAACCGCCTGATGATTTCGTCCAGCCGCTTGCTTGGCCAACTCAACTTTTGCTTGAAGTTTCCTCCATTGGCCGCTTGGCGCGTGCTTGTGCGACCGGAGTTGCCACAGTCGTTTTGACAATCGCTCCCTCTATATTTCTTAATTGATATGATAGAGATAGCTATAGTCAAAATGACAATAAAAAAAATTGATGATCAAGAGGAACAAGACGAAAATCGAAACTACACTGTCCGCAATGGGACAATGTATTTTTCGATGAGTCGACATCAAATAATTCGGCCAAAATTCGAAAATTTAAAAACAAAAATTTTGTTTGTACTTTTAATGATTTTTTAATGTAGTAGATTATGACAAAAATTTCTTAAAATCACAAACAATGGCCGCGTTAAGGTTTCACGTGGCTAGGCTGTCTAGGATAGCTAGGTATCCATTAGTTTTCCAGCATATCATGAAAATAATAGTTAGCATTGATCATGAAACTGGAGGCCTACTACAGTATTCGATTCTACTTTCGATTCTATTCGAAAGTTATTTCCGATTCTACTTTGAAATGGAACTATCGATTAAAATAGAATCGGATGCCGGTAATGCCAATATTCTTTCAAACAATTTTCGACTTTCGAACGAGCCTCGAGCTGTTTGACAAGACTCATTCTTAAAAAAAAAAAAAAACTTAAAGTTCACAGAAAAACAAAAATAGTAAAAAGAATAATTACAAAAATGGACAGCGTTGCAATTTGGTTCGATTTACAAGAAAATCAGGAACGAACTGAGCAAATTCAACGGAGAAGAATTAGAGACACGTCTAACGTAATGGAGCTTAGCGATAAAAGGTTTTTATATAATAAAATATATGAACGTGTTCTTAATAAAATATAATATTTTGATTACAGTTTTGTTAAAAACTATCGTCTTTCTAAGGAAAGTTTCATGTTTTTACTTAACAATATATCATCGGATATGAGTATTCGCAGAAGACGACATTCTGTTCCAAATATGATTAAGCTATCAGCAACATTGAAGTTTTTGGCAACAGGAGGATACCAAAACCAAATCGGTGGTGACAAGCATGCTGGACTTGCACAGCAAACTATGTCAAAAATACTTGCGGAAGTTTTAGCTTCAATAGAAAGAATAATGTGTCCGATGCTTATAAATTTTGAAATGGAAGACGAAGAAAAAAGAAAGTCAAAACGCTATTTTTGGCAAAAATCTCGAATTCCTGGTATAATTGGGGTTGTAGATGGAACGCATATTCAACTGATTTGCCCTGCTACTAACGAGCATCTTTTCTTCAACAGAAAGCTAAAACACAGCATTAATGTCATGGTGGTAAGTGAAAATAGTCCATATAATATACATACATATGTATATGTAGTACAAAAAAAATCTTTATTCTAAAATTCCGTTTTGTAGATATGTGACTACAATATGGTTATAAGATCGGTTAATGCACGATATGGTGGCGCATCTCATGATTCCCACATATGGGCTCTTAGTGCTGAAAGATCTTACCTTAAACGGGGTTTCGAAAATGGGGAAACGACGACATGGATCTTAGGTAAGTTAGCCATAATACATAGTTTTAAATTAAAATATTTAATATTATTTAAAACTTTTCATAGGAGATTCTGGATATCCCTTAGAGCCTTGGATAATGACACCATACAGAACGGCAGCTGAAGGATCTATTGAATCTAAATTCAACGAAAAACATTCGATTTCAAGGTCAACGATTGAGCGCGTTTTTGGTGTCCTGAAGGCAAGGTTCCGATGTCTCTTGGCGGCAAGGGAGCTTCATTATTCGCCCGAGAAGGTAGCACAAATTGTAAACGTTTGTTGTGCACTCCACAATCTATGTTTAAAGTTTAGAGTTGCATTACCTGAACCAACCCAAGAGGTTATTTTGGAAGAAGATGCAAATCCTATAAACTTTGAACAACATTCATTGAACAATGAGCAATATTCGAATTTGGCTAAACGAATTAGAGATAATATAAAAAACGATTTGTTGAATGCATAAATCAAGTTATTTATTCAGGAACATAAAGTAATATTAATAATAAAAAAAAGAATAAAACATAACAATTCAGTCTTTATGAATACTTATAATTAAAGATATGGAAAATAAATATGTACCTAACACTATACTAAAAACTACTTATTTAATCAAGATCACAATTGTATCTACATATTCAAACCTATCATGAATTCCATCGTAATCGGAAACTTGTTACGAATCCCGAAAAAATCTATCACAAAATCCATAGTAGTGGAAAATCTCATACAAATTGTCATTACGAACGGATTTGGTGATAGCTTTTTTCGGGATTCGTAAAAGTTTCCGATTACGATGGAATTCGTGATAGGGCTGATTAACAACAATAGTCTTAGAATATACCTTTAATTTCTTGGCGCATTTTTAGAATCTCCCTCTTAAGTTCCAATTTTGCTACTCGAGTTTTAGTGTTTTCCAAATGACTTTTCTTTTTAAATTCAAATTTTTGTTTTTTTAATTCGAGTTTTTCTTTTTTAAGTCTGTACACTTTCTCACTTGTTTCATTTTGTCTCTTTGTGTACTTTAAAATTCCCATTAAATTTTCATTTATGTTTGACATGATTTCTTTTGAATTCTTTTGGTAGTCTATTTGTTGTTCTACCTGTCTTTCTAGTAAAGTTGTTTGTTGTTTTTTTGTAAGATTTTTTGGCTGAGGGATACTTGCACTGAAAACATCATTTTCACTTTGCATTTGGTTCTCAATGTCAGCGACTACAAATTCGTTTAACATGTCTTGATCATCTCCGGAATCAAGAACTTCACTATTTTGCACATTAATAGGTTCCGTGCTGTTAGGTTCCGTGCTGTTATTGGTCACCCCATAGCTAGTAATTCCCGTCAATCCCTCGACAGCTTGTACAAGGTCAAGCAATTCAGCTACCTTCGTCTCTAATGGACTAAGAGGTTTTTGCTTGGACGGACCGCCACCGGTTCCCGATAAATTGGCCTTATTTGACCTCAGCTTTCCCTTGGTGGTGTTTTTAAAATCCGACCACACCTGAAAAATCATGAAATTAATAATGAGCTAATGGTTAACTTAAATAGTTTTACTTTCTTCCATCCTTTAATGTCACGCTGCGGAGGACCCTCGGCGTTAAGGTTTTGGGATAGATTTGTCCACATTTGATGAGATTTTTGTCTCGCCGCTGGGCTTTTTAGATACCCCTTCGATAAGTCCCGGTGATTTGTCATGTAATTGACCAGCATTTCAAATTGCGATGGCTTGGTATTCAATATTTTCGATGATTGCCTATTCATAAAAATTAAAGTTAATGATTGAGTAACGAATTTAAATGCTATCAGTCAATTTATATTTATATTAACTTACATTTTTGATCCAGACAATATTTTTTTAGTTCACCTCGCAAACACATTTGATATCGAATGAATTAGAGCAAATTCGAACGATGCTGACACTAATTTTCGAAAAAGGTAGTTCCCCGAATATTAAAGAAATACAATTAAAAGTTTGGCACCACTCGATCTGTTCGATTTTCGTTTGTTCGAATATTCTTCAAACTTTAATAGTTCCGATTTTCCGAATTCGAACAATCTAACTTAAGAATCGAAATACAGAGTAAGGCCCCTGAAATGATAAAGAACAGAGTGACAGCAATTTTCTGTATTTTTGAACAATTTGTTGAAACCATATAGATATGCAAAGCCATCTATCCGTTAGAGTAAAAACCAATTTTTGGATCATGAAACATTTGAAAGAAAGCAGGGAACTGAGTTGTCACAAAAAGATTTGTGTTTTTCAGAGCGCTCAGGTTGTGTTTCTTTTTTCAATCAGTATAAAATAACCGAGCAGATGGAGGAGAAAATCTGAGCGCGGCTAACTTCACATTTTTTTCGTTTGATATTACAGACAGACGGCGAAAAAAAAACAAACAAATAAAAATGGAGATTTTTACTGAAAGGGCTAGGTCGATGACCTTATTTTTAATAAGTCTCATAAAATAAAACCAAATGAGGCTAACAACAGGGGTGAAGACAGCTTGTCAAATTCTAAAACTTTTGACAATTCAGTGCTTCAGTGTGTTTCATAAATAAATCAAAAAGCTGTGATCAAATTCAGCTCAGATTGTACTTGACATGCTCAAACTCTACTCAGCTCAGAGTTAAAAAAGAAAAACCACTAGAGAGCAGGATCTATGGGCCTTATTGTCAGTGTCGTTAACGTTCGATTCGATAAAAGTCGATAGTGCCAAAACGTTTGATGCGTTAAAATTTGTATCCAAAGCTATTTAGATAACTTAATGTTATAGTAACCACTTATAAAAACACAGCTTATGGTATCTTATACAAGAATAATTTCAGATATCTTAATTTTTCGATGATCGATTTTCGACAAAAGTTGTCGATCGATTAACAAACGACACTCACAATAAGGGCCTATATTTACTACGTTTATAAGGACAAATTAATCGCAACTGAATTAGGATTTAGCTCCTTGTATATCTGAATCGAATACATCCGATCTGACTAGACCATGCAAACTTGAATCCTACCTAGCAAAATTATTCTAATATGGAAAATTTGTTTCTTCAACAATTATTGTGTTAGCGGAACTAACAAGGAATGTTATTATAATGTATATTTTTTTTAGAAAACCTTAGTTATAATAACAATTTAAGCAAATACATTCAATAACAGGGAATCTTCGACCCTAGCCCAAAAAACTTTAAATTCACAGCCATTTTCAAGATGGGTGGACAGGCAGTTGGTCTTAAATGAGCAGAGAGTTCATCTTGTATGACATTTTTAACGTACTAAAAAGCGTTCTTCAATAGGCGAAAGTTCTGTACAAAACTAAAATAATAAACAATATTACATTTACCATACATTATACCTTTTACCACATTTTAATTTGTCCAGAATAACTTTTCGTTCAATCCGTTATTCATTAATCATCCATCCAAAGAGCAACCATTTCCTTTGGTTTTATGTTAAACTGTTTCTTTAAAAACCACAATTTGTTCTTATAGGGGGGTTCACATGGAAGAACATGGTTGTACAACATGGATCTATGGGAAAATAACTGTAGACATTACTTTGCGTTCATATGGGACACTGATGTTGTCAAACATCATTATTTTTATATCTTAGAAGTGAACGGAAGCCATAATTATGAACGATATTCTTGAAGAGGAAGAAAGAATGAAACTTGCATTTTCTTCCACTTCTTTATATTTTGTTAGGAGTTTTTGATTAGATTTTAATTTGAAATTCTTATCTTTCTAAATTCCACTTTTTATTTTCCACAATTCTGGGAAATTTCTAATTATAAAGTTAAAAAAAAAACTTTCCAAAACTCATAGATGTCATTACATTATAAATCGCAAACACTCAACATACTCAACTTCATAAAACTTGTTCTCAAAAGCTTCAAATCCCAAAAGCTCCTTAATTTGCAATTTAGAATGATAATGGTAACTGTTTTGATGTATATAACAAGCGCACAATCGTATTGACTTGACAGTATCCCTTCAACAGTGGGATTCCCAACGTAGTATAGTGGGGGTGCATCAGGCGCCACTGCTTTGGAAAAAGCTCTCGCATAAGGCATGTACTGACAATTTTTGTTGAACAGAGTATAATCCGTAAAAGGGAAAAGTATTAAGTACTATTTTTTTCCACTTCGAATGTTTTACAGAGTACAAAATCAAAAGCGGAACGAAAAGCACTTTCGAATTGAATTGACTTTCGAAACTAAATACAGAGTAGGGCCTCTGGATCAAAATATCAATTCGGATTCGATCGATCCTTAATGACCCATTAGGGGCCAAATGGCCCCTTTTTTGCCTTCGGTCCTCGCGGCCTTTAGAAATTGCCCAATCGGCCCCATTTACGATCTTACTCATAATAAAATTATTTTCCTCGTATCTTATTCAGGAAAACACATAAACTCCTTGAGATTAAATCTGAGTATAAGAATTTTCAAACCACATTTAAAATCAATGGCGCAAAATTTAAAACAGACAAATAGAACCATGCATGAAAATCGGCCGAAATTAGTTTCTTAAAGTAAACGGACTTCACTCCACTATTGGTAGAAACAGCTTCGAAGTATTTAGTTAAGAATTTCATCGACCTTACAGTAAATCATACGTATTTTGAGATTCGAAAGAATAGCTAATTTGATAGAATAGATCTTTTCATTCGAATGAACTTTGCACATTTTGACATTCGAGCGAAAAATGTTCATTGTCGAATGATTGCATAAAATGAACTTAAATGAAATTTTCGAAATCAGCTGTTTGAAATTGAATAAAAGTGCTTTCAAATAACATACAAGTAGCCCCGTCTTTAGAAGGAGGTCCATAGCCATTCAGCTTGCCCGCAACATCTCTCCAAAAACGATCAGTGTCAACCCGGCTTGTTGAAAATCCCTTGACTTTATCAGGATTTTCTTCCATCAGTCTGATCAGAACTTCTTTCTGCTCCTGGTTTGTCCAATTGGAATGCGATTGTGACCTTCATTAAAAACACCAACAAATAATTCGAAAAGTAATTTATTTTATTTATCTTTCAACAAACAAAAAAAAAAACTTACAGTTTGATAAATCTATTCGCCAGAAAAAATTGAACGAGAATGAAATGACATTTCTTTCGAACGATTCGAAAGTGAAAATATGCTTAATTTTCGAAAGATAAATGAACTTTCCATTGATAAAGTACGAATCTCAAAATACAAAGTATTAGAATTCGACATACTTTCTAATGAAATCGAATGTCAAAATAAGGCTGAATAATATTGTTGTATGCATTGTACTGGTAGTCCTGCTTTTCTTGACGGCATCGATTGTTGCACATAAACAGAAAAGAAGAGCTGATAATGGGCTACTTCAAAAGAAAAAGATGAAGGAAATACATACTTCGATTGTATAATAAAAATGTTCGAATTCGGGAAATCAGAACTCTTTAATTCTTTAAGAAAGTTTTAATATTCTATAATCGAAAAGCTCTAGTAGTGCCAATTATGTTTTTGTGTACTTTCAGATAATCCGGGAACTACCTACTACGAGTAACTAACTACCTCGAAAGTTATTGTCAAAACAAAGCTTCACAAATAATCATTCTACAGTGTTGACAACCAGAATTTTTTTGTTTCAGAATGCAATGTCGATTTCCTTTACACATAAGAAATCAATTTCTGTGTGAAGATTTTGATCCCTCTCCAGATTTTGCGTTCCTTCACATCAAAAAAAATCGCTTTTCTTTGACAGGGATCAAAATCTTCAAATCCATATTTGAAGAGGGATTTACATGAAATACGCACACTAAACAAAAAAATTCGATCCGGGATCGAAATCCCTAGCGTATAAAGGAAATCGACAAAGTTAATAGAAGTTACATATAAATTAATTTTATTGAATATTTCAAACTAGTCAGTAATATGTTTATGTTTATGTTTATGTTACATATTTGGGCCCCTGTACAAGATGTGGATGTAGTTCAGGAAGTAAAAACACGTTGACTTCATTTCATTGGCTCGGCAACATCGAGCTAAGCTAATGAACAACAATGCTCCAAGAGTCTTCGAATCCCAGCACCCAGATTCTAGGCGACAAGGAAGATCGAACTTCCGGTTTTAAGACCAAGCAATGGCCGATGCTAGAATTGTTAGTCTAGATGATAGGAAGCAGCGTGATCAAGAGTAAATGAATACCCTTAATGGATCCGGACCCAGTTAACATATAACATGACAGATTTGAAATTAAGGCAAATAAACTCGCATTAAGAATTTGTTTGGTTAAATTTGTATTTCGCCTTTTCATAAACAAATCATTATATTTGTCCGTGTTAAAATTGAAGACTTTCTACATGCAGGAAGTTTGCATATTTTTGGATTGTAACTTCTGCGTTATAAAACAACGAGCATTTTCCGATCAAATTGAATTTGATTTGACGCCATATGATGACAAAGTATACATATGTTATCGAAAAAATGAAATTTACTAGCAAAGCCAATTCTGTGGGTGGTTTCATTGAAAAGGGCTATTGTATTCCTGATATTGATATTTTTTTCGATATTTAATATTACACTTTATTTTAATTGAACTAAATCAAAGACTAGATCAAATTAAATGATATTTAAAGTATTCAATGAAGCCTCTAAAAAGACATGATACAAAAAATTCAGTTCCCTAAGAATAAATTTGAATGCCCCTGACTATAAAGCTTTGAAGTATTGTGAAGACCCTTTGTGTACGGCGACTATTCCATTGTTATTTGTTAGCACCTGTTAGTTAAGCTATCGACATGTGTTCTTCGAAATTGGAAACATGAGTGCATAAATCTTCTATATGTTTTAATCCACGCAATGCATGGCATACAATTGCCTGAGAACTAGGTCGATTTATTATTTCTCAAAGGTCAGCTAAATCGTACTTAAGCAAGCGATCCAGATCAATCGTATAAAGTTTATTTGTTTTTGTATTTCAGTCTAGTCAGGAATTTATTCAGGCTTAACTTTCGAAATTCAACTCAACATAATTTACTAACATGAAAATTCAAACAATATTTTCAGTTATTATTTTAATTGGTGTTATATTCTTTATAGATGTAAGTTTAATAAAAATGTGAATAAGCGGCATAGATACAAATAACGAAATCGGATAAAATTGTGTAAATTTGTTTTGTTTTAGTTTATGCAATGTTAAACTTTTTTAAAACTGGGTCAGTGTCGATTGCGGTTAATTTTAAGCCTTAATGGAACTAAGTTGGAAATGAAACATTAGTGATTTATGAGGAAAGGCCTATGAATTCTAGTCATTCTCCAAAGATTTGGTTTTTATTTTTTAACAAAAATGTTTCGATATTTTTTTTTTTCATACATAATGTCGGTCAATGTAATGCGGTGTGTTAAAAGGATCAACTACTTTGTTTGCATTATTTTATTTTTGCTGTTGGTTTTATTACAAAAAAGTAGTTAATGTTTGTGAACTTAAAGATGTCTACATATATCTTGAAAAAATGTTATGAAGGCATAAACATCCATGTCCATGTCCCTAAGTGACCTGTCTATGAAAATCTGATTGTTGATTGTATTGTGGTTGCGATATTAAGCACCGTACATGACCAGTGGAGGTGGTATATTATTTAATATGTTTTATTGACCAATGGATTTGAAATATTTCCGTCGGATGTTTTGTTCTTTGGTCCTTGTCCAGTTTCGTTTTATAAAGAGGTTTTATTTGATTTGAGGGCCAAACGAACGTCCTTTAGGTTTTTGTTGATGACTTCTTCAAAGTTCTCAGTCAAAATTAGAACTTGGAATTTTTTATCGAGTAGCTTAAGCACTGTAATATTTTGCTCATAACAAGAAAATTTCATTGATGATATAATGGGGCGAAGGGGCAAGTTTGATTAATGAATATGTAATACTAGATCGTTATTGCGAGTAAAAATAAATAGTATCCGCATAGATAGAAAGCGTAGATATTGCGGGTTTAGCACTGGCCGATTAACCGTGTGTGTGTGTATACACGATTGATATTGATAAAATATCGGCAAATACATAAATTATTTATATAATATCAAAAATAACAATGATAAAAGTATATATGTATATAGCTATTAAGAATATACACCCATGTTCTGCATTCCGAGTGAAAGTGAATTGAAAACGAATTACAATTTCACTTTAAATGAAACAGCATGTTCTGCATTCCGAGTGAATTCAATTTTTTTTCAATTCACTCCGAATTTATTTACGAAATGTTAAAATCAACTGAAAGACAATTTGCATCATTTATTCAAACACTGTTTTTTGTGCAAAACGAAAATAGATTCACCATTATTATGTTATTAATAAGTGGTAGAAGGGACGAAAATAAAAGAGAGAGAGAGAGAGAGAGAGAGAGAGAGAGAGAGAGTAGAAAAGTTTTACGTGGTAAAGTCAAAATTTTAGATCTTCCAGAAGCAGTGTAAGTTGAAATGACTTAACATGGAAATAGTTAAATTGTGAAATAAATCCCTTAACAAAATCTACTTTAATTCCCTTAACACATAACCTTCTTCCTAAATTTATTTCATAAATTGCAACAAAACTTTTTCTTGTCCTGAGTTCGTGTGTATTCCCCTGTAAACAACAATTTATTTTAATAAAACCTTTTATTTACATGTTTGTCAATTGTCGCGCAAATGAAAAGTTTCACCAAACAAAACTAAGTGAATTGAAAATTCACCGTAAATCTCCATGTATTCGAAATGTAGAAAACAAATTTCCATCTCCGAAAACTCAATTCACATTGATCATTTAAGGTGGAATATAGAACACCAATATTTCACATTCGAAATGAAAAATGCGTAAGGTGATAGTTGACAATCAAAATCGATCGGCTCTATTGAGGTAGCCGTCGGAGCGGAACTTTCAATTCAATTTCAGTTCGAAGTAGCTTTCATCGGAAGAAATTTTATACAAATCCAGCGACGCATTGCGATGGATATAAATTTCAGACAGAGATGCGCTCATTAACCGATATATCGAAAATGCGATATATTTTCGATAGTTTTTTATAAAATAAACACCATAAGCGTTTTAAACCATAAAAAACCGGTGAGAGCGTTTAGTTTATTGTTTATAAAAAGTATTTTTTTCAATTATAATGCGCTAGCGTTTTTAAGAAATGTAATTAGATGTCCCGATTTTTAAATCAAAACTATCGAATAAAGTCCCCTCCCTATATCCAAACGTATGTTTTTTGTTTCCATTTGAAGTGTCAAATAATGAATAAATTGAAAAAAAAAACTTTGGAAAAACAATATTTTATATTTATTTGACTAATAGGTACTTTAATCACAATGGAAATGAATCGATGCACAAAAGATCACGAACGAACTTTTTTTCATTCAAACATCCATTTGTCTTGGTCCCAATTAATTTAACTGATTGGGCCAGATCTTCAAAAAAACAGCTACAATTTCTGGTGTCTTTTTGGTGTAATCCGCTCATATTGTTGCGAACTTGTTTTTTCGTTCTGCGTAAGAACAAAAAGTCTATTATAAATAGGTAACACAATTTAACTCAAATAAAGTTAATTTCCTTATTACTTACATTTTAATTAACAATTTCTGTAAAAAGAAAATACGTTCTGCAACAAGAACTTGTCGGAGGATTTCGGAGATAATTTTGTTTGTATGTGTCAAAAATAAGACCATTAGAAGTGCTTCATCGCACACAAATGGCATGCGTTGAATTTCGTCAGACAGAATTTCCGATCAGCTAATCGGAGAAATACCTTGAAGCAAAAATGAGAATTCCGCTCCGACGGTTACCTCGATAAGGCCGGATACTTTTGCTCTAAGGTGATTATCAAAACAACTATCGATGATTTTAATTGACAGCTATTAAGGTGTTTTCATACTTTTTGTCATTTTCAATTGACATTGTTGGTTTCAACTGCGTTAGAAAATAAAAGTAAATATTAAAAAAAATAATTGAAATGTAATGTTTAGCTAATTGTTCCTATTGTTGCCTTTGGGTTGTCCGTCCAGTGCTTGAGGAACCATTATAAAATTTTGCCAGCTCCGGGTATTCTTACATGAACTTTGAAAGCATAGCGATTTGTTTCTTTGTTGCATGAGATCTTAGAAAAAAACAAAATTATTTTAAAAAAGGACGCTCAAAACCATTATATCATATCCAGGAATATACTTACATATTTTGATAAAAATATCCAAAAATTTGCAGACAATATTGTAAGAAAAAAATTGAGCAGAGGGGACCAAAATGACGTTTCATTCTTTAAAGAATTTAAGTGACGCCAAAAAACTAACAATTTTTTGTGATCACTTTACACAGACCAACCGAAATTTGATAAAAATAAAATGCACGACTGGATCGCACGAACTTGCTCTTATGTAAAAGTACTTTGGAATTTAAGATACATTTTATAAACATAAAACATGGATTTAACGAGATAATAATGTTCAAATGCATAAAATTGCCGTCTGGTTTCCGGAAAAGTATGAATTTATGCAAATAAACTTTAAAAAATCGTTTATTATTAAATACATGTTTTATATAAGAAATTTCTCTAAAATTTTTCAATCCAACAAATATTTTTTCGAATATTTTTATATACAATATTATTTTAAACTTAAGGGGACTCCTGCTGAAAATTTTGGGTTAATATCCTTAGAGCCGTTAATGAGAAAGTCGAAAATAAAAAAAAACGGGTCTATGGCAGGTACCCCTAATAACATTTTGCCCCAAAATTTTTTTTGACCAAAATGTAGCCTATGTTCATAATATCACACCTAATTTTTTTTTATCCAAATCGTTAGAGCCGTTTTCGAGATAAATAAGATTTTGCATTACGGGTGTATGGGGGGTACCGTTAGTTTTGGAGCTAAAAAAAAACTTCAATTTTTCCTCTAGAGAATCACCAAAGACCCTTAACTACCGAGTTTGAAGAAAATACCTCCGGTAGTTTAGGCTGTAGTTCGAGGTACAGACATACAGACAGACAGACGGAATTGTCGGACCCACTTTTTTCGTCTTCGCTATCATTGTAATGTCAACTTTGATCAAAATCTCGAGTTCGATATTTTTTCCAAATGCAGAACTTGCCCTATAGTACCTATATCGCAAGTAAAAACGACAATCAACAAAACGACAGTCAACAATCACCTTACGCGATTCCACCGCAGAATATTTAAATTCACTTTTGTTCCTCGTATTTATTCACAATAAGTGAAATGCCAGAACGTTGGAGATATTCATGTCGATTACAGAATTCGCAGAATTTTACTACCGTTGAGTTAACTCGTTGACCTTTCGCATCCGCTGTAAAACTGAATTATGAAATTCGCCGGATGAACTACATTGTCGATTCCTAAAATTACCTTATCATTTATGAAGTTTCCTATCGACGCTGTCAGTTAGAGGCATTTAGTCAACGGCTTAGGCTTTGATAATAGCATCGCTATTGATATGTGAAATCAAGCATCGTTGTGCGTGGTTAGTACTTAGATGGAGGACGGTTCAACACCCTTATTACGGTCGTCAAAGATCAATAAATTGGAATATCAATTCATTGATAAACCGGTGTTATGAACTCCAATTGATTAATTTTTGATTCATTACATTTACATTTTCTAAATAATTTGTCGCCAATCTGTATTAACATTTTTATCTTCTGTGATTTCTATTAAAAGCGTAAGTAGTTTGTATGCTTAATAAACATTGCTATTTTCTTTCTATTGTTTTCTTTACTTAGGAGTAAAATTGTAAGCAACAAAAAACAGCTCTCCAGAATGGTCGAGCTGATGGAAGAGAGCCCAAAACAAATAAAACTTCTTTCAAAACGACCGAAACTCTGGGTTGTACCATACCACAATGTGGAAGTCGTTCCCAATGCTCAACTGGTAGCTTCCTTGTGCAATTTAATTATGTTCGGGATGGATTGTTGTCTTTTCAGTGGTTTTAATTTGTCGTTTATATCCATAAATAATATTAAGGAAGGCTTCTTTGCAAAGTCTTAAGTTTTGTACGAATATATCTTAAATCTGAAGAGAATTTACAATTCATCAAAAATTTTGATTTTTGACAACGATAATACCGATTCATTAATTTTATTGATAAATATCAAATATCGTATTGATCTTTGACAACCGTAATAAAGGCGATAGTCCTTCTCAAAACTAGGCGAATTAGTGTCCGTTGGACTTTCTTGCAGAGGGTCTTGGGTTCGATTCCCTGCCAGTTGAAAAATGTTTTACAGGGTTGTACTGCTTCTTGCGAAGATATGCAAAATTCTTCAAGAGTATCTCTTGCCACGAAAAGTGCTACTTATTATCGGTTCGGAATCAGCAGAAAATTGTAGGCCCCATCCATTCGTGCTTACAGGCACACAGGAACTGCTAAGAGTTGTAAGTCACTAGGTTTAGTATATCCACGAGCCGAAATGGGTTCTAGTTTATTGTTACTTTATATCTGCTCGAATCTGAATTTCTCTCAATACATCAACATAAATGTCAGTCTATTAAAACTTAAAAAAAAGTATGATCCGGATATGATACCAGAGATTTATGTAGAAGCGAGATTCGGTCTATTTTATTATTATCGTTTCGGGCTTCTCAGTCAGCAGTTCAAGAGTATTTAACATTAGTCAAAGGAGTTTTGATTTTTCAATTTAGCTTGCGAGTTGTTGTGATTTTTGTTGATTTATCATCGAGTGTGACTTAAGTTGACAAAATTTGACAATTTAATGGAAGATTGCTTACTATTCGCAAGTTTACTCATAGAAGTCAAATGAGTTTGTATTTTAGTTAAAATGATTTAATTGTTTAAAAAAAAATTGTAATAGTTTAAATTAATTTAAATTTGGATTAAATCTATTTTCCTTTAGGTTTCACCTTTTTGTGTTTGAGTTTAAGCTTTTAGCGTTTAGGTTAAGCTTATTTGCGTTTAGCTTGAATTGAATTGAGTTGCTATTTGGTAAAATAAATTTGTGAATGCTATATAAGAGGACAGACAAATTCAAAAATAATAACATATTTCTTCAACGACATCACATGATTATCCTAGTAACACGGTATTGATGTTTCATTTGGATTTTGATTTCACTTTGCGTTGACGTATAAACTTAAGGCTAAGGAAGCCAATAATTCTTCAAATTAAATTGTTTAATGCACTTTACGATTAATTATTTAATTAAACATTTGAAGCATACACAAATATTTTGCATTGTTTATTTATTTTCAGCTTACGACTTCCTCTAGCATTGCATTAACCAAAACAAACTTCACCAAACATCTTGAATTAAAAAGAAAAAGAAGAAACGATCCATTCATAGTAAGGAATATACTTGAGTTAATGACGGAAATAATGGACAACCTTCGTTTTGGAGCAAGGAGGAAGCAAACAGCATGGTTGTCTTAAAAGCTAAAGTTTATTTATATTTTTTTTTTTTTTTTGTTTTTAACAAACATTTTTTTATTTTTTTTTTATATAATTAAAACAATGTTCAATAAAAGTTAAATATATTAAAACTAACCTAAGTTAATAATAATGTGTTAATAATATTGTATATAAATTAATTATGGTGAACTTAATGTTAAGTATTGTTTTTGTTGAAAAAAAATGTAATTAGTAAAAATATTTTGTTTCAATATTTGAAAATATATACGAATGAAAGTTATCTGTTTTTATAAAAACATCTCGAAAAAGAGAGAATTCGATAACACTTTACAACCAGTGTAAGGCAATTAACGAATATCAAGTTTTAAAAATGTATATTTTAAAAATACTTTCTAAAAATTTTATTGTTGAATAAGGTCTTAGATATACAAACAATTTAAAGTCGCATAACTATTTCCATTGTCGAAATAAGAATCTATAAACAAAAAATGTGAAACATTTTAAAGTAGGCACAACTTTTTTGGGATAGACTTTTAAAAGTACAATAAAATAGTTTTGGGTCTTTAAATTGTATGTATGTATGTGAAGATATTATTAATGATTATTATTGAAACAAATGTTGGAACTAATATAAAAAACAAAGACTTATAGAAATTGTTGAGTATAATTTTGCGTTTTGATGAGGATAAATTAATGAAAAAAAAATGGTTTAAATGTTTAAAAAAAGTTACTAAATGTATGTGGGTTACATTGTATAGAATATACATAATTGGAATGTGTATTTTACTGATCTCCAGATGCATGTTGAGGTTTGGACTGTATGTCGCGTCGATTACCTGTAGTTTGGTTGCAGGAAGACAACATGGTTACAGTCTGTGGTTGTGGCGAAGGATGGGTTTGCATAGGTGGTGGAATGCACCAATATCCCTTCAAAGAAACAAAAAAAAAAAACTTAACTTGTAAATGTATTACAGAAAACGAATATAGTAACAATTGTGTTGAATCTTCGTGAAAATCGGTTTATAGAAAAGAAAATCCCTTGATCCGAAATAATTTCTACTAGATACACACAAATAAATTTAACATTATTTAATTACGCACACTGAAATGTTTTCCACGGGGGCACTGCCTATTACAAGATTATCTCTTGTCATGAAAAGTGCTTCTCATCTTAACCGTTCGGACTCCATTCCTATTGACAGCATGTAAACAGAAATGGTTGATAGTTTTAAGACAACAGGTTTAGACTCTCCACGAGCCGTTGTTTTCTAATTTAGTTTATTTTTACCTAACTCAAACTTCCCTCCATATTATTTCTATAATTCACATACAGTCACTGGCAAAATTATTTACGCAATGCATTGCTAGCACATTAACGAACCTATAAACCTGGAGAACTTTTGAAATAACCTAAAATTGTTTATTTACTTTTCACATTTTTAATGTTTGCTTAATAAATAAAAAAAATTATCAAATTCCAACAAGTAACTGTTAAATTCATACAAAACTAAGTAGCACAATTATTTACACATCCATCGAACACAGGCAAAATTATTTTACACAAGTGCAAATAACTGCATTGGGAAAGTAACGGTTCTCAATTTCTTTAGTTAAATAATATTTTGATAGGTGTCTAAATATTGCGATCAGTTTTGCTAGGTCTATACCAGAGAAAAGGTGTTTGTTGCTTGGACGAGATGACAAAAACTATTGAGCTTTCCGTTGAAAAAAAAGAGTGGCTGTTATTGCAGAATTTTAGGGGGTGTTTCGTCAGTGGAACTCTCTAAAAAAAAAATATGGTTGCTGCCGGAAAACAATTTATAATATAACTTCTAAGTTTAACAAATGTGGAAGTGTACAAAATAAAATTGCTACAGGCAGAAAAAGTGTAACTTCAAAAAGGGCAGTTGTTCGCTACTTCAAAAGTAACTCTCGTGACAGAATAAATGTCTACGTTATCCAGAAAAAGCCGCATTTAACACCCAAAAATTAGCCAGTTAGGCTACACCAGGGTTTTGGCGGAGCATTCTTTGGACAGATGAAGCAGCTTATTCCTTGGACGGTAGCCATGGGCGTAAGTTTTATTATTCCAACCCTTAAATGAAGGCCAAACAACTCGTCATTCAACCTACACGACAATCCAAAAGAGGCAAGATAATGATATGGGGTTGCACATCAAATAGTTGAGTGGGTTCACTTGTAAGTTCCTCCGATAACATGAATACTAACTGCAGGTTCAAGATATATCGCCGATACACACATCCTGGAACATTAAAAAGTATTTGGCAGAAGTGGGTCAAGAAGTTTTAAAATGGCCCTTACAAAGTCCTGACCTTAATGTTAAAGAAAATCTTTGGCACATAGTAAAATCTAAAATTCCTGAAAACATTGGCAGAGCTGCAGATCAAACTTGGAAGGACTTTATAACGGCTTGGAATACCATTTCAGTAGAACAAGTTCGAGGCTTAATAGACTCAATGCTCAGGCGCCTTGCAGAAGATATTGCGGCAAAAGGAGGAAACACAACCTATTAAATAATATAACTTTAAATAACCGTTAACTTCAAACTTTAAATAATTTAGAACCGTTGCTTTCCCAATGCGACTGCATTGTAAAATAACTTTGCAAGTGTTCAATGGATGTGTAATTAATTGTAGCACTTAGTTTTGTATGATTTTAACAGTTACTTGTTGGAATTTGATTATTTTTTTTATTTACTGTTTGAATAAAGCTGCAAACATTAAAAATGAGAAAAGTTAGCGTGAACACGGAGCGCACCTTTGACGGATTTGAAGCTATTTCTTTAATCGACAATTCAAGTTATGAGCCTAGAGTTCTTTCAAAGCGCTTTCAACTGTGAAATTAACAACTGTCATACGTTAAACCAAGATACCAATTGTGATAAATTTGTCGAAAATGTCCAAAACCTTCGGCTTTTGTAACATTTATCTTGAATGATCTGTCCCTTGGTCCTAAAAGGACCAATGACTATTTTTTTTTTGTTGTCCTGGATTTAGCACTAAATGTTCTCCTGTGATAATAAAGACCAACTTGCTTCTGTTAGCCCATATTAATGTTGCTTTAGGTAGGTGATAAAAACGGGCAGTATGGGACGAAACTTTCAATTTCTCAAAAATTAATAAATTTGCCATTGGCCCTTTTAAAATCTGTAATAAATTCTTGATTGGTTATAAAAAAAGTCTTACGAATCGGACGTAGTTTGGCAAAGACAAAGCCAGTTAAGGAAAAAGAGAGCAAAAATCATAAAAACCGTTATAACTCGAAAACGGGACGAAAACGAGAAAATTACCTCATAAGTTTTTCGACTTAAAATGACCTCAGGAATCCATGGTTTTCGTTTGGGGTGGTGACTGTGGGACACCTTGTATATTTATGACTTACCGTCTTTCACCGTCTTTAAAACTATTTCAAAGACTCGCGATTGTGAAGAGTTGCAGTGTGACCTAATTCGTGACTTGGCGTTTTTTAATCGTTTGTTTCTCAATATCGATTAATGTAAAATTATTAGTTGTACGAGTAAGCTTTCTGTTATATCTTCCATATATTTATTTAACGGTGCATCATTAGCACTTGAAAATGACATGTCCATTTTTTGTGTATTATTTGATCGCAAACTTTAATTTATACAACTCTATAACTTTTATAAAGCCAAGATAAATAGAGTCAAGAAAATTTTCTATTCAATGACCATGTTCGACCCATTCTTCAATTCGCATATAAACTATGTTCAGCGCATTACGACTATCATAAAACCAGGCTAGAACAGGTGCAAAACAGGTTCCTTGAATTTTGGGCTCAGATGAAAATATATGTTTCTTCCACCTTACGATAGACTAAAACTTATTGACATGTCTTGTTTTAAAAGCAAACGATCTTATTTAGGTTTTGCCTTTGAAAAATTAATGAATGGAAATATAGATTCTTTGCACCTTCTGTCCAGTATTAATTTTAACATTGACAATGTAAAGTTGAAGAATTCACCCATAAGAAATGAGAGTTGCCTCAATAGATCAAAATAAGTAATTTATTACCTACATCTTCTATTTATCTCATGTTTTTTTTTATGAATTTCATATCCGGCAGGTTGGGTTAGGTTTATGTGGCTCTCAGCAGGAGACCCGACAAACTTAAACCATGAGTTGGTTGAATCTTGCAAACTTCCTCCCTAGTAGAAATCTCATGTACTGAGGGATTGTGTTTCCTCTTCTTCTTCGTCCATGCTGCTTCTGCAGAAATCGTTAGAACGCTTGCCTATCAAACAGTGTTCTGTTATAACACCTATTACGGAGCAAATGTGTGATGTGTTTAAAGATATTATATAATTGGAGCGATTGAGATACAGCATTGGACCAATCTGTTTTGTCGCCAATCAAGTGGTGATATTGTTCCACCGGCACATACTTTTATGAAATAATACTTTTAATGAAATAAAGATAACCTATCTAATCTAATGAAGATAAAAGTGAGGAAAATTTGAATTTGGGTTGCTAAAAAAATACTTGCATATAGCCTGGAAAAGGACACATTATGACATGATGATAAAAAAAAATACAACCTCTCCGTGTAATCCATTTCCACTGTGTACAAATCAAATGTTCGGGATATTACCCTACTGTGCGCAACAGTGTTTAATTTTCTTTTAATCTTCTTTTACTTATATTGGCTTGTGTCCTTTAAATCTTTGTGAATTTTTAGAAAACATGATTTAAGACATGTTTTTAACAAGTTTTAATGATAAATAATAAATATGAATATATCTCACCGGTGGTCCATGACCAGGGGATCCTCCATGTTGATTGTTGGAAGGTGGCACTCCATTAGTTGGAGAATAATAAAACTGTACTGGCGGTGGATATCCAACACAGGGATAATGATTTGGATCTACGGCGGCATCAACCAAGGTAGGTCCACCAGATTCTGCACTCGTAGTGGCGTAAAAAGTTGGTGCCATTTGATTTTGCGGAACACCTGTATGTCCTGGCGAATGGATTGATATGCCAGTAGGAGGTGGGCCACTCAAATAAGGATATCCAGCAGCTGAATGCATAGCAACAGGTGTAGTTCCAATTGTTGGACCTGTTGTATAAATTCCATACGGAGATGGTCCAACTGGCATAGGCATATAAAGCCCCGATGATTGTGGGGCTGATTGTGGTGGTTGCTGTTGTTCAAATTCTTGCACATATGGACCAACATACGATGTTACAATCTGTCCATTAGAGTTATAGGTTGTTGGTGTCTAAGTAACAATAATTTTCCGATTGTTGATGAAATCTTGAATTAAATTTTTATTTCTCACCTGCATCAGGTCACAATTATCTACTGTTCCGAAACTAATCATGGGCGAAGCTTGACCTACAAGCTCAGGTGCCGATATTACATTTCCCGCACTTCCAGGCCGTGGGATGTTATTAGGCAAGGAACCGTTCCGTGAATTCGGTGTTGAATTATTGTTTCCTGCCGATGCATGATTTTGATTCGGTTTATGTCCCTTGTTCCCACCACCAGAATTGTTATAATCGTTTTGATGGTAACGATTATTTTGTGGAGTCGATCGATAATTATTGCGTTCCTTGTTGTTGAAATATCGCGAGGGGAATCGACGCTGACCATTGTTCTGTTTATTTTGTCCAGAATAATTGTTAGGGTTGTTGTGGTTTTTGGACGAATTGGTATTATTGTTCTGATCGGGTTTAACCTAAAATATATTAAAAGAAACAAATTTGATTATACCACCATCATTTGTGAAATAATTCAAACATTTAAATTTCTTACACCGATATCGTTTCCGTTTTCATCAAGTTTTGCGAGCTGCATCTCGGGAGATATCTTAACAATTCCCTCCTTGGAATCAATCGAGAAATCTATTGCGAAATAATTAATTCATTTCCTTAGTTAAAACAACACTTTTTTACCTGCATTTCTGTAAAGTGTCTGATGATATTCCAAACCCAAATTGAAGAAATATCTCAAAGTGGCCACATCGACTGGCAAATCCGATCCATTTGCTTTAACTGATTTCTTCACATCGAAATTGATACGTCCGCTCAATGGTGTGGTGTTTGACTGTCCACGTCGATGAATCGATGGTGTGCAGTTGTAGCTTCCACTACCACCACTTGCTGGCACTTGGTAATATTGTGGACAATAACCGACATGGCTTTGTGCTGTAGCAATCATTTGGGGTGGTGGTGGTGCCGGCATATACATTCCGCCAGCAGGAGGATATCCAGCATTATACATGTAGTACAACGGAGCTCCACCATTTGGAATCAAAGCCTGCGGCCCAGTTTGAATGATACTCGGATCAAAACCATAACTGTAATATTCATCAGTGTACGCTCCAGTTTCATATGCCGGTGGCCCATCTGGTGATGATTCTTGTTGGTCTGGATTGTTTTCAAAAACTACACCGCCATTATCGACCGCACATTCTGTCTTTGGATTGTCAGAACAACGTGACTGGGCTCTTGACGATTCATTCCTATGCGACAATTTGCTATCAGTCATATTATCACGCGAATGTTCTACCGTTAATGGCATTGTACAATACTCCATTGTCTGGGTTTGAAAATTCTCTAGGTGCGTAAATTGATTCAACTTATATATGCAGTCCTGCTGCTTTAACTTAGGATCGTCATAGAAGTTATCAGATGACTTCAAATTCGACAAGCAGTACTGAGAGGTAAATTGTTGGTCAACTTTGAAGCGATAGTTGAACTGTCGAGAGTAACGATAAGTGTTGCACTTTTGAATGTGACGTTGTAAATGGTATGGTAGCGACCATGGTTTAAATTGATCAGCTGGCAATGGTTTCAACGATTCATATGGGACCTTAAATTAAATTAATTTAACATCTTAATATAATATAAATAAGTTTATTATAATTATATTATTTAACTTACAAGTCTCTTTTCGCCTAGTTGTTCAACAAAAACCACACAATATCCTTTTTCCATGGCAATTTCCTGGATGTGGCAAGTATAGAGATCATTTTCAGATTTTTGCAATTTAACATGGCACTTGGCACCAACCTGCAAGATTCGTCGCAATCTTCGTTTTTCATATTTGATCAACTATACATGCAAAAAAGACAGTGAGGACGACATACATTTTTATATCCACACGTTTACGAACAGAATTATGTATCATATATTCACAAAAAATATACTATAATTTTTTTTACAGTAAAACACTCATAAACCTTTTTTATCTTGTGGATTAAAAAAGTTTATACAAAATATGCAGTTTTTTCGGACCAATTTGTTTATAACTTCAATGTTGTTGTCATGTTCTAGGAAACAGGACCAACAAATTGCTCAAGAGATCTGAGAATTAAAGATGTAAGGATTCTGCCATAATGAGATAACAAAATGTTAAACTAAAAGAATAAGACTTAGGGTTCCCTGCATCAATAGAAATTTATAACTGTGGACCTAAGGAAAAACGCGATATGTTTATATTTTTTCAAGGAACAATTATCCATATCGGGTATTACTGTAAATCAATCACATAAAAAGAATGAGTTTTGAAGAATCTTCAATTTTTCAAGTGTTTTATTATTTTCCTATCCTTACTCTAGAATGGAAAATTCTCCCAAAGCTTAATTTTTCTTCAAACAATTGATTTTCAAAGATTTCAATAAAAATTTCTTTAGATATTCGCTATTATATACTTCGTATTGCAGAGACTTGCAGGCGGAAGCTGGTAAGGTCATCGAAGTTGTTAAAACGAGTCGTTAGGCATTCCAAAATTAACCCCTTTACACCAGCATTTGTTTCCTCACATGGATCAAAGTGGAGAAATATTCTATGGTCCGATGAGTTTAAGATGGTTTTATATGGTGGCAAAAGATCTCGCCAATATGTTAGACGGCCACCAAATACAGAATATAATCCATGTTTCACAGCCAATATCATTATTAGAATATAGAGGATCCAGCAAAATGGTTTGGACATGGTTTTCATTTTATGGTCTTGGTCCCATACATCGTATTCAAGCTATCATGGCTCAGCATGTTTATGTTAAGATCATGGAAGAGATAATGTTGTCATTTCCTGAGTATGAAATGCCACTGATAATGACCTAAGACATTCTAGTAAACTTACGAAGCGGTTGTTTCTGACAAAAAAAAAAGTTAATTTGACGTAATGGCCCGAACAGTCTCCAACAATCCTATGCAACGTCATTGTGCTGCTAGACTTGTTTCATACCTTGGGTAATACACATATGTAAGTGCTTTATCGCTTCTAGACAAATCAGACCATTGTGTTGTATTAAGAAAAGTTTGGCAGTATGAAAAAGCCAACTGAGCAGGTCTCAATAATTTCTTCAGAAACTTTAACTGGTAAAAATGATATGACTTTCAAAACCAAAAAAAATTCATATTCCGATTCGAGCTTTAAACAAATTATTATGGTTAGAGAAAAAACTTATGGAAAGACCGATTAACTCAGAAAGTGAAATGTCTCGAATAACGAATGATTTTTAATGTGTTTTGATGGGGAAACGCTTCACAGCAGGAATGATGTGCGATCTTTTACGTCAAACGTTCACAAACGCAAAAATCTAGCATCAAAAATGGAACTATCAAACCCAAATTCGAGTAAGTTATAAAACTTTTACTATTTTAGAGACGTATTAATACATCTAATATTTAAAAATGAATTTGTATTAAGACTGTAGGAACAAATCGTAAGGAATATAACAGTTCCCCGAAAGTATAAGAAATTTGTTTTGAAAGAAAGACACAGTATTCTACTTTGACTAGTCACAGCAATACCATAAGTATTACCGTCAAACATTTTATTTAAAAACTTTGATTATCATTTATCTTCTGTAAAGTAAAGTTTTTTCTATATTTTACACATGAAAAGGTTTGTATTGCTCCATCATTGTTAAGTAAATTTAAGAATTATCTACAAACTCAAATGCATACTTTTTTTTCTCTTATCGAATCCTTACAAAAAATGTGATTATCCTGTTATCTAATATTAGGTCCCAGAGTATAGTCGAAATGCACATTTTGAAAATCAATCATTTTTTTTTACACTTCAATCCATCAATTGTATTTGTCTTATATAACTAAACCAAACACCAAAAACCCATACAAAACAAAACACTTACCTTAAAATTTGAATCGCCATTGTACCAGTTCTGAAGCTTTAATTCCTTGCGAGCTTCATTCCACGAATCAAATTCTATGTTTCTATACATATTTGGATCGAGAGCTTTTGCTACCTTATACGGAAATGGAGTTATACCTAACAAATATAATTAATAAATTAAATGTTAAAACATAAGATATTTAAAATATTTTATTCGAAAACGACTTACCTTCCAACAGTAATTGTCTTACACACGAAATATACTTATCAGTCAAAAGTGAATCAACAGTTTTGCTCAGAAATTTATGTTCGTTGTCTTCCTTCTTTGTTTCCTTAAGCTCGCGTTGCAGCTCCTCGGAGAATTGTGGAAAATTAGGATTATGAAAATGACAGAGCCTATGATTTTCCAATATACAATAAGTATCCTCTGGCAAATCAAACTCAAAGGTACGTCCATCTTCTATGATGATTTTGGTACAATAGCCATCTTCATTGCACTCGGTACTATAGGATGATGTTTCAAGAGAATTGGAATGCAACATTTGCTCGACAGCGAATGTTACGTCGGGAAGCTTAAACAGATCTTTGTAGAGAATTTCGTAGCATATCGCTATTTGATTAAATTAATAGTATTAATAAGTGCATATGTTTTGCATTGCAATTATATAGTTACATTGACAAATAGCAACATCTTTAATGTAATCGCTGGTAAATACCGAATCGAAATGTCTCTCGGGAGTATAGAACACCCGGAATACATCACTAAATTCTGGACGGTAGCTAAAATGACTACCAAGTGTATATGGTTCAAAAAGAAGTACATTGCGTCTATGGAAAAATAGGAGATAAAGTAAAAACGAAATTAGTTATACACTACGTAGTATATATTGAAAACTTCTATTTTAAGTATCAATTTAAACACGCCTAAAACTAATTTTTCAACAAATTTCTTCCCCTCGAATAATAATTAATTGTGTGTAAATGTGTTAAGTAATTTTAACCAGCAGCTGATTCCGCCGGTGACAATCATAAATAATAAATATTAAAATTCCCACCATTTCTCTGTGCAAGTTGTTGTCAGAATTGGACGGGACCCACAATTTTCTGCAAAGCCCGCAAATTCACGGATTGAGAAGGAAGGGCGAGTTATAAACGTACTACTCACACTTTTCGCGAAATAGTAATACTAATGGACCGCGATTTGAATAGAATAAGAAAGCTTTAATGAGTTGATAATATGTCACACATTATGCATTGCTTATCCGCGAAAGAGTTGTGGGGCAAGTTACATTTGGCGTATGAAGAGAAATCAACAACGCAAATTTTAATAAATTAACATTAAATTAAACTAGATTGCTACCCTTTTGTAAAGTTTTTGTGAAGAATTTAGACTTATATGTTTTAAATCATATTTGTTTTTTTATTCGTTGGTCGCTCTCATGTGAATAGTCCTTTAGTACAACTCTAAGGATTGGCTCAATCAGAACAATATTGAGTATTGCGGCATCGGGAAAACAAATACTGAAGCAATTTGATGTGAAAACTGTTTTTCTGTATGGTGATTTCGATTCTGAAATATACACTTGTAGTCTGCGTACACTTGTAGTTTTTGGTAAAAACACGATTTTGTATTGTATTCACATCTGCTAAATTCAAAACAATGATATATTTCACTCAATTTTAATTCAAAAATTAATAAACAAATTAAATCATTAAGAAAAAAAGTAAAAACTAAATAACAAATTCACTTTTTACAAATTCTTAAAAAACTAAGATGACAAAAGTCTGCGTACATTAAGATATTATTATTTGAATTTTAAAAATAAGCTTCTTATTAATAAGAAGTTGTATTTCCTTTTGCCAGTAACACAGCTTTCATCCTTCTTGGCATGGATTCCCCAAGTTTTTTGGTGACAGAAGGCTCAATTAAGGCCCATTCTTTTTCAAGTGCTTGCTTAAGAGCTTCTTGTTGGTGATGTGTCTTTTCTTCAGACGCCTCTTCAGTTCGTCTCATAGGTGCTCTACGGGGTTCTTGTCAGGAGATTGGAGTGGCGTCTTTAATTGTTTTGTGTTATATAAAAGCCGTTGTCTTGCTGGACGACAAACGACCCTTCTAATCCTAGATTTTGGGCACTGTTTTTTAGATTATTTTTTAGGATATCCAAGTATACAAACCGGTCCATTATTGAATCAATAAAAACAAGATTTCCAACCCCCGCCTCCAACATACAACCCCATACGAGCACATTACCACCACCATATTTCACTGTGCCAACCATGTTAGATTTTTCTAACGCTGTATTAGGCTTACGCCATACTCTAACCTTACCATCATTATTGTAAATGTTAAATTTACATTCATCACTGAATATGACCTTTTGCCAAAACTCAATTCCATGATGTTGATGAGAATTAGCGAAGTCTAGCCGTTTTTTCCTGTTGACTTGAGTAATGTGTGTTTTTTTTTTGACCACTCTGCTGCGAAAACCTTTTCTTCTCAACACTCTTTGCACAGTGTTTCTATCACAAGATTTACCCGTGTCCTCTAGCATCTCTGCTTTCAGTTCTGATGCGGTCAACCTTGGATTTTTGGTAATTTTTCGTGCCATAAGACTCAATGATCCAGTTTCTTTATAGTTTTTAAGTAATGTTTGGATTGTGGAATGTCGTCTTCCAATAAGCTTTCCAATTTCACGCAATGATTTTCCGTCCGAATAGTACTTAATTACAAGTTCCCGCAGAGCTTTGGAAAGTTCCTTATTTTTTTCGCTCATTTTGGACACAGATCACTAAATATTCAAAACGAACTAAACTTTTTTCTTAGACCATATGCCAAAGCACCTAGAGATGAAATTTACTAAAAAAGATATTTTGGGACCGTTACATCTGAAAGAGATAACATTTACAGATCGTGTACGCAGACTTTTGTCACCTTGTAAACTCAGAAATTGATAAATTAGTCAACCGTTATTCTTAAGTGTGCATAATTTGGTAGACAAAATCTGCGCAGCGTAAAGCTGGAAGCATGAAGAAAAATTAACAGGCATAACTATTTCTCTTTAAGCAACTTTGTTCGCATGTTCTTAAAAAGACTTGTGAATTTTAAGGTGTACGCAGACTTTTGTCAATAAGTGTACATGCAACAACCTGAAGGATATCAAGACCGAACAAGCAGAGTATATGAATTTCTGAATTTTGTATTTACGGTTTAAAACAAGCTTCACGTTGCTGGAACCAAACATTTTCGAATTTTCTGAAATTAAAAACTGCTGTTATTCACAAATTTAAAGTGATTTGTTTAAAAAAAAAAATATTTTTTTATAAAGAAATGTACAAGGTTTTTATTTTCAACAAAAAAAAATTAAAACAATTATTCATAACAAGAAGAAATTAATAACAACAAAATAAACCTCTGAAATTCTTCCACAAAAGTCTGCGTACAGCTGTAACAAAAATTGAAAAAAGTTAGTTAATATAGACAAATAAATTATTTTTTTGTACTACTTTCGCTGTTAATATTTGGTCGGATACCCTTTTAGCCTTATAACTTCTTTCAAACGGTTTTGCATTGACCCTACCAATTTTTCTGTATAAGAACTATTGATCTTACTCCATTCAAGCAACAAGGCTTCTTTTAACTGCGCCTTTTTGCGGATATCGTGGGTTCGGATTTTTTTTTTCATCCCAGCAGTGCTCGATAGGGTTAATATCTGGACTCTGTGGTGGGGTTCGTAGCAGGTGGGGAGTGTTATATGCCAGCCACATGCGCGATTATGGGCGGTATGTTTGGGGTCATTATCTTGCTAGAAGTAAAAGTCATTGGATATACCCAGAACTTCAGCACTTGTTTTCAAATTTCGTTTGAGGATAACGATGTATACATATTGATCCATTGATCCTTCTATTACTTCCAGCTTACTGACTTTTGAAGACGCCATACAGCCCCAAACCATAACACCTCCACCACCGTGCTTGGCAGTCTTAATTGTGCATCTGGGATTAGGAGCATCGTTTGGTCGTCGCCACACCCTCAAACGACCGTCAGAACCAAAAATGTTGTATTTTGATTCGCTGGAGAATATAACCTTACGCCAGAAGTCCGGAGGCTTGTTAACATACTCTTTTGCAAATGCTAGCCGTTTCTTTCTCTTTATTTTACTGACCAATGGTTTTTTCCTGGGTGTGCGTGACTTAAAACCCTCTTGAACAATAGCTCTTCTTACCGTTTCTGGATGCACTGTATTGTTGTTATATATTTCGAGCCATGTGCTTATCGTCTTAGCCGTTATAAAGTGATCTTGCTCCACAATTCGCTTGATCACATGCTTATCCTTTTCGGAGAGCTTTGAAGGTCGGCCTTATCTTGTCTCCAATTTAATCTGTCCTGCGTTTCTAAAGCGATCTACCGTTCTCTGTATCGTTGACCGAGCTCTTCAGGTTATTTTTGATATTTCACCATACGACTTTTTTTGTTTAACGTAAAGATTAATAAATCAACTGCCGCTCACTCAAACTTAACTCTTTATTTGCCATTTTTTGCTTTAAAAACAAAAAAAAACCAAAGACAATGATTTGCAATACGCGGTTAGAACGATTAAAAATAAACCAACAATCATATTATGCAAAAACAAATGTATCGATACTTAAAGAGAGTGTAATGCAAGAAATATTCACCTGTACGCAGACTTTTGTGGAAGAATTTCAGAGGTTTATTTTGTTTTTATTAATTTTTTGTGATACGAATATTTTTTTTAATTTTTTTTTTGTTGAAAATAAAAACGTGGTAAATTTCTTTTAATGAAAAATACTTTTTTTTTTAAATAATTCACTTTACATTTGTGAATAACAGCAATTTTTAAAAAATATCTTCCTTGTACGCAGACTTTTGTGGATCACTGTATATGAAAGTCAACAAAGCAGATTAATGCATCAGTCACAAGGGCAGACAAAAATTATTCTGGCCATTTATATTGATGATACAGATGATAGCCATAACTGATGAGATATGTGATGTATATGCCATAGCCATGGAGTTATTGAGTTATGTACATGGAAGAGCATTTTCTGATAGCATTTGGAGATTTAAAATGTTATCTTGAACTGGATATTTATCGGGATTTTAACGATTCGATTTTAGTCAATCAATCAACATACACGAGAATAATAATAATAAAGTTCAAAATGGATAACGCAAAACCAATGTCTACACATGTGACGTAAACGCATCATTGAACTTCCATATAGAGTAGTGGTTGCTAGCCTACTTAGAACTACTTACCCATAGGCACTAGACCTGATTTTTTTTTGCTGTTTTACGTAAGCAGATCTTTATCTTGAAAATCATTCAAAAATACATTGGAATAAAGAGAAGACTTCTAAGATACATATTTCTAAGATACTTCTGGTTATATTTTTCAGCTTGGTTTTGGATCTCTTGCTTGGTGTTCACAACGTCTGCAATTGTTTATTAAATGTTTTTAACACCAAAGAGAAATATATTTTTCTGTTTATTATTATTCCTAATAAAACCTTTGTTCATTCAAGTTTTTTCTTGTAGTTACGGAGACGGACTTCTACTTAAATTTAGGAATCCAATTTTTTCCGACAACAACTTAAACCCCAAAATTATTCATTCAGTCAGCAATTTTTGTCTCTCACAAAGTTTATATACACAATACTAAATTTGTAAAATAAACGGACCACCTTTTTAATAATTTTAAAATTTAAACAGAACCAATATTCAATTAAAACAAAAAATGCAAAAAAAACAGCTACCTATTTAATGTTATAGATCCTAGGCATACGTTTTAAAAGTTAATCTTATAAATGATGATCTAAGGAATTTGTAAACCATCGTTAAAAACGTCATTTAAAGAACTTAAAATTGCTGTTTAATTTTATGATTTCAAATAAATCTCTATGACCAATTAATCTCAAACATGAATTAAAAAAAATACGAAAAATATTTTGGTAATTAACGGCTATTTGCAAAATTTTTTAAATTAAAACAAAAAACTATTGTGAATTTCTATAGTGAATATATTATTTGACTAAATTCAATCATCTTGTTGTCTCTTACCAACAATAAATTTATTTTCTCAATATATAACTTACTTCTTCACACTATCGCGGTAAGTAACCCATGCAAAAGAGAGAAACATACATTTCACAAAATAACAACAAAGACCGCTGTCAAAATGTTACGGAATATAATTTTTGCAATGTTGCAGAGAGCACACATTGGAAACATTCTTTTCAATAAGATTTATTTAATAAAATAACATACGACAAAATTTCCAGTTAGACGAAGGATTGAAAGTCGGCCGCGGTTTAGTTTTATTTTCAAGCGAAGAAGTGTCAAAATAAGTACTTTAAGTAGAAAGAAACTTGTGAGTACCTCTCATTTCTTACTCAGGTTTTTTACGTCTATTTGACTTTCTACTTCTTCCACAACCCATGTGGTGCTGCCAAGTTTTTCTTCAAAATGCAATTTTTCAAACCAAATAGTGTGACAAGATTATGCAGATACAGTCTGCATAGAATTTGCAATGAAGTTTTCTACTCCACCAAAACAAAAAGTAATCCAACACCAAAGAAACTTCCACCCGATGTTCCCGATCTGCGAGAATTTCTCATCGTCAACCGCGACTTGTCTCTGAAATCGAATTTAGCGGCCCAAATTCATCCCGATATTCCAGCCTATTTAGAAAAGTCGGACTTCTCCGGTCGTAACCGCAATGTGTTTTTCGAGGTTTATGGCTGCCAAATGAATGTCAACGACACTGAGATAGTTTGGGCTATTCTTAAAGAAAATGAATACCGAAAGTGCGAAGATCCCAAAGATGCCGATGTAATTTTACTCATCACATGTGCTATTCGCGATGGTGCAGAGCAGAAGATTTGGAATAGATTAAAACACCTTAATGCATTGAAGTCAAAGAGATCGAAAAAGGAAGCTCCTCTACAAATAGCTGTTCTGGGCTGTATGGCCGAACGATTGAAAACTAAATTGTTGGAAAAAGAGCAATGGGTAGATGTTGTTGCCGGCCCCGATAGCTATAAGGATCTTCCGAGACTCTTGTCTTTAACCAGTCATTATGGCCAGTCGGCTGTCAATGTCATTCTGTCAGCAGATGAGACTTATGCGGATATTATGCCAGTGAGACTCAACACCGAAGCGCCAACTTCGTTTGTCTCGATTATGCGTGGTTGTGATAACATGTGTACCTACTGCATTGTACCCTTTACGAGAGGTCGTGAGAGATCAAGACCTATGAACTCAATTCTTGAAGAAATCAAGAAACTCGAACAAAATGGCATCAAGGAAGTAACCCTGCTGGGTCAGAATGTTAACAGTTACCGAGATGTTTCCCAATCTTCCGCTTTAGATGAACAACAAAACCTAGTTCCCGGATTCAAAACTGTTTATAAACCAAAACTGGGTGGATTGCGTTTTGGAGAATTGCTACAGCAAGTGGCGGAGGCCGTGCCTGATCTACGCATTCGATTCACATCGCCACATCCGAAAGATTTTCCTGACAGCGTTCTCGAGGCGATTAAGAAATTCCCGAACGTTTGTGAAAATATTCACTTGCCCGCACAGTCCGGAAATTCGAATGTTCTGGAGCGAATGCGCCGAGGATACACACGTGAAGCTTATATTGACCTTGTAAAGCACATACGATCAACACTGCCCAATGTAGCGCTATCCAGTGACTTCATATGTGGGTTCTGTGGAGAAACTGATGCCGAGTTCGAGGATACCATCACTTTGATAGAACAAATTAAATACAACGTAGCATATGTGTTCGCCTATAGTATGCGCGAAAAGACCACCGCACACCGAAAATTTGTTGATGATGTTCCACAAGAAATTAAAATTGAACGCGTGCAGAGAATGATGAATGCTTACCGAAAGGGATCGGCTGAGTTACATTCCCGCATGATCGGCCAAAATCAATTGATTTTGATTGAAGCGAAAAGCAAACGCTCCAACAGTGAATGGTTCGGACGAAATGATGCAAATATAAAGGTCATCATAAAGGATTGTGATCTGCCTGTGAGTCCTTCGGGAGATGAAGTCAAAAAGCCAATAGCTTCTGGTGATTTTATTGCAGTCAAAATTGTTGACTCAAATTCTCAAGTTTTGAAAGGAGTTCCGCTGCACCATTCAACGATACAAAAGTACCATGAAAGGTATAATACAAATTGAACTAGTCGTATCACTTATAATAACCGTAAAATAAAATAAAAACAAAGAAAGAGTTATTTTGTGTTTTATTGATGCAAGAATATTATAATTAACTGGGGGTTGATTTTATGAATAAAAGATTGGTTTTTACCTAACTGTTTTAATTTTGGTGGGGCAATACCCCCATTTATTATGCTTAATACAAGCTAATTCTAAATCTAACTTAAATATAACTCTTAAATCTAGGATTGGATTAAATTGGAAGGATGATTAAGACGGAGTTCCAGGCAGGGTGAACTGAGGTTGAAGTCGAAATAGTTAATCGTAACATTAATCCTCCGAAGCATACGAGTAATGGGTTTGTTGGAGCCATAAGATGTACGTTGGGTAGGCAGATTTACCTTAACAATACACAACGTAAAAGTTGGATTTTTAATCCAGATTTTTTTGAAAGAGCATTTAGTTTACAAATGTGGAGAACCGATTATATTAATTGTTGAAAAGTATTTTGGTTTTTTTTTTCATAAATGATAAATTTGTATGAGTTTTGGTTGTTCATTCAGCACTTTTTATGACTCCGTACACAAAAGGTTTTCAAAACCTAAAAGTTGAAGACCTGTATTGTTCAAAATGGGAAAGTTGCGGAAACCACAATTGAAAAACGTTCTGCAATCATTACTTTTACTAAAGAAGGCAAATTGCAGAGGAACGGCCTTACAACTAAAATCGAGCATCCACTAATAGTAACACAAGCAAACGAAATAGGCGAAAACAGCACCGGAAATACTTGCCGAAATAAATACAACACGGACTTAGCCGCTGTCCTTGACAACGGTCAAACGAAGGGATTTGGAAGGTGAAAAAAGACGAACAAATTTTGCAAGTCATCACAGGCCGCCGCAATCACCGGATATAAACCCTATAGAGTTATTGTGTGGGAAGAGTTGGATAGGAGGGCCCGGGATCAATGCCCTTCATAAGTATCTGCGCTTTGAAATACATTACAGGATTGGTGAAACAATATACCATATGAAACTATTCATATGGTTGTGTGCTCGCCTGTCAATCTCATGATCACAGGTTCGATCCCTGCCGTCGTCTATGTCGCTTTAATTCCATTAAAACCTTCTAAAAATTGTCATCAATGGGTTGCTGGTTTACTCATTACATGTTGTTCAGGCATAACACTAACAACACTAATTGAGTTAAACTAGTATACCCAACAAGGATGAATACCAATAAAAATAATGTGAATTATAAGTGACATAGAAATAAGACACGGTATTTCTCCGCTTTAGTTCAGCCGCCATCCCTGGAGATATACAAATCTAAGACAACCACCTTCAGTCTCAGAACATCGTGCCACACATTTTTCCTATCCTTCTTTCTCTTCATTAACTTCACACCCGCGCTGTGTTGAAACATTTAAAGGGTAATAATAATCCCTTGAGCGCGGGTAGATTATAAAAAAAAATCTAGAATTGTAATAAATTTCTATTTGTTAGCAATGAAATGAAAATACATATAATCCTTATTTTGGTTTTAAATATGTTTCTCATAAATTTTACATACTTATTTTTCCTTCGAAAAACGAGGGGTGGGCTCAAACTTTTGGCCTGCAATGTATGTATTTTCAAAGGGCTCGCAATATAAGTTGTTTACATAATTTGCGACTTCAAGCTTAGTTTCATCCATAAAATCAGAACAAAGACAAAAAGTTTAAAAAAATGTCACAGAACACAGACATGAAAAGAAGAAATTTATTATGGGCTTTTTTTACGTTTTATTCCATATCTTCTATTGGGGCAAAAGTCAAGCAGGTCTGAAAGTAGGGCAAGCTTGAGGAATGTCATACCAATAAAATCCCAAAAAGTTTGACTTCTGCCCCAAATATTTGTTTACGATTTTCTAAAATGTAGAGTAGAAAAATTATTGTTTTTTTATATATTTATTTAAAAAAATCGATGAATATTATTCAACTTCTGATAGCTAATTCTTATTATAAAGTCGTTTTTAATTTTTTTCGGTATTTTTTTTTATCAAAAAAATTTTCATCTCAAATTTGCATGTTATAGTCCATCTTTTATCTTTTCAACACAATCTCACCACTGCTTTTTTACAGTTTGTAGCTCTATTTTTAAAATTATATAATAGATTAAGTTGGATTTAAAATTATCAGTTAACAGTATTTTTAGTTTAAGAAATTAAGGATATTGCTAGAGCAACCCGAAAATCAATCAAAAATGTTCCATTCCATTCCTACTAGCTTTGGAATTGAGTTTTCTATTATGCCATGATATTCAAGCGTTGCGTTATTCAAGAGTTTGCAAAATTTAGACAGCTAATAAAATATGCTTTCTATTTTATTCACAATTCTGATGCTTAAAACAGCAGTCAGATTATAAATTAGCATTTATATTTAAGAAATAACCCGTAATTTTACTTGGCCTTTAACTTTTTGAAACTTTTCTCATTTTGCACTTTGCAACTTCTTGCCCAAAAAATGTTCAATGCTCAAGAAAAAAAACTGTTTAAAATTTATTTTACAAGCAAACAAAAAGTTCTTAGATGTTGAATCATTGATAAAAAAAATAAGTTTGTGCAGTCCAAGTCACACCATCAATTTAAAATTAGCTTTATTATTATTATTATTATACTTTATTGAACAATAATATAATTACAAAATTCAATAAATATTTTCAGAGCACTAGCTACCAGGGCCTTCAGCTCGTTTGGAGAAAACTTAAGTTAAATATGTATATTCAGTCTTGTAATAATTTCATTCACAAATTTTATATTATGTACTTGGTATTATTACGGTTAATAGTTCTTTGAGAGGTTTTTTTGCTATGGATAAGGAGGTTGAGTTGATATGCGAACATTGAAGGATATGGGAAATGTTCAAAGTTGGGCACTGGTCGCAGAAATTACAAAGGGGTGCTGGTTCTTTGGTGATCAGGTGTTTGTGGGTGGCATTTGTATGAGCCAAAATTAGCTTTAAAACACTTTAAATACCAGTTCATAATAAAACGAGGATCGTTCACACCGAATGAAAAACGTATTTTTTCTTCTGAAAAAAGTTGGTTCATTCAAAATTTTTCGTTCAAAAACTACACTTCATCCGCTGGACGACCCGCACTTGATTTTGCCAATAGTATTGAGCAGACAAAACGAAAGCGCACTGCAGAGTTACTAATTAATGTTCCAACACCTAAATTTGTTTTTTGCAGCTCAACTGAGCTTTAGAGCATCCGGACAGAAACAAGAAGCTGATTTCGTCAAAGAAGCAACATCATCCCCAGAATTCTTAAACAAATTACAAAGTTGTAATAAGTTCAAAAAAATGTCTAAATGATGGTGGAAGCTAAATTGTCACATCAGTACAATGTCATAAGGAATTATGCAAAAAATATATTTCCTTCATAACATAATCATATGAATTGTCAATTAACAACACTTGTTTTACTCAAAAGTCAAACATTACTTTTTCCAAATTTTCGTTGTCTTCAATACGAATTCGAATCTACGAAATATTCTTATCTAAAAGTGTAAGAAGCCCATAATATGACTTTTTTTTGTTCAAATAAACTGGCAACTATCTTTAAAAAACTTATATTCATTCAGATCATATTATTTGAATTTTGAAGGGACAGACAAACTACTTTTAAGTGCTTTCCAGATACTCCTAGAGACTACAAAAATTATCCCTAAATTTAATTTTTGTATTGTATTGCATTTTATTGTAGATCAAGGATATCAGTTATTGTCTGCAAACATGGCCCAAAGTGTATTGTTACACGAGATCTTAAAATCTGCCACAAAAATATTGAAGAGAATGGGATCGAACACTGATCCTTGGACAATTCCACAACGAATGTCCAGGTTATCCGAATTGCAATTTCTAATAAATACAGAAAAATATCTGCATTTCAAGAAACTTTGGACCATTTTAACCAAAAATAGAGGAAACGAAAACATTTTCATTTTATGTAAAAGACTTTCATGTCACACAGTGGCAAACGCCTTTTCGATGTCCAGTAAAACCACCCCTGTAGACATTTTAGAAGTGAAGCTTTGTTTTATATGGTCTTTTATTCTAACAACTTGTTGATTTGTACTGTGTCCTGGTCGTCGGAAACCAAATTGTTGTTTTGTCGAAATTTTAAATTCTGTTACATACAGTTGCGGTCAAAATATTAGTGTAAATAAAATCATTGGTAAGTCTCTGAATTTTCATGTTTTTGTGGAGAAATATTCTGTAATTAGACGAGTCAAGGATTGTCTTATATGGTGGAAAAGGATCTCGTCAATATGAAAGAAGGCCTCTAAATACAGAATAGGTATAATCCAGGATTCACAGCCAAGACAATAAAACATGATCCAGCATAATGGTTTAGGCATGTTTTTCCTTCTATGGTTTTGGTCCAATATACCGGAATAAAGGCATTGTGGATCATGGAGTAAGTTATGTTCCCATATGGTGAAGATGAAATGCCACTGAAATGGGTCTTTCAACAAGACAACTACCCAAAGCATATAAGTAAACTTGCGAAGCAGTGGTTTTAAGAAACGAGGGTTAATGTCATGGAGTGACCTGCGCAATTCCCAGACTTTAACCCTATAGAAAATCTTTAGTGCCATGTCAAGAATTATGTTGCTAGTTGTAAGCCAACTACTAACATAGCCCTTTGGGAAGCTATATGGCAGTCTTGCGAGGTCAATGTGGAAATATGTGAATATCTTATTAATTTGATGCAACGTAGTTGTGCTGCTTTTATTTCTAACAAGCGATATGCAAATAAATATTAATTTAAGGTTCAAACACTCGACCATAAATTATGGTAGAAATTGTCTATTAACTTTCTCTTTTGTAATATTTATAGGTGGATTTTGAATGTGCTACTATTTTTTTGACCGCTGTTTTTCGATGTGTATTTTGTATTTATTTTCATTGAAAAACATTAGCATTATAAAACATAGATAGTTTTTTTAAGAAATACTTAGTACAGTGTGGGTAAACAAACAAAATTGAAAAATACTAACAATTAAGTTTAAAAATTAAAGAACAATTTAAATATTAAGCGAAAAACTAATTATTTATATATTTAAGAATCAATTTACATATTTAGCAGTTGCTGATCCTCCTCAATACGGAAGGTAGAGAATTCCAGACTAGTGGCGTAGACAAAAAATTGTCGTTGAGAAACAGTATACCTAAATCTAGGGGAAATAAAAACCCTCCTTCTATCCGACTGCGAGAAGACTAGTTTTTCGTACAGATATTGAGATTTTTCAGCTTGCATCAGATTAAATAAAAATATTGGTACTTTAGTATCTAAATAGTCTTCAAGGCGCATGTTGAAGATATTGTTTGCAAATCGTGAAATATGATCAAACCTGCGAAGCCCTTACACAAACCGAACAGCATTATTAGAAGCTACACGTAACTTTCGTTCACTCACGCTATCTAATTTGCAGAAAATTAATGATCCAGGAAACAGTATCGGTAGTAGAAAAGTTTTGACCAGTGTTATTTTAACTTTTATTGGTAGGCAGCTGCCAGCAGCATAGAGAGAACGAAGGTCACCATACGTTTTCCCCAATGCATATGAAACATTTTTTTTTTTTTTATAATCTACCCGCGCTCAAGGGATTATGATTACCCTTTAAATGGTTCAACACAGCGCGGGCGTGAAGTTAATGAAGAGAAAGAAGGATAGGAAACATGATGATCCCAAGTAAGTGTTTGGTTGAATTTTATACTCAGATTTTTTGCGGATGTTACGTAATCCACCGTCGAATTACCCAGAACTACTTGGGGCAGACAAGATGTTTCAATAATATTTTAGCTGACAACGATGGCTTTTCATTTTTTGGGTCTGAAATTAAAAGCCTACAAAAAAATAATTTGAAAATCGGGACTATTTATTTCTTTAAAATTAGTAGATTAATTTTTTTTAGTTTTTGTTGTGTCAAAAGATTCACTACTATTATTTTGACCGCATTTGTATATGGTTTATCAAATATGTAGTTTTCTTTATTATTTTTTCAAAAAATTATCCAATGTTACTGACGAGACTAATTGGTCGATAGTTAATGGGTCTGTCTTAGGCTTTCCAGGTTAGGTATAACAATTACTTTTGGATTTTTCCACTGACTTGGAAAGTAGTTTAAAGTAAGACAGGCATTAAATATAAAAGTTTAAAGAATATATACATTTATTTATTTATTTATTTATTTAACATTTGAAAAATAAATAAATTTGGTGCAGCTATTTTTTTTACGAAAGAGTGTGATCTCAACGTTTTTTAAATGCCTTTCAATTGCCGCATAAATGCAATTAAGGAATCTCCCAGCTTAGAAAATCTTTGGACACTAATCCGCCCTATCACAAATTCCATCGTAATCGGAAACTTGTTACGAATTCCAAAAATATATATCATAGAATCTATCGTAGTGGAAAATCTCATACAAATTGACCCTACGAACGGATTTTGTTTGAATCGAACAGAACAAAAATTTGCTAGTTTTCGTTTTTCAATAAATTATTTTTGTGTTATTTAATCGTTGTTTTATTTAACTTCTTTCAAGGCAAGTCAAAAAGATAAAAACAATATTGTTTCTAGCATTAAATCTCCGCTTAATGGAATTTTTAAATCCGCTTAAGTGAAATTTTTTGTTCACTTATCCGAACTCCGCTCAAGTGAAATTATTTTTCACTTAAGCGGGGTTCGTTTAAGTGAAAAACCCGCTTAAGTGAAAGAGACTGTGACATTTTGCCGTTTCTCTAAGCGGATTTTACTGTATCCCAAATACATATGTACATAGCTTTTCTTTAACCCAAATGCAGGTAGGACAAAATCAATTCCCAACTTTTTTTTTAGTATTTTCTCTATCTCTTGTCGTCGTGATATACACGTGGAACAAAATAATGGGGAGAGTACGATAACTTGGCCGCCAAGATTTGATGACGGATTTTTGTAGAGGGGTCAAAAACAAGCACTTTTTACTATGGGAGGAGGGGGTCTATCTCCCCCCGTTTAGGAAGTAGGGGCACTTTTAGAAAAAATGGTTTAAATTGAAAAAAAAAATATTCAAAAACAACGGTAACACTTACAATTAAGTGCTATACTGCGTTTGAAAGCCAGAAGATTGTTCTATAATCCTGCATTTAAGTTAAATTACTCATAACAATGGTTTTTGAGAAATTCGCATTTAAAGTCCAAATTTTGATAAAAAACGTGAAAAAAAAAGTTTAGACCTATTGTTTTCAAAATTGTGAAATAAAATTGTAAATTAGCTTATATGTGTTTCATGTATCTATCAGTTCTTAATCGAACACAAAAAACCGCATGGTTTTATGTCTTCTAGTTTTTGAGAAAATCGAAAATTACCAAAACTGCTTTTTTTGATTTTTAGAGAAAAAAAACACTTCACTCTTACAAAAGTTGAATAACGAATGACCTTGGTAAACAATAACTTGTACCACATTTTCATTAACGAACAAAAAACAACGGTACAAATTGGAATGTTAACTTTTTTTTATCTAAGTTGGTATACTTTGAACATTTCAGTTGCTTTATATAAATTGGTATGTAAGACACAAACATAGATACATATTAAGAAATTATATATATTTGCTGCAGTCGAGCAGTAGTGCATTACATGTGAATTTTTCATAATGTACTTTAATTTTTGAAAATTGTAAGTTTGGAACTTTGGGCTACTTATATAAATATATGTATTTAGTGGACATTGGATAAATAGAATAAATTTGAATTTTTTTAAATACAGATTCTGTGAATGCAAAAGAAACTTTGCATGCACCCAACCTCGCACCTACCCCAAATCTTATAGTGTGTCAAGCAGGCGGGTTGCATACATACTTTACTGTTTATATATTGTAATGTTGGAAGCTAGCACTGATTTATTTATGTAAGGAAGCAAAAAATAAACATTTTATAGAAAAGTAGTTTTAGTTATTTTCGATTTTCTCAAAAACAAGAAGACATAGAAACATGCGGATTTTTGTGTTCGATTAAGAACTGATAGATACATGAAACACATATAAGCTAATTTACAATTTCATTTCACAATTTTGAAAACAATCGGTCTAAACTTTTTTTTTCACGTTTTTTATCAAAATTTGGACTTTAAAAGCGAATTTGTCAAAAACCATTGACATGAGTAATTTAATTTAAATGCAGGATTATAGAACAATCTTCTGGCTTTCAAACGCAGTATAGCACTTAATTGTAAGTGTTGCCGTTGTTTTTGAATATTTTTTTTTCAATTTAAACCATTTTTTCTAAAAGTGCCCCTACCTCCTAAACGAGAGGAGATAGACCCCCCCTCCCATAGTAAAAAGTGCTTGTTTTTGACCCCTCTACAAAAATCCGTCATCAAATCTTGGCGGCCAAGTTATCGTACTCGTGCCAAAATAATTCTACATAAAAGATTTTGAAATCGGTGTTAGACGGTCGTATAAGATTTAGATGTTGTCCTGAAATAACTTTGGGGGATTAGCCTTATAGTTACAATTTGTTCAAAGTGAGCTATAGATTTTCTTGCTTATTACAGTATAACTAGACACAAAGTCTAATAAGAATTCAATTAATTTAAAGGATAAAATTTGCGATCTGTTGAATGAGCATTATTAAACCCAAACAATTAAATTTCTTTTAAATATGAATATTTTTTATATAAGGACAATTAACCAATTCGAATGTACTTACTTGAAAACAAATGAGACTGCCTGCAGTTCAATCAATGTTCCATAAGTTTTTGGCTTCGACATATCATCAATATACTCGTCGAGATCTTTTTCCACTTGCTGCAAAAAAAAGCTCTTTAATTTCTTGTCAAAATGTGTATTTCAAATTTCAACTCACTGATTCAAAATATGATCGATGTTTTCTCATATAACTAACGCATTTCTTCCGAATAGTAAGATGGTATTGCTGGGTGTCGTACACTTGCTCCGAAATGGTTCTAAACAGACAAGATGCATCTCTGGCTGTATGTTTGCGGTAGAAGTTGTTCTCTTCCAAATACTGATCGAAGGGATCAGGAGCTTGCCGACTTCCAGAAGTAAAGGGACGCTGCATCTCGATATAATTGCCTTTTCTCTCCTAATTACTCACTCTGTAGAGGAATAGAAATGAAATAAAAACTTTTATCAATATTCAACAAAAATAAAACAACATCTTTACGGCAACGGCAACTGTACACTTTACACATTGACAAGCTAAATTTACAGTTGGGTTTCGTTTGCACAAGAAATTGTTGAGAGAAAATAACACAACTCACATACACACACACACAACACAAAATAGGGTTCACGGCCGACTTATAGAAATAACTGTAAAAATTGTCTGGTTTTTTTCTGAATAGATAAAAATTAATTCTTTTTTGTACTTACTTTTTTCAGTCTTAAGTTTTCACTTTAGTTAATCAGAAAATAGTTGAGGAGTAAGGAAACAATTGAAAAAAAAACAGTCTCCTTATTTAAATAACAATTTGTTTTTTACGATCAACGATAGTTTTGTTTTTATTTTATGATAAAATTGTTTGGTCTTTTTTTTTTTTGCGAAAAGCAAAAATATAGTTTAACTGTTAAGTCTAATATGGATAACCTATTGCTTATACTTTTTGAATGCAATGAAATTGAAAATGCAAATTAATTGCAATTTGAAAAAAGCTAGAGCAAACAAAATGAACTTACAAGAAAACATATTCTCTATTGCGACTAAAGCGCCATATATAACAATAAAAAAGGGATAAATTGAAATCATTCACAATAGGAAGGCAACAAAATAAATAAATTTGATTTGAATTTTTCCCTAGACTGCTTTTAAACGATGCAACATCATACATCACCTTGTGGCTTTGTAGCTCGTCCCCGTTTGCGTGCTAGACTGCTACAGCCTTATTTATTAGAATTCGCTGAACGCGTGAATAGTTATGCACTGCATAAGGACGTATTCATCCACTATGCAAATTCATATTTATAAAACATATGCCTACCCTGCATAGTTATAATGAGCTTGTTTCAAATAAAGTACAAAAAAGTAGGAATCTATTACATTTAGCCTTCATAACACTCAGCTGTTTGTCAAAAAAAAAAAAAAAACATCCTGTCTGTCTATAGAATTTAATAAACAAAAATGGAACTACCAGAAGCTAATAGAATTCGAACAATTAACTTTGATTCATCAAATAAGGTATGTAATTATCTCTAGCACATACTGGAAATCAAATTGTTATTCGTTTTATCCTAGCTGGAATACTGCTCAGACAAGTTATTGAGGATAAAATTCAATAATGCAGAATACACACTAACACACCGGATGAAGAAGGATCCGTGGAGAGAGATCACCAACAAGTATATTTATCTATTTAATTCTAAACAATTTTCAATTCAATTTGTTTTTAATATATTAGTATAACATTTTAGTTTCAATAAATAAAAACAACAAAGCTTTTGTTTCAATATCAAGTAAAAGTAATTTTATTTTGTTGATAATCTTTATAATTCAATGTGATGTCAAAGTGAATGTGACAGACCAATACTAAAATGTCCTTATTTAGGCACTATTCAACCTCCAAACGCGTTTAGCTTAAAATGCTTCTATTAAACGTCACATAAGTGTTATAAATAAAGATTTTGCGTTTAGAGGTATTATAAGGGTTGCATAGCCTTATGTACTTGATCTTACTGCGGATGTTGTATTTGTTTTTCATATAAAATCCTACTGTACTATGGATAACTTTACCAAAAAAACACGGCTAATTTCTATTTGGCGTTAGGTCAGTGGTTCTAATGATGTATTATATATAAAAAAATCTAAGAAATAAATCCTATGCAAATTTTAAAAAATCAAAGAGTTTGGATGACAAAATAATATTTTGTAAACTTCGAAAGGAATTCATTATTATAATTAAATTCTCGCACATAAATTATGTAATGAATGTTGAATGTAACTTAAATAATGACCCGAAACAATTCTGGTTCTTTATTAATTCAACACGGAAATCTCTTGGGGTTCCCAGTTCTATGCATTTTAAAGGTGAAGAATCTACTTTCTAATTCGCAGCTAAACCTTGTCATACCTTGTGGAAATCCTCCGAAGGTTGATATAAGTTCAATACAATTAGATTTTTTTGTTGTTTGAAAAGGCTTACAAGGTCTTAAACCAAATGCCAACCTGGTGATGATGGAGTATTCCTGCCCTTATCATAAAAAGATGTGCAAATCAGCTTTGCCTCTCTCTGCTAATTATTTTCAATCAGTCGATGCCATCCGGAATATTTTTGGACGAATAGAAATCTTCTTTTTTGATCCCAATTTTTAAATCAGGCTCAAAAAACAATGTTGAAAATTATAGGGGAATATGCAAGTTATCAGCAATTCCTAAGCTTTTAGATAGTTCAGTAAAAAAAATAAGCTTGATTTTCTGGTGAAAGAACATAATTATATGTAAGTACTGCCCAACCTGGATTTGTCTTGGGAAGATCAACTATATATAATTTAGAACATTTATCTTCCTTTGTTGTGGATACTATTAAAAACCTATGCTACTTATACCTTAGGATTTCAGCCAAAATAAAACTTGATTAATTTGGCTCCAGGCCAATTAAGTGTACATAAAGTGTAACTCAAGGCAGTCATCTTGGTCCGTTGCTGGATCTCAAGATAGTTTTTTAAGTAGCGAGCGATGATTACAGTTTGTATACGAGTTTCCGAACTCTTTATACTGTTATCGTAGTTTTTCGACCGATATTTACCGAAATTCTCGTTTATCGGCAACATCGTTTTGCTCAATTGGCTATTTTAATAGAACACTGTTTATAAAAATAGGGATTCAAATGTTTCTGTTATACTTTTATCACCTATCATTTTTAAAGCAAGTATTGAAAAATCTCTTGCATTAACGATATGACACAACAGTGTGATGTGTCTAAGGGTGATAATAAACTTATCCGTATTTATCCAGGGTCAGAGGTAAGAAACAAGTTTAGAGTGGGTGGCGTATTTAAGTGTAACAAGGAATTAGAGTAGGCTCGTAAACAAGGTGAGTCAATTTCTGTATATAACGAAACAATCTCGACATAATCTTCCTTAGCGTGCTTGCCTGACCAGTATAGCGCAGCCACTAAGAATTGAGTACATTGAAATCACCCGTAACAACGATTTTACTGTGAGACAAATAGATTAATAATTAATAAAATGAGAAACAATTATTTGGATAACGTAGAACAACGCATCGAATTCGTTAGAAGTTCAGTTACTATTCAAACTGGAGCTGCGATACATAAACCATCGACAAAATTAATCACCCTATCGGATGATGTTATAATTTTTGCAAATGGTGTCGTACGTCAATCATATTTGACATTTCGTCGCTGTAGATCGAATACCTCGTAACCCAGAAAAGTCGATTTTTCAGGAGAGACAAAAAACTTATTATCAAATCAATGAGAGGCAATAAGAGACGTGTTGTTAATTATGCGCGTGGCTCTGCAATTATAGTTTTTAGGTTCACAGGATATTTTTCATTAGATCCGGAATTCCTTTCACAATATAATTGCATCATTACCCAAAAATCGATTTTTCTACTCTACAGCGACGATTTGTGAACAAGACAGCTGCAGTATACAAACAGACAAGCTTTAATCCGCAAGAGCGTGGAACTATTGTTTAGATTTTTTTTTACCAATATCGGTCGTTGGTATTAGCCCAGCGTGAATTTCGACGTCGATTTCCTAATCGTGTCGCGCCAAATGGGCAAACATTCTGGCGCTTAGCAAATGGACAGGAACCAAAGGAGACCAAGCAGGACGTGACAGCCACTGAAAACGAAGATACATCAACCAAACGACGGGTCACACAATTTGACATTACCATTACCAGACGGGACCCTACAGAGAATTTTAGTGAAAAACGGCGCATTTTCACTTAAGCGGTTACGTCAATAAGCAAAATCTTTGTTTCTGGGGTATTGAAAATCAGCGTGTGACGCACGAAAAGCCATTACATCCACTCAAAGCCACTGTGTGGTGCGGCGTTCACCTGGGAGGAGTGGTTGGACTGTATTTTTTTGAGGACGCTATCAGCAATACGGTCACTGTTACTGGTAAACAGGGTTGCGAGTTTTTGAATTAAAAATACATTAAGTCATAAGATAAAAATATTTAATTCATATTCATTCATATTTAATTAAAAAAATTTAAGTCATGAGCTAGTAAGTGACTTATGAATTTAAAAAAAAAATAATTCACAACCTACTAAGTGACTTATGAATAAAAAAAATTTAAGTCATAAGCCAGTTGGTAGATTGGAAATGCTTAAGCTTGTTTTGACTACATAATTATTTAATTATTAACTGAATTAATTTTTTTAATTCATAAGTCACTAAGAAGCTTAGGATTTAAATTTTTTTAATTTATAAGTAACCAACTGGCTTATGAATTAATTTTTTTTAGTTCATAAGTCAGTAACTAGCTGCTGAATTACATTTTTTTAATTCATTAGTCACCCACTAGCTTGTGAATTAAAGCCAAGCTAAAAGTGACTAAAGCTTTTGCAACCCTGCTGGTAAATGCTACATAGAGTAGGTCTTGGTGAACAAGTGGTTGCAACAAGACAGTGCAACCGTACACACAGCATCATCAACAGTCGATATTGTGAAGGAAGTGTTTCTTTGTCACGTAATTTACCGTTTTGGCGATTTGGAACGGCCAGCAAGATCGCTCGATTTAACCATTCCAGACTTATTTCTTTGGGCCTACTTGAAGTTGCGGGCTTATGCTGACAAGCCACAGGCAATCATAGCCGTTAACGAGGCTATTCGACAGGAATGCGAACAGTTATCTCCGGAAATCTTGCAGAAAGTCATGGAAAATGCGATAAAACGGGCACAAATGTATATCAACACTAGCGGCATCAACTTGACGGATATCATCTATTCCACTCAACAGACAAAATTGTAAAAGTCCAAAAAAAGATTTTCATCACTCAAAACCATTTTTTTTTATTAAGTAAAAAAGTAATTCAAGCACAAAACTGTATGATCAATTTTGCGCCACCTTGTATGAATGATGCTCTTAATGAATATGAAAAATACTTATTTGTTCCATGACTTATTTAAACAAAATAGTAAATTCAGTCATGTATCCAGTTTATCTACATAATTTCAAAAAATGTAATATTGACTTCAAATACTGTTTATTTACCACATTTATAATAAAACTTAAAAATTTCAATTGACAACTTGTGATACTGTTTTGATTTTTCAACCTAAGATTACCAGTTATTGATATCTCCTCACTCAGCTGTTCTGGAGTTAACAGACTGATGACCAATGCTTGCAGCAACCTTTGAAGATTCAAATAATCAGATTAATTAAAACCCATATAGTCCATTTAATGCTAATTCTAAACACGTCACTGGTCACTTACGAATATGTTCATACATATATAATATGTATAGCATCAATATAACAACACGTATGCAAATGACATTAAGTTGCACATGCATTGTCCAGCTTCAATCTAATTTTCCACATCTCCAATGACACTATTCCAACGACACACAAAACCATTCACAGATTCCAAAAATATCCATACCAAATGCTTCGCTCCTCTATAATGTCAAACGACTGTCTTATCAATTAAAAACTGTGTTCAAGTTGCTAAAAAAAAAAGAAAAGGGTATCGATGGTCCATTTGCCCGACTGGACCGGCATAGTGCGCGCGGCAGCTTGAAACCATTAATATTTCAATGTTTTCCCTATGTGTCTATGCTTTTCTATTACTTTTAATTCCTTATCAACTGTTGGCAAACGCATATTAGAAGATCACCAATAAAAAAAAATTGAAAAACAAAAAAAAATCGAACAGAATTTCTGAAATGTTTGTGAAACGGAGCTTATAAAAAGACGGTTCTCTGTTGGGACAAAGTTAGTTTAATTTTGGAATCTGGTACTCGAGATGGGGCTTCCTCCCCAAGGCGATTAGTTCGAAAAAGTTTTTCGGTTGTATTTTTTTTTTGAAAATACATATTTCTTCATGAGAAGATTGCGAAAGTTAAAAGTGATAAGATAATATTGATTTTTTTTCGAAAAAAAAATTGAGACCGTTTTGTCCCTAAGCGTGCGTTTAAATAAAAATATATTTTTCCTTATTTGGTATGGTTATTAATGCAACCTTTGATTTTAAAAAAAACGAGCACTCGTTAACGGTCATGTGCGAAGAAAACTTTTATTAGAAATCTTTAAATAGTCGGAAATTTTTAGGACACAAATTGGAGGAATATGTAACAGGACTTCAAACATGTCGGTTAAAATTTGATTCAATAGCTTCGATTATGGTTTCCCTCCGGTTGGGCAATCCCTTCTTATACCATTCAGAGTGCAAACTTTGATGACTAAAATTCGTTTACAATATCAATTAAACTCTTCAATCATCAATAAATTACATGAAAGTATGGACGGACCTACACAAAACCTTAAAATTTTCATAAAATAACGTCCTTCTTGGCAAACTATTCAAAAACTTGATACTGAGCAGATTTTTTGTTCGACTAAGTGATAATACAACAGGAAACATTATACATTAGACCTTTGGCTGACAAAAAACTATAATTAATTTCTTGGCACTGTTCAAACCACAATCAAAAATATTTCTTTTTCTAACTCAAATATAATATGAGCTGTTAAAATCGGTTCAACGATAAGAATTAAATAAAATTAAAGGCACATTCGATATTTAATCAAATTTAAAGAGTCAAAGAGATGACCTCTTGCAAGATGCGTGCACGAATATGATCTATGTTCATTTATTGGGTTGTAGAATTTAAAATAATATATACCTATACAATTTCGTCAATCCAATTCAGTTATGTAACTTTTTAATGCGGGCTAAAGAGAGATTGGTTTCTTAATTGTGTCACTAGCGACTTTTTAATACAGAAGAGATAACGTCCTTCACAAGTTTCATGTTATGGTTGGTCGTTGAAAAATTAGCAACTAGAAGAACTAGCGTCCATTGTTTACATTTTCTGTGAGTTGTATGTACATATGGCGGTTTTGAAACTCTTCTAGACTTTTCTCTTTAAGGAAGAATATAAACAAACTCATCCCCTGAATTCTATTTTTTTCATTTTCATAATTTAATTTTTTTGTAGTATTAAAATGTACAACTTTGCTAACACGTTTTCTTAATTGTTGACCGTGACATTTATGAAAACTATAGTTATCGATTTTTGCAATACAATATATCCATCCATCTGTCTAACCGTGTTATTATTTGTTACTCGATACCAAACCCAAGCATTTTTCTTAAATGAAACATACCGTGGAGGATGCTATCTGCTCTAGCTTGAAAAGTGGCTGGTGCTGATTTGACACCATAAGGCAATTGCTTGTAACGTAGAAGTCCCTTATCTGTAATTACCGTGAATTCTCAGACAAAGCTATTTGCTGGAAAGCACCTGCTAAATCCAAAATCCAAAAACACTCACAATCATAAAAACTTGACAGAATTTCATCCATCCTTGCGATGGAACAAAAAAGGGTGCAAAATTTTAAACAATTTTCTAACTTAAAAGTAGCTAACTAACTCATTTTAAATTTTTAACATTTTGTAACCAGTATCGAGCTAAGGCTAGTTTTTTAATAATTTGCTTCTAAACACACCTAAAACCATATCAGTTGGTGCATAAACCGAAGCAAACAGACCCTTTTTGTTTGTAAATGTCAAAGCTAAACATAAAATAGCTATTAGATTATTTTAACATTTATAAAATGTTAGAGAAAGTATTATGCTAAGCTCAATTAAAATGTTCAAAATCGTCATTTTATATAAGTATCATACTAAAATAGTTTTAACATCGTACTAATTCGACTTTAATTTGCGCTAATGTTTCTTGTGCACATATATTTTTATATCTCAGAGTCCAAAGTTTCTGTGATCTTAACATTCTGAATGCAATTTCTCAGCAAGATTCTTTATTTTTGCTCTGACCGAGCTGAGTTGAAAATATTTTTTTGAATTTGTTTTTATTATTTTAATTTTTGTCTATTTGACTTTTTCAAAGAAATCTTTTTCAAGTTTCTAGTCCTGCTTAGTCAAACTGATAATATAAAATTTCAGAGATCTCAGAAACGTGAACTTGTCTGAGCTATGTGGGTTATATTACGTTTTCACCAAGAGATAATCCTGGATTTATGGTAAATCCATTTTAATCCAGGATTATCTCTTGGTGAAAACTTAGTATTATAAAACGAATTATTAGATCCGTTTCTTTACTGAAAATTTTTGTAATTTGTTGGACAGTTTTTGTGAATATCAGTTCAAAGCCAATACTCAAATATTCCCAGTTTTTTTTTTTTTTTTTAAAGTTCTCCAACGAGGTAAGAAATGTGCCCTTTATGTGTTACGCGATTTTATGTTCTCATAGCTCAGAGAAAGTAGGAAATGGGAAACAATATAAATATGTGTTAAATTGGGTTTCAGTACTTTTTCTCAGTTTTGACACTTCCAAGAGATCCTTCAAAATTTGACAGTTTATGAATTTCTGTGCAACCATTAAAGGATCAGACATGTTAAAAACGTTCAAGTTGTCTGAGAGAATAGACAATCTTTCGTATCTACGTAGGAAATTTTGGTGTATAGAAATAAAATCTTGATCCGATAATGAATCACGTTTTTAGGATGACAGAATTAAAACCAAGTATTGTGTGTGTCATTCGGATAAGGTAATACGAAATAATATGAATTTGCGTTCACGTAGGATGGAACGAAAATTGGTAATAATCCCATTTTCATGGATCATTTCTTTTCGTTGTGCAAAACGTCTGGGTTCGTTTCGCAACTACTGAAAAAATGTTTTTTTTTGTGATTGAATGAAAAGTGCTTCTCACCTTAACAGAAAATTGTATTCTATTCCTGTATTTTTTTCGACCTGTAGTATCCCACTTACAAAATTTCGAACACAAACATTATTAATTCACAATTCTTTGTATAACAAAAAGGTTATGATGAATCTGACACAAATCTAGTCTTAAAAATAGAAATGTTTCGACAACGAGGACGTTTTTGATCTAAATTACAGCGACTCGAGCGTCCTCACTACGTTTTTGATATTAGCGTAATATAAATTAATAATTAATTAACATATATGTATATTAACTCGGTTTTCAAGAAAAACATACATTTAAGGACATTTTTTTTTCTTTCAACGATCTCTATGATATTCCAATGTTAATCTCTAAATCTTTATAGAAAAAAAGTTAAAATGTATTTTTAAAAAGAAATAGTGTTTCAACATAAAAAAATAAAAAAAATAAAGACTTTTAAGATGAAGAGGACATCAATAGTTCTATGTGCTGTGTTAGCAATCAGTGTTTTTATTGCAATTGCTGATAGTGCTAGTGATGGAACCAAACCAAAAAAACCTAGAAATAAAGTACGTGGTTTAAAAAGACAAAAATCCTCAAACAAACATTTCCTAAATAAGCCACAAGCGGAGGAGGCAAAACCACAGGCGGATCTTCCAAAAACTGACGAATTCGATGGACTTTTTGGTGGTGATGATGATTATAATTATGACGATGATGATCTAATTGGTAAGAAGATTTAACATACTCGATGGTTATGTTTTGTTTAAAGATAATTCACAAAAATAAATAAACTTCAAGTTTTATTTTTTAAAGGTGCAAGTTATATACATATTATATAAAAAATCTGATATTTTTGAAAAAAGTCGTTTGAATCAAAAAATAAAACTGTATCATGAACGGCAGATTTTTTACTTTAATAAGAAGGCTTTGAAAACGGATATGACTTTATACCGAGCTCATTTTTCTTGCTTTGAACTTACATAAGAAGAAAAACGCTTAAATTCGATTGATTTGACAAAATGAAATAAGATCGGGATCAAAGATGAAGTTAGTCTTTGGAGTTTTATTTCATTTTTATAATGATTCATTTGATTGAGTTAAAAACAAAATCATACACGGCCTAAATTCCTTCCCCCTTTGACAACTTGTTCAAAAACGTTTTACATAGTTTTGGTCTGTGAATTTTAGAGCGCTGTTGGCCTTACTTAAACAAACTGTTTCATGGCAACAGTAAAGAAACTTCCAAGGCAGATAGATAGGTAGCTAGGTAGCGACCACTGGCAGTCTTGCCCTGTGGCCCAATTGGCGATGAAGTGCGCCATTTTGATAACATTGTCTCCACAGCTATGACAGTGAGTTTTGTGAGGAATGCCTTGATTCGCTGCATGATCTCCTATTGGCCAAAGTCCGCTACAGGTAGCTACGATCCTGGCTATATCTTGCTTTGGAATTTACTTTCGGGATTTATTATAAGTGGGCCAAATCTTTCTAGATGTAATGCAGTTAGTTAAACTGCTCCACCTACAGTTTGATTCACTAAGAAAAATTGAGAGAATATTGCCCTTCATAACTCCGAGTGGAATGTTGAGTTATGAAGGGGTGATCCTTGTCAAGAGTGACATTGTGGTTAATATTTAGGCATTCCTGGACCAATTTGAAGGGAGATGTACTAGAATTAATGGCTTTAACAGCCGCGTGACTGTCTGGGATAATAGCCGTGTTCTGGTTCTGGTTTGAATACTTTTTTGATAACCAGGGGCCAAATTACCGCTTCAGTGACCGAGTGAGTGAGTCCCATCAGTGATCGAATGAAAATGTCAAATTAAGGTAATCGATTGCTCGATGACGTAAGCGGTAATGCCAAACTCACATAATTCAGTCACGTATTACCCGAAAACTGATGCGCTAATTTTGCTCCAATAATTCAGCTTGAAAAACACTAGAAAAGCTGGGTAGCTTTAACGACCTAGATACATCCAAAGTCACAGAGAAGATTCCTGAACCAACACCACACTTCATCTTTGAGCCATCAGTAAAGATAGTTGTGTCAAAGTCTGTCTTCAAAGTACATGATTTTTTTTTTAAACAAAACTTTCTATATAGGACATTTATACGTCAATACAATTATTTTATGACTCCGATAAGATTCTCGATTCTCATGTGGTATGGTCATTCTGTAGAACCAGGTCATGCATGAATATATTATTTAGAATTTTGCAGTGTTTGTCTAAACATTAGAAGCAGTTTACCTGAAAAAGGTTGTTTTAAACAATTTTTGCATGCAGGCTGGCTAATGAACCATTTTATTACATCCGGTTTATTTAAATTAACTTATAGTTTGCGGTTTCAAGGCATGTGGCCTATAATCCAATGCTGGATCTGAAGTTCTCCAAATGTTTAATATCTTTAAGCAGATCCCACAATAACGATTTCCGCATTAGCTGCATGGACGTCCTGCTTTATCCCAAAGACGTAGACTCCATTTGGGAGATTTCTAATACAATTATCTGAGTGATCTTGCAATTATAGATATAGACAATCTAGTTCACTGCAGCTGATTTAACAATTAGGAAAAAGCTTCCAAGATTAAATGTGATATCACAAAAGACCCAACTCATGGTCTTAGTTTGTCGGCCCTCCTGCTGACAGCCGTGTTAAACTGTCCTAACATAAAACCTGTAGCATTTGCACGGTGTTCCAACAACCAACAAAAATCTGTTCGACCACAAAATTTCTAAAAGAGACAGTCCTAAATTTAATTTCATGTCCCATTTAATAAAGATTCTTAAAGTATACTTATACTTAGTGAAAAATGGAACCTTAAAGATACATTTTGTATGAAGGTAAAGCTTTCAGTTTTTTTTTCAACATCGGTGATTTGCTAAAGGATCGCCCCTTTTACAAAATATATGAGGCTGTATAGTTCGGTATGGAGCGATTCAGCCCGGTGTTTTAATAACAGTCTGGTTAAAAATATAAAGGGAACTTTAAATAAACTCAAACACAGAATTGTAGATAAAATAATTCTTAAGTCCATATTTCCTCCACCTTGAAGGGTTATTGCAGTGTAAAATGTTCCTTAAAAAAAATGTTAAAAAAAAAACTTCAAAACATTCTTGAAAATTCCATAAACACCCTATGTTCCGAAAATGGTTCACTTTTCAATTGAATCTATTAACAATATTATCGACAAAATTGCCTCATAGATTTGTTGCAGTTTTTAATTTGTAATTAAAATATTTCCATACATTTTCTCGCATAGAATCATATTTTCTATTTAATAAAATTGAAATTTATGAAGTGAGAAAATTGTCGCCACTATCTATCTTTATTTAAATAAACAATGCCGGCTGCACAATTAAAGCGTTTTTTCTTTATTTATTCAAACATGCAAAATAATTATTGATTCATTTAACTAGTTAGTTGATTGCCCTACTCGTATACATACATTCAAGCAATGGTAATAAAATCTGGAAACATGATGATGATGTGATCGTCATCGAGGTTGCTCAGAAATTTAAGGGTAGGTCAATAACGCAATCGTAAAGTTGCTGTGCGTCTAATTATTTTTGCTTGATAGACTATTTATGGTGCTATGACTAAAGACCACATGAGTTGATTGAAAAATTCGATAGCTGGATGCTATCTTCTGAAATTCTCTTTGGAAGAATTCGATGGAGGAAACAAACATACTTTATAACAAATTACTTCAGTATAGCAGTTTAGTCATTAGGGGGGTTCACATTCTCAAATATGTTTTGACAAATGCGGTTTGATTGACTCGAATTTGAAAATGTGGACGCTTCATCAAACGGATTATCAAACATGCTTTATGATATCAAAATATTTTGATATTTTGACTTGTCAAGCCACAAGCAAATTTCATTTTCAATGAAGTTCTCGAGCTGTGCATATCGTAAGAAAATATTTCAAAATGAGTCATATGTATATGCAATAGCGGTAATTCAGGTGGATTTTATTAGATTAATATAAGTTTTCTGCAGACTTTAAAATATAAAAATGGTAGTAAAATTCATCTATGCTCTGAGTTTGTCCGTAAGAAGATTTAAGGTAAGAATTCTAACGAGAAGTGATGTTTGACGAATGTGATCGCAAATTGTTTCAGTCCGTTATATATTCATCAAACCATATTTATCAAACATATTTGAGAATGTGACCCCCCCTAATTGAAAGAGAGAAGATAAAAAGTTATAATTATAGTTTATATCAGTTTAGTGTGATCAGGACGTGGGATTTTGTTAGTTTTTATTGTAAAATGTGTGAAATTATATGTAAAATCTGTTGGGATCTTAGCTGATTGCAATGGATTTTTTTTAAGATTTCTAATAATATTGAAAATAAAACGATACGGATCTTACTGACAGGAGTGTTATAAGCCCGTCTCTTTTTATCCTTGGGTTTGGAAATTTTAAATTATGTCTTGTCTTTTTTCTTTACACTATAGTAGCTTACACTACCTTACCATAAAAAGCCATCTACTCGCCAGTGTAATAACTAATTTTTGGATCTTTGAAATAGATCCCGATAGAAAACAGGATCCCAAATTATTTTTGTAATACATGTTAAAACTTAATCCAGATCCGGATCCAGATAGATTTGTGAATAATAAAACGCACCTATTGAAATTGTTTATGAAAATGGGGTCTTCTGATCGAGTAAAATCTCCCTCGGTTCGACCATTTTACGGTCGCCATACAGACAGGTTCCAACAATCTAGTGATGTCCAAATGAAAACGAATTTCCAAATCGAGTAAATTTTTTTCATTGTTTCACATTTCACCCGCTTTCATAATTTCGAAATCCTTTCGAAATTGAAATTGATAACAGCTGTTATCTGTCACTTCTCAGTTGGCAAATACTAAACTATTTTGTTTGTCAAGTTTTTTGACTGCTTTTAAAATTTTGTGTGCAAATTTTGATGAACGCAATTCTATAAAATATTGTAATGAGTGATAAACTGCTTGCAGGGGCATTATAAAGTACCAAGCGTGAACATGCAGAAGGAAAAAAATGACAAATGTTGGAAGATCATTTAGGTCCAGGGTTAAAAGATTTGTATTAATAGGTATATCAATTGATAAACGTGCATTTTTATCGGTGCCTCCAAATTCTGCATCGTTGCAACTGGCCGCAGTCTTACGTTCTCTTACAGTTGGAAAAATTTAACAGCGGTCTTGATAGAAGTACTATGTCATTTGATTCGAAGAATCAAATTTGTCCAAGTTGAATTCAACTTGAAATTAACAATGAAGAGGCATGAAAATCCAAACTTAACTTTCTCGGATAATTTAATATTCCTGGAGTCATAGGATGCATTGATGGGACGGAAATGAAGTTCCAACGCTATTCTATAATAGAAAAGGATATTTTTCGTATTTTTTGTTCTGAAAATTTCACAATAAATAATAAGATCACACAACTAGATCTGATCGAATTTAAATCACCTGAAAATCGAAATCTGGAACACGGAAATTCTCATCAATTTCACTTAGAAAAAACTTAAATCGATAACGGTAAAAATGAATTGTAAAACACCAAATTTTATTTTATATAGATTTCAAACCCGTTTCGAGTGAAAGTGAAATGTAGGACCATGGCTGATAATCATCTTCCCGAGCGGAAACGATACGCGGATGCTCGTATGTCAACTGAAAGCTCGATCTGTCGAAAATATCGCCGCTACCCGTGACCGTGAGAGTGTGCAGGAGAACCCAAAGCAGTCCATTGCACGCTGCGCACAAGAACACGGTTTTTTGCAGACCACTACTTGGCGAATTTTGCATCATGACTTGGTTTATTTAACAAAATTTCCAGAAAATCGCACTGCCCATTGTAACTAAACTCAATTACTAATCGTAGTTCCAACCATTTCTTTAAACAATATTACACGTTAAAACCCTTTGATATCCACGACTCAAACCTTTTAATAAACCTATTCTACTTTTGCTAGATTTTGGGTTAGACAATTTTATTATGCGATTTATATTTGTTCATTTTGAAACGGTACTTCAATTTTAAGGACTTCTTTTTTTTTGTTTCAGGATCTGACGAAGTAGCAGGACCAACTGGTAATTTGGACTCTATAACTAATCCTATTAGTAAAGCAAATAAATGTTTTTTTTTTCAGTAATTTCAGAAACGACAGCCAAGTCAGTCGCAAGCGAAAACATAATAGGTAGGTGCATTAATGAAATGAAACTTATTCTTTCCATTTTACTTATGTATATTTCTTTAAGGAGCCTTTTCATGCTTCTATGAAGGAAATTGGTATCGAGAAAACGACCAGTTTCGTACTGGCCAAAATAGATGTGCTGCTTGCAGATGTTTTGAAGGATCGGTTATATGTGATGAACAAGCTTGCAGAGCGGCTCCAGATGTTGAAGTTAGGGTAAATGGTGAAGACGTCTCAACAACGCCAATTTCTTTTCTGCCGATACCACCAAATTCATCAACAACCACAACAACGACGACAACAACAACCCAGAGAACACCAACTTCTACTTATCGGACAAATTATGGAGGATATGAAATATCTTCTGGAACTGGTGCCAGAGGTGATCCTGGCTATCCTGGTGCTAGAGGTAGTTCTGGTGAGGCTGGAATGCAAGGTGTGCCAGGAACGCCAGGTATCCCAGGAAATCCCGGACCTCCAGGACCAGCACCTGATTTAAGTTACTACACTCAGCAGTTGGCTGATGTCCTGTCAAGCAGCGATAAGGGGCCAAGTGGACCCGCATTTCTTCCAGAGCAGTTTCAATATCTTCAATCTTCAGTAGGGTCAGTGGGACCAAGAGGTCCACCAGGATTAGTTGGTCCCTTAGGCCCTCAGGGATTTCAAGGTGTTCGAGGAGATCCGGGGGAGCCAGGAGTTCAAGGAGTTGCTGGTCAAGTTGGTCCAAGGGGACTACCAGGAACACCAGGCAAAGATGGAACACCAGGTGAAGATGGAGAGGCTGGCTCTATAGGACCAGCTGGAACTCCAGGACCCCGTGGACTTCCTGGTATGCCTGGAATGCCAGGAATAAAAGGTCATCGTGGTTTTCCGGGCTTAGATGGTTCAAAAGGTGAACAAGGCGCTCCTGGTGAGAAAGGAAGTACTGGACAAATGGGTGCTGTAGGCCCTGTTGGACCGATTGTAAGCTTATTCTCTAAAAAAAAATTGAATCGTAGAAAACTATCTTCAACTTTCTTTTTCGTTTTTAGGGTCCAGCCGGTCCGCGTGGAGAAAGAGGTCGTGAAGGTCCACCTGGGCCCCCAGGAGCAAGAGGACTAGATGGCATACCTGGAGCTGCTGGCCTTCCAGGAGTAATTGGAAAACCAGGACCACCCGGATTTCCAGGAAGTCCTGGTGCTAAAGGTGACATGGGACACGAAGGGCCCAAAGGATCTCAAGGACTTCAAGGACCTCGTGGAGAAGCTGGACGCCCAGGAAACGCTGGAGAGCCTGGTGTGCAAGGACCATCGGGAAAAGATGGCCTTCCGGGAGAAAAAGGTGCTTCTGGGTCACCAGGAAATGCTGGCCCTCAAGGCTTTCCAGGAACAAGAGGGCCACAAGGTTTATCTGGAAATCCTGGGGAACCAGGAATGAAAGGTGCACCAGGTATACCGGGTGAGCGTGGCTATAAGGGAGAATCTGGAAATAAGGGAGACCTTGGGCAGGCTGGACCACGTGGTTTACCTGGTACTGATGGACCAGAAGGCAAGCGAGGAAAACGGGGCATGCGAGGACCAGCTGGTCCACCAGGACCATCAGGTGAAAGAGGAGCTGTGGGAACTCCAGGACTACCTGGCCCAGATGGACCTATTGGTCCGAAAGGTCAATCCGGAGAGCGAGGTATACAAGGGCCAATTGGAATCAAGGGAAGTTCTGGAGATGTTGGGCAGCCTGGATTACCAGGGGTGCAAGGACTTAGAGGTCTCCCAGGAAGGGTAGGACCTGAAGGTAGACCAGGGCCAATGGGAGAACGTGGTATACCTGGGGCAGATGGAAAACCCGGTGAACAAGGATCTCAAGGTCTTCAAGGGCTACCAGGCCCAATGGGTATTCCAGGAGATAAAGGTTTTCCTGGAGAGCGTGGTAAGGATGGTGAACCAGGTCAGGTGGGTCTAACTGGACCGAAGGGAGATATTGGTAAAGATGGCATTCCTGGAGCCCAAGGTCCACCTGGCCCACAAGGTCAAGACGGCTTACGTGGTGAGGCTGGTGCACCGGGACCAAGAGGTTTCCAGGTATGATAAATTTATGAAACGTTGACTATTATAATCACTTAACATTAAATGAAAGATAAATGCTGAGAATTAAGAACTCTAAATATGTGAAATCTTAAGCGATAAATTTTTCGGTATTTAACTTTTATTGACACTGTGTATTAGCGGATCTTATATTGAAAACCTTTTATTTAATTTACTTTAGGGACTTCCTGGAGTACCCGGAAACCCAGGAACCGCTGGTAAAGATGGACAAACAGGTCAACCAGGTCAGCAAGGAGCAGTTGGACCAGCTGGATTAAGAGGTGAAAGAGGATACCCAGGAGAAAGGGGGCCTGTTGGTCAGCCAGGAACTCCAGGCGAGCGTGGAGAGCAAGGAGCAATGGGAAATGATGGACAACCCGTAAGATAATGCTATTATTTCAGCTGTTTTATGTGTATTTAATCCCTGTATTTTAAATTAAGGGAATCGCTGGTCCTATTGGAATGAAAGGACATCAAGGTGCACCAGGAATGATAGGTCTTCCAGGTCTTCGAGGCCAACCAGGACCAAGTGGTGAGAAGGGAGAACGTGGAAGTTTTGGTCCCGCTGGTCCTGAGGGGCCAGCTGGTCGGGTTGGTGACAGAGGTCCACAAGGAATTGTTGGGCCACCTGGGGCTCCAGGTGAAGCAGGTGAAAGAGGTCAACCTGGACAAGCAGGATCAACAGGAGAACAAGGTGCTACTGGATCACCAGGAGAACGTGGACAAATGGGACAACAAGGACTTCCAGGGTTTCCTGGCTCACCAGGAATGGCAGGACTTCCAGGTGCAAAAGGAGACAGAGGAGTAATGGGAATTAAAGGTGAGCAAGGAAACGTAGGACCACAGGGGTCCGTTGGTGAGCCAGGCCTACCAGGAAGAGATGGCTTGACTGGTGGAAAGGGAGCTCGAGGTGAACCAGGGCTAAGAGGTGAAATAGGCATGATTGGACCACCAGGGCGTCCAGGAGATCCCGGGCTAGCGGTAAGTTTATTTTCAAATTAAACCTATTATTCTTAAATAATGAAGAAAATATTTATATTTATAACTATCGTGAAATATAAGCATTTTGTCACTTTTGTTGATCTTTACACAGCATACAATTTTGTTTAATATTTTTTTTAGGGTCAACCAGGCAGTCAAGGTTTACCAGGAGCTCCAGGCTTTCCAGGAATGAAAGGAAGCCCTGGTGAGCATGGAAGAACGGGTGCACCTGGCCTACAGGGACTTCAAGGACTTCCAGGAATTGAGGGCGCAAAGGGTGAGGCAGGAAATGAAGGCCCAATAGGTCCACCAGGAAATCCAGGACCTCCAGGTAACCATGGTGATCGAGGTCTTCCTGGATTACCAGGCCCACAAGGTAGCATTGGACAACAAGGGAAACGTGGTCCACAGGGAGAGAGAGGCGATTCAGGAAAGCCAGGGAAGGATGGTGAAATCGGGCCACAGGGACAAATAGGACCCCAAGGACAACCTGGACCGTCCGGAGAATCCGGACCAGAAGGGCCACAGGGCAAACAGGGCCCACCTGGTATAGCTGGACGGACAGGTGACAAGGGGCCACAGGGTTTGACTGGTAGTCAGGGTTCCCCCGGAAATCCTGGCTTACCTGGCCCACCGGGTCAAATTGGACAAATAGGACCAACGGGAGAAAGAGGACTTAAGGGTGAAACAGGCTTGCCAGGTCCTGAAGGGCAAATTGGACCAAGAGGCAAGCCCGGTCCACCTGGCACTGAAGGAATAAAAGGTGAAATGGGAGACTTTGGTCCAAAAGGTATAAAAGGTCATAGAGGATTTTCCGGATTGCAAGGACAAATTGGAAGCCCAGGCATTAAAGGAGACATGGGAAATCCAGGTATGGAAGGACTACCAGGGAAACCAGGAGAGCCTGGTCCAAGAGGATTACCTGGTAGAGATGGAAATGCAGGAATTCAAGGAACATCTGGTCCACCTGGTAACAGAGGGTTCCCTGGAAATGATGGCAAGCCTGGTCCTTTGGGTCCACCTGGCCCACCCGGTCCTCCTGGACCTCCAGGCGAATCACTAGGATATGATGCAGCAGCACTAGCTGCTCTTCTTCAACAAGGAACTACAAAAGGTCCCGATTCCATGGGAGACCAACCATTTAACATTCTTTCGGAGGGCATTTCGGATGAAGAACGTCAAGCCATAATACTAAAGGCGTACGAACACGTAAAAGCATCTTTTGAGCGAATCGTCAAACCCACTGGACAAAAAACTGCTCCTGCAAGGAGCTGCAGAGACCTATTTGCAGCATATCCAAGCTACACATCCGGCAACTATTGGATTGACCCCAATGATGGCGATGCTAGAGATGCGATATTTGTATATTGTGATGCTGAGAAGCGTGCCACCTGCATATTGCCACAACCAAAAGAAACTGCAACTATTTCTTACACTGGTGGAGATCGTGAGGTTTGGCTTGGTGAAATTGAAGGTGGCCTTAAAATTTCCTACAAAGTTGACTCAAACCAATTGGGCTTCATTCAGCTCCTGTCAGCACATGCTACTCAGAGTATTACATTCCATTGTAAGAAGACTGTGGCCTTCTTCCACGAAGAGAAGAATACATATAGGTAGGTTACTCCTAGCATGCTCCTAATGATTAGAAGGAAAAGGTCTCTAATTTTTGTTTTCATTTAGGAATGGATTAAAATTATTATCTTGGAATGACGCAGAGCTGACACCGAAGGGGCCCCAAAGAATGCGTTATGAAACTGAAATTGACGATTGCAAGGTAAGTTCAGCCCTTATATTTTACAAATGAGCTTTTAAAAATAACCTTATATTCCAGGACCGATCTGACAAATGGGCCAAATCAATTATCACATATACAACCGACAAATCACAGAGGTTACCTATTGTTGACATTGCGGTGCGTGATGTAGGTGAAAAAGACCAGCAATTCCGAATTGAAATCGGTCCAGCTTGCTTCTATTAGTTAATTGTTTTCATATAAAATATCTTTCAAATTGAACAGTTCGTACTTATATTAAGTTATAAATAATAATTAATTAAAATAAAATTACTATAACAATTTATATTTTAATGAAAAGACTCTCCTAATTTAACGTACCATTTAAATAAAATAAAACACTTTTATATTTAGGTTAAAATTTAAGTAAAAGTACACTTAATTAGAACTAAGGGATGTATAGATAAGAAACTATTATTTGCTTAATGTGGCGACGATAATAATTAAGAGTTTAATAAAATAATTATGAACAATTCAAGTTGAACATTAATTTCGTCCTTTTTTCGTATTGAAAGAGATAACTGTTTTATCACAGTTCCATAGGTATCGCATGCTCAGTAAAATAGATCAGTTGTTTTAATTTTTAGGTGTTTTTTGGAATTGAAGTGAGATGTCAAACTTCTTTGTTACTGAAACGGGAGGTTGTGTTCTCAGTCCTATTCCATTCGCTTTTTTCTTTGACGATGTACAGACAAAATTGCAAAATTGCGAAAGTGCAAATGTAAAAACACTTTTATACGCCGACGATTTAGTTATTCTGGTGGATAATCTCCTCACACTATAGCTTCAAATAAATAAGCTTAAACAGTATTTGGAAACTTGGTATCTAAAAATAAACACGTCCTAATCAAAAGTCATGATATTTCAGTACTCGGAAAGCTAAAGACTACAAAGAAAAAGTTTGCAACTAGTGGGCGAACATTTAGAGGTTGTCAATGAGTTCAGGTATCTAGGTTCTGTATTATCCTACAATCTTGATTTACGACCATATGTTAAAGAAAAAGTTTTTAATGTAAAAACAGCAATACATCTTATGCCGGTCGTCTACTATGGACGCGATAAGTTCAACCAACTTCGTTCAACTTTTTGTTCAACTCTTTCGTTGGATAAACGAATTTACAACCTCTTACACTAGTGCAGCAACTTACGTAATTCACGTTGAGCAACTAAAGTTGAACAAAATGCGTTTGGAGCCCCATACACATAATTGACCAACTTTCCCATATGTTGATTAACCTCGCACACCTAGTTGATCAACTCTCAAAACTTATTCCAGTGTTGAATAGCTCCGTACACCTAGTTGACCAACTTACTCAAATGTTGAATAACCTCGTACACTAGTTGATAAACTTGTTCGATTTTGACAGAAAAAAAAGTTTTTCGAGTTGATCAACTGCGTTTTCGATATGGTTGCTCAACCGGTATATGAACGAGTTGATACCTTCGTACACTTAACCAAGGATCACTCGTTGGGGAACGCGTTGAACGCACCACGATAAACAAAAAACTCATATGTCAAACCTGAAATAATTTTGACTTCAGTATTCAGTTCGGTACATACATTTACTGTCGACACACGCCTTCGCTTTAAAATATTTTTAAATTTGTTCCGTATGAGTATGATTTCCTCTAAGAAAAAAAAAGTGGCTGCCGCATCAATAATAATAGAAAATGAACGACAAAGGAAGAAAAAACAGCCAAGACGATTCTGGGTAGATAATTTTTTTCTTGAGTCGCGAAGAAAATTGTTTTTTCAATGAAATATATGAGAAATTAAAATCGATTGATCCCCCACCGCGCCCGTGAATTCGAATTCAAAGTCATTTTTTAAGAACTTTACGCGAATGAGTCTCGATGATTTTGATTTGCTTCTCAAACTTGTGTCGCCGTTAATAAGGAAGCAAGATACACGGTTCCGAAAAGCGATTTCACCTGGTCAGCGCCTTGCAGTTACTCTTCGTTATTTGGCCACCGGCGAGAGTTTTAGCAGCCTACGATTTATTTCAAGAATAGCAGACAGAACGATTTCGCATATCGTTCATGAAACCTGTGAAGCAATTTATAATACATTGAAAGACGACTATTTAAAGATATTTTTTTTTTATATAAAAATTATCTTTTTTACAAAGACGATGACGAGGAAGAGTCATCGATCTTGACATTGTGTAGGAGAGACGAGTCCTCTGAATGAATCTGAATTTGTTCTGAATGAACTTCTCGGTTATGTATGAGAGCAGGATCTTCGCAGATAAGCAGGTTTTGCCCTGATTCCAAGGGCGCATCAAAGTCTCCCATCTCAAGCTGTTCCACCAATCGGTTGACTATAAATTTAAATCGACGCACTGCGTCAGGGTTTGGACAGCCTGTCATTACTGATCCGACATATCGAGCCCAAATATGCTCCGAACTTTCGTCTCCCGCATTCACGATGTCCATTGCCTTTGTCACTGCCGCTCGATACATGTCATCCGAATTATTTCTGCGGGCTCGCTTTGGCACAGAAGGTCCTGGTATTGGTGGTGGCGATGGCGTTGAATTTTCAATGTCAGACGCATAATATACTTCGAAGGCTTCGTCCACAGTGTCTAAATCTGTCGATGAAGCCGTTGAAGACAAAACTGTCGAAGGCTGAAATTATAAATAAATAAAATTATTTGATTATTTCCAGGTACTATCGAGTGTTCAGGAATCGAGACGAATTTAAAAAATATTTTATATCCGAAAAGGGTGAGGTGCACTGGCAATATAAGTCCTGCGGTTTCTCAGAAACACAAATGGAAATTAACTAAACTTACCAAATTTGACTCACGGTGATGAGATGCGAGCTCCACGATAGGCTTCATGAACTGCATAGCCGAAAAAAATTCATTTGGTGGCCTTGTTTTTTTTTTTGCTGCCATTCCACTTTTAAATTTTGCCATTTTGGCCAGTGCGTTCTGCAAGAAAATTTATATAAATATTTGTGTGAATCCAATAATAATATGTAATAAAAGAAAACTTAATCAAAACTTACTCGAAATTGTTGCCTCAAAAGTCTCCATTTATCATTTTCTTCCGATTTAGGCAATTGCATTTTCGAGGAAATTTGAGATCAAGCAAATTCCCTGGCATCTCGATTTTTATAAGAGGGGCTCTTAATGTCCCATATATTGGGCTTTTCCTCAATTGCTGAAATCAATTCCAAAATTACTTCCGTGGTCCACTCTGTTTTTTTATCACCTTCCATGGCGAAAAACCAAAATAAACTACAGTTTGCAAGTTGCAACAGCTACAAGTTCATGGCAACGTAGACACATTTCACTGCAACCAACACAACGCAACACAATATTACGTTGAGAAATCCCAAATAAAATTAAAAAGTTGATCAACGCGTTAATCAAATAATGTGCAACACATTATCTTGAAAATGTTGCTCAACGTGTTGATCGAACATTTTCAACGAGCAACTCGAGCTCGTACACTAGCCGTACACTTGTTGCGCAATTCGTTGAGCAATGGCCAACAACTAGATCCAACCCGTTGGTTGAACAGAATTGAAGGCACCGTACCGAAGAGTGGAACAGATCTTTACATTGTTTTAGAGAAAGTAAGATTATTGCGCTTGATATTTCTAAGGCATTTGATAGAGTTTGGCACCAGGCTCTCTTATAGAAAATGCGTGCGTTTGGCATCAACGAAGCCCTTATTCTTTGGATTAGAAATTACCTTCTAGATCGTTCAATACATGTTGTATTGGATGGTTTTAAGTCTGATCTTCACAAAATAAATGCTGGTGTTCCCCAAGGCTCCGTTTTGTCTCCGACTCTCTTCCTCATTTTTATAAATGATCTCTTGTCTGAAACTTCTAATCCACTTCATTGTTTTGCCGACGACTCCACTCTCAGCTTTTAATACTCGTTCCCAAACTCACGTCCATCTCCTTCGGAAGTGAATTTGCACAATGTACCGTATGATAAGTTCATTAAACTCCGATCTTTACAGCATTGTTATATGGGGTACAAAAAACCGTGTGGAGTTTAATGCTTCGAAAACTCAATGCTGTCTATTGTCGTTGAAGCAAAATATACCTCCTTTGCCATTGTCCTTAAATGGCACTTGCATCGAAGAAACCTAAAAGCTCTCAGTACTCGGTATATGTGTTAACGACGATCTTCGTTGGAATGATCACATACTCGAGACCGCCAAGAATGCTGCTAAATGCTTAGGATTTCTTTATCGATGTAAGAAATTTTTCACCCCTTCTGATCTGGCTACCATTAATAAGGCGTATATACGTCCAAAACTCGAGTATAACTCACACTCTTGAGCAGGCGCTGCTCAATCTTCTCTCCATTTATTGGATAGAATTCAAAACAGAGCGTTAAAACTGATTGGAAACAGAGCTATAGTGGATTCATTCCCATCTATTGAACACCGTCGGAATGTTTCATGTATTTCCCTGTTTTATCGCTTCTTTCACAAGCAATGCTCACTCGAAGTAGCCAGTTGCATTTCTCCCCTTTATCAATTCAACCGTGATACCCGCTTCGCTAGGAATGCTCATCAGTTCACCCTTGAGCCAAGTTTTGATCGTACCGTCAAATACAGAGATTCGTTTTTTAGTCGCACAACACGATTATGGAATAACTTACCAGGCACAGTTTTCCCTCGCCATTTCAATTTGCAAACATTCAAAACCAATGTTCATCGTCACCTCCTTTCTCTCCCTCCCTAATTTACCCATCGCCCGTGCTGTGTTTGACACTATAAGGGTCTATAAACATACCGCGTGAGTGCATTATAAAAAAAAAAAAAAAAAAAAAAAAGAGTTGAATGCGTTGAATTATTCGAAATTGGCATTAGATTTTACATCGACAAAAAGTTCAAACACAAAGTGTTCAAACTCAAAACTTCAAAATATGTATATATGTATAACTAATATATAGTTTTCGATTAAATTTTTCACCATTTAAAGACTGTTTTGGGCTAGCTGTGGATCATGAAGTAGGTCAATTCCCGAAAACATAAATGACTGGCAAAACAAGTTTTATGATTGCAGAGCACAGATAGAATAACATTTTTATGAAAGGTGCTCAAACAAGCCACGATATTTAGAATAACGAAATCTATACAAAACGTTAAATCATTCCCTAGGCTTTTACAGATACTACAGTAACAGAGTGACAAATTCGAAATCAGCACTATATTCAAAATGAGGACTGAAACTCAATTTTTAAGGTGTTTTTCACTTCCTCGCAGAATGTCGAAATTTACCTGAAATAATAAGACATTATTTGCCGAAGAGCTTTCTCACATGGAATACACGGGTGGAAGGTATTATCGCAATATGCTAATCATGTCTATAAGAATCGCATTAGCTTTTTGAACTAAGTTCATTTTAAAACATTTTATCATCTAAATTGTCAATCAATCGGCAGATGGCAAAATAGAGCCATGCTTTTTTTTATCTTTTTGTCAAGAGGATTGTAAAAGGTGTACCCCGAAAGTTCCAACAAACCAACATTATAGATAGCTGGGAAATACGGAGTCCTCTAAAATATTCAATATTCATAATTTATATAGACGCTTCACTAAAACACAACCTTCTTCAATGAACTTTTCGATCCAGGACCCATGTTCTGTAACTCGGTCGAGTATTTTCGCAGTCGATTAGAGGTGGAACGAAAAATTTCATCGTTTCTCTATATTGGAAAATGAACTGTGTCTATAACATGATGCGAAAACACCCCTGTGAGAAAACCATAGTTTCCAGTTTCCAATGGAAGAAATGTTTACATTTCCCTTAAACTGACAGCTTCAATTTATTTCACATTTAACTAAAAATTATTTTTTCTTTTATATTGAAAAGGTTGAAGTGCTCAAGTTTTTTATTTTGCAGTAATTAAAATTTTTAAAACGAGTAAAATGTATAGTGTGCTTGTAATTAGTGAACAAAGTGACAATAGGAATATGATGCGCATTCACAGACGTCATTTACGAGATACCACTAATGCGTTTGAAATGCCTGGAGAAAGATTTCGTGAACTTTACCGCCTCACAAAAGCCACAGCTAATGTTTTGTTAGAGGTCCCTATATGAAAACAGGGGTTCGAAACACCTTTATTCCTAAGCCGATCCGAATGTGTGCTGCTCTGCATTTTTATGCAACTGGGTCCTTTCAGAGGGATATCGGACAAGATTTTTCAGTACCTATCAGCAGAACGATGGTCTCTCGCTCAGTAAAAGAAATATCTGTTATTTTACAAACGCATCTTATGCCAAAATGGATTAAATTTCCATCAGTAGATGAATACGATGTCATAAAACAAAGGTAAATTTAAATCTATAGACGGTATTCAAAAAATAAGTTTTTTGTTTCTATTGAAAGATTTTACAACAAAACTGGTTTTGCTGGTGTTATTGGAGCTATAGACTGTACTCATGTTCGCATAAAGAAACCAAAAGCTGAAATAGAGAACTGCTACCTTAATCGCAAAGGATATCATTCCAAAAATGTACAATTAGTAAGTTTAAACAAAAAATCAGTTGCATCACTTTTAGAATTAATTTTTGTTTTATTTTCTTAGATCTGTACCTATGATCTTCGCATTATCGGAGGCTTTGCAAGATTTGGAGGTGCAGCTCATGATGCTTACATATGGGAAGCGTCTCAGATAAACGTTTTGTTAGAAAAACGATACGAGGAAAACCTAACAACCAACTCTTGGTTATTGGGTAAGCAATTTTTTTGTTTAAATTTCACTTTTATTTTAAAATTTGATCATTTAAGGTGATTCGGGATACCCATTGCGCCCTTGGCTTATGACGCCGTACCGTTCATCATCCAACCCGGATGAACGAAAATATAATACAGTCCACTCCAAAACCAGAAACTGTATAGAACGGTTAAACGGAAATATAAAAGGTGTATTTCGTTGCTTACAACGGGGTATTTATTCAACCCCTCAGGCAGCTGGTCTAATTATTAATGCCTGCACAACTTTGCATAATTTCCGCATAGCTCATGGCTTATTGGACGAAAATGAGACTTTATCAATAGAAGATGTAGAAGACGACCGTGAATCCTTAAATAACCTAGACACGAACAACGACCGGTTTTTAAGAGAAGCTGAAAGAATCCGAAATGCAATAAAATTGAACTTATCTCGAACAAATGAAGAAAATATTTAAGCTTGCAAACGTAAATAAAAAAATAAAACCATTCAAAAAATTGCTGATTTTATTAAAAAAACATACTTCATCAAAAACTAAAAAAATAATAAAAAACTTAACTCAATAAACACATGAAACAAACTAAAAAGAAACCATTCATAAACTTACGAGCTAAAAAAAGAAAAAAAATCACATCATGAGTTAAAAAAAAATGAATAAATTATTAATTATTAATTATTGACTTCGAGTCCAAAAGCGCTTATCAAAAGATCTAACTTTTTTATGATCTGTCCGCTTTGTACTTCTAATGCCTCGATTCGTGCTTCTAACTTTTCGTGCATTTCTTTTGCCTCAACTAAAGCACTTTTATATGAAGACGAAGATTCTCTTTTTCCTTCCATATCTGGCTCTTTTTTTTGTCTTTTGGCTGGTGGGAGAACATCTGATATATCGTTGAGAAATTCAATAGACAGTAATTCTTTCTGTTAAAAAATAAAACGTATGAGGAAAAAATAAAAAAAAAAGTTTAAAACAAACTTACGCCAGTAGCAGGAACACCCGATTCTGGTGTGACTGCATCGCCATCTACTGCATCGACGCCCATAATTGACAAAATTTGTTCCTCGAAACTGTTTAAGTCTCGAGGAGCATCTGTTGAACTCCCACCGCCAGTTTTATTTAAAAAATGCCGCTTCGCATTTAGTTGCTTTTTGACAGCAGCCTTAAGATCTATCCAACACTAAAAAGAAAAAAATTTAGTCATGTAATCTTAGTTACAAAACGATGTCATTGGAAAACCATTTGCCTTATTTGGATTATTAAAACGGTTCTGAGTTACATATTTCGTGCTATGCTGAATTTAAAAAACAATTTTCAATTTGAACAAATATTTCAAAAAAATTTCATATAAAACAATTTTTATAAAAACAAGATAACATTTTAAAAATAAAATTTTAAAGACGTTTAAATTTTACGTTTTTATTTTTTTGTCTTACCTTTTTCCACTGGTCGGTTGTTTTGCTGCTACCTCCCATGGCATTTAAAATTGTCGACAAGGTTTCCCAATCATCTTTGTTTTTAATATTTGAATTTGGTCCACCGAATTGGCCTCTCGCGAACTCTAAATGTGTTGCCATATAATCTACTAATTTTTCTTTTTGATCTTTTGAGATCCTTTGAATTTTCTACGGATAAAAAAAATAATTTTCCTGATCAAACAACATACAAAATAAGTTATTTACCTTTTGTTTATTTTCCGTCATATTTGTTTTTTATTATTTTTTTTTATTATTGTCTTGTTCTCACTTATATCAGAGTGGTCGAATGATTTTGACAGAAAAATCGAAAGATTGTATCGACTTCAGACTTACAGATACAGTTTTTTTTTCACATTTTTCCAATACTTCCAATAATTTTTTCCATTTTGTTCGTGATCGAGTGAAAAAAAGTTACAGAAACAGTTTTGTGTGAGAAACAGAATTTTGTGTCATTCCGCAGTGTTTTTGTTCTGATTCGCACCGTTTATGCGAAAACTCACTCGATGTGAGAGTTACAGAACATGGGTCCAGATTTGTGCAGATGAGTTATCAGGGAATGTTTCCAAGTATCTAAAAACACTCCTTGTCCTAAAGATGAATTTAATATATATCAGAGTAGAGTAGCTATATATAATTTACAGTTTTTTTTTTAAAGAAGCACTGGGATATTATCTGGTGCAACAGAAAAACTGTTATCAAGAGATGATAGTACATATTCAACTCAATAAAATTTTATTGAAAAAAATATCCAGTGTTGATACAGATTTCATTTAGATTATCAGAAGAGACGCCATTATACGACACGTTAGTTGGAATCCCTAGAGATTTAAGTTTTGCATTTAGATATGACCAAAATCATTTAAAATTATTTGCGACTCAAGAGACAAAATCTGTGGTGTTTGGTAAAAACATGATACTCGTAAGTCCATAAAATAATTTGCTTTGTTTACGTCCACTTCACATGGAGCTAAGTCCTAAGCGGTTGGACTGATTTTCTTCAAATTTGGAACATTTATGATATGAGAATATTTTTTAAAAAATTATGTTCCAAATTTTAAGAAAATCAATTTACCCGTTATGGTTCTAGCTCGATGTTAAGTGAAGGAAAGAACGCAAATTATTTTACGGAATTTTCATGTTTCTACTAAATACTACAGAAATATATTGCTTACAAGTATGTAAACTTTTTCCAAAAAAATTTATGAAGCTTATTCATAACATTTTCCAGCCTCAATTGACTTTTGTTAAACAAAACTAGTCTTTTCGATTTTTTTAAATAGTTAATAGCAACGAAATTTAAAATAGCAGAATGTAAAATGTTTTCCAAAAAATAGTTAAAGCTAGCTAAACTGACACTAAATAATCATTCATAGATATAAAATCAGTAAATCAGCATAAGATTCTTGTCAATAAAAACCAAATCTAAATTACGCCCAATGAAATTGTAAACACTGTTTTTTGGAACATATATGGCAGTTAAACTATCAATTACATTATTCTAAAAATCTTTTAATACATTATCTCATCGTTTGAAAATAACCATTTAACATCAGATAAATTAAAATCTCCAAGAATTATAAAGTACGCTTTTTCATCAATATTTTTCGTAATGGTGTTCTATATTTTGTATGTGATTGGGAGCATCAATATTCAGAGAGAAGAGAATATTCAGTTGAAGACCGAATATTATAATCTGGAAAAATAGGTAAATAAATTAGTTTCTTTACCGGAATAAATAGTGCGAATAGTAAATAGAATACCTCCTCCTCTACTAAAACCAGTCAGATCACAAGATCCATCTTTCCGGAAAATACTAAAATCAGATGTAAAAAATTCAGTTGAAAGAATATTTTAATGTTTCGGTGAGAGAGTTAATAGGCGTGTTTTGTTGAGCTTCTTAATGTACACATTAAGAAATGTTACATTAAAATTACTGAAGAGTGAATGTGCTGTTAACTTGTTGTTGTTGTATTTACATGTGCAAAATCAGCTTAATGTGTAACATTTCTTAATGTGTACATATCTACATTAAGAAGCTCAACAAAACACGCCTAATGTCATTTGACCAATTGGCAGCAACAATACAAATTTCATTTGATTTTGTCCTCATAACTCCAGCATTATGATAAAACATAGATAAAACATAGTCAATGTCCATTTAAAAAACCGCCATCAAAAGTATTGTGTATTTTAAAACACTCTGTTGGTTTTGGGTGCAACTATCCGGGCAGCTCACGGAGCAGCGCCCAATTAAAAGACTCAACTAGGACTGGTTTTACACGAAAGCAATTTTTAGTCTCGTTTCTCTTTAGCTTCCTTTCGACTGCATGGATGCTTTTAAACAGCGATTTTAAATGAAACTTTGTTCTATTGAAAAGCGAGTCATGTCTCGGCGCTCTTTGAAGTTCACTGAGCTAACGTCAAATAAAAATGAAACATACCCGATAATTAAAGAAACCCACAATCAACACAATCAAGAAAGAACTATACTTCATCCAACAAAAATATGCAGTACACGTCTTATGGGAAAGCTTTTTCAAAATCAGTAGCGTGCTATATTTTTACACCATAATAAATTGAAAGAACTCCTCCATAAAAAAGTGTTTGTGCGCCCGTAAGTTTTCGATTGCATCTGACGCAGACCCTACGACCCTACGTCCTATTGACCGCACATCTGAGTGTGGCAGTGTGCACTGAATCGCTGTGGCCTATGGCTGTTGGTGATATTCAATTTCAACCCCCATTAAAAATTGATGTGCATTCAGAGTTACACCCTTGTTCATTTGGTAACTTGGTTTTATTTTAGAGCTTTAAAAAAGGGTTCATTTAAAATCAACACTACGACAACCCTGTGAGAGCTTTAATGAAGGACAGATTTATGCAATCCACTGTAGCTAGAATGCGAGGCAAACGTCCTATCTTGCCCACACTGCATATTTTTGTTGGACAGAGTATATAACTCTGCAATTTTTCCAACCCCAGCAGTTTGTAGTAACCCCGCCAGCACATACATACGTCTCTCTCTAACGGGCTTAAGAATTGCATTGTAATATTGCATAGTTTAAAAGCAGTCTAAGGGCATCCGTAGGTGGCGTATTGATTAGTGATAATACTATGAAGTTTATATTTATACAAAGGTTTTAAACAATAACGGTACATATATGTATACTATGCAACGAGAAAATTTTCCGCTTTGCAAAAAGATATATTTTTCCGCAACATGTTTACATGAACACCTACCAAAAAAAATCTGTGCGTAAATGTGAGAAATATTCAGCTGTTCGTCAAACGTCAAAGTTAACTAAAAAAAAATTTTAAATTGTATGAAGAAATTGTTTTAAATGACTTACCGCTTTTGTGAAATGTCAAATTAAAAATCACAATCGATATTTCTTTAGTTTATCAGGTTTATTTAATCTCTCCGCATCAAATTCGTGAGATAATTTTATCAGATCTGCAGAAAGTTTTTCCCTTACAAATTTTGGCAGCTCGTTTCTACGCAGATAAAATTATCTGATTTCCGAGGTTTATCAGGGTTTTCCGCGCCGGCCTGATGGAACTAAATGTTGTCTAGGCCCATATGGTTCAATTTTCAACAAGTTAAATCAATGATTCAACAAGTCCTATTAAATAGTCTAAGGCCGGTATTCACCGAGCGCTCTTAACTTAAGAAGCTCATAAACCTATTCACCAAGCAATATTAGTGAAGATCTACGAGCGCTCTTAGAAGTTAGGAGTGGTCCCGACCACTCCTAACTTACGAGCGCTCTCTTCGAAAGTTTGTTCGCTTGTGCGTGTGCCACGCACGCATTTGACTCGAATCCATGTGAGCAATGCCAAGTAGAAGAGTATCCATTTGCTACCAAGACCAACATTCCACAACATTTCACAGTTTGGGTGTGCCTGAACAAGAGAGAGTGGCTCTCATTTTCGAACTTCGAAAAACACTTGCGAGTGGTTGGTGAATACCCCACAGAAATTTCAAGTTAAGAGCCTCGTAAAGTTAAGAGCCGTTTAGGAGCGCTCGGTGAATACGAGCCTAAATCTTCTACTTGGGTGATTTATTTCAATAGTATAAGAGTTTGTATAATAAAATAACCTTCATATAGTAAAATATAATCATCAACATTTATTTAAGATTTTAGCCGAAAAATACATAAGCATGTCCGTTTGATAATTTTCCACTCATCCCTCTTTCCACCCTTGCGATTTCTTTGAAAACGATTATTCAAGAAACCAATGAATGATTTAAGAGCCCTTTGGAAATGAAGTATATTGTTGTGAACAGAGCTTTATACTACTACAGCGCCATCTGTTGGAAAATTACATATCTAATTTATGGAAGAAACAAAAAGCTCTTTTCCAATGTCAAATGTATTTCCCCTTATTCCAACCATCTAGAACATTCCAAGACGAGAAGAAGAAGACGGAAGTGTGCAAAACTCTGCTTATTGGATTGTGTAAAGAAAACAAGTGTGATTTTAAATTGAATAAAGTATTTGAGTTGATTATAAATTGAGATTTATTGTTGTGATTTGGAAAGTAAAAATAAAGAAGAGATACTAGAAAGAGTAATAAGTTTTATTTAACGAACCTAGCAAAAATATTACAATATATTGAAATTCTGGGTCGACACCATTTTTTTTTATTGAATAATAAGAAGGTTCCTTTTGAGCAATATTCATTGTATTCTATGAAATACTGCTAGTGGAGGTTGAAGCACTTTATAAAGGAAGTGACTAAAGACATGCCAATTTATAATTTTTGTATATTAGGTTTGTTCGTTGAGCCCTGAAATCACCCTGGGGTCGCCCTAAATCGTTTTTTGAAAAACCTGAAGTCACCCTGGTGAGCAAATTCTATGTTTTTTGAGACCTGAGGTCGCCCTGAACTCGCCATGAAGTAGACCTAGGTATTTTGCTGGGGCGAGTTCAGGTAACGCTCAATCTATCAAAAGTCATATGAGATTTTATATGTAATTCTATTGTTGTCGTTTGGCGATTCGCATGTTGCATGTTATTGTTTGTATTTGCACTTAAATGTTTGTTGTACGCGAAATTGTTTTCGTTCATTTTTAAAACTAATTTATAACAAATTTAAAGTTTTATCAGATCACAAAATTATTTTGTCTTGCTTTTAGTTGTCAACAAAACAGTTGAAAGCCCTTGGGTGTTTTTTGAAAACCGAAAACCCCAGTTTTTGTTGACAACTCTGAGGGTTGTCAAGAAAACCTGGGTCAACTCTGGGTAAAGTTCAACGAACGAACCTATTATCTCGTTGCCCACACAAGTCTCCTTTTCAAAATGAGATAAATTCAACCAAATTTACACAAAATTAGCTTATTTGAATATTGTCCACTATTTGAGTTTGAGTAGTATGGAATTTGTGATGGAATATTTTATTAAAGCTTCTCAAACACAACAGATTGAGAATCTGTAAATGGTTCGAGTACTTGATGAATTTGAACTTTAATAATCAATTAATTTCCCAGTTTCCTACGTTCCACAATGAAAAATATCCCAAGTGGTTCTCGTCATGAATATAACCAAATTCGTTCATTTGATTTATTTTGAATTGAAATTCCTGCAATTCTTAATTTATTTCAGTTTTCTAACGATTTTTAATCAAATGAGAAAAGTCAATTTTATTTAAAATGCACATGTCATGATTTATTTAAAGATATACTATTGTTTGAAAAATAATTATTTAGGTATGCGCATACGAAAAAATGTCCTTCGGATGAACTTACTGACGTCATTACAATTGACATCCCCAAAAAGGAAATCCCATTTATCAGCATGACGTTTCTTTTGCAAAGAATTTTTCGTCTGTCATCCACAAAATCTTTGGCCCTGCGCGGTATGTTGCCTCTTGCCTACGTCTCGTCGTGCTCGCAGTCGTCGTACTCGTGTGTGCCTCACAAAATCCACCAAAATCTATTCCACTAACCGAGTCGACTGAATTCCCAGCAAATTTCTATCTCGCGCTGACCCCCATTGCCGCAGTCCTAAACGTTAAGTCAATGAAGTCTGGGGTATACTTCAAGTTCGCGCTGTTACCGCGACTAAAGTTGTCTGGAAAAGATGTGAGTTTTCTTATTTTTTAAAACCTACCTACATAGTTCAAAATCCAAAATTGATGTGCATTCTTTTTTGTTTCCATGAATCTTTGCGTTTTTTTATTTTTTGTTTCAAAAAACAACATTAATTCTTACAAGAAAATTTCAATAAAAAGGAGAAATTTTTTAAGTACGGGTTTGAGTTCTTCTGTGATTAGATCATATTGCATTGGAACAATTTATCTAACCAGCAGAATGAGTTCTTTGATTATTTTGTTTTTAATTAAATTTGTTGTGCTTCTGGTTTTGGATATGGCATCATAATTCCAAGTTGCAAGTAGTGCTAGTTCTTTGGCTTAAAAGTAATCCCAGTTTGTGAAATTCGTGTTGACGTTGCGTGAAATACCTTAAGGATTTCACCGTCTGGTGCAAGTCGTTCTTCGTTCTTTGGTAAAATCGATATCATCCAAGAAGAAGTGGTTTATTCCTCCATTCCTAGTGTGTTCGGCGAATTGCTCTTGAAATAGGTAACAAAACAACAACACCAGAAAGATAAAAAAACAACAACAATGAGCAACAAACAGTGGCCAGAGCCAGTGGCAAACAAATGCCTAGATAAGTAGGTTTGTGGATAAAAGAGAGGAGGCATGTTCAAGAGTATGCCCATATCGCTGATTTTGTCGCATTGATCCAAGAGGTTTATAAATGTTTATTGTTTATTTCGATTGATTTAAAAATTACAACAAACACAAAAATGCAAGGTTTAATGGCAAAATCTTCAGACTTCAGGATGATGAACAAAAATACCTAAGATGAAGCAAATGACATAAATCAGCTGGTTGGTATTGTGATGTGTTGGTAGGTAGTGTTCTTGTTCTCTTCTCCGTTTTCGTCTCTAGCTCAACAACTAGGTTGTTTTTTTTTTGGTGAATTTGGATGAATTCCATTTAGCAGCACGTGTATGCCTGTCGACTACCACTGGACTAGGGTCGCCTCCTTGGTTGCTGTCTTTTCGGTTGGGTTGAAATCGATTTGCAAAGAAAAATCGTCCTTGAAACTGAGAATGAACCTGCGAAGACACCATCCTTATTGTGCCAAATGTGCCACCCACACTGGAATGTTTGTCCTTTGAGTTTGGCTCAGCAAGCTATCCATCCTGTTGTGTGATAAAGTGGAAAGTTAAAAATAAATTTCATTGAATGTGTTTGTTTATTTTTTATCGTTTGCCTCATTAAATAAAATAGGTACAGTGGGGCTTAAAAGTTGCTTTCAAAGTGCTTTTGGTATATGTATATAGACATAGCTGGGCACCGTTGATCAAATAGTTAACTTCGTTAATCGTTAATCCGCTACTAAAAAAGTTAGCTTCGTTAAACGTTAAAGCGTTAAATTTCGGAAAAATTAACGCAAGTTAACGTTAATCGTTAATCCGTTAATATGTGATAAAAATTGCATTTTTTATATTTTTTTACTCTGAGCACCGGCGCTAAGTAATGCCGGTCGTCCACTAGGCAATCAACGCACAAATTTCGAATTCAACGCATTCAACTCTAATGTACGGTGCCTTCAATTCTGTTCAACCAACGGGTTAGATCTAGTTGTTGGCGGTTGCTCAACGAATTGCACAACAAGTGTACGGCTAGTGTACGAGCTCGTGTTGCTCCTTGAAAATGTTCGATCAACACGTTGAGCCACATTTTCAAGATAATGTGTTGCACATTATTTGTTCAACGCGTTGATCAACTTTTTAATTTTCTTTGGGATTTCTTGACGTAATATTGTGTTGCGTTGCGTTGGCTGCAGTGAAATGTGTCTACTCGGTTGAACTATTGCGTTGCCATGAACTTGCAGTTGTTGCAACTTGCAAACTGTAGTTTATTTTGGTTTTTCGTCATGGAAGGTGATAAAAAATCAGAGTGGACCACGAAATTAATTTTGCAATTGATTTCAGCAATTGAGGAAAAGCTTAATTAAGAGCCATTAGACATTAAGAGCCCCTCTTATAAAAATCGAGATGCCAGGGAATTGGCTTGGTCTCAAATTTCCTCGAAAATGCAATTGCCTAACCGAACTGAAGTCAAAATTATTTCAGGTTTGACGTTTAAGTTTTTTGTTTATCGTGGTGAGTTCAACGCGTTCCCCAACGAGTGATCCTTGGTTAAGTGTACGAAGGTATCAACTCGTTCATCAACTGGTTGAGCAACCATATCGAAAACGCAGTTGATCAACTCGAAAAACTTTTTTTTCTGTCAAAATCGAACAAGTTTATCAACTAGTGTACGAGGTAATTCAACATTTGAGTAAGTTGGTGAACTAGGTGTACGGAGCTATTCAACACTGGAATAAGTTTTAAGAGTTGATCAACTAGGTGTGCGAGGTTCATCAACATATAGAAAAGTTGGTCAATTATGTGTACGGGGCTCCAAACGCATTTTGTTCAACTGTAGTTGCTCAACGTGAATTACGTAATTTGCTGCACTAGTGTAAGAGGTTGTAAATTCGTTTATCCAACAAAAGAGTTGAATAAAAAGTTGAACAAAGTTGATTGAACTTCATAGTGGACGATCGGCATAATGAAATGATCAAACGAAACGAATCTCTTCGAAGTTTTCTCACTCGCACGCGCCGTCAAAATATAATACGTACCTAGCTGTTTTTGTTTCACCCGCGCCGCACGGCACTTGTCTCATACTTGTCTGAACCTGATTTTCGCGCCGCGCGGTAAATAGTAGGCATTGGATTAACGATTAACGGACTTAACGTGGATTAACGGATTTAACGTGTCCGTTAATATTTTTAAAAGTTAACTTAAAAGTTAATCCGTAAATCAAAATTTTAACTTCGTTAATTAACGATTAACGGATTAACGAGTTAATGCCCAGCTATGTATATAGATTATTATGCTTAATGGTCGTTTTATATTTTATAACCAGATATTCGTATCTTATGTAGTTTTCATTTTGAATAAAAGTACTACAACGTTTCGGTCTTCGTAACATTCCGAAAGATGGTGCTTTTTTTATTTTTTGGGAGTGATTTTTGTTTCCCTGTTTCAATGAATGAGCTTTCCCATTGGTTAGAAAAAATATGTTTTTTTTTTTTCAAGAACGCTTTTATTAACTGCTAGAAATTTTATAATTTCTTTTTAAGCAGCTTCCCGATGAGCTAGAAACTTGAAAGATATTAAAACATATTTAGCTTCTTTTATATATCTACCTAAAAACACTTGTTGCTAGCTTATCCAATGCTAAATTTGTATCGAACTGAAAAACTAGTTTTTTTTAACTTTATTCTGCTTTTGTCGAATTTGATTTTAAACAGTATTATGTGTACTTTTTATATTGGATCTTCGTTTACTAGTTCTTGACGTAGCATAAGAGAGTTGTGACTCTGGGGATTCGAAAATCTTTATTGCAGAATCGACTTACATAGTAAAGGGCTCTGAAATTTTATGGATAAAAATTTAATTCAGATGAGTTTTCTTTGAGAAAATTCGACCTTAATTTAGAGGGTCCCTTCATTAACCAAACTTAACCAAACTTAACCAAACAAACAATATTCATCTTATTATAGAAGATATCTCAATTCATTTGAATACAAAGCGATTCCATTTAAGTTTTTCAAATTTTTTTAGTTGAACTTTTTATAAAATTTGACTTACAACTAATAAGATACAATAGAAGATTTAGATTTGTTGACATATGTATGTATGTACAGTTTTGGCGAACTAATTAAGAACGATACATTGGAAATAAATTTTTCATGTTATTTTATTGAAGTTGTTGTGATACAGAGTTGTATTAATTTGTTTTTGAACTTCGTATTAGTAAAAAAAAAAAAACAATAATATGTAGCAAAAAAACCAACTTAAACATAAAATTAAATTCAATATATTTTGGTAAAAGAAAATTAGCATGGCGATTTAATTAAGATCGATAGTAGAATAAGTAATATTTTAATCTTATTGTGCCGTTTTTCCTCAGTATTTTGTCGGGAATCCCTTGTTTTCGATTACAGCCTTACGTCGCCTTGTCATTGTTGCAATAAGGTCCTGGCATTTTTTTGGTGTTATATTATTCCAAGCTGTCCTTGTGATTTCAGACAATTGATTTAAATTGCTAATCTTATGCTTATTTACTTCTTTTTTTTTAATTCGTACCACAGGTTTTCAATTGGGTTTAAGCCTGGACTGCATGATGGCCACACAGAATTATTCTGAAAACATGACCTCGTTGCATGCTTCGGGTCGTTGTCCTGCATAAATTTCCATGTTACTGGCAATTCCTCATCTGCATAGGGTAGCATTACATTTTCAAGTGCACTAATGTAGTCTTGGGCCTTCATTATGCCTTCTATGCGGTATAACGGTCCAGTACCTTTATATGACATGCAACCCCATAGCATAATACTACCTCCTCCGTGCTTGAGCGTGACTGTGGAGTACTTGGGATTGAAAGCTTCGTCTTTTGGCCGTCGAACATATTGTTTTCCATCGGACCCCACTCTATTTATTTTGGTTTCATCACTCCAGAGTATTTTCTTCCACTGCGAGATCGTCCAACCCTTATTGCATTTGGAACCTCGCTGAAAACTTCCTTCCGAATACTGTGATGTACTTTTTGCTTTCCAGCCGAGGTTCTGCTCGCCGGTCTCGCCAGGGTCGTCCTGAAGAAAGCACGAAACTCCAGAGTAAAAGGTCTTCAAACCTTATTATAAAATCTTTATTGGAAATAACTCTTAAATCTATAACATACAATGTTCTGCTACTAATATTTCACTTAATTCGGATAATGGAACGGATGTCGGGTTCCTGACGGGATCTGTAGGTATAACGCCCCTGGTGGCACTAAACAGCAGGCTAACGCTCTGGTAGATCAGCAGGTATCACGCCCTAAAATATTATGCACTAATTGAGGGATACATTGTATAAGAATGAAGTCAGATTCGCGATTAACGATTTTCGTGGCCAAATTTAGAAGGTATTTGCCCAGCGATATTATCTTTGGTTCTCTATAGAGATCCTCGTTCCTGTAATGTTTTGCTCGCTGCCGGTCGAAGTGGAGTCCGGTGCAGATTCTTAGCATCTTCCTCTCGAAGATTTGGAGTTCCTTCATCACTGTCTTTGAGATTGTAAACCAGACTGGGAAACAACAGCTGATAACTGGCCTCAGGAGTTGCTTGTAAATGAGAACCTTCGTCTGTTGGCTAAGTCCTAATCTTCTCCTCATTAAGGGGTGTAGTCGGTAGAATGCCCAGTTGTCTTTTCTGAGTATACTTCTTGAGTGCGGGTTGAAACATGATAACAATCATGAAACAAATAACAAATAAAAAAAATGGCAATAAATAGAAATGGTAAATATGTAGTAGAAATAATATAATAATAGTTGTGACTCGCTCATAAGTCTTATGAGCGCCTATAAATATTAACTTTTATATCTTGATAACTATGTTTATAAGCCTCGTTAAATTTATGAGCAATCGTAAATTTCCATACTTTTTTTTTATATTTAGAAATCAAGATCATAACAAAAGATTTTTGGGGTACAATGAAATTTTTAACAAATATTTACAATTTGCTGTCAAAAATTATAAATAAAACAGTATTATGAAAATTTTCTGAAATTCCAAAAATTGAAATAAATAATTTCTACCGAGTTAGGTTTTTTTTTTATAAACAACAGTTAGAACGAATAGAAATATATGTTGACGCTTTGAATTGATAATAATAATAACGTGAGTATAATTTCATGCAACACTTGTTCGTGTTTCTTAGTCACATTTAGTCAAAAAGTTTAGTACTCCACGATTAGAGAACACAAGAGATTTAGATTTGTATTTCCTTTAATTTTTACAATTTATATATAATCTGTATACACAATTAATTAAGCATGGCATTGCCGTATGTCAGATGGACAAGATTCATCTCGAAAATAATTCTTTCGGTTGAGGTCATGATTCAACCTACTCTAAACCACCCGATGTAAGGAATTTGTGGCGTTTCTCTACGTTTTTCATCCACACGACTAAATAACTCATACAGAGCCGCAGATGCACTCTATTCGCCAATATCTAATTCAACACCAGTTTTATGTGCCAATTCTATCCAGTCTTTGAACCAACCTGTTTTGTTTTGTATCGCATGAAAAGCTGCTTTTTTCGGAAGCCAATCATTGGACATATTGAAACTTTTAGTATGTAGTCGACTTGCAATTTCAAAGTTTTGATGAATAATGGTGATATTCCACCTTAATATAGTGTGTACATTATATGGAATAATGTGGAGTTCTAAACAGATACAACTTAAAAACAATTTTCGGAATTCAAGAACGTTATTCAATTGTATATGGTTGGGATTTAGAATTCCTGAAACACATCCAGTGACTAGAAATCGTGTAAAATAGTTCATAAAATCTCAAATATGCACCTCAAGTTAATTGTATTGCATCAGATCCAGATAAAAGTCTTATAATATCAGATAATAGTAATATGATTGCTTATGGGAACTTGAAATGTCTCAGACAGATATAGAGATTACTTTCAACAAGTACTTACTGGTTTTTCATTTTCCCTTACATACAAACATACATATGTACACATTACAACGTTTCATTTGAAAAAGGTTACATACTTGCACAAGCAAACATTTCCGCATTGATTATTAAATTTAGTAAATAGATGTCTGCTATTAGACCTTTAAGTAAATTTTGTTGTTATTAAAAAATTGTTTTGTAATAATTAAATTAGACACAAATTTACAATCATGCACCTTTTTAGTTTGTTTACTTACAGAGTTTTCTTTCTAAGTTTCTTTTTTGTGTAGGTTTATAAGTTTTTAAGAAAAGTGAAGGTGAAAAGTGAATTTTATATTTTGTTTATTTTTCATAACCTAATAAACTTACAATTGTTTAATTAATGTAGTGATCACCTGTTGTAGGTACTATGTCAATCCGAAAGTGAAACATAAAGATGGGTTAAATGAACAAGAAAATTAATTTTTGCATTTCATGTTTGTTAACATAACCACTTAAGTAGAAATAGGCTCCATTGCTCATAATGATTCTGGATCTTGCACCAATTTTAACAGAGCATAAGAGTAAGTTAACCTCGTTTAAAGAAGCAGGCAGATTGCACTTTGTATGGGAAGATCTTCAAATCTTCCAATAAAATACGCAATTTTTGTTAAATTCAGTTCATCTTACATCGATTTTTTGACAAAAATCCAATATGAACTATACCCAACCAAGATTAAATTTGTAATCAATATCTAACGTTAGAAGATTTTGCCCGTGGCCTGGCATTGATTCTATATGAAGGTTTTTATAATACAAATTCTATATACTACTGAAATAAATCAGCCAAGTAGAAGACTTAGCACTATTAATGGACTTCTTGAATTATTGATTCAAAATAACTTTTTTGGCCTTTAGTCCACAAAAATTAGCGTTTCGTCCCGGCGCACAGTGGGGAAAATGTGGAAAAAATTCAATTTTCCGAAAGTGGCAATTTAAATAATTTATTTTTCGTCTCTTATAGTAAATTTGTTGTAAAATAAGGAAATGATAAACATTTGTTAAATAAAAAATATATAAACCTTGATTTTATCGCACGAAGTTGTAAATTAGTAAAAATATGTGATTTTTTGCACAATCCGTGCACAGTCAAATCTGAACTTTTTTAAATGGTTCTTTTTGAGTGGTGTTAAGATATATACATAAGTAATATCAATAAATTAATTGCTCAGGAAAAAATAAAATAAGTAGTGTTTTGAAGGAAAAACACTCAAATTAGAGATTTTTTTTAGTCTCATAAGGTTTTAAGTATTAGCGCCATTCGGCGCTGTCAACCCATTGTTTTCCTTGAATTAGATTAAGAACTTTTTATTTTTCAATTTGTTTTATATACAATTTGACTTAAAACTAACTTATTACTAAATTAAATCATGTTGGCTCAACAATACGGGCCCAACGTTCTTCATTTGGCTTTACATAATGCTATTTGCTTACAATATCATATTAATGTTTTCTTAATCTAATTCATGATTTTTTAATATTAACTAAATAATAATTTTTGATGAGTGGGTGTTTTATATCCCCTATAGTATTGATTGTTGTTCTTCTCGTAAAAGGGTGCGTTGTCGTTATGGATGATGTCTTCAAATTGATCGTCAGTGATGGCTCGGGTGTAAAGATACTTGTCACGAAGCTCTAGTTCATGCTGGAGAAGTTGTTGCACTTCTGTGTTGGGATGATCTACCAGGTTCCTGATGATTTTTCCGGAGAGCTGCAGTAAATACTCGTCCAGTGGTATTAACTTTGCTTCTTTATACAGATTCCTTGTTGGTATATATTTCTTCGTCAGTGGGTTACGGTACAGTCCAGTGCAAATGCGGAGCATCTTTCTTTCAAAAAGCTTCATCTTTTTCATTGCTGTAGGTGAAATAGTAAACCAGATGGGAAAGGCGTAGGTCAGAACGGGTCGAATAAGTTGTTTGTACACAAGCAGCTTGGTTTTCTTACTTAGTCCATTTCGCCTCCTGAGAAGCGGATGGACCAAGTGCAGAGAATAGTTGGCTCTCTTCAACATCAAGTCTGCATGGCTTTTGAATTTGAATTTGTTGGAAAAGTTGATTCCCAAGCACTTCGTTGATGATTTGACAGTCACTTCAGAGTTGTCTGGAAGCTTTATTTTGATTGCATCACAGCGTGTTGCAAACGCTCGTCTTCGAATGACAGTCACTGGTGTTCTGAAGCAGATGAGTTCAGTCTTTTCGCTGTTTATCCTCAGTCCCCATTTGACATAGTATTCCCATAGGTTTTTAATGTGCTCTTGCACTCTCCTGGCAGCAATTTCTGGTGAAAAAGCGGTGGCGTATGTGATTGAGTCGTCTGCATAAAGCTTCGTCTTTGTACCTGGTATGTTGGCTGGTTGATCAGCAGTGTAAATGTTGAACAGCAGCGGTCCAAGTTTTGATCCTTGAGGAACTCCAGCGTTAATTCCTTTGGTTGATGACACATGTTTTTTTACCCGTACATAAAAAAGTCTATGGGTTAGGAAATTTTTGATTATTCTTACTAAGTAATTAGGAAGTCCAAGTTCCGAGAGTTTGAATAGCAATCCTTTTATCCAAACGCTGTCGAAAGCTTTTTCGATGTCCAGCAAACACGCTACAGTTGTTTCCTTTTTGTTGAGTCCAATTGTAACATCAGTATGGAGTCCCAGTAATGGATGTAGGGTAGAGTGTTTATTTCGAAAGCCATACTGAAACTCCGGTAGGACATCTCTTTCTCTGCAGAAAACGTTGAGTTTCTTCAATATCAACGCCTCCAGTATCTTACTCATGCTGCTGAGCAAAGAAATTGGCCGATATCCTTCCACATTTGCGCGGTTGTTCTTCTTCGGGACAGGGACCACTTTTGCGGTTTTCCAGGCTGCAGGGAAATAGCTGTTGTTCAGGCAGTTATTGAAGATTATAGTCAAAAGGAGAACAGCAAGATTTGGTAACTTTTTGAGTACGTAATTAGATATCTTGTCGCTTCCTGCTGATTTTTTGGAGTTTCCAGTGAAGATAATGTCAGCTACTTCTTAAGGGGAAGTGAAAACATCTGTCAGTGTCGGCTCCGATGATGGGTTTTCCTCGTTGAACAGGGTCACAGTTTCGGTGGTTGCTGATATCTCTTGAAAGCGAGTTTCAACATCTTCGATAAAGTCAGGAAGGTGTACGGGAGGGCTGTCTTTGAAACTATCGTGAAAATGATTTGCAAACGCTTCAGCTTTCTCTGCAGAAGTTGTTGATACTTCTTGTCCATAAAGGATGGTGTCTGGAATTGAGTTTGGTCTTCCAACAATCAGATTGATCTTTTTAAACGTGTCAGGTCCAGGTTTGATATCTTCGAGTCTCTTCCTGAAATCCCTTTCCTGGTGATGTTTTATTGCCTGGTTAAACATTGTGTTAGTGCACTGAAGTTCTGAGTGTAGCCGACGGTATTCGACACTTTCCCTGTTAAAGGTCCTGTGGAATATTCTTTGGAGGCTTTTGCGGAGTCTTTGCCGGTGAGCATATATTAATTGTATATGTTGGGGGTTTTCCTTGAATGGTTTAGGGTATAAGTAAGAATCTTCAGCAAAGAACGCGTCCGGATTCGACTTCTAGAGCAATTTGAAGTTCTCAAGTCATACACCTAAAAAAATACATAATTATAAATTACAATATTGACATCGTGATGTGGGACCTGAAATGCATTTATGTTATACGTATGTACGTTTATAAAATATGTTTGTTTATATTTTAATTGTAATTTTACGAGTATTACGATGCAGTAAGTTTTATTTAGACTGCAGAAATTTTTGAGTGTAGTATAACATTTAACATTTGTCTAATTGGCTCGCTTGTGTAGACACAATCGTGTTACCGTTACTCTTAATGACATAATAATAATTTCAAAGGTCAACTTGACGTGTCATTCAGCGTTTGTTACGAGTAGTTAGTCCAAACATTTGCGATGTCATGTGTTTTTTCTATACCCCGTTCAGTATTAACCGACTTAATTTTAGAAAAAGAGGAATCGTTTGAAGTGTTTTTAAATAGACAATTTCCATATCTAAGTGAAAAAGAGCTATTATATATAATATAAAGCTCTATTATCAGAGATTACCAAAAAATTTTTAAATTTATTTTTTACACCATTTTTTTTTATTTGTGGCAAAAAGATTTATTTTAAGGTATTTTGTAATAGAATTTGTAAGAGTTTACCATGAAAACAGATACCTACTTATCGTCTCAGATAACTTTCAAGCTGATGGAAGCATTCTAAAAATTCGGATTCAAATTCAGCACTCAAAAAGTCTCAGGGAAAGTATATTTTTTTTCCAGCAACAACAACCTATTGAAGTATGAGGTTTTAGGTGAAGTCTAAAAATTAACTAAGAATTTCTCCGGGAAGATTTAAAATGTACTATTTTGAAGGAGAAGAATTGTACTTTCAGATACAGTTATAAATTTCGTAAAAAAAAAATACCTCACAATTTTACGAGACCTATATATTTTTTTTATTTTCAAACAGAATATCTCAAGAATTAGAGGCAATTGAATAATTCTGAGCTTCGAGTTCACCACCCCGAAAATCTTAGACAAAGTATGTTTTTGTCCGGCAGCAAAAAATCTTTATTTTGTTGACCAGTGTATTTAATGCTTACTCAAAATATAACAAATATTTAAAATATTTTTAAAAGTAGGCAGTGGGCGGAAATTAAAGGTGTGGATTTCTCTTTCTATTGATTATCATCATTATCATTTCAAAAAAATCGGTTCATCTCTCCCATACAAGGTGCCCCACTGTGCGGCGCGGCGACGTCCAATGGACTCCGTCTGTTGGTCAGCTTTCTATTCTTAACATTGTGAGAGAAAATACAAAATAGGTATTATAAAAGTTAACAAAAACAAAAGATTAACTGTTATATAAACAAAACAATTTCAGCAAAGAAAAAGAAAATGCAAAGAAAACAACTTTTATCAAAATTCTCACATCTTGTAGGTTGTTATAAAAAGCTTTGAATTGTCAAATCGAGCATGGGATTTTCGAAATATTGAGTTTAAAAAAAAAATTGAAAAGTTTACGATGAGTTCATCTCGAAACTAATGCACTCGTAGAGAGTAGACTTCCAAAGATAAAGGCTACCCACAGTCAAGGGTCAAGAGAGTACTGAGGCCAACTCATACCAGGTGTACTGACACCTTAATGAGACACACAGAATCCTCTGTTGCAGATTGTTGTTTGATCCTTGCAGTACCTTGATAACATAGTCTGCATTGGCCTTTAAACTTTTTATATTATTTATAAGGATTGAGAAGATTACAGGACTTAAAACGCAACCCTGTGGCCCACTTGCATCTAAACTATTTGGATTTTGGTTTGAGAAGAGCAGAAATGCCTCTATAGTTTTCACAGAGATTTGAGTCATCCCTTTTAAAAACTCCTGAAATAGACCAAGAATAAAAACAATCTTGACCTGTCCTAACTTTAACTTCAAAAAGCATTTTGAGACTAAATTAACTGAGACGCAGAGAGCTATTTCTTCAGTCTGGGGACGTCGAATAGAGAGTAGGTTTTATGTCATGTTTCATGCCATTGTTTCCTCCATCATCCTGTGTGGTGCTCGAGTGTTGGGTTGCTGGCACTTCAGTGTTGTTGAAAAGTTTCAATGATACTTTCTTAAACGAACTTTTTGGTGACCGGCCTGTAATCCAAAATATGTGGTTCGTCTTGAAACTACTATGCAATCCTTATTCTTAAACACGCCAAAGATGCTCTAGATGAATGGTAGAAGACTGCCCAATTTAGTCCTCAAGGCGATATTTACTTTGAGAGGCAACCTCGTCAAATAGGAAGAAATACGGACTGATTGTGGACCACTCGCTATTCTAAGAACCTTGTTTGAAAATTTACTCGATAGTATAGCTCACTCAGCTTAGGGCGGTTATGTCTTGGAAGCTCAATCTGCTCAGTATAGCTCGTACTTCGTAAATCAATTGTAACTTTCAATGATAAGTCTGCTATTTAAAGTAAGAGGGAAAATTATCAACCTCTACTAAATTCTACATCATCCGGAACCTACCTATTTTATGAGATATTTGCAACACTAAGGAAAGAGAAGATATTTACCACTTTATTGAAAGATGTCTGATTTTAAAAGAATTTCGTGTCAGATTCTTCGGTAAATTCATAGTGAACATGAGTGAAGTTTTATGTATTTCAAATGGAAGTCTTGGTTGGGGGAACTTGTATAAACCAAATACAAGTTTCTTTTTAAAAATGCAATAAAAGGAACAAAATCAAATCCTTCTCATGTATTATGATTTTATTAGCAAGAGCAAACATTCCCATTAATTATGGAAGTGCTTCGACTGGAGTCAATTGAACTTTGTAAGCGAATAACCCGAGATCTTTGTGCAGAATTCTTCTCAGGCTAGTGCGTGAAAGGTTGAGCTGTTGAAATCGATGGCGAATTGATGTTCGTGAATTATGTCGCACACTCTCGGCTACAGCAGCCACATTCTCGTCTGTGCGCACCGTACGACGACGGGGACCATGAGTGTTGTCCACTAGCATACCAGGCTCACGAACTTTTTTGCACAAACTGGCGTACAGGTTCATTTCGGCCAAAACTTCTTTTCAAAAAACGCACAGTTTGGACTGCACAGCACTCACTTTAGAAATAAGTTTTAAGTTTTCAATATTTCCCAACGTTGTTCAAGCGTAAAGAGACTCACTTCATTCCGCGGAGGTATGAATTGACTTTCTGTCAAGATTTCAAGCTGTCAATATTAAAATAACCTATGATTTAAAAAGAAACTACTTGATGGCCCACTCTGTATATGCACAACGATTGCACTAAATTATAGAACCTTAATAATCAAAGGTGACTTTTGATTTGACATTTGAGATTTCATTTTCACTGTGATAAAATTTATCACTTCACAGCTTCATTATGAGTGAAGAGTGTGATAAAAAAATATCATTTCAGTCTTCACTGAGTTTTTACATTTTATCAGTTCATGAACAGGCTTTAGGCGATTATCGAACTCGTAATGATAAACAGCTGTCAAAGTATGTAGTAAAAAGTACTAAAGCGTACTAAATGATAAATTCTGACAGCTGGGTGTTCACAACGTTGATTAGAGGGATAATTTTACAGGGATAAAAGCGGTAGTCTATCAACTTCTTCTTCTATGAAATTCTCTGTCTCGAGTTTCAGCTTTTGTGTACCTGTTGATTTGTTGGTTATGCATATAAATTTTTGTATTAACAAAAAACAAATCTATTTAATGAGGTCTTTGGTCCTCGTTTGTATTTCGCTGCCACTATTCATCATTTCAGCTTTTCACCAAATAATTTGGCAGTTATATAAAATTTGTCAAATGAACAAAATTTGACATTTCATTTTCACTCATCGAGAATCGAATTATGAGTGAAGATCAGGGTTCGGACTAAGATTTTAAATTTTCGAAGTAAATACGGAATATAAACTGAAGTAAAAATTTTCGAAGAAGTTTTAGGAAATTAAAAAAAAAATTTTCGAAACAAAGTTCTTAACAAAAGTTTAAACTTCAGACTTTAATAAAAACAAATTAAACATAGATATAGACTAAAGACTTTTTAAAAAAATTAAATAAATTATATAAATATAAATAAAGTCAGACTTGTAAAAAATAGTAATTAAATATAACTATTTTAAATTAAATTTTCCATGAACGAACTTGTATTTTTGTATGAATTTTATCAATTCAAAAGGTGGCTCAAAAATATCTTTACTTTTTTTGTAATTATTAAAAGAATCATTAACTTGTTTTTTACTAAATTCATATCTAAAAATTTTCTTTCATCTGCGGCGCTACTATTAAGCAAAACAGCTAAATTCAGCATGTACTCCGACACATTTTTGAAAACAAATTCTTTCATTATATTTTTTGTATTCATTATAGAATACCGAAATTTAGGCAATTCACATTGTTGTATTTTACTAATATCGTAAATGTGGAATGACTTCCATTCATCATTAAAAATTTCGATAGAGCCTTTGTGAAAACGAAATGCCTCAACTAGTTTTAAAATAGATATTAAATCACCACCTTGAATTATGTAATACAGAGTGAACAAAACTGTCTTTAAATGTGTTGCAGAATTTTTTCAAAGAGTAGTAGATCCTAAAAACGAGAAGTAACTAGATCCTCAAAAAGAGAAGTAGAGAAGTAGATTAAATTTTTTTTCTCAAAATCGAAGCAAATCTACTTCGATCGAAGTAAAGTCCGAACCCTGGTGATGATGAATTGACCTCCCAGGTGTATTTCACTCCATTACTTGTAAACTAATTCTCTATCTGTCTACAACACAGATGTCAAATCACAATGATATTAAGGTGTGTCCACACCAAAGAAAAATTTCAGGAAACATTGTTTAAAAAACGTTTCTGAAATGTTTCCCATTTGCTTAAAAAACATTTAAGAAATGTTTCTGATTTGTTATTTTTGGTGTGGATGTGTTGACCAAAGAAACATTCTTGAAACATTTCAGAAAAATTTAAGAGAAACATTTCAGAAATGTTTCTCTGTTTCTGAAACGTTTTTTAAATGTTTCTTAAAATGTTTCTGAAATGTTTCAAAATTGTTTCTTTGGTCTAGACACACCTTTAAACGCCATTTTTAAAAATTGGGGCACATTCACATTATGGCACTTCTTTTGCGCCACCTTCTTTTGAATAGTCTTCCCTTATTTATGTTTTATATAAAAGTTTTTTTTTTTATTTTTAACTTTTAATGGATTCTCTTTAAATTGCTTGTAAGTCAATGTAAAATTGATTGTTTCATAAGCAAACATTTAGCTCCCAGCCCATCAGTCTATAATAAACCGGTCGGTACCTACCTTAAAGCATTAATTGTTGTAATGTGATTACCGACACGGTAGACAAAAATTAGAATTAAGATAATTTTAGTCACGAGTTTCTTTCACCGGGCACCGCTCGCGCCCAATTATTTCTATTGTTTTCTAGTGCAAAACTTAATATTTTTGGCTAATTGCATAAATCTTGATTTGACATTTTTGGCATTATTATCTAAAATTCTTTTGTTATTCCCTCGTCAAGATACCCCAATTGTTAAATTCACTTTTTGGTCTATTTTAACTCGGTTGTCTGCCAACTTTCTTATCAATTCGAGAGCAGCCAAGTCGGTTCTCATTGAGAATGAGTGTGAATTAAATCGCTACGTTTTTGAGTGCTTCTAAGAAAATACAACACAAACAACCAGTAAACATTACTTTTCATTGTTTAAGCCCAATAAAATGAGAAATCATAAGAAGTGCCTTCCTTAGTTTTGAAGTAGCGCAGTACTTCCATTAATAAATAGTTCGTGCAAAACCACCTTTTCTATCAAGTGTTTTCCTTTTGTCAGTTACAACAACGAAGAAATTATTTTTGAAAGCGTAGTTTAGTCTTATCATTTAGAGTAAAACGCACTCAAATTAAATTGCGTTCATTTCTCGAACTACATTTGTATATAATTTCAAATCAGCAAAAAAAAATCCCTTAACATATTTTTGTCTGTCGCAGAGTAATAAACACCATCTTCAGTGCATAAAAATAAATTTCCCTTTACGGCAGGAGGAGAAAATAAAAATGTATCAAAATATTTATCTGAATTAGATGCAATTTACTATGTACAATGCGGTTCACTTGGTTAGACGACTTCAAAAAAAAAAAAAAATCTTTTAAAAATGACATGTAATTTCGTAAAATTAAATTTAAGTTTGGTTCATCGTCAGTGAAATATGTTTGTAGTTTCCATACTGAAGGTGTCACTTCCAAAGAAAATTCTTGGAGGAAATTGAGCTTCAAATGCTACAAATAAAACCCCAATGAGAAAAAACCGAACAGATGACAGACGAGCCAGGAACACCTACAAGACTCATATTCACAGTCAAAGTTCTAAAGGTTCCCAAAGGTAATAAAGGTTATATGTTAAAGGAAGAGCCAATTTGCTGTAAATTTGATTATGTCACACAGTTTTATGAGTCCTCCTGCATTCGGAAACCAAAGTGTCTCTTTGGGACAAATTTTCGATCTCACTGACTTAGGATCTTTGAATATCTTGAAATAGACAAAAATCCACTGTTCCAAATAATTGCAATTCAATTTCAAAGAGGTTTTCTTCTACGCTGACAAACCATCTTTTTCATCGCCTTGGCATAATGTTTGTGCATTGGAGTCTCATACCACAAGCCTGGTTTCAACTCCAATCGCTAGCACTGTGGTACTATACTTTATCCAACAAAAATATGCAGTACACGTCTTATGGAAGAGCTTTTTCACAATCAGTAGCGTGCTATATTTTTGCACCATACTAAATTGAAAGAATTCCTCCATAAAAATGTGTTTGCGCGCCCGTTAATTCTCTATTGCATCTGACGCAGGCCCGACGTCCTATTGACCGCACATCTGAGTGTGGCAGTGTGCACTGAATTGCTGTGGCCTATGGCTGTTGTTGCTATTCAATTTCAACCCCCATTAAATATTGATGTGCATTCAGAGTTACCCTTTTCCATTTGGTAACTTGTTCAGTTTTTTTTGCTTGGGTTTCTGTTGAGGTGCTTTTGATTTTAGAGCTTTAAAAAAAGTGTCCATTTAAAATCAACACTACGACAACCCTGCAAGAGCTTTAATGAAGGACAGATTTATGCAATCCACTGTAGCAAGAATGCGAGGCAAACGTCCTATCTTGCCCACACTGCATATTTTTGTTGGACAGAGTATAGTGGTACAACATCTTGGGAGGAAGTGACAAATCCTTCAAGTGTATCTCTTGTCGTAGTATGCTTTGGCATAATGGTAAATGCATTGGACTGTCATGCAGAGGGTCTTGGCTTCGATTCTCAGCCACTGCAAAAATGTATTTTAAGGGGTACTAGCTCTTGCGAGGAATTGGTGTATCCTCCAAGAGAATCTATTGTCTTGAGAAGTGCTGCTCATGAACCGTTCGTAATCGGAAAAAAATTGTATGTTCCTTCTGTTCCTCTCGATAACAAGCAGACAGAACCGGTGGAGATTTATAAGTCACTAGGTCACTACGAGCCGTTGTTGTGAGGCTATTATATTTATCCTAACTATTCAAGAATTTTTACGAGTAGATGAAAAAAGGCGGCATTTGTCTTGCCGGCACCTATTATCTCAATTCACTCAATTAAAAACTTTCGTTCAAAAAATTTACTTCATCCGATGGACGCTAATAGTATTGAGCAGACAAAACGAAGCCGCACTGCAGAGTTCCAACACCTGAACTTGTTTTTGCAGCTAAAATAAGTTTACAACCATACGGACAAAGAAGCAACATCATCCCCAGAGTTTGTAAGCAAATTACAACTCAAAAGTCAAACATTAACTTTTCCAAAATTTGGTTGAATAATAGCATTCGAAATAGAACTTGACTCTTTAGATCTAGATAAGCTTAACTTTCTAAACTCAGATTATTTGGAATATGACTTTTGCTAACGCCGACTACATTGCCCTGAATTCGCACTTTAACCAAATTAATTTTTAAAAAATCTTTGAGCTTCTCAATTTACAGCATTCATATACGCTTTTTCTTAATGTCCTTCAAGAAGCTTTTATAGTATTCGTTCAACATAAAAGAAATGACAAGTCAAAATGGTCAAGCAAAAGGTTGTGCAAAACTAAAAAACAAAATGCTTAAGTTGCGTAAGAAGAGTATCTAAGTTAAATCGTATTCTGACGCGATTATGAATCATTGAATCTTTTTTTTTTTCCGACCATATTTATGGACAGTAGAATCTAAAATTAAAAAAGATTCGAAAGCATTTCGGTCATATATGAATTCAAAGTTTGGTCTTCCTATGAAAATGTTTTTAGATGGAATTCAAACTTGTAACGAAAGTGAAATTTGCGATATGTGTGCAACTTACTTACAACCTAACTTTGTTTTAATACCTGCACTCCTGCAGATTTGTCTTCAATTATTTTCAACATTGAACTAATATGCGATATTGGTAATTTAATGTTGAGACAACAAGAGGTGGAATTGGAACTCGAAGCTCTTGAGGCAAAGCCCACAGTTACTCCTGATAAGATTGCTCCAATTTTTTTTTAACTTTTGATATTTAACAAATCTTGTGGTGATTTTCTAGAAACCTTGAAATTCTCTTTTATAATTCCAATTCATAAGTCAGGTCCGATTGATTCTTAAAATATTTGAAGCTGTATTTATAACGATATCAAGCAAGATATTAGTGGACAACAACATGGATTTGTAACGGGTCAGTCCACAGTAACAAATCTTGTCGTTTTTTTTTCAAATTTTTTGTAAAATATTATGGAATGTGGGGGTCAACTAAATGCAATTTATACCGACTTCTCAAAGCTTTCGATAAAGTTTATCATAATGTTCCACTAAAGAAACTTGAATTACTAGGATTTCATTCTAACTTTCTTAAATGGATACAAAACTACCTATCAGGTCGTTATCAATTATGTAAATATTGGCTCACAATTATCTAAGCAAGTTTTCCACATGGTATGCCACAAGGAAGTCATATAGGACCTCTGCTCTTTATTCTCTTTATAAATGATTTTCCTATGTTAATTAAAAATGCTAAATGTCTTCTGTTTTTGCAGATGCTATTTTTACCAATCAAATCAACTGCCGATTGTCTAAAACTTTAATCTGACTTAGAAAAAGTTGCAAATTATTGTCATACTAATAGTCTCAGCTTAAATATTTCCAAATGCAAAATAATGAGCTTTACTAGATCTTTGTATCCAATAGCTTACTTTTATGATATAATTCATATTCCTCTTCAAAGAGTCGAAGAAAAGAGAGATTTAGGTGTTATCTTCGATACCAAGCTAAATTTTAATATATAATAATACTATAATTACATCATCTGTAAATGTAAAAGTAATAGGTTATTAGGTTTTATAGGGAGAAATTCTAAGGATTTTCGTGTTCCATACACTTTAAAATCTTTCCACATATCTTTGGTAAGATCAGTGTTAGAATATGCTTGTGTTATTTGCTGCCCAATGTACCAATATAGTACTCGTATACTCATAGCTCAAATTGAGCAGGTACTCGTACAAACAAAATTTACTAGGTATGCTCTTCAGAAGTTTAACTGGAATAATAATATTTTACCTTCTTATCAGATGTTGTTTAATTGACTTAAATACTCTTCAATTACGTAGAAAATATATAAGCGATTGCAGTTTTATTAGTAGATTTCTGAAATGTCCAACTGTACAACAAGTTTCGATTAACAATTACTTTCGGTATGAAAACAAAAACAGCCATCATACAACATTTTTACATAATAAAATAATTAATATCATGAAATGGCCAATTTTGCCCTACTGTTTATCGGCAGCACGGATTTCAATGAAAATTCATTTTATAAAGAAGCTTCCAAAAACTTTGAAAAACATCGCATTTCCAAATTTTTAAAAATAAAATAATTTTTGGATGTTTGAAAAAAAAAATATATTATGTATTTTTGAAATTTAATTTTTATTCGTACAGTACCTAATAATAAATGTAATAGGCTTACGAAAACGAAAGTTATTAAAGAAAACTGTTCATAAGGATAAAATGAATTTTTTAAATTCTTTTAGTAGTAAGAGATAAAAACAGAATGCTATGCAAATATGAATTTATGCAAGAACAAAAATTATAAGTCGTTGTAGTGGTTCCTTAAAAAAAAAGAATTTATGTAGAAAATGTTTAAAACATTTTTAAGAAAAAAATTTGGTATGCCAACTTTAAGTTTTTATTATTGTACGAAAAAAAGCTAAATTTACAAGAAAAATAATAAGCCGTTCTTAAGATATCGAATTTTCCAAAAAAAAACGATTTTTTTTTTAAAAATTGGAAAAATATTTTTTTTTTAAGTTTTGAAATGCAATGTTTTTTAAAGTTCATAGGAGCTTCTTTATACAAAATTTCATTAAAATCCGTTATGCCGATAATGAGAAATTTGAAAAAATCGTTCTATGGTAGGTACAGTCAGTAATATCTAGATTTCAAATTTTTTTTATTAAATTATAGATCGTAACAATTAATCAAAATAAAAATTTTTTAGCGAAATTCTCGGAACCGTTTTCGAGAAAAACACGATTTTTGAAAACCATTTTTTAACATTTGTATGGAAGGTACCGTTAGTTTAAGATAAAACAAAATTTTTTTTCTCAAGTCTTGCAGATAATGTTAAGAAACTTTTATTTGTCAAGTTTGAAAAAAAATCGATCTTGAAATATTGAGTTTACAAAAAAAAATTTTGAATTTTTTTTAAAAAATCCAAAACATAAAAAATTGAAAATTTTAATATGTAATAATATTTAAACTTTGGAGGAGCCTTAGCATAAAAAAATGATTTAAATCGGCTGTACCGTTTTCGAAAAAAACAAAAAAAAAAAAAATGGACCCCAAGGGGCTACCAAAAAAAAAACAATTTTTTGAAAATTTTTTTTTCAACCATTACCTAGTTTTAACTAAATGAAATTTTTCAATTTTTTTTAAGAAAATCTGTTGGATAGTTTTTGAGAAAAAAATATTTATAAAATTTCGAAAAAAATTATATGGTAGGTACCGTTATTTTTGGTCCTAAAAAAAAAGAAAAAAACGTTTGGGGGGAAAAAATAAAATCCATATCTACCAAGTTTGAAGAAAATCGGACAGACAGACAAGACAGACAGAATTGCGAGACCCACTTTTTTGGTCTTCGCTATCATCGTAATGTCAACTTTGATCAAAATCTCGAGTTCGATTTTTTATCCGAATGCATAACTTGCCTTATAGTACCTTTAAGTCGCAAGATAAAACTAAATCATAGACACTATTCAAAGTGGATCTAATCAAGCGCACCGCACTGTATTCACAACTAAATATTAGATTTAAAATTTTTGCTGCACCCAACAGTTGTAGATTTTTTTTTTATTTTTTGGCACGGGGCTTGAGTGGATGTTCTATTTTTATTTCAATCTCATCGACCAGGCAAAGATAGATTGTGCTGCATGTGTATAGTACCGGTGTTAATTTACGGTATATCCCAGCATTGCGCTGCAACTCAATCACTGATGCAAGTACACTGAAATTGTGATTTCCGAATTGAATTACAAATGATAGTGGGTGGAATCATATATAGTACAATCATATATGAATGAGACGATAGTCTATGGATATAATTTAAAACTTTTATGAAAAAATTAAAAAGAAAAAAAAAAATAATAAGGGTTGTATATGTACATAATATTAATGTTTCATTGAAATACATTTCTAACTTAAAGTTGACTGAATTTGTAAGGTGTATTCAAAATATTTTTTTTTTGTCTTAGGATGTTTGGCTTGTTTTCAAGTTTTTGGTGACTTTGATTTTAAAATATTTTTTTTTCAATGTCGAAAACGTGTGATATGGATGTGGATTTCAAATTTATTAAAAACATTTCCTGTTTGAGTGAATCGCAGTTTGGGATGCATCGGACTTAAGGCCCACTTGAGTGGGTCATATATCCACAATTTTAATATGGACTTACATTTATCCCAAACAAGCACTTTTCAGACGCAAGAATACGTCACACTTTTACTGAACCATTAGTCAAACTTAAAACAAAAAAACTTATCTACAAAAAAGTAAAAACTAAGATTCTTTTTTAGAAAATTTATTTTAGTTTTGTATATTGTTACATTCCAATGAAATTGAACTGCATAAATCTCTCCTTAATTGACAAAAAAAAACCACATCATTAGTTGGTAATTTACATACAAGTACCTACCTTTCTACCCCAACTTACTACGAAATGTATGTCGTTACCCGGTTTGCACATTCGAGTGATCATTATCTGAGTTACGATCATCATTTTGTGGTAATTTTAATAATTATTATCAATAAAGAACTGATAATAATGAATAGAACTAATTACTGGAAACTTAACGATTCTTTGTAATGTAAAGTTGTTATAAGATATTCCCTTAATAAACGCCTTCTGTATAAAGCTTAAACTGTATTACAAATATTTATGGTGTTTTTTTTTTAGCTTTCTAAAAATAGAGTTAATTTTACGTAGAAAAATAAATAATTTTGTTTACAAATACAAGATGGCGCAAAATTAATCATTTGTTTTTCAGTTACTTTTTTGCTTAATAAAAAAAATGATTTTTTAAGTAATGGAAATCTTTATTTGGAGCTTTACAATTTTTTTCTGTTTAGTGGAAAAGATGATATCCGCCAAGTGGCTGCCGCCAGTACTGATACAAATTTGTGCCCTTTTTATCGCATTTTCCATGACTTTCTGCTAGATTTCCGGGGATAACTGTTCGCATTCCTGTACTCCTTAAAAACTGTGATTGCATGATGCTTGTTAGCATAAGACCGCCCCAAAGAAAGAAGTCTGGAATGGGTAAATCGGGCGACCTTCCTGGCCATGTTAATTAGCCAAAAAGAGAGATTACGCGACCAGGAATCGCTTCCTTAACAATGTCCTTTTTGGCTCCTTCTGTGTGAATCGTCTTGTTGAAACCATATGTTCACCAATCCCCGCTCATCCAATTCAGGCAGCAAAAAGACATTTATCATAGCCCTGTAGCCCTCGCCATTAACAGTCCATTGCGTCCTCAAAAAAATACGGTCCAATCACTCCTTCCGCGTAAACACACTACACAGTGGCTTTGAGTGGATGAATTGGCTCTTCGTGCATCACACGCAGAATTTTAATGCCCCAGAAATGAAGATTTTGCTTATTGACTTAACCGCTTAGGTAGAAATTCGCCATGTCGCTCATGATGATTTTCGACACAAAATCGTTGTTGAGATTGAGGATGGCTTGAAAGTAATTCACACGCGACGGATGGTCTGCAGGCATTAATTGATATACTGTTTGCACTTTGTAAGGGAACATGTGTAAGTGTTTCACTAAAATTCTGTCCGGTGATGTCCAATTGCGTGGTCCGTCGTCTGGTTGATGTTTCTTCGTTCAAAGCAATATCGGCAGCCTCAGCCACGATATTCTCGGCCGAACGATCAGTCCGGTGTAGGTCACGTCCTGCATGGTCTTCTGTAGAGCTGTGCCATTCAATCGTTCATTTTGAAAGATCGAATCAATAAATTATTGAGAGGTTCAAGGATTCGATCTTTTCAATCAATCGTTCATTCAATCAAAATCATTTTGTATCCAGCCGTTTCGTTCCGAACTAGACCACACATTTTTTTTAATCGTTCATTCTACTAAAATATTTTTTACTTGCGACTTATAGGTACTATAAGGCAAGTTATGGATTCGGAAAAAACCGAACTCGAGATTTTAATCAAAGTTGACATTACGATGGATAGCGAAGACCAAAAAAGTGGGTCTCGCAATTCTGTCTGTCTGTCGGTTCGGCTACAGCCTAAACGGCTCGGCCGATTTTCTTCAAACCTGGTAGATATGGGTTTAGATTTTTTCCCCCCACAAGTTTTTTTCTTTTTTTTTTAAGACCAAAAATAACGGTACTTACCATACGTTTTTTTTTCTAAATTTTATAAGTATTTTTTTTTCTCAAAAACTGTCCCACAGATTTAAAAAAAAAATGAAAAATTTCATTTAGTTAAAACTAGGTAATGGTTGAAAAAAAAAATCCAAAAAATTGTTATTTTTGGTAGCCCACCTGGGTCCATATTTTTTTATTTTGATTTTCTCGAAAACGGTACAGCCGATTGAAATATTTTCTTTTATGCTAAAGCTCCTCCAAAGTTTAAATATTATTACATATTCAAATTTTCAATTTTTTATTTTTTGGATTTTAAAAAAAAAATTCAAAATTTTTTTTTTGAAACTCAATATTTCGAAAACCCCAAGATCGATTTTTTTTCAAACTTGATAAACAAAAGTTTCTTAACATAATCTACAATATTTGAGAAAAAATTTTATTTTATCTAAAACTAATGGTAGGTACCTTCCATACAAATGTTAAAAAATGGTTTTCGAAAATCGTATTTTTCTCGAAAACGGTTCCGAGAATTTTGCTAAAATTTGTTTCTTTTGATTAATTCTTACGATCTATAACATAAAAAAAAAAATTTGAAATCTAGATATTACTGACTGTACTTACCATAGAACGATTTTTTCCAATTTTGAATTTCTCAATATCGGCATAACGGATTTTAATGAAATTTTTTTATAAAGAAGCTTATAAAAACTTTAAAAAACATTGCATTTCAAAACTTAAAAAAAAAATATTTTTCCAATTTTTACAATTTAAAAAATGCATTTTATCGTTATGAACAGTTTTCTTTAATAACTTTCGTTTTTAAAATTCGTAGTCTATTACATAGCAGCAAGTTCGTGCGACCCAGTCTTGCATTTTATTTTTTAATCGTTTCGTTCTGACCGAGACCGAAACAATGTGAAAATGAACGAAACTTTGGCTGTATCAGCTTCAATGTATCTATGCTGTATCTATCGCACCATCTCCCGTTGTATATGAAATGAAGAATATACATTCTGTTTCGTTTCCATTCCTATTTGGTATCTTGTGAAATGACTGAGAGTAAGTTGAATGAACGAAACATAACTTTTGTTCGTTCATTTCGTTAACTTTATGTTCACCGGTTTCAGTCCAGTGGTAAGAAATTGACATTAGGATTGATTGATTTGGTCTATTGTGATTGCAATCAATCAATCTTTTTGTTGAACGGGTCACAAAGACCCGATGTAGATAAAGAGCGCACGATCGTATTGAGTGACACTTGAGTACTTGACACTCTTGTTAGTATTTCATCAGCAGTTGGATACGATGGTCGTGTTGGGGTGTACAACTTTTTGCAAAGAATAACAACAACAATTCCTTAAGAAAAGTCAGTGGCTTGCTCTTTTTTTAGTGGCGTTTTTCCTAACGCATTGTAATGAGGGTGCATCAGGCCTCAGGCGCCACTGCTTTAGAAAAAGCTCTCCCATAAGGTCTGTACTGACAATTTTTGTTGGACAGAGTATAGTCTCCTGTGGTTCCAGCCTGTTCGAGTCGAGTGGATAAGCGTTGGATTATTTGCCCAGTTGGCGCAAAGAAATCGACGTCAAAATTCACACTGCGCTAATACCTATTGGTCAACAAAATCGACATTTGACACAATTATTCCACGCTCTTGCGGAGTATAGTCCTCCATTACCTCTCTGTTTGTATACTGCAGCTGTCAAGTTCACAAATGTCAAATATGATTGAGTACGACACCATTTGCTTAAAACTGCAGCTGCCTATTTCACAAATGTCAAATATGATTCGCGTACGACGCCATTTGCAAAAATTATAACATCTTCCGAAAGGGTGATTAATTTTGCGCCACCTTCAATAAATGACATTTTTAATATTTCGGATTAGCCGCGTTATAAATACAAAAATATTTAGCGAGCGCAATACAGTACTCACCTCGAACGTTTCGCTACAAATCTAATTGAGCGTTGTCACCGGGAAACTGCCAGTTGTGTATTATATGCGATCTTGGCTACGCAGATTGTAGCGGTGTCTAAAAGGTTCTATCTCTTGCTGTTGATTTGTCGCAAGTTGAGAGCAAACCGTGCTCACTATATCCTTTTTGGTGTGAAAAGGTAATTGCATCGACCTTGATGAGTTGATGATGGTATCCCACGTTCGCGACAACTTGAAACTGTCTTCTCGATTGAAATTACGGTGGCGTTTAATTTCAATAGCTTCGCGAACTAGACGAGGGATGTAGTGAGGCTCGTTAGCTAGAACCATAGCTTGATCGAAGTGAATCCAGTGGTGTTCGTCTGGATGGTCCATTATGTGTTCATATATGGCGGACTTTTCCCTTTGTTTTTTGCTTACAACGTTTATATGTTCTTTCAAACGTGTAGCAATACTCCTCTGAGTCTGTCATACATATGATGACCCGCAGCCTCAAGGTACGGCGGGCATATACTCCAGGTGTTTGCAGAGGGAAATGGTTTTTTGGAGATTGAAGAAAATTAATCACCTTTTTGGTTGGTAAAAATATGGACTTTATACCATTTCGCTTCAAGACATACGTCCAAACGAGTATCAGCACTTGCTTGTTTTTGCCTGAGTAACCAGTACATTTTTCTGTACTTTATGTTCAGGTCTTCTCTTTTCTTTTTGATGTGCCCATTTCATTTAAGCTTTACATCCAAAGTATTGACGTAAGCTATACTCGTATCTTTACGGCTGATAAAAATTATTTTATGAAGGTAATTGTATCGAACTGCATCAGTGTTGAAGCACTGCAGTCGATTTATTTGTAAATATAAAATTTATATAAAGACTTAACGAAGGATAAGTTGGGAAAGAATTTGTATAACGAAGATATGTTAGTTGCTATCGAGATGGGACCGAGAGAAGGTCGTGAAAGAATAAAGATAGTGGTCTTTTATAACTTTTCCACTTTAAAATCGTTGTTTTATTTCTTGGTTTGGTGACGGAATTTTTAGCCCTTAGAGATGGTCAAGGTAGCCCTTTTCTCTCTATGGAATTAGTCCGCTTGTTCTGGTAATTAGGTTACTATGCTACGAAACAGTAATTTCTAATCCAAAGAATAAAGATTTCGTTGATACCAAATGCACGCATTTTCGATAAGAGAGCCTGGTGACAGACTATCAAATGCCTTAGAAATATCAAGCGCAATAATCTTACTTTCTCCAAACCAATTTTAAGATCGATTCCATTCTTGGTGAGATATGCCATCAGATTACCCGTGGAACGATTGCTGCAAATGTCGTATATTGGCGGCCATTAAGAAGCTTTCGTTCTAGGTATTGAACTCATGATTGATCAGCGATTTTCTTTAACTAGATGAATGGGACTCGAGGAATCGGCTGATATTACACAATGATCGAGTTTATCGTTATTTATGGTATACTTATCAGGGTTAGAAGTAAGAAAGAAGTCGAGAGTTTGGGTGTTTTGCCCAGCAACATCTGGTATCCGAGTGAGCTCATCTATAAGCTGGGTAAAGTTGTGCATCTCTTGAATAATCGCAACATATCTTTCTTCAGGTGTTGTCTGTCCTGAATAGCGGAGCCAACTTAAATTGTGTTCATTGAAGTCGCTCGCAATAACTACTTCAGTGTGAGGATACAAGAAAACAATTCGGAAAATAGAATCAGACAGCGCATCAAACTCATTAGAGTTGAATTGCTGTCAATATTTGTTCACTCCTATAAATGAAACAATAATGTAATGTGGACAGTAAGTTTTTTACTCCATGAAGTTAAATGTCCGTATTGAGGCAATCTACATCATATCTAACATAGAGTAAAATTCTGTGATGGCAAAAAAGTTATGGCATTAGGTTATAGCCAGGCAGGCGAAGAATGAGCGTACAAGTCTAAGAAAATAGTTACGAGTATTTATTGGAGAAAAAATTATTCTAGTTTAAATTGCGAAAAGAATTTAAATGAAAAGTGTTTTGATACATAACATATTTTGATACAATCCTCGTTAGTCGTTACCTGGAACCTAAATGACTTATTTGTGTTAATATTTATTTTTTTTCCTGTGGCGTTTAAAAGCGTTTGCTGAGTTAATATTGAGATAAAAAAAATTCTCAAGTGCTGATTTTAAAATTATTGTTCCCGTTTAAAAAATTTTGTTGGAATTTTCAAAGATGCGCAGGAGACCAAACTGTAAGCATACATTTTTATTTTTTATTATTTTTATATATTTTATATATTTATTATTTATTGAACCTACATATGTAGTTGTAACAATGGTTTTAATTGCATATATTTTTAATTTAACAATTTTCATTTTTAAAACTTTGAATTGCACTTTTCAATTAATTACTAAAACTAATTTAATTTACAATGTTTAATTAAATTATTATATTTATTTAAATTTATACTTAGCCTAAGTTAGACATTACCACGCAAAGTATTTGATTGCTTACTATTATATTACTAAGTTTGATTGAAATATTAAACATTTTGCTAAAATATTCAACAAAATAAGAATTTAATTTTTACGCAACTTTTAGAATATTTTTTGTGTATAATTTTATTGAATTTTTAAATTAAATAGAAATTTGTATTTTATTCAACTTGACTTCGATTAATTAATCCATTTTATATTTAATTTATAAAAAAGGGAATTGTGTTTTTCTTAACAAATAATTTTGACTACTTTGTATCCTCACCTATCCAAAGATTATTATTTATTCATTTCGATTTAATTCTATCATAAAAATTTGATTTCCATTTCTACAAGAATCTTAAAAAACTAAAAAGCTAAAATGTTTCCAATTTAAAATTTATTTATTTAGCCAAATTGACTGGAGTTTCAGAATTTTACCAATAATTTCCTGTTCGCTTTTAGATACAATACACAATTATAACATTTTGAAATCTGCATTTAACTTACATATTTTATAAATAGTTGGCAACTCTGGTATCCATTTATTTTTACTTTTTTACTTGCGACTTACAGCTACTACTCGTATATAGCAAGTAATGCATTCGTAAAAAAACTCGAACACGAAATTTTGATCAAAGTTGACTTTACGATTATAGCGAAGACGAAGACATTCTAAACGGTCTCACCCTGTCTTTCAGGTCCCTACAGTCCTACTGAACCAAAGTCGCTCAGCTCCGTCTTGTGCGAGAACGTCTCGACTATAAAGGAGCCGCCTATCCACTTCTACGGCCGTCGTGGTAGATTAGCGGAACCGCTTCTCTATCCTGGATCAACCCTACACTATCTAAATAGAGGAATGCATTAGGTGCAATATGGCCACTTAAACGCACACTCTCAAAGTATTCAGTGTTGGGGTAGTAAGCCCCAAAGATTAAGCTATTTGCTGAGGTCATCGCTCTCGCAATGTGAATCCGAATCAGCTTTATCAAAAAATTATCTATTCTGTTAATGTTGGCTCCGTTGTATAGAGTCCTGTTGGAATAGTAATGTTTGTACTCCGACTTTGGTGTTCTGGGTAATCCAAGGCAACGTCTAAGACACCATCTGTGAAACACCCGAATCTTTTCCATTTGAGATGGGGCAACGTTAAACCACACCGGGCACCCATAGGCAATCATCGGCCGGATATCCAAATCCATTTTTACGGTGGCATGGATCCAATTGATCTAATTTTCAATGACTCTTCCGCATAGATCCGGCTGAATTTTAGCGATGGCCTGCGTTATGTTCACCTTAAGTTCGTGTTGGGGCTTGTTCGCGACATGTGACTCCAGGAAACCCCATAAAAAAATTTCTAGCGGGGTCAAATCGCATGACTTTGGCATGGTGGTGGCTAACTCACGTCACTTCTGCTAGAGATAACCTTACCCTCAAATAGTTCATGCTGACCCTCAAATCGTTCATGCTGAAGGTCAATTTCGGAATAAGCTGTGGGGCACTTAGCGCCGTCCTGTTGAAACCAAATGTCATCTAAGTCCATATGGTTGAATTCGAGAAATAGGCTGTCATCGTTCTATAGCGTTCGCCATTGACGGTGACCGCCTCACCAACGTCGTTTTCGAAAAAGTACGGACCAATGACGCTGCCGGCCAAAAATCCATACCAAATGGTTACTTTTTGAGGAAGCATTGCCAATTGCTGAACCTCATGTGGGTTGGCAAGGCATTTTTTGTAAGATATCAAATCTTTTTTTATTCTTCATTTAATATTCGGTATTAGGCCGAATGTTGTAAACTATTCGGCCGAATACCGAATATCAAAAAAATAGGCCGAATACCGAATAGTGGCCGAATATTCGCGGCATCTCTAATTTCAAGTCTGTTATTCATAAAATAAATGCTGGTGTGCCTCAGGGTTCCATTTTGTCTCCGACTCTCTTTCTCATATTCATCAATGATCTTCTGTCTGAAACTTCTAATCCATTAACTTGATTTTTCTGACGACAGTACTCTCAGCGTCTCATATTCGTTTCCAGATTCTCGTTCTTGTCCTTTAGATGTGGACTTAGAACGGCACCGTAGGACAAGCTCATTAAATTCGGATCTCGATAGTATTTCGATAGATGGGGAACCATAAATCGGGTGGAATTTAAAGCTTCAAAAACTCAGTGCTGTCTTCTGTTTACGCGAATCACTTTGAACAGAAATTGCCTTGCAATTAAAGTTCTATTTAACATACGAGTACCTTAGGTCGCATTTATCAGAACCCACAGAGAGTAAGTCTAAGTAGGTGCGACTCAGTAATCATATGGAAACATCAATTAATTTGCAACGAAAAATATTTAATTAATTAACAACTCTCAATAAATGTTATTTCGTATGTTTAATCGCTGTCTAGTAGAATTGTAAAAAAACTCGAAGTCATCTGCTAATGTTCAATGACGTTAGTCTAAGTATTATAGCTTTTTGATATACCTATCTAACTTATAAGGGTTAAAAACAAATGCATTATATCGTTTGTACATATAGCATGAACATGATATCAAATGATAAAAGCGATGTCTGAATTCCCTTGTTTGTTAAAAGCAAATTCTCACAAACAAATTAATCACCTAGATATTTATATGATTTTGCATTAAGCAATATATTTTTACAACTTGATGACAACAATAATAATATTTAATAAAAAAAAAATCGACAGGAAAATTATGGTTTAGACTTTAGATAAACCATATTAGAAAGTTGAACTTCAGCAACGAGAGCTAGATTTTGGTTTATAATTTTTTTAGGGTTTGTTTTTATTTATGAAGGCAATAAAAAAATACATTTTCGTTGTGCATGTTTTTGAAAAGATTTGTAGTTTTTTTCCATCGGTTTGTTGATATGGAAAAATACTGATGTGAATAATTTGTTCTTGCATTCTAAATCATCATTTCTAGGAATTTGGAGATTTAGGATGAATGTACTCGTAGTTTCTTTTCCCAAGAGGAAATGCAATTGGAGTTCGAACATAGAATTTCACTTTTTTCAAAAAGGGCGGGAAGATGTTTAAATGGAATAAATCAAGGCCCATGTATGCCATTATATATTATGTAGGGAGTATGACATCGTTCAAATATACGTCTCGGCTTTTTACGGTGGCACTGATCCGAGTTTTCCAATTTTTCAATGACTCTTCTGCATATATCCGGCTGAATAAGAACGATAGCCTGTGTTATGTTCACATTAAGGCATCGATCGACTGTGGGTTATTCGCATAGACCTGCGACTTCAGGAAACCTCACAAGAAAAAATCTACTGGGGTCAAGTAACATTGGTCACCTCTGCTAGATATGACATTACCTTCAAATCGTTCATGCTGAATGTCAATCGTGGCGTCCGCTGTGTGGCACGCCGCACAGTGGGTCCAAGAGTATTGGTTTTGTGCGATAAATTATTTTGAAAAGTCTAAAGTGAATTGTTGTATTTTAAAGCCTTTTATAAGAGTAAAAATGAGTTTTTCGTCTCTAAAAATTTTAAAATCTTTGTTTCTTTGATTCTAAAGCTTCTTCACTTAACTGACCAATCGGTAAGAAGCAAGTAAAAGCAATTAAATGGGCATAAATTAATATTTTGTGCACTGTTGTACTCACATAGCACAAGGGATACAGTGTAATGAAATATCGGGCGGTATTATCACAATACAGGGGCGGTCTGATAAGTACTTTGCCTAGAAAAGAAAAGCAAACATTTTGGAAAAGTTGCGATTTATTTCTCAACATAGTCTCCTTTTATCGCCATACACTTGATCCAGCGATGCTCCAACTTCTTTAACCCATCCGAAAAATAGGTTTTCTCGAGTTCTGCAAAGCGATTTTTTCAAGTTTGCAAACAAAAAAAAGTCTCACGGGGCCAAATCTGGAGAATACGGTGGATGAGGCAGCAGTTTGTAGTGCAATTCGATAAATTTTGCCGTGGTCTCACGGTTGCCCTTGTTGTCCGGAGTGAGCAAACGCGGCACCCATCGCGCCGACAGCTTTCTCATGCCCAAAATTTCATGGAGGATATGACCCATGCGGTCTTTTGAGATGCCTACTGTTTGAGCTATCTCGCGCACCTTCAATCGGCGGTCTGCTTATACGAGATCGTGGATTTTTGACACGTTATCCTCCGGGGTAGCCACTTGAATCTTAAAAACCATGTATCTCCGCATTCGGAATAAACCAAGCCACCATGATGCTCCCACCAGGGGCCTACCTCATATATAGGGTTCAAGCCGAGGGCAAAACTCAACCCCCGACTCAAATTGGCACTATCTCCCATGGTACCAGAATATAGCTTCCAGTGGAGCTTCGCAACTTCGTCATTACATGGAGCTTCCTAGGCGATCCGAACCCGGATTTAGTCCAAGTTCTTGTCTCAAGCTTCGGAATTTCCAGATCTGAACCAGTCACTTCCAGATGGGCTCCTGCAAAACCCTGGGCCTGTCAACCCTTAGGATACACACCAAGAAGTCGGCCGGGGTAGAAACCAACAACTCAATGTGCATCCTAGTCTTTTGCTCACCTTACGGCAAACTAGGAAAGACGCTCCTAGTCTTTAGTTTACCTTACGGCAAACTAGGAAAGACACTCCTAGTCTTTGCTCACCTTACGGCAAGCTTGTTCTAAAGAACAAGGACGACGATCCCCCTATTATTTGCTACTACAAATAAGAAACCCTTTTAAAAAATTAAATAATCTTTAAAGTCTCCAGTCACGTAAGCAGCCGGAGACCTCACCAGTTAACTCCTCGTTATAACCCAATTAAACCTTAAAAGTCCCCAGCCATGCAAGTAGCCGGAGACCTTACCAATTTAACCCATCACAACCCGATAAAACCTTAGAAATCTCCAGCCACGCAAGTAGCCGGAGACCTTACCGATTTACCACCAACCAAGATCCATCTAAAAAGTCTCCAGCCACAAGTGGACGAGCCCCGAAAGTCAAGACCATTATCAATGCATTAACCACTCGCACCACCATCCAACAACCATGGCCTTATGCTCCCTGCCACCCATTATGTTCGTGGGAATTACGTAAGCTGCACTCGGACATGTATGCCACCACAACCCATAATCTTGGACTTACGCTTGCTGCCATGGTCCAATGTGTGGTTCAGTAGCAATACACTTCCAACAGTCAATCCCTCCAGAGCCCGAACACGAGCAACCAAATACTTCACAATTTCAACCTAGTCCTCCCTAGTAGACCTTCAAAAACCTGGATAGTACCTTAAAAATCCCCAGGCACGTAAGTAGCCGGAGATTTCACCAACACACACCCGTTTTGACCCTACTACTCCCTTGGGTTTTCTTAGTTGTCTAAATCTCTTAGCTGAACGAGCAGCGAGAGAATAGACGTAAGCCCCCCACCACGACAAAATTCACACATGATACATTGTCACCTGGTGAACCTCGTGTGGTTTTGCGCCGTCCCATATACGGCAATTTTCCATTTAACCACACAAATTTATCCAAAAAATGCACCTCGCCGCTAAAGATGATCGGCGAAAATGTTCGTCCTCTTTCAAGCGCTCTGAAGCCGAGTCAACGCAAAAACGGCGTTGTCTATGGTCATGAACTTTGAGCTCCTGGGTCAGCTGCACTTTGTACGGGAGTAAGCTTAAGTCTCGACACAAAATTCGCCAAGATGAAGTCTGCGAAAGGCCAAGTCTCTTGGACAGAATTCAAAAGAGAGCTCTAAAAATTATAGGCGACCGTTGTCTAATTGAGCATCGCCGTAATGTTTCATGTTTATCATTACTTTACCTCCATTTTAATAAACAGTGCTGTACTGAAATAACCAGTTGCATTATTCCCCTCAAACAATTCAACCGTGATACCCGTACTTCTAGGAATGCTCATCAGTTTACCCTAGAGCCCAATATCGAACGTACTGTCAAGTACAGATATTCTTTTTTTAGACGTACTACACGAATGTGTAATGCTTTACCCGGATCAATGTTTCCCAGTCATTGCAATGTGCAGACATTCAAAACCAATATGTATCAGCATCTCCTTTCAAATTCTATCCTACTTTCCTAATTGCTAGCACAGTGTTTAACATTATAAGGGTATTCATTACCCCTTGAGTGCGCATATTAGATAAAAAAAAAATTCGTGGGCACGACCGCGGCGATGTTCTCGGTCGATCTTGGACTTACGAAAACGAAGGTTGGCTGATTTGATAATGGAACTCAAATTTGGCCACCAAACGTTAAAGAGTAGACTGTTAATGGCCACCACGTCTACCTTAAAATAGTCGCAAGGAGCGCAACGTTTGCATTTATGTGATTGTTCATTTGTTGATAAAGTTGTGATATTCAATCGTGTAACTTCCTATGGTGATTTGGCATCAGGAACTGCATAATATTTGACAGATGTCACCAAAACAACATGGCCGCCGAAATCTGCCCACGCCAATTGAAAAACCCAATTTATTAAACTTTTTTTTTTTCAAATTTAAATTGTCAAGCAAAAAGCAAGCTAGTGTATTTTATTTTAAGCAATTTCTACAATCCAGCAAATATAATCGTTGTCTGAGGAGATCTTGTTCTCAAAATAAATAAGACCTAAAATAATAAAATCTTGAAGAAAAATGAATGACAATATCCATTATTTCTTGGTAGAACATAAATTTCAAGAAGGTTTCTAGGTTATGTATAACAGATCACAAGCGAGAAGATAAAAATGTGGAACTTATATTTTGCGTCTTCCCTAGCACCGTAATGTCATGTTTGCCCAAATTTTATCGAGCTATATCGCAATGTATAAAAATTATTCTTTGCAACCAATATTCATAAAGGTGAAATTAAATTATAGAAATATTACATTTGAATACTTATATCCAAGTATGTCCTTGTTACTCGTAATTAGCTGAGCTTCCTTCTTAATGATGAGACCAATTTTAATCATACACAGCGTCGATTTCAACAATACTAACTAACAGTGCTTTATTGACCAAACAAACTCGGTCTGCTGATGAATAGATCATCATTAGAATGCACGTGATTGCAATTAAGTTCATCATAAATCATAACCCTATTTCAATTAAAGTGAAGCAGCTGAGTAATTGCACACATGCCTTTTGGACTTGGCTTCATCAAAACATGCTTTCATGATGTGAAATTATTATTTTTTTTTTATTCGAAATACAGAATGTATCTCTCCCACACTTTTATTCTATTTGCAAATAGCAAAGATGTCTGGAGATAAATAATTATAAATGTACATCAAAACTCATTTAAGCAGCCTTCAGTGCAAACAAACAATCAGTTATTGACAATAATTAAACTTCACGAAATATAAAATTTATAATTTGAGCTAAACTGTGCAGGCAGCCTAACTCAAGATAACACCTTTGATTTTGATGAAAACACTCCTGATCATTTGAATAGGTTTTCATTGTTTTAAGTGAAATTTGGTAAAACAAAAGTCGAATTTGGAAGATAATTTGACGTTGATGCTTGAAAATCAAAATGTCAAAGCATTCTCGGAAATGTAACCAGCTGTCAAAAAAAGTTTCAAAATTTTATATGGCAGATCTTTTTCTGCGAATTTCAGAATTACCTCAAGATGGTTCTCTAATTAATCCAGCATTCGATTAGCCGGTATCCCGATTAGCTGGAAAATTTCATACTACATTGTCCGAATTTCACTCTATTATCTGTTATCGTCTTTATTGCCGTTAAGTGTCTGTATTCAAATTTAATTCTTTATAGAAATTTTATCATTTTGGAGTGCACCCGTTATTAATCCGTGTATCCAGACTAAGCTCGATTTCAATATAGAGTCGTTTGTATTGAACCTATTCGAATGACCAGGAGTGTATATGCCAAGACTATAAAAAGCAATTTTCAATTGTAATTATTGGACTAGACAATAAATTTGTTGTGATGTGTCACTTCCTAATCAATCATTTTGAATTTCGACCAAAGGTATTCCCATCGAGTTTCGGTTCTTGAATATAATTAAAAAATGTTGTCTGGTTTTTATTCAAACATTGACAGCCCAAGCAGGAAACAAAAAAAAAAAATTAAAAAGGATTTCTCGTTTGTTGAGGAGGAGTAAGATATTTCATCATTCAAACATACAACGTCGAATTGTATCCAAACTCTAATTCAAAAAGGGAAATTAATTTTCCTAACTGAAAATGGAACAAATGGTCGTTTTTATTAGATTTTCTAAGACTGTTGTGGATTTAGACAATGTCTAAATGGTGCTTAACAGTTCTATGTATGTACATACTCACGTATAGCACATAAAAGAAGACATCTCTTAGGCAAAGTTATCCCTGGATTTTACATAAATATTCATCTTACTAACTCTTCTTTCAGGACGTCAGGACGTTAAAAATGTCTCTTCAGTTAATCCAGCTTTAACTTACCAAATATGGTTGTTAAACTCTGAGTTTTTCAATTCAAAATCGAACATATTTTTTTATTGTATTCAAATCTGTGTTTAAGTTTAAGTTAACTGACTAAATTAGGCGATTTAGTTCCGGATTAGCTAAATATATATTTTCGAGATGCGCCGAAATAAGTTTTGATAATGGTTTAACTCAAAGTTAACTTATGACCAAGAAAACTGGCTCAAAAAAAAAAACATGTTTCAGATGTTTAATTGACTTTAATCTCGAAACTCGATTGTTTTCGGACTTAGGCAGGGCCTAAGGAAATACTGAAAAATTAGTATTTATATCCTTTCGAAATTGGAAGGCTGCCTAAAGTAAGGTAAGTTTTTTTTTTGTTTTTTTATAATTTGCACGCGCTGAAGGGTTTGTTGGGACCCTTATAATGTTAAACATAAACATAGCACGAGCGATGGGGAAACTAGGAAAGGAGAGAAGGTAGGTGTTGATGAACATTGGTCTTGAATGTTAGCAAATTGAAATTGAAAGAGAAAACCGTACCGTGAATAATCTATATTCCATATCCGTGTTGTGCGACTAAAAAAAAACGAATCCCGGTACGGTACGAAACGGTACGTCCAAAATTAGACTCGACTGTTCTTAGTCAAATAAATACTTGGTCCATTGCCAAAGGACTACGATTGAATCGCTCAAATCACAAGTCGGTCCAATTTCCAAGAAAGAGTGTGATATCTCTACTCTACCTGACATTTGCCTAAGAGATCGTGAGTTGGACAGATGAAAAAGCCTACGCGATGGTTTTGCCAGCGTTGAAGAACACGTTTTCAGAACAATGGGAGGGATACTATACGAGCCAGCGGATTTGTATATATCGAGATCTTTCAGTACTTTTGCAATAAGACAAGTGCGAAAGAAGATTTGTCCCATAAAATCAACTACAGGAAGAATCATGACACTTTCTAGCAGCGTCGAATTAACAGAAACTGTGCTGCATTTTCTACAAATGACCAAAAATTATTACTTCCTTTGGGACATTTTAGTACTTTTTGGTAATGCAAGAATTTTGCTCTTTCAATATTACAGGTCTTTCTAGCTTGTTTGAACTTATTCCGGTTTTCCTCAGTAGGTGTGGCTTTATAACATCGGATACTTACTTCAATACAGTGGCGTAGCGTGCCATCTTGGCGCCCGGGGCGGGAGACCCATTTTGCCGCCCCCATTCAATACTTAATTAAAATTAAATTTCGAGACATCATTTCACAGGCAATGAGGTATCTTTTATTGAAGGTAAAGATCGTGTTTTGGTTTAACGTGAGCACCTGCCTATTGTGGCTCAATCCCACCGGAGGCGTACCTCCATTGGAGTCAGATTGGGTCCTGACCATTAACACCGACAAAGCATGCTATTTCGGTCGCAAAGTTGTGATATGTTGCAGCATATGCACACATCTTGCTTTGGAGGCGAGGTCAATCTAACACCTCTTGAATTCAAGAAAATAATCTTGAAAACCATGTGTCTGCACATTCGGAATAAACCAAGCCACCATGATGCTCTCACCAGGGGGCTTACCTCATAGATAGAGTTCAAGCCGAGGGTAAAACTCAACATCCGACTCAAATGGGCACTATCTCCCATGGTACCAGAATATAGCTTCCGGTGGAGCTTCGCAACCGAGGTCACTTCCGAATGAGTTCCTGCAAAACTCTGGGCCTGTCAACCCTTAAGATACACACACCAAGAAGTCGGCCGGGGTAGTAACCAACAACTTAGTATGCCTCCTTTTGGTCTTCATTAGCCATGCGACGAACTAGGAAAGACGCTTCTAGTCTTTTGCTCACCTTACGGCAAACTAGGAAAGACACTTCTAGTCTTTGTTCTAAAGAACTGGGACGACGGTCCCAATATTATTTGCTACTGCAAAAAAAGATCTTCAGTTACGCAAGTAACCGGAGACTTATAAAAAAACCTAAATAAAACCTTTTAAACCTTAAGCCACGCAAGTAGCCGGAGACCTTACCAATTCCACCCTTCACGACCCAGTAAAACCTTAGAAATCTCCAGCCACGCAAGTAGCTGGAAACTTCACCAATTTCACCCTTAATCATCCTTATAAAAACCTTAAAGATCTCCAGCCACCCAAGTAACCGGAGACCTTACCAATTCCACCTTTCACGACCCAGTAAAACCTTAGAAATCTCCAGCCACGCAAGTAGCCGGAGACTTCACCAATTTCACCCTTAATCATCCTTATAAAAACCTTAAAGATCTCCAGCCACGCAAGCAGCCGGAGTCCTTACCAGTTTACCCTTTAACACCATTTAAAACCTGGAGAATACTTTGAAATCTCGAGCCACGTAAGTAGCCGGAGATTTAACCTTCACACACCGTTTAAAACCTACTACTCCCTTGGGTTTTCTTAGTTGTCTAAATCTCTAGCTGATCGAGCAGCTAGAGAATAGACGTAAGCCCCCCACAACGACGAGGTGAAACCCGTCGGGGAGGACTATTGAAGGTAAAATAGTATCAGCGGTTTCACAAACGGATTCTACGGGCCTTACGAGCAGCAAAGTCAAAAATAACTTTGTCAAAATCAATATTTGCAGCCAATTCTTGTTCAATCGACAATATAGCCAAGTTTGATAGTCCAGTGGAGCTCATAGTGGATCTGAGATAATATTTGATTAGCTTCAACTTCGAAAAACTTCTCTCATAACTAGCTGGAGACGCTTCCGCCCCATCTGAAACTCGTCCTTGTCGATGTCTTCTAATATATGGAAAGATCACACTCGTACTTGCTGTCCAAAAGTTTCGCTGGCGTCAAAAATCCGAACTTGTCCGCTATTTCTTGAACTTGCTGGAATCGAGTCGTCAATTCTTGAATGATCTTGTCAAATGATGCGAACACCTCTCGACGGAGTTCCTGATCGTCAGACAAAGCTGCATCTGCAGCGTTTTTTCCTGCGAATTCTTCTCGTTTTGAGTTAGATTCCGAGTTCTTCGCAGAGCGTCTTAGCAAAGTCGATTGCGGCTTGGACGAAACGGTCTCTGCTCTCCACTAAGAGAACTTTCAAAGCGCGGTTCCTGAGCAGACTTATCCACACTCATTCCTCGTTGCTGCCGGTAAATCTGTGCGTCATCTATTTCAGGTAGTACTGCAGCCCAAAAGCCAAGAAAAGTGCATGGTGAATGACTGCATGGCTGTCAGAAGAAGACTGATCTTCTTTCGGAAGTTTGAGATGAATCCGTCAATTCTTCCAGTACCTCAAGAACTTCCTCAAACATATTTTTAAGCGTCTTGACAGCTTCATGTCTAGCGCTCACTGCTTTACCTGTGATGGCAACAAAAGCTTTCCATCGAGTAGTTGATACAGAAAAAAAGGCAAATAGCTTCTCCAGAGTTCCAAAAAACGTCACGGAATTCACTGATTCAGATGCAGCGTGTATCCCAGCCAAGTTGAGTGAGTGGTTTGTGCATGCAGCGAATGTAGCTTTCGGGTTCAGTGCTTTAATCCGGGCTTAAACTCCATTGTGGATCCCTAACATTGTGGTAGCGTTGTCGTAAGCCTGTCCTCTCAAGTTCTGTATGTCCAGTCCGTCTGATGTTATCTTCGCGATTATATCGTTGCTGAGATCTTCTGCATTTTTTGCTTTTGGTTCGAAGAAGTCGATGAAAGATTCTACCACGGCGACCTTTTCTCATTCGATATGTACGTATCACAGAACCTGACTCATTTGGTCTTTATGGGAGATGTCTGGTGTACATATGATCTCTACTCTACCCGCTTCACCGGTGACAATTAACCGCCCCCGGCCGGCTGCTGCACGGGGCGGGCTGCCCCCTCCGCCCCACCCACGCTACGCCACTGCTTCTATGAGCCTAATAACCTCGTTACAGCTCGAATCAAACCATGAATTCTCTTTCGGGAGAATTGCCAGACCAATTTTTGTCGTGTTCTCTATGATCGTAATATTAACTTTGATCAAAATCTCGAGTTCGATTTTTTTTACGAATATCGTTTCAAAGTGTAGTACCCCTTGGCATAATGGTTAGTGCGTTGGACTTTCGTGCGGAAGGTCTCGAGTTCGATTCTCAGCCGCTGCAAGAAAGTTTTTTTCAGGGATGCAATGCCTCTTGCGAGGAATTGACAAATCCTCCTAGAGTATCTCTTGTCATGAAAAGTGCTGCTCATTAGCCCTTCGGAATCGGCAGAAAATTGTAGGTCCCTCCGTTCCTGGTAACACGCACACAGGAATGGTTGAGAGTTGTCACTAGGTTCTGGTTCACTTCGAGCTGTTGCACCACCAAATTTTTATAAATCGTTTCAAAGTCTTTTTGTTACCAAGTATTATTAATTGGTAATAATTGACAATCGTAAAAGGGATACATTTTTTTTAATCATAGGAGCAATTTTGGAGTGAAATGAAGTTTCAGAAATGTCATCATACTTCTATTAAAATCTCAAGTTCGAGTATTTATTTCCTTACTTTCCATTTAATAACTAAGTTTGTATCACAACGAAAAATATTTAAGTTCAAAAACACTTTCCATAAGGCTAGGAACGCACTTGCGATTTCAATCGCTCGATTTTTTAATCGCAAAAATAGAACACATGAGTTTAAATGAGAATGAACGCACTTGATACCAACAAATCGTCACGATTTAAAGGTGGCAATTTGTTTCATTTTTCTTGCGATGCGATTGTCGTAAGCTTAAATGTACTCAAATTGATATGCTCACGCTTGCGATTTAAATTACTACGACTTAAAAATCGTAGTCGCAAGGAGCATGCACGCACTTGCGATTTTTAATCCACGATTTCTTAGCCGCAAAAAATAAGACACATGGCCTTAAATGTGAATGCACGCACATGCGACTTAAAAATCGTAGCGATTATAAAAATGAAACAAGTTCCATTTTTTTCATGCGATATTTCTGTTGCTACTTATTTGCAAATGCGTGCACTCACATAAAAAGTAATGTGTTTTATTTTTTGCGATTAAATAATCGCGCGCAAAAAAATCACAAGTGCGTGTATGACAATAATTTGTAGCGACTACGACTTTTTAATCGCCTCGACGAAAAATCGCAAATGCGCTCCTAGCCTAAGCTGACATCTATTATAATTTATAATGTAAGGCAGATTTAACTACAATTCCATTAGCACCAAATTATTTATTAAAGCTCAAAATGTTTTAACTTTTTTCATCGATTAATTTTAAATGGAACTTAAAATGCATAAAAAAATAAAACACTTTGAAATAAATCAACAAAAAATTAAATACTTTAAAGTAACAAGCATTTTGTTATAATTAATTAACTAACAAAAAAATCATAGATGTCTCATTATTGTCCTCTATTGTGTACAACTGATTGTTATTGGTAATTACGAATTGGGTAATTTATGGCAGGTTTGGTCTTTTCCCTTTGTATCAGATTTACAATTATTTTTTTTTTGTTAAGTAATATCTAGTAGTTACTTGCCTTTGTGATTACAGCTCACCTCGAAATGGGTCGAATGAATATAGGAATGCATGTTATTATGACGAGTTTAATTAAAGGTTTTGAAAGGTATGTACTTATAGTTGTATTAATATAAAGTTGCAGTGTTCTTTTAAAAATTAATAGGTAAACAAGGTTTCGTGCTCATACTGAGGTCAGTTTTGTAATTTAAGACCTTCTGCTTAACGCTCTTAATTACTTACCTATAAATTCCACTATGTTAAACGAAACTCTTTGGTTGCCTTTTTGTGTTGTGTACCGTGGATAAGATAATGGACATTTTTATTTCGAAATACAACACTCACAGATTGAAGGCATTAGCTTAGATTCATTGTTACTATAGTTTGTAATAAGTTGGGTTCAAAATTCTTCAGATTTCCGAAATTCGGCGCATTTTTTTTTTGAGTTAACATTTATGCCGGCGGCGGCGGTAGGGTAACCCAAACACGTGTTTCTAACGTATACGTCCCGAGTAACACGTTACGGTTACACTTTCCGTATAGCACGTTACCTTTCAGAAGATACCATTTAAGACCCTGTTTGAATTGTTAATATTGCGTACCTACTACATCCTGTTTACATTGAAAGATTTGAGGCGCCTCAAAAAGAGTTCACTTATGTTGTCAATGGTTTGAAATCTCGACTTTAGTACTTTCCATTGATAGTTAGAACTAAATGCCTTCATTCCCCCAACATTTCTTCACATCTCGCTCGTGTCAAATTTCATGGCACGTTCATTCAACGTTTCAAACAAATCCCTACACATTAGTAATGGACGATCGCATTTTATTTTTAGCTCCGGAAAAATGTTTTTTCAGAGTTGACATTTAAAAATTTGATTTTTATTTTCTGCTCCGGAAAATGCATTTTCAGGGCAGTCTGTTGATGCAACTTAATATTCTTGATACGTCAAAATTTAATCTGTCAAAGCACATAATTCCAAATTTCGAATTAAATATTTAACCTTCATTCCAATGGATTATATTTACTTAGACAATTTCCATTAAAAGATGGGAATGATGTCAATCGGCTTATAAAACTCTGACAGAGGGATTGAGATGATGTACAGAAACGTCAAAAAAAAAAGTCGGAGGATTTAGTTGAGTGTGAACAGTGTCTATAGCAGAAAAAAGACATCAAGAACACGATTCTTTTACAGTTGCTTCGTCTTTTTGACATATTAAGACTGTCAATCGTGTAATCACGCTCCAAGGGTCAAACTGAAGTAAAATATTTTCGTGCACCATTTGGGGTGTTTACACTCACAAGTACGGCGTTATTGGCTTGATTTTCATAATGTGAACGCTTCATTCAGCGGCTTGTCAAGTATGCTGGATGGACATTCACGTATGATAATAATGCTTGTCAAGTCTAAAGCGAATTTAATTTTCCATTAAGTTCTCGAGCTGTGCATATTGTAGGAAAATATATCAAAATGAGTTTTATAAGTAATAGCGGTAATTATGGTGGATTTTATTCTATTAATATAATTTTTCTGTAGACTTGGAATATAAAAATCAAGTAAATTTCCTCACCTAAAATTTCATCTATGCTCTGAGTTGGTCCCCCATGGTCAGAATTCTAACTAGTAACTGATGTTCGACAGTATGTTTGACAAATGTGATTTTTCATTCATCAAATATTCATCATGCCATGCTTGTCAAACAAATTTGAGAATGTGAACGCCCCTATTAACGCTCCGAGCAAATAGCTATGGTATTTCGTATCAGATAACATCTCTGTTTGAGTATAGGTGGTAAATTTTAATGTTAAATCAATTAACATCCCTGTTTAAACATGAGTTAAACAAACTTTACGTTAAATAGCGGAGTCAGGCGGTGCGTTAATTTTTTTTAACAATATTTAAATAGGTTCGTTCCATTACTTTTAAACTAGGTGATTTTCTGTGCTCTTTTGTGAATTTCAGTCCAAAGTTCTGTCAAAGTTCATATGAAAAAAATAAAATTTTACACGGCACTCATACTTTTTTTTTATCATTTTCTAAACATTTCTTGGGTTACCAGCATTCACGAAATTTAATAAAAAAAATCCAATTGTGTGCAGCAGGTTTTTGAAAAACAGTATTTTGAAAACCGATGAATTAATTCTAACCACTCCTCTTTTTCAACCCTGAAAACTATATCGTTATAATGTAGCCTTTTTCAATTGCCGCATGCCTGTGGCGGCCATGTTGTTTTGTTGACATCTGTCAAATCTGTTATATATTATACCGTTATTGATGCCAAATCCCAATAGCAATATACAAAATTGAACAGCACACCCAGATATTAAAACTCTTTATCAAAATGAGTGTTTGTTAGTATTAACGTTGCGAGCGGTGCGCCCATTTTTTGGTAGACGTAATGGCCCTTCACAGACTACAAATTCACTTGGACCTACATCCAACCGAGCCAGGGCCTCACATTCATAACCATAGGCAATGCTGTTTGTTCGCACGAGGCTCACCAGATTACAATGCATCCTCAAAAAGTAACCGTTCGGTATGGCATTTGGGCCGGCGGAGTCATTGGTCCTTACTTTTTCGAAAACGACGTTGGTGAGGCGGTCAACGTCAATGGCATCAAGCGCTACAGAACAGATGATAACCAATTTCTTATGCCCTTAATTTAACCATATGGACCTAGACGACACGTGGTTTCAGCAGGACGTCGCTACGTTCCACACAGCAGACGGCACGATTGACATTCTGAACCATATAATGGTAAGAACGTGAATTGGCCTCCATGCAATATGAACCCATTAGACTTTTTCTTGTGGGTTTTCCCAGGTCTATGCAATCGACTGACGCTCTTAAGGTGAACATAATACAGGCCACCGTTTAAATTCAGCCGAATCAGTGTAAACTAGACAACTCGGATCCGTGTCACCGTAAGAAGTCAAGGCGGGCATTTCAACGAAATCATATTCCATACACAATGGCATAAATGGGTTTTTCAAAGAAAAAAAGAAGCTTCTTTTGTTCCATTTCAACATCTACCCGCCTTTATTGAAAGGCCCTTCAGTTTAAGCCAATTGCAGTATACAATAGTTGCTCTCTTAACATCTCGTAAATCACTTGTAACCACTTTAATAATCGCATCATTAACTTCATTAATCTTAAATTCACACTTTGCTGCAAAAAATGCAGCGTATCACAAAGCTCCGGGGCGCACTCAAGCCTTCTCGCCTACTTGCCAGTAAACAATAATACTCATACCACAAGCAAATGCCTCTTATACTCGTAGTCATTTAAGTTCACTGTCAAGGTGCCGGCCGCGCCGCAACCAGAGTCTAGGCCAGCCCGGTCCGCCAGATCTGTACAGTTGACCAGTAAACACATGTGCGCTGTTCACAAAAGGCACACTCAGCAAGCCAATCCACAAAATCAAACAAAAACTATAATGAACAAATAAATGTGGAACTAGGTACTCGTACCTAGTCTCTGTACCCGGTGGCGTTAAAGCACATGCCATGTATTCTGAAGAATTCGCATGCCGTGCATCCATGTGTTCGGTGTATGGATACGCATTACACTAGAGTGGTCATAAAAATGTTTCACGTTACACTTTTGTGGCGTGTGACGTAATATGCAGTGAGTTAGCAAAGGTGGTAGTTTTGCTGATTTACTTATCACATCAGTAACCACAGGAATAGTTACGAATTGAAATTAAAAATTTGGTTATTGATTTTTATTTGAGAAGATGTGCAACAGACACAGCGGCGCGTTATTTGAAAATATTATAATTTTATAGTTAGAGACTGTTTTTTTGTAGAAAATAATAAATAATAAATCATACCAAAATTCATAGACAATATTCGTCTCAAAGTTTAGTCACCTAAAAAGTGTATTTTGAGTGAGAGTGATACAATGAAAAATCTGTTTTTGAAATCTATGAAGTCCGTGAAGAAATACGATTCACTGTTGTCTACAGGTACTTTAGAGAAAATTTTTTTATTATTAATGTCAAATAAACAAAATGAGATAATCGCTGTTTAAGTATCTAATGATATTTAATCATTATAAAATCGAATTTAAAGTAGGTATTTAGATGGCCGAAGTGATAATTTGAATGAATCAGTTTTTAAAAAAACTTACTTATAGTGAAATTCGCATACAGTGACTTCGGTTATAACGACATTTAAGTTATAACGACGAAACTTAAAGCTAAAGTTTGGTTTGGCACTAAATTGTTACTAATATCTTCCGGTTTTAACGACTTCGGCTATAACGACCATTTCGGTTGTAACGACCATTATTACGGGTGTTGTTTGTCATGAAGCTCGGTTATATGGACCGAAAACAAAATACAAGAGAATTTTCCAAACATTATTGCTTTTTACTGTGTTGCGTGTCTAGACATGATATCTACAGTTAGGTTTATTTGAATGCTTCAAGAGTTTTGTTTTGTTTGATACAAATTTGAGTCAGTTGTGTGTTATTTTTCATTGAGAACTACTAAGTTGATGTAAGGTAAGAAAACGATATAACAGATATTAAAAATAAATTGTTTCGTTCGGATATAGCGACATCCGCTTATAACGACGAAAAATTTGTCTCCCGTGAATGGTCGTTATAACCGAATTCTACTGTAGTTTATAATTAAGATCGATGACGGAAAATTTTAAACAAATTAATCTTGAAAATAGAGGTGAAATTACAATTTAAAATGGCCTCCAAATCTATTTAGTTTTTTTAATAAGTTTTTTTCATAACTTCAGTTAGTTGGTAGCAAATCATAGAAATAATGTAACCATTAAAAGCTGACAAGTGTAAATTTACAAACACATCGTCAAACATTCATGAATGCATGAAACCAGCAACACTTTTTTCGTTAAGTGTTCACTACTGAAACTTGCATCAAATAATGCACAAACTTCAAAACAAAGCAGAACCAAAAACTAAGAATTTCAAAAACGAACGTTATTAGAGAAAACTGTTCATAAGCATAAAATTTATTTTTTAGACTCTTTTAGTAGTGAGACATAAAAACAGAATGCCATGCGATTTTTTAAGCAAATATGAACTTGTAAAAAAAAAAATTATAAATATTCTTAAAAAAACTAAACTTATATTCAAAACTTTAAAAACATTTTAAGAAAAAAAAATTGAGAAATTCAAAATTTAAAAAAATGGTTCTGTGATAGGTACAGTCAGAATCGTCTTTTTGTTTAACGTGAGCACCTGCCGAATATGGCTCAAATCCACGGGAGGCCTACCCCCATCAGAGTCAGATTTGGTCCTGACCATTAACCCCGACATAGCCGAAGCAATCTCGGTCGCAAAATTGTTACATGTTGCAGGCATGCACGCACCTCTTCCTTAGGAGGCGAGCTCTATCTAACACCTCTTGAATCCAGGCACGCCTGAAAACCATATATCTCCGCATTCGGAATAAACCAAGCCATCACGATACTCTCACTAGGGGGCCTACCTCATAGATGGTCTGAGAAAGGGAGCACGCACGCGACAGTTGCACCTCTCTATCCGAAGATAGAATAGGAGAGCCCGAAGACGTACGCTATTGCCCCCAGACTCCTGGGCTCTATCTCCCGTGGAACCAGAATATAGCTGAGTTGTTACACAGTCCTTAGCGGATTCCTACTTTAAGCGCACCGTCCAGGATGCTCCCATCTAGTTGGTTCAGCTACTTACGTAACCTATCCACAGGCACCACGAGGAGGTCGATAGGAACCTGGAGTGCAGAATTGTCGAATAGTAGCAATACCGGCCCACCGAAGTGGATGAGCTCGTCGAAGTGAAGACCATGAACCATGCGTTTACCACCTCACCACCACCGACCTTATGCTAGCCGCCACCTATTAAGATCGTGGAATTACGCATGCTGTACTCGGACTGGCATGCCACCACGCCATGCATAATCTTGGACTTACGTTCGCTGCCATGGTCCGATGTATGGTTTAGTAGCAACACAAGTCCATTGGTCAAGTCTCTCAGAGCCCCGAACATGCCTTAAACTACTACCGACTCTACACCCCCACCTGCGGTAGGTACAGTCAGTAATATTTTAATTTTAAAATTAGTTTTTTTGACTTATAAATCGTTAAAAATTAATAGAGATAAAAAAATAACAAAATTCTAGGCCCGGCCGTTTTCGAGAAAAATACGATTTTCTAAAACCATTTTATAAGATATGTAAGGGAAGTACGGTTATTTTTAGGTAAATTTAAAAAATTTTCTCACATCTTGTAAAATGCATAAAGAAATTTTTATTTGACAAGTTTAAAAAAATCGAGCATGGGGTTTTCGAAATATTAAGTTTTGAAAAAAAAAAATTTGAAACCTTTTTTTAAAAATCCAAAGAAATTTTATTTTTAAATTTTAAATATATACAGGGTGATTGGCATAAGGTGTGACAAAAAGCTAGGGCGTGTAGGTTGGACTTAGACAAGAAAAAAATCGTATGGGAGGGGGGGGTCTATTTCCCCCCGTTTAGGCGGGAGGGGCAATTTAAGAAAAAAATCACTTAAAACAGAAAAAAAATTATTAAAAAATAACGGTGATACCTACAGAGTAATGCTATAGCATTTTGAAAAGCCAGAAATACATTCTTTAATTTTGTTTTTAAATAAAGTTGTTCGAGTGAATAGTTTTTGGAAAATTAATTTTCAAAATCAAAATTTTGAAAAAAAAAATGAAAAAATTTTTTTTAAACAATTTTTTTTCAAAATTTTACGTAATTAAGTATTATTTTTGTATTCAATATTCAATGCTCTCATTAATTTTTGATCAAACACAAGAAACCGGATGTCAAAATGTTTTGTAGTTTTTGCGAAAATCAAAAATAACAAAAACTACTTTTGTTCTAAGAAAAGCCTTTTATTTTAGTTTTTATACGTCTTTGGATTCTTACGTGAATTTACGATTGAAAGGATTAACTTTCTTTTTACTATTTTTTTAATTATCGGTCTTATAAGCATACAATAATGTGACAAAGTACTGGATTAATCATATTTCACACATTTTTTCATTGAGAACACCTGCGTGAGAGCATTGGTTTAAAATTGACCTGCCACTTTTTTATTATGGTGGGGTCGGCTTGGCTTAGGCGCATTTACGAAAGAAAGGCTTAACTTTTTTTGTAAAATTTTTTTATTATCAGTCTTATAAGCATACAATAAAGTGACAAAGTACTGGATTAACACATTTTTCATTGAGAACACCTGCGTGAGAGCATTGGATTAATATTAACCTGCGAATGTTTTTTAAATAATTTTTTGTAATAAGCTTTAGTTAAAAAATAGTTAAAAATTTAAATAAACAGTAATTATGTATTTTATCTAAATATGCATGTATTTCTTATTTTAATTGATTTCAAGATTCAGGAACATTCTTGTTCTTATTTCGCAATTGCACTTTTCTGTCACTAGTTAGGGCGTGTAACGTTGTATTATTTAAACAACATTCGCAGGTCAATATTAATCCAATGCTCTCACGCAGGTGTTCTCAATGAAAAAATGTGTGAAATATGGTTAATCCAGTACTTTGTCACATTATTGTATGTTTATAAGACGATAATTAAAAAAATAGTAAAAAGAAAGTTAATCCTTTCAATCGTAAATTCACGTAAGAATCCAAAGACGTATAAAAACTAAAATAAAAGGCTTTTCTTAGAACAAAAGTAGTTTTTGTTATTTTTGATTTTCGCAAAAACTACAAAACATTTTGACATCCGGTTTCTTGTGTTTGATCAAAAATTAATGAGAGCATTGAATATTGAATACAAAAATAATACTTAATTACGTAAAATTTTGAAAAAAAATTGTTTAAAAAAAATTTTTTCATTTTTTTTTTCAAAATATTGATTTTGAAAATTAATTTTCCAAAAACTATTCACTCGAACAACTTTATTTAAAAACAAAATTAAAGAATGTATTTCTGGCTTTTCAAAATGCTATAGCATTACTCTGTAGGTATCACCGTTATTTTTTAATAATTTTTTTTCTGTTTTAAGTGATTTTTTTCTTAAATTGCCCCTCCCGCCTAAACGGGGGGAAATAGACCCCCCCCTCCCATACGATTTTTTTCTTGTCTAAGTCCAACCTACACGCCCTAGCTTTTTGTCACACCTTATGCCAATCACCCTGTATAACTATTCAAATTTTTAGGGAGCTTTAGCACACAAAAAAAATGAACGAAATTGGAGGTACTGTTTTTTGAGAAAATCAATATAGACCGAGAGCCCACAGCAATTTTTGGGTGTGATTGATAACAAAAAATAATTAGCATAGATAGGCCTTTTATAGTTATTTATGAATGTGAACGTCTTGCATACTCTAGTGGGCGCAATAGTGCATTATAGTGCATCAAGTATGCAGTTCTTTCCAAATTCTAAAAAATTGGGATGCAAAATTTGCCATAACCTCAAAATGAACAGCTAAGTGCCCTGATTGCAAATATCGAGGTCTAAGACGTTTTGAAGGTGGTCTTCTTAGTGCAAGAAGTAGCCTATTCTTATCGCGTCTGGCAATCAGAAGGCTGTCTGTAAAACGTCTTGGACCTCGATATTTTTAATCAGGGGGCTTAATTCTACATTTTGGCAAAGTTGTTATCACAATTATTTGGAGTTGGAAAGAACTGCATACTTGATGCACTATTATGCACTATTGCTCCCACTAGAGTATGCAAGACTTTCACATTTGTAAATAACTATAAAAGGCCTATCTAATTATGCTAATTATTTTTTGTTATCAATCACACCCACAAATTGCTGTGGGCTCTTAGTCTAATAACAAAAAAAAGGTTCCAGGGGGGTAAAAAATGGTTGGACAAACATATTTTTTTCAATTTAAAAAACAAAATTTTAATTTTTTTCTATTGAAAACTCAATATTTCGGAAACCACATAGTCATTTTGCTTAGCTTTAAAATCATCAGGTTTTTAATACTATTTACAAGTTGTATTTGATTTTAACAATTATAATTAAATAAAACTAAAGCTAAACTAAGACATTACACACATTACGATAGAACATATACATGAGTTTTTTGACTTTCTTATTATCGGCAGAGGCTTCAAAAATCATTGCATATCAAAATTAAAACATAAATCAGAATCAATATTTATATCGAGCTCTGGAGCCTTATTTCTGGTGGTTTTGCTTGTTTTCAAGCTTTTGTACCAGTGATGAAACTCATCAGGGATGGCCCCAGGTTGCAAAGATTAAGTTAATCTTTTTTTCGATACTTATGGAAGGCTACTTTTATACACCCTTATGATGTTAACGTCTTTCAAATTTATGTGTCTACCCTTACCCTTTTGGACATAGAATGAGTTGTCTTGATATACGATAATAACTAGAAAAATAATGTAAATAACATAGACATGAGATTTTTTCCTATGACATAGATTATGACTTTTGGGACATTTTTGCATCATAAAGTCCGAATAACAAAATAGAGGACTTGAGATCTTTTTGCAGCATACCGACGATATTATTTTAAAAGATTTTTAAATTCCAAACTACTTGTACATACATAAGAGCAAAAACGTGCGATACAGTCGTGCATTATATTTTTCTACCATTGGCTATTTCTAAATTCATTATTTTGTATCTGTTTTTCAATCTATTTTAAACAGTTTTTATAGAGACAAATTTTTCTTGAGATTTTGAAAAAAGTTTGTATAACAGGTGTCGTTATTTTTGTTCTTAAAAAAAAAAAAAAAAAAAACAACACCTGTGGGAGAAGAGATTTAAAAAACCGATATTCACTAAGTTTAAAGAAAATTGGCCGAACAGACTTTAAGACAGACAAATGGAAAGAATTTATAGATCCACTTTTTTTAGTTTTCTCTATCATAGTGCTCCACTGCTCGTCAACTCTAATCAAAATCCCAAGATTTGACGCCATTACGCTATAAACCAGAAACATGAGAATAAGAATAAGTTTTTGAAAGCAACATTTATTTTTATGTATTTGAGTTAAACTAGCCGACCCAGCTCTCGAAATTCGAGTTCCAATTTATTTATTTGATTCATTATCATTCAATAAAAGACAGAGAATTCATGATTTTTTAAATTGTTGAATGCAACGAGAAGTACCTACTAAGCACTCAATCCTGGAGTCCAAAGGAAAACAGTTAATGGTTAACAAACTTTCAAACCTATAAACATTTCTGACACATTGCAGATTTTTGACACGTTGCAGATTGGTTGTTGATGTTGTAGGCCACAAAAACAATTGTTGGGTTGAACTGATGTTATTTGATGTATCAGAATCCGGTATGCTTAATCGTTTAATGTGGAAAAATAAAAAGTCTTTTTTTTGGATATTTATAGACGTTTTTTAATCCATCGAAATCTTAGCCATACTTTGATGGAATTTGACAGTTTATGACTTGACAAATAGATAATTCTTTTTTTTTTTTTTTTTTTTTTTTAGATAATTCAGCTTTGACGTACAAAGTGTATTTCGTACAAAATGTCAGCCGAAAACTTTTTTGACACTTTTTGATCCATGTACAAAGAAGGCATCATTCGATGTTATGTGGCAATTTATGGCTTACAATAATAGAATATTTTGTGAGAACTATCAAAGCCATAAGTCAATCTTATCATCGAAATCGAAATTAAAATCGAATAGGAACAGTATTGAATCATTTCAGTGAAATGAAAATGATCGAATGATCGGTTGGTTGAAATGATCGGATCATTTTCGTAATCGATTGTTGAACGATTCAATCATTTGAAATGAACGATTTACTCAGCTCTAATTCGAATTTGATATTTTGTTTGTTTGTTAACGCATTCTTGTCAAACCAGGGGGATATTTTATTTTCAGGGAAGATTTGAAAACAGTAACGCATAGAATAAAGCTAGAACTACATGCTCTCTTTTTCCAACTCATTTCAAATTTCTATCTTCCATCTCGAAAAACATAAAAAGTAAAAGTTGAAATGGTTCTAAATTTCACTTTATCACTTTTTGAAAACACTAAGGCTAGGCGCGCACATTCAATTTTTAGTTTCGCAACTGCTTGGTTCGAGAAACTAAGAAGTTTGTGTTTTGACACAAACTAAACGATTGCCCAAAAAGAGTTCGCTATTTTGTGTAACATATAATTATATGCAACTGCGCGGACATTCAACCAAATAGTTCATCTGTTTTCTATAAGCAACGAAACAGTTGTGCAACTAAAATTGAATGTGCGCGCCTAGCCTAACACGGAAATTGCCCGATAGATGTAGTTAATACTCTAAGACTTAACTACATTTAACTTCAAAGAGTGAAAAGTGAACAAAATGTGCTGTATTTTTCCAAACAACAACAAAAGCAAAAGTTAAAATGGTTCTAACTTTTACTAAACTTAAACCAAAGATAATTATATATATAATGTATGACAGTAACTGTATTACAGTATAGTGTAAATGTATGCTCTATTCAGCAACAGATGTCGCTAGTCGATAATTATCTCTGCTAAAACTGTATGCTCTATTCAGCAACAGATATCCGGGCATTTTTTTGCAATTTTTATTTGTTGTTTTAAACAATTTCTGTGTAGTATATTTAAATAATTTTGGCATTGTGCACATCTGTGCAAAAAATGCTTTCGTTAAATATGTAATTTATGCCCCTTCGGTCTTTGTGGGCCGCGTAAAGTGTACCACAAAAAATATGTTTGCCGTTTTATTATATGATTTGTAAGAGTCTTTCAAAAGGAATGCCTAAAATTTGTTAGGTTATAGCACCCATGTTGTTAAAGCAGTATCTGTCAAACTTTGTGTTCAGTTTTCAGTAGTAGTGTATGACAAATCACTAAGCACATCGTCAAATTATGTTTTCAAAACCTGTGGTACCTTTCAGTAACGTTCTAAGGATTACGGCAAAAAACAAATATCTTTAATGACGAGACCTTTTTTTGGTTTAATGAATGTGTGAACAAGCAAAATTGTTGAATTTGGTACGATGTCAATTGGCACGAAAACCACACCCGACTCAATTAGCCAGTGTTTGTTGCGAATTTTGGTCTAGTCGAATCTTCGGCCCGTACTTCTTCCACAATGGAACTGGTAATGTCACAACCGTCAACTGCGATTGCTTCAAATCTATGATAAGGAATCGTGCGATTTAGCGCTTTCAGACTCCTTGGCATAATTTTTAGTGTATTGGACTGGCATGCAGAAGTTCTGGGTTCATATCCCAGCCGTTGGGGTGCACAGCTTCTAGTGAAGAAGTGACAAATCTTGCAAGAATATCACTTGCCATGAAAAGTACTGCTCAATAGTCTTTCGGAATCGGCAGAAAATTAAAGGTCCTCTCCAATTCTGCTAAAACACAAACTTGCATTGTTGGAGGTCATAAGTACCTAAGTTTAGGCTCTCTACGAGCTGTTGGCCTTTAAATTATTTAATTAAGATTTCTATCTTTTAAAATATGTTAAATCGCAATTCAATTTAAATGGATTACAAGCGATTGATGACTTTAAAGTGAATAAGAGAAATTTAAATAACAAAGTCAATGTGCAAAATAAATTAACATAAAAGCGATAAAATATAAAAACACAGTCCAGCGATAGACCATGGCAAGTCTTCAAATGTAAATCAGCGCTGTCACAATTAATATCCATTTTATTATACAGTCCACTTACTAGAATAATGTAAATAAAAACATTTTTAAAAGTTAAACAAAGAGCGTTTTTAAAATTTTGGTCCTTCGAGCCGGATTGGAATAGGCGTGCAATGATGCAGTGAATATCACATTATTATCACTGTGCATGGTGTAAGTGCATATAATCTGGAACGTTTTTAACAGTCATCGAAAATTTCACTACCCGAATACGTGCCACCAAGCAAATCACCCCCAATATCTGAGTTCACAGCAATTTGTCCATCAAAATAGAACTCGCAAATATTGTCCAAAAAAAATTCAAATCAACAAACTTGTAAATCATAACAATTGAAACATCGATTGCGGAAATTATTATAAGCGATCAAAGTGTTTTCCGAATTAAACAATAAAATTTTAACAATCAAACCAAAAACACAAATTACCGGGTTGACACATTCAACCATTAAAACTACTCTATTACCTGGTTAAAATTGTCATTAGGAGAAAAACGTGTAGATACTCACAATCAGATAAAAACGAATTAAGATAAAAATGTCTCTAAACAAATTTGTATGTTTATCTGTTTATGTATTTAGAGTGCGTAGCAAAATGGTCTTTTTAAAAATGTTAAGTCGTAATTTGAATTGAAAAATTCAAATAAAAAACAAATTCGATTTACATTAAATTATAATTAAAGATTTGCGACTTTGGTCTTATAAATAGACTATGTTAACTGGTATAGATGTGTTTGTCACATGTGGACCAATATACGAGTTCGATTGTGACAAAAGATTGTAAGTGCCTTCCTACATCAAAACCAACAAGAACCCAAATATTATTGTTTTTACTTGTGATATAGGTTATAATAGAATATCAAATCCAAACTCAATTGAACTTCAATTAAATTTGACAGAAGATTGACAGAGAAGATTGATTGAGTATGGTCTGGCATACATTTGTTTATTTTCTGTGGTTCTTATCTTGATTACTTGTTTTGTCTGTCACAATAGTCTAATAAAATACTGACAGCAATTCTTATAAGCAGCAGAATAATGTCAACAGAGGGGTTCAAAGCCACACCTTTAAGTTAAGTGCCAATCTCTACACCTATTGTACTTATAGCACTACCATCCAAATTGGTTTTGTTTTTCTTCTTATTGGAATACGTTTTAAGACGTTGGATAGTTCTTGCAAGACATAGAATCACAATTTTTGTAGATGGGGTATATAGAGCTGATGGTCCAGTCATCGGGCACCCATATTTGGTTGATGGTATGATGCATCCACCTTACCAAAACATCACTTCCGTATTTGAAGAGCTCTGCAAGTAAGCCATCGGATTCTGTGGCCTGGTTGTTCTTAAGCTTATTTATAGCTAAGTTTACCTCTTCCTTACCGGGTGGTGTAACTGATTCTGCATTTATTGGAATCAGGTTGGCATCCTACCCTATAAAACGCTCCACATGATGCCCATTTAACAGCTGCTGGAAATGGTGCTAAAAAGCATCTAAAATTCCCTGTGGTTCGAAAACTAGCTTACCATCGTTGATTTGAAGAGCCTTCATTCCGGTCTTGAAACTAGCAGCCAGTTGCATTGATTGGACCACTGATTGTGGTAGGTGAATGCACAGCGGAGAGCTTCTCGTAGAGATGCTCTTTTAAGCCTTGACAACTCAAGATATTCTGAGATGCCCAGAGTCAAATTTCTTTTTCTGTTCGGTTCGGAGATTCTTTTCGTTTGACTGTCGACCTCAGAATTTAGCTGAAACTAAGAAATAGTCAGAGTCGACATTTGCCCTTCGAAATGTACGCACATCTTGGATGTCAGATACGTGCCATGCATCGATTTATCATCGATTTGTTTGTTGGTTCGACCATCTAGAGAGCGCCAGGTTGCTTTGTGGATCATAAGCCTTGGGAACTTAGTGATACTTAAAAAAAAATCTATTAGTTGTCCGTTGTCAAACATATCGCACCCTCAGAATGAAAGTGACCGAACTCAAAATTCCCGTAACTTATGATTTCTTAATAAACTGACCTTAAAATGGGATCTCTACAGCCCTGTGGTGAAAAATATACCGAAATATGAGTAAGAAAGGGGCAGTCTATACATCGGTCACTTGAAATATGTGAGAGATACATTCAACCTTACTCAAAACTATACTTTCTTGAAGACTTTATTGCTCATTTCCTTTTAAAGTTAGGTCACTTTAATTCTAAGGGTGCGATATATTCTCTCCGATTTTAGTATTAAAGTCCCCGAGAACAACTTTGACATCGTATTCCGGACAGGATCCGTCCAGGAGGTCATGAAACTCAACCTTGAGAGGTTCTTTAGCTTCATCGGTAAGGGCGTGTGCACACATAAAGCTTACATTTTGGTAGGTGGCTCTAATGTGGATCACAGCCAGGCGATCACTTATCGGCTTAAAGTCACTAACTTTGTCTCATACCCGATTTTCCGGGACTAATCCGCACCCTAACATGTGCATTCTTTTATTGCAGTTGTAATAAATGTCGCCATTTTTTTTCTTTTCAGTATACCTGACCACGTGAAGACATTAAGTGTCCTAACGTTTCAGATACATACTCTCAGATCATTGTTCTTTGACGTTCCGAGCCTCGTTGCCATTAGAGGGTAATAATTATCCGAGGCAGAACCGATAAATTTTATGTGATAGGGCAGTTAACCCGACGACACAACCCCAATACAAAGGGGACAGGGACCTTGTTTTGCCGGATAATCCGTTGGCAGTAGCCCACTAAGAGGATATGTGAGCTTCTGTTGGTTCAGACCGCGTTCATTCGCAACCATCAAAGGGCACGGTAGTGCCCAGCCAAGTTCTGGCACTACACCCTTTTTACATGAACAAACTCAGGCGATTTTTGACCCCTCCCTATCTTCAGTACCAATGAAGTCAAAAATATTTGCTAAGCTAGTCAGGCGCCTCACCAAATTTCAATTTTCCAGCATAAGCGGTTCCTGAGATATAAGGCCTCAAAAATCACAAAAACCGTTACTGACTGACTCACTGACTGACTGACAGATCATCAAAACTATGGAGCACTTCCCGACATCGTAGAATCTTGTAATTTTGCACAACGGTAGGTCTTGTTATGCAAGTGAGGAAAAAATCGAAAATTTGAAGTTTTCCATTCAGGGGGCGTGGTATCCGCCCACTTTCTCGGAATTGGTGTTGGTTGAATGGAGCACTTCCGACTGCTGTAAAACGAAGAAATTTGGTGAAACGGTAGGGATTAAATTGCATATAAAGGACCAAAAATAAGAATTGAAGTTTTTCATTCAGGGGGCGTGGTATCCGCCCACTTTATCCGAATTGATGTTGATTGAATGAAGCACTTATGACTGCCGTAAAACGATGAAATTTGGTAAAGTGACAGGGCTTAAATTGCATACAAAGAAAAAAATATAAAATTTGAGGTTTTCCATTCAGGGGCGTGGTATCCGCCCACTTCCTCAGAACTGATGTAAATTATATATAGAGCATTTCCGATTGCTGTAGAATGATTAAATTTGGTAGAGCGGTATAGCTTAATGTACAATCAAAGCTAAAAATAGAAAATCTAAGATTTTTCATTCGAAGTGTCTTTTTATTGTCATTTTGAAACTATACATGCAACTTGAAAATTCATGACTTTTCTCGATTTGGTACTCTTTGTTATGTTAACATGAATGAATGAAAACACTTGCATTCCTTGAAAAATTAAGAGCTTACATAGAAAAAACTCTTAACTGTGATGTTAGGAAGCTATAAGCTAAGTTGATTTTAGTAGGTAGAGTCCACCCTTCAATCTTTCCGTATCTTTCGTGATTTTGACATGGAAAAATATTAAAATCTTTGCAAAAAGGAGTGAGATCAGACCAAAAACATAAATGTTAAAAAAAAGAGCCAAGTTCTTCTATGCAAAAACCTTTGTAACAAGTCAGCCGTGAAAAGTATGGAGATCTAAAAGTACGCCAAGTTCTTACTTCATGAAGGTTTAATACCGAATATTTAAAGTAGAATAATATTGAAACAGCTACAATTTAATAGAGAAATTTTATTATTTAATGATTACTGACTAAAATTTGATGGGCTTACTTGGCAAGTTTTTTTTTATGCCCAAATTCGAAAGGTTTTAAAAACTTGACCAATGAACTGATCAAATTTTAGTCAATAAATCAATAAATAATAAAATTTCTCTATTACATTGTAGCTGTTTCAATATTATTCTACTTTAAATATTCGGTATTAAACCTAAGATGTAAGAACTTGGCGTACTTTAAGATCTTAGTACTTTTCAAGGCTGACTTGTTACACAAAGGTTTTTGTATAGAAGAACTTGGCTCTTTTTTTAATATTTATGTTTTTGGTCTGATCTGTTTTTCAGCAACCTGGCTGGTACTGAAAATTTTTACTGACCTCTTTTTTAAATATGTCAGAGCAGGTAACTTAAGTTAGACACAAATTAGTTCGTCTTAACTGGAACTGGAGACTCCAACGTTAATTCTATCTAAAGAAAACTTTCGCTACCGTCTTTTCGAAAGCGCCTTGGTACACACTTTCTTTGCTACGTAATTAGTAGTGGCATCATACTCCACTTCGACCTGTAGACCATGGGAGGTCCTTCTGCGGAAACAAATTTCGCAATCGCATAGCTCTAGGTTTCATCGTAGTAGTATACCGCAAGCCTCTCCGGTAAGTCAAAGGCTTACTTCAATTGTCTGGCATTTACTTGAATTAAGTTTCAGATGATTGCTGAACGCACTCCCAATGCAGAATGTATACAATCAACATGAAGGCAAGAACACAAGTTTTATAAAATAAAAATAAATAAAATTATATAATAAATAAAATTCGTATAATAGGTGCGTTTTATTATCCACAAATCTATCTGGATCCGGATCGGGATCATCCCCTGAAAATAAAACGATACGGATCTTACTGACAGCAGTGTTATAAGCCCGTCCCTTTTTATCCTTGGGTTTGGAAATTTTAAATTATGCCTTTTCTTTTTTCTTTACACTATAGCTTACACTACCTTACCATAAAAAGCCATCTACTCTGTAATAACTAATTTTTGGATCTTTGAAATAGATCCCGATAGAAAACACGATCCCAAATTGTTTTTGTAATACATGTTAAAACTTAATCCAGATCCGGATCCAGATAGATTTGTGAATAATAAAACACACCTAATACATACTTACATTTTTTGGAAGTTCATAATGACGTTTATGAACAGTAGGTAGTGCAGTTGGGCTAGGTTAGTTCGATGTGAAATTTGACTTAACGAAAGTTGGTGGAAAATGCAGTTCTAAATTACGCAGACGTTTATGAAAACAGTCATATTCTCGTCGAGACGGGCGATTAAAATTTGTAGTTGGATTTTTTTATGAATGCATAACTTGCGATAAAGTACCTATACATGTATCGCAGGTAAAAATACTTTTTTTTAGTGCCTTTGACCAATGGTCCGATAATAAAGGCGTAATATTTCTTATCTTTATTTTTTTTTTATTTTGTTTTAAAAAAAATTATGATATGCTTCCTAAGTAGTAAAATACAAATACTTTTTAAGTTGTCAAAATTGTAATTTAGATCAAATATGCATGTTGAACTTTCGTCAATAATCTTTTGAATAAAAGTGGAAACACACACAATAAGCGCCAATAATGCTTGGGCTTTTTCTTTTTCTAACCATAAAAATAATAAGATTCAGATAAGAATTTTATTTGCGAGTAAAACTTTTAAACTTTGAATAAATATCATAAAATGATAATTAATTCGTAGATGACGGTTGTAACAGATAAATGTGGCACACGAATGTCAAATTTTATTGAAGTTAAATGAATGTGAACGATTTTAAAGATACATATAAATTTATGGAATAGTTTAAAACCACAAAACATGCGAGTAGTAGTCATAATTAATTTCATTGCGATGGTAAGGAAAAAAGTGGGTCTAGTATTTCTGTCCGTCTGCCTGTCGGGCTATTTGACTACAGCATAAACAGTTTGGCCGACAGGTTTTTTAAGATAAAAACAACGGTAACTGCAATACATCCGTTCCACAGATTAAAAAAAATTTCATTTAGTAAAACCTATCTAATGGCTGGGAAAAATGGTTATTTCCCTTTTTTTTGTTTTCGATTTTCTCAAAAACCGTTCAACTGATAGAAAGTGACAATTGTATTTTGAATTCAAATTTTCAAAAAAAAAACATTATTAAAAAAAAAATATTTTTTTTGAACACTCAAAACTTCAAAAACCCTTGAGAGATAGCATTTTAAAAACATTTTTTAAATTTACAAAAAAAATATTGAGCCGTTTCTGAGATCTCGAATTTTAAAAAAAAGAAAAAAATAGATTTTTTTTCAAAAATTCAAAAAATATTTATTTTAAAGTTTTGAAATGCAATATGTCTTGACTTTTTAGAAGCTTCTCTATAAATTTTTTTATTAAGATCCGTTATGTGGATAATGAGAAATTCAAAATTCGAAAAAATGGTTCTATGGTAGGTATACAAGCTGTAATATCTTAATTTCAAATTTTTTTTATTAAATTAAAGATCGTAAAAATTAATTGAAAGAAAAAAAATGTATCAAAATTCTAGGCGCCGTTTTCGAGAAAAGTACGATTTCTGAAAACCATTTTTTTTTAATTTTTTAGCATTTGTATGGTAGGTACCTTAATTTTTAGGTAAAATAATTTTTTTTTCTAACATCTTATAGATTATATTGAGAAACTTTTATTTACCAAGTTTAAAAAAAATCTAGCATGGGGTTTTCGAAATATTGAGTTTAAAAAAAAAATTTAACTTTTTTCAAAAATCCAAAATTTTTTTTTTTTTTGAAAATTTGAGTACACTATTCTATGTATGTTTTTGGGGAGTTTTAGCCAAAAAAAAAAAAAATGATCAAAATTGGTAGTACCGTTTTTGAGAAAATCAAAAGCAAAAAAAAAAAAAATGGTTCCATGGGGGTACCCTCAATAACCATTTTTCGGAAATTTTTTTTAAACCATTGCCCATCTTTAATTAAATGAAATTTTTTTGTGTTTTTATTTTTAAAATTTTTCGAACAGTTTTTGAGAAAAAAAATATTTATAAAATTTTGAAAAAAATCGTATGGCAGGTACCGCTATTTTTGGTCTTAAAAAAAGAAAAAAACGTGTGGGGGGAAAAATTAAAAATGATATATACCAAGTTTAAAGAAAATCGGCCGAGCCGTTTAACCGGCTGTCGAACAGACAGACAGACAGAATTGCCAGACCCCCTTTTTTAGTCTTCGCTATCATCGTAATGTCAACTTTGATCAAAATCTCGAGTTCTATTTTTTTTACGAATGCATAACTTGACCTATAATACCTATAAGTCGCAAGTAAAAAGTACAATTAATGGATATCAATGGTACAGTAAACCCATTTGTTTTTTATTTTTGATTTTCTCTAAAACGGTTAAACCGATTTTTATCATTTTTCTACTTAATTGTATTGTGTATTCAAATTAATTTTTTTTGATTTAAAGAAAAATTAAATTTTTTTTCTTAAAATCAAGATGTGAGAAAAAATTTGTATTTTATCTAAAAATAACGGTACCCAGCATACAAATGCTAAATAATGGTTTTCGAAAATAGCATCTTTCTCGAAAACGTCATCTAGAATTTTGATAATATTTTTTTTTCTTGCGATTCGTTTTTACAATCTTCAATATAAAAATTTTGAAAATAAGGTATTACTTACTGTACCTACGATAGAACCATTTTTTCTAATTTTGAATTTTTTATTTTTTACAAAACGAATTTGAATGGAATTTTTTTTTATAGAGAAGCTACTTAAAAGGTTGAAAAACATTGCATTCAAAACTTAAAAAAAAAATAGTTTTTAATTTTGAAAAGAAGAAATCATTTTTTTTTGAAACTTGGATATCTCAAAAACGGATCAATATTTTTTAAAATTTAATTTTTACTCGTACAATTATAACAATTTGAGTTTGGCGTTCCAAATTCTTTTCTTAAAAATGTTTTAAGAATTTTGTATGATGAAAACTTATTATTTTTTAAAACCGCTATAATGGTTCTAATTGTTGTTCTTGCATAAACTAATATTGAGAATGGTATCCTGTTTTAAGCTCCAACTGCTAAAGAAGTTATTTAAGTCATTTAAAAAATTAATTTTTCTCTAGTAACAATGGCGCAAAATTTTTAACAGCCCATTATTAAGGTATTAGTATGATACTACTTAACAATTTGCTAACTTTAAAGCAGTTTACTAACTCATTCTTAATTTTAAACATTTTCTTACTACGTAGTATCGTACTAAAAGAATTTTCTTAATAAATTGCTTCTGAACACACCTAAAAAAGTAAAAGTAAAAAAGTAAGTACATAAACCTTTTTTGATGTTTGCAAATGTCAAAGAGTCATATGAAGCTAGCACGATACTAAAAAAATAAAGTAGGTATTACATGATTTTAACTTTAATAAAAGGGTAGAGAATTCGTTGTTTTAACCTAGTTTCATACTAAAACAGGTTTAGCATCGTACTAATTCAATTAAAATTTTGCGCCAATAATTTTTAAAATGTAATCTTTTTGCTAAATATCTTAAATCTGTTTATACTCATGATTTACATTCTCAAGATCTTCCTAGTGTGTCTGAAAAGTAAAGTTAAGGTTGCCTTCGGATTAATACTGCGGAAGTCTTAGTTGCCTCAAAGCAAATTCATGCTTCAAAATCCACGGGACCAGATTGTTTTTCACTGCTATTTCTCAGAAATGGAGCTGTTTCACTAGCCAATAAAATTATTTAATCTTTCGCTGGAAAATGGTTTCTTCTTAAGTGAATGGTAAATGTTATTCCTAACACCTATATTTAAAGCTGGCTCAAGACTGGCATCATTTGCACGGACTTTGCCAAAGCGTTTGATAGGGTGAACTACAAGATTCTACTCCATAAGCTGGCATGTCTAGGTTCTCATTCAAATATTCTTAAGTGGATTGAATCTTATTTGAATGAAAGAGTACAGATTGTGAAAATTGATGGAATTTTTTCCAACCCTATTCATGTTCCATCTGGAGTACCTCAGGGTAGCCATATTGGACCATTGATATTCCTTTTATTCAGTAATGATATATCAGAAATTTTCATTCATTCCCAATATCTTCTTTATGCTGACGATTTAAAGCTTTATGAAAAAAATGGTTCCACTCATGATTGCTTACTTCTTCAAGATGATCTTGCTTTCTCAGTATTGCGAATCAAATTCTCGCCATCTTAATGTAGCTAAATGTCATGTGCTTGCATGTTCTAGAAGGAACGTTTTGATTAATTAGAGCTTTAATTTGAAAGATGTTATCATAGGAAGAGTTTCGCAAAAGCAAAGCTTAGGTATAATGCTCGATGGAAAGTTATCGTTTAGCTGTCATAAACAAGGTGGCGCAAAATTTATCATCCAATTTCGTTTTTGAATTACTTTTTTATTAAATAAAGTAAGAGGGGCAGTATTTTCAATGACGTCCTCAAAGCACTACTTCCGTGTAAACGCCGCACTACATACTGGCTTCGAGTGGATGTAATGGCTTTTTGCTTTTGTTTATTGACGTAACCACTTGAGTGGAAATGCGCCCCGTCGCTCATGATAATTTTCGACATGCTACATAAAACAGAAGATTTGCCCCAACACTGCCGAAACAGTTATCACAGGTCTCAGAACCAGTGAAGCCACTGCCGTCACCATTAAACTTGGAAGAGATGAAACTCTTATCATCATCAGTGTCTATTTCAAGTACCAATCCAGCATGAGAAATATTCACAATGACCTCCAAATTCCCAACGGTGTCCTCGAAAGAAGCACATATGGACTCATCGGCGGTGATTTCAATGCAAGGCATCACATGTGGCTGGATACTACGATTTCACCTGAGGGCAACGCGATTGTTGACTGGCTGGACGCCAACAACGACCAGCACTCCTTAGTGGTTGTTTCATAATACAAACACACCTTTCCCAGAACACCATCAACGCTGGACTTCTTCCTGGCTCTTCCGGAAATCCGGAATTATGTCTGTACATTATTGCATAGTGACTCGGACCATGAAGCTGTTCAACTATCGATTAACCTCAACCAACCCATACTCCTTACAACAGAAGCTCCTGAGAATTTCATTAATTTCAGACGGCTGGATATTGATAGACTTCACAGAGACATAGAAGACAGCTTAACTCTCCCACCTTCAGACAAGAATCTTCTGGATATCGAAATCGATGCAGCAATTGTCAACTTTGAACATGCCGTATCTGATGCCCTGGACAAGCAAAAACAGTCTAAAACGTCAAAAGATAGGTACCAGCACCTTCCCGAGTACGTTCAAAATCTGTATGCTCACAGACAACGTTTAAGAAAACGTCTCCAGCGGATCCATCAAAGTGATCTGAATACAACAAACAGAAACTACCAGATAGTTTGGAATGAGCTACAGCAAGTCAACATCATGCTCCGGAACTCTATTCAATACCACAATAATATCCAATATCAGAAAAGATTACAAGCAATCAAGCCAGGACCAGATGCTTTCAAAAACATCAATAGGATCATTGGAAAACAGCCACAAATACCGGAAACCATCATCAGCAATGATACTCAAGCTACCTCGGCCCAAGACAAGGTGGAAGCGTTCGCCGACTACTTCGAAGGAAACTTCACACCGAGCCCACCTACTGACCCAGCTTTCTTACAAGAAGTTGAGGCAACAGTTCAACAAACACTGCAACCAAATCCGGATAGAATAAATTTTAATATTATCAATCCAGCAAATGATCCCACCGATAGTCCACATTTATGCAATCTAGAGGAGGTTGTAGAAATCATCGGCAATTCTAAGCCAAAAAAGTCTGCTGGACCAGATGGTGTCTCCTATTACATCCTAAAAAGACTGCCACAGGCGGTAATGATTTTCCTCACAATCATTTTAAACAATTGCATCAACAACTGTTACTTCCCCCAGAAGTGGAAAACAGCGAAGATTGTGCCAATTCCGAAGAAAGGTGCTTCCAACTTAGTTTCCAACTAAAGACCAATATCACTTCTCAACAATATCAGAAAATTACTGGAAGAATTAATCTTGCGAAGACTGAAGAAATTCTGCTGTGAAAATTCAATCATCCCTGACATGCAATTCGGCTTTCGAGAAAAACACTCAACCTTGCATCCACTGGTTAAATTCCAACACGATATCACCACAGCCCTCAACAGTAATCGTGTCACCGTCGGATGCTTTCTGGATGTCGAGAAAGCATTTGATAGCGTGTGGATAGACGGTCTAATCCACAAACTTCATCTTATGCAATTACCTCCACCATTAATAAAAATTCTCTTTTCTTTCCTATCTTGCAGGAAATTTTTTGTTCAAGTAGATAACTGCAAGTCAAACATGAAGACCATCAGAGCTGGAGTCGCCCAAGGCTCAAAACTAGGCCCCTTCCTCTACAACTTGATGACTTCAGTTCAGACCAACCTTCACCAATTGGATGCGAGAACCTCCTGTATGCTGATGACTCGCTCACCTATGCCACATCAATGTCACCTCTAATCGCTGTCCAAAAAGTAGAAACCCACATTAACAGACTCTTCCAATTCTACCAGAAGTGGGGCATCTGAATCAATACTTCCAAATCGGAACTTGTCTGCTTCAGGAGACCTTCAACTGGTAGAGGCCTTCGCACCGCAACAATTTGCAGAAATCTGGCCCTAAAACTCCCTGACGGATCCTCCATAGTGGCAAAACCAAATGTCAAGTACCTGGGAGTGCACTTCAACGAGTTGATAAGGTTTAACCTACACTCAAGAAATGTTCTGAAAAAGGCCAGCTGGGCCTTCAGCCGTTTGCACCCATTGCTGAAAAGAAAATCAGGTCTTAGCCAACCGACAAAGATATTAATCTACAAGCAGCTCCTGCGACCAGTGATTACCTATTCCTTCCCAGTCTGGTTTTCCATCTCGAAGACAGCTATGAAGGAACTTCAACTATTCGAAAGGAAGATACTGAGGATCTGCACTGGACTCTACTTCGACCGTCAACGACAGAAGCACTACAGGAACGAGCATCTCTACACAGAAGCGAATTTAATCCCACTGGACAAATATCTAGTTCATTCAACGAAGAAATTAATGAGGAACATCATCGACCACCCGAATCAGCTTATGAGAAGGATGACCACAAAACAACGACATCCCGAGCCGAGGTACCTCAGTGTGATGGAAACTCTGGGTGACAACGTAATCATGGACAACGAGGAAGTAGTCTCGTTCTACGCTGACATCTGGTCAGCCTACCACCGCGGCTAAAACGCCATCCCTGCCCAAAACCCACAAAAATCTCCACTGACAACCAGGAATGAACACCCTGAGGACAATACAGTCAACCAACATTTAAAATTTAATTTATTTTTTTTTTGTCATGTAAATTTTATATAAAAATAATTAAACTTAAGTCACTGTATATAGTTAGGCCCCCTATGAGCCAACAAATGTAAATTTTCATGCATATGTAGTATCTTATTAGTTGTAAGCCAAATTGTAAATAGTATGTTCAATAAAACAAAATTGAATTGAATTGAATAATTTTCGACACAAAATCGTCCTCTTCCTTGTTGAGATTGAGGATGGCTTGATATTCATCACATGCGACGGACAGACTGTAGGCATTAACTGATGCACTGTTTGCAATCTGCACATGTGGAACATGTGAGTCTTTCACTAGAATTCTCTGTAGGGTCCGTCGGGTGATGTCCAATTGCGTTGTCTGTCGTCTGGTGGATGTTTTTTCTCAGCGACATCGGCAGTCACAGCTGCGATATTCTCGGCCGAACGACCAATTCGGTGCGTGGCAGCCATGACCTATATGGGTTCCAGTCTGTTCGAGCCGAGTAGTTAAGCGCCGGAATGTTTGCCGAGTTGGGGCGACACGATTAGGAAATCGACGTCGCTAACACCACTCACCGATTTTATTGGTCAAAAAATCGACAAAATTATTCCACGCTCTTGCGGAGTTTAGCGCTCTATTGCTTCTCTGTTTGTGTATTGAAGCTGACTTGTTCACAAATGTCGATTTTCTGGTTGGCTAAGAATTTGATAACAAAATAATATTTTGACAATGATAATACCAATTTTGTCAATTGAACCATGCACAATAGATCTTAAATCTGTAGAGCGTTCACAATTCATCAAAACTTTTGATTTTTGACAACGATAATACTTCTATTGATTAATATCAAATATCATATTGATCTTTGACAACCGTAATAAAGGCGTTAATTGTAATTGTAATTGTAATGTTCCTCGTTATAATGCTAGGTGTTTATCAATGAGAATTCATAATATTTTTCTATTATGTTTGTTCATGACATACTTACTTTTCGAATAAAGTGTTTATTTTTCTTAGAGCAACTAGGCTTCCATATCTCCCAAGAGATTTGGTTGTTTTTGGTCCGCTTTCATCAGCAAATTTTTTTTACTATAAGCTGTTCTCAAAATACTGGAAAAAAAAAAAAACAAAAACAAAATGACGTTCAAATCAATTTACTTGTATCAGCGCCATCTTATTTGAATATCTAGTAACAACACAACTATCAATTCCAATCTAAAAACATGATAAGAAAATTTATGCAAAAAAAAAAAGTCTCTGCCACCATGCCTATAACGTGTTATCGAATTGTTTATGTTCGTAAAGTAGTGTGACATTTCTTTCAGATGATACAAATTTTCTGTCGCTGTGACAGCTGCGAATTGTAATTTAAACAATTAAAAGCAGAGCTTATCAAAACTTTGAATTTAAATTCGAACTAATTCGCCGGTTTGTGGACTGCCCCCTGATGTTGTTGATTTCGAATTTAATTTCACATCACGCCGAAAATACGTTACTGATCGTGTATAAGATATTAAAATGCAAAATCGCGTAATTTAATTTAAATTAACGCATATTTTTCTATTTATAATTTGTGGATGGGATAATTTATTCACTTTGTAAACAAGTTGAATTAAAAATAAGTTGATATTTGGGTTAGAACCTGCTTTTCACGATTTATTCGTCTTCGCTGGCCACAACTCTAGTAGAAGGCATTTCAGAAGAGTGGGGAATATTAAACGTTTTATCAATATTCAATTATCAATAAAGGATAAGAGTTTTATGTCTCTTTATTCCAGATGGCCAAGAAATGCACTTAAGATTATTTTTTTTTGTTTTGTATAATCTTCAAGGTAATTAAAATATTTTTATGAAAAAATTACCACACATGTTTGAAGTTAAATAAAATGCGCGACTGGGTCGCACATATCAGCTCTAAAACGTTTTTAACTACTAAGTATTTTAGTATTGAATTTGTAAAAAAACGGGTGTGTCAGCTTCAAGTGTGTAAATGATGGCAAACCAGGCACCTACATAACATATGTGCTACGTTTGCTTCCCTAAACTGACTTTCTTACCTTTAACTTAAATATTTAAGTTTTGTTTGCGTAAATAGGTCTGAGACGTTTTAGAGAATTTGTTTAATAGAGGATGAGTAGGGCTGATACAAGTTTTCGAAGCGAGTTTTGTCGTTTACATAGTCAATACTATTCTTGCACAGGCAATGTGTTTGGACTTTGGAATCAATAAATAAATTCCAAGCGAACATCTTTTAGTATTCCGGCTAAAATGACTTACAAATATGTTGGTAGTAGCGATGTTAAATGAATATTGACAGGAGGTTTGCACTGCGAACCCAAAATCTAGAGCTAGATGGGTTGCTAACCCTTTAGTTCATCGTCAAAGTTTATCCCTTTGATGAGTTTGTTTATTTGCAGTGCCTTCAGAGAGGATAAATCACTCTCTTCTACCTTGCAGCGTACCAGTTATTTGTTACTTTGATACATTAGTGCTTTGCATCCACCTTGTATGTGCTCCGGCGTTTCGTCATAAGTATTTTGGAATCTGCATATGAGGCTGTTTTCCAGGCCAATAATACTAAAGTGTGTTTTTAGTTTACATTGGCTCCTGAGGAGTCCCGTTATTATAAGGTAGATTGTTCCCATTTAAGCTGGTTATAATTAGTTCCCTAAGATTTACGATTCCTTAATTTAGGTTAGGTTATTTGGGGTGATGATGCGGCAAGCTGTATAACGTCAATCTGATCTCAATGGATCCATTGTGCTCCCCAGCTGTGCCTCCTTGAACCATTCTTGAGCTAAGTATATGATTTTTAGTGGTAAAATTGAGACGTCGCTCAGTTCGTTAAATTATTATCGGAGGGCATCAAAAGTATTCTCGGAGGGCATCTTTTCTAGTTCCAACTAGCCTGGGGCGTTAACAAAAGAAGTGAGATGAACCCTCTTCCGCCTCTTCGTCTTGACACCCTCTGCATAAGCCAAGTGTGGTGCTTCCATTGAGTTGTGACCCGAAAGTATTTCAACGTCTGCCAAGCTTCAGTAGATACTCTGTTTTTTTTTTTTCTTTGAAATATCTGGCCAAAGATTCCTTGAAACCCGACAGGTGTCAATTGTTGACCATCTGTCATTTGTGATCTTAATTAAACTTTGACGAGTTCTATACCTGCCCCAGTAGCATAAGTACCCAGGGTACAATTTGGATCGGTTCATGTGATGAACCGTTTTTTGTCATTTCATCAGCCATTTCATTTCCATAAATGTGACTGTGTCCCCATCCATCAATCGAAGGGTAACTAAATTTGTTTCGCCGAGCAATCACTACGGCAACGAGCAACCAGTTTTGAATTTGTGACAATTGACGAAATGGCTCGGTTTTCCGCCTTGCTATCTATGAAGATATCAATGTTCTTGTTCGCCCGATCACGAGTGGAAAGATATTTTGCGGCCTCGCAAACTTCAAGCATTTCTGCTTGAAAAACACTGCAAAGTTTTGGAGCTTTAATGATCTATTTATGGGTGGGTTGTCTGAGAAGATGCCTGATCCTACCCCAGCTTCCATTTTCGAACCGTCTGTAAGGTGAAATATAGCCTGTTTGACGGTTGGCGTGTTTCTCATGGCACTTGATGTGCCGATAAGGGCCAGTCTATGAATTTTTGTCATGGCTTAAGATTTTTCCCCCATCCGAGGCTAACCAACAAACTAAACAGGCGTACTTCAGAATCATTGGTTAAAATTAAAATGTATGATACAGTTAAAGTATATATCCCTTTCACATGGTGTTGTAACCTTTTAACATGGTTTTGTAACATAGGCAATTCTATGCTTGGATTTTTATTAAGGAATTCTAAGGAATTTAAGTATCCTTATACAAATAAATCACTTTTTGTTAGGTTTGTTCGACCTATTTTGGAATACTGCCCTGTACTTTGGTCTTCTTTCAATAGAATTGAAAGAATTCATAAAATATTCACGAAAGATTCGTTTCATAAACTTGAATGGACCCTACATTTCCAAACATATAAAGATCGTTGTGCGTTGATTGACACTAGATAAATCTATTACTTGGTCTTACTTGTAAGAGAACAGCTCATATTGCTTGTGGTCCTTTATTGGAATGATTTATAAGACATATACCGGTACCAAAGGCTAATCAATTGTTCTTTATCTCTTGTACTTGGTTTTGCCCTCGTTTATGTCAAGACCAACAAGTTTAGCCTGTTATTCAATGCCGTGAAGAACTCTATTACGACACATTAGAAACAGCGCCAGCGATTGAGTCGATATCGTGGGCATACTCCAAAAGTCGGAAAGATTTTTTAGAAAACGTGCCCTCGGTGTTAATGCTTCCTCTAAGCTTTATCTTTATGCGTCTATTATCAAGAACATTCAGGCGTTTGTAATAGCCAATAATTCTAGTACATTATCCTCCAAGTTAGTCCAGCAACTCCGGGATGAAATTACCAACATAAATATTACCCACAACGTAACTCTTATCTGGATCCGGGTCATTGTGGCATTGATATGGGAATGAAAGGGCGGGCAAGCTGGCCCGCAAAGATCAGATCTTCATAACTCACTCGCGGAAAGAATCAACATTCAGCTCGAAGTTATGAAGGGCAATATACTCTCAATTTTTCTAAACGAATCAAACCTCAAGCAGTTTAACTAAATGCATTATATCTAGAAAGATTTGGACCACCTTTAATAAATCCCGAACACTTACTATGATATGCAGAGCCAGGCAAGACATAGAAAGGATCGTAGCTACCTGTAGAGAATACTGGCCAATAGGAGAGCAAGTAGCGAAGCTAGGCAGTACGCCCAACACTTACTGTCATAGCTGTGGAGACCATCGGGGAAAGGAAACAGTCCTCCATTCCCTCTGCAAATGCCCTGCTCTAACCAAATTTAGAGCTCAATCATTAGGAAGGGCATTTTTGACGACATTGACTAACTTTCGGAAATGAAAATCAAAGACTTGATCCCTTTTCTCAATGCGACGAAATGGCTCTAGGACGAACTTCGGATACTTCTGTACCGTACCCAATTGATTCGTAAGAATGTCCACAATTCCCCATATCAATTCCATGCACAGGTGCACACACGAGTTATGGTATTAAAATAGCGCAATTCTGCGCAAAGTGGGCAACAGGGCTAGACTGCCGGACTACCTAACTACAATACAAGGGCACCGGAAATAAATTAAACTTCCCAATTTAAGGCCATAATCCATTTTTTTTTTGTAAAAGAATGCAATGTACTTTTGCTTTAGTCAAGATATCTTTAAGTTAAGCACGATGAGAATATAGCCTTATTTATTCATATCAAAGAACACATCCATAGAGTTTGACTACCTTCATGAACCAAAAATCATATCCGGCACTCAATTAGCCGCCCCTTTATTCCCCATAACAAAGCGCCATCTTTACTTCATTTCTACTAACTTTTTTATCTTCACTCTAAGTTTGTTGTTGCTCAGCGTGTAAAATGTAGGTGTCTTTGTCACCTTGTCAGAAACTGCAAAGTGTAATATTGCTCTCCTTAATAAGCCGCTATCTGTTATATGCAAAAACGATTATTGCAAACAAGTGACAGTAATTTTGGCAGTTAGTAAACGTGTTAATGCGACATAATTCATCAAGCTGTCATAATTTCTTAAAAAAATAAAATCAAAAAACAAAAACAAAGCAATCCAAATTTCCTAAAAACCAACTCATCATAATATAAAATTAAATCCAAATTTTAATCGTTATTCAATTTATTATTGAGTGAAGCTTAACTTCATGATATTGAAAAGTAGGTAGGGTAAGTACTCAACTCAAGTCTCTGGCCCTCAACTTGAACTTGAGTTTTTTTTCTTAATGTCTTTGATGCATGTTGTTTTAGTCTTGAAAATAATATTATGCTTCTCATGATCGAATCAACTGGCCTTGAATGTTGGTTGTTCACTCATTTGATCCCTTGTCTCGTGACGGGACAAGCGAGTGCGCCTTAATAACTGCTTTTGTAAATTATAAGAATTAATGAAAAAATAGAAGACAAAAATACAAATACACCTTCCAACTAACAAAAAGAAGCGTGGGAGGCTAGAGAGCGCCGAGATAATAATTATGTTTGTTAATTGGAGAAGCAGATTTGTTTTTATTTTTACGATTGAATGGGTATTTTGACGTTTTTGTCTTGTAGGTAAAAGCGATTCATATGTCTTCGTCATACTAAGGTTGTTTTGTATAAAAACAGTGAGAAGTAAGTTTTTTATAAAACATCATTAAAAATAATAATAATTCCAAAATTATTTTGATTGAATTTCTTGGTGAAAAAAAAATTATTTAGGTACAAATTGCATTTTGAATACCTAGAGTATGAGACATTCCACATGAAATCGTCGAATTAATGAAACCAAACTTTAGTGAGAATCTTATTTGGGGTTCTCAAGTAGTAGGAATGGACAGTTTTCACTATCAGCATGCATCATACAGATTTGCAAATATTCGCATAGAAATTTCTAATCCTATACAGGTTGCGCTAAATTGTAAGATCTTAAATGAAAAACGTAGCGTGCATGCATTACAAAACTGTAAGATGTGTAGGAGAATATATATGTACGTATGATATTGAAAAAAAAAAAAATAAATTCACATCAGCAGTTCGCATCATTTAAAGTGAAATGAATTTTTTAGTAACATACCTGTTTACAAATAGAATAGAATAGAAAAAGATTTTTTATTTAAGTTCATATAAATTATGCTAACAATCGTATCAAAAAATCTTATTAATGTAATAACACATTATTATGACATAACATTTTATGTTGTCTGTCAGATTGGCATTACACATCTAATATAATTTTTTCAAATTTACATCGATAACTAGTTATTTACAATTATTTATTTACATAGTATTAAGACTATACATCGGTTTTAAAATATTATTAAAAATATTGTAAATATGGCAAATAAAGAATCATGTAATATTATACAACTTTTTTATGGTACATTTAGTTTACCTACTTTCTAAATTAAGTTAAATATCATAAAAATTACATAAGTACTTATCACACATTTACATATTAGTTTATGCAAATTCATTTATTAACATTTTTCTGTACTTAAGGCAATTTACTAAATAGTTGTAAAGGGAAGCGAAGTTGTTTCCGTTAAGTATGTTATGTAGATCATCAATAGACAGTGCATCTTTACCAAAACAAGCAATTCTCATACTATTATAGATTGGGCATCTACCAATAAGGTGATACGTATTTTCAGCTTCATCCAAATTACAGATTGTACAAATACCAAATGTATCTTTTTTGAATGCTCTTGCGTTTATATTTAAAAGACCACCTCTTGCTTTAAAAATTAAACTGACCAAGTGTGAGGAATTTCCATCAGTGAAATATGGCACTATATTATAGTTTAATTGAGGATAAGAATCATGAAATTGAGAACTTCTAGCATCTGAAGTATATTTATCATGTTCATTAGTTTCCAATGCTATCAACATATTTTTATGGAGATTCCTAAAAGAAGACACAGATAGGTCAATGTCCATATTAAGCAATTGGCCCAAATTTTCCCAATCAACGACCCAAAAAGTCTTAAGAGCGATAGTCTCTTGGGCTAATTTACGTGGTAATCTAGTGCTAGGATATTCTAATACTTTATTTATGTATTCGAAGTGAAGAGATAGCGTTCGAAGATATTGAGATTTAAATCCTGTTTCTAAATATAGCATATAATTTGGGGTATTACTCGGCAGATTTAACATTTTCTTCATAAAAAATCTGAAAAGTTTTTCAACTTGCTCATACTTTTTGGATCCCCAAATTTGTACACCACAAAGCATAATAGATCTCGCTGCGGTATCAAATATTTTTAGTTTGTTGGAGAAATTAATAAAAGGATGATTAATATATTTTGCCCATGTTGAGATTATTGCACCTTTAGACGTTGTTAGCTTTAAGTCCAAGTGTTTATTAAATGAAAGGTTATAATTGAGAGTTACCCCTAGATACCTGTATTCATTTTCCACATCAATCTGAGCAGAACCATAGTTCCAGCTGAGGTTGTTAGAGATTCTTGTACCCGATCTGAAAACCAAAATTTTGGATTTATTAAGGTTTATTTTAAGACCCCATAATGTACAGTAGTTATGCAATGAGTCAATCATATTTTGAAGTTCGATCGGGTTGTCAGACAAAATAACGAGGTCATCGGCATAAAGAAGTACCTTCACAACCATATCGACAACTCTAATACCTCCCGGTAGATGTGAATGTAGGTCGTTCAAGTATAGGCTAAATAAGATAGGGCTTAGCAAACATCCTTGTTTTACACCAACTTTGACCTCAAAGAAGTCAGACAAGGAAGATCCATCCCAAACTTGACATGATGTATCTTTGTAGAGTAGTTTTAATATTTCTATTAACTTCGTTGACAGCCCCAAGGAAGAAAGTTTAAAGAAAAGCGAATTACGTGGAATCAGGTCGAAAGAACATGAAAAATCAACGAAAAATGCATAAGTTTTTTCTTTTTTCTTTTGTTTAAGTAGACCATACTGGTTAAGTTAAAAATATTGTCGATTGTGGAGTAACCAGCTCTAAATCCAGATTGAAACTCGCAAAGAATGTCATGACGTTCTATCCAATCATAGATTCTATTCAAAATTAACGCAGTGAAAACCTTGTACAGCGTATCTAATAAAGAGAGGCCTCTGTAATTGACACAATTATTGGGATCCCCTTTCTTAAAAAGTGGCGTAATTATAGAAGTTCGAAACGAAACTGGAATCTCGCCAGATAAGAATATTTTGTTAAGCAAAATGAGAACTTCTTCTAAAAAACACGATGGAGCATATTTGTAGAATTCATAACTGATTCTATCTTTACCTGGAGCTTTTTTAAGCTTTGCTCTCTGAAGTACATGCAATAGTTCCCACATTTCAAAAGGTGAGTCAAGAAAAGAATCTGTTAATGCTGGTATAGCCCAAGAAATGGATTGCTCATCTTCTGTGGGTGACAATAAAGCCTTAAAATACTCATAAAAATCTTCAATCAGGAGAGAGCTACGTTTCTTTGGAGATATCTGTTTTAAATTATTTGTCAGTCGCCACCAATCACTAGCATTTCTAACACTGTTAAGTTTTATAATATTATCGTGTTTATGAAGTAACTTTTTCCGTTTACAAATTTGTATGTACTGAGATCTAGATTAAATATATATAGCTTTTTGTAACGACTCAGATTATGTACTCGAAAGAGACGAAGAAGTTTCAACATTTTTTTTCTTGCGCGTAGACATTGATAGTCAAACCACTTCTGTTTAGGTACAAATTGTATTCTTTTACCACTTCCACCTGCAGCTACCCTTATTTTATTAATCAATATAGTTACTTTTTCTTCAATTGGGATATCAGCTTGGATGTACTCATAATTAGCTAGACAAATTAATGTGTTGGTGTACCTAGAAGCCATATTGGGGTTTACAAATATTCATGGTCAAATTAATATCTATTGCATGGGCCCCATGTTTTTCGTCTTAATCCTTATAAATCGAAATTTGACTATTTTTCTTGTCAGTAATTCCAGCGATCTCATTTCGTTCCTTTTTTAGACGTTTTTTATTCCAAGTCTGATTACTGTATTTTTGCCCAGAACAATTTCAGGCGCCAATAGTTTTCCAGTACTGAATTGTTAATTTATTGATCTGAGTGATTTTTGTAAATTTTTAATTTTTAATTTTTAATTTTTAATTTTGCGCTTTCTAAAGGGTTTTAAACTTCCCTTAACATGTTTGAAAACCCTTGCAAAGAGTTTTTAGGAAAGTTGGAGAGTATTTAAAAAGAGATACCGATGCACTTTGATTTTGAATGCATGAATATCATAATGAGAAGGAAATATTGATTCGGGTAAAGCAAACCACATTCGTGAAGTGCGGCTAAAGAAAAAATATCTGAATTTAATAGTACGTCCGAAATTTTGCTCAAGGATAAACTGATGGGCACTCTCTGAAGCCGAATTATATTGTCTATTTCGCTAGAACACTGTTTATACAAGGTGTCCGGTAATTCGTGTGCCATAGTTTGGGATGTGATTCTTGGCCATATTCTAAGAAAAAATTTGTTCAACAGTAAAGTCTGATTATCAACTTTGACAGCACTTTTTGACGATTTTAAAAAAGGCTAACTTTGGTGTACCCTGACCCATGTTAAGGTCAATTTCTCTGTCAGTACTAGTAGTAGGGACCTCATTTTGGACTTTTTTTTAGAAGAAATACTAATCTTTAAAATTACGTTTAAATTGATATTCAATTTTAAATGGTGTTCAATTTTTCTTGTCCGAGCAAAATTTTGACTTTGAGGTCAATTTTTTTCAAAAAATGCGTAATAAACATAAAGTTTTCTTATTTTTACCTGATGAATAAAACAAAAATAAAAAAAAAAAACTCATTTATAAGTGCACCATAAAACCCATAGATATTATGATACTTGGGAAAATCTAAAACAGGCAAAAAATCGAATTTTGGGTTTTTTACCTACTTTTATTGCAGTACTTGACAATTGGAGTGGTTTGCCGAAAATTGATAGTTTTTAGGTAATTTTTAAGACTGTGCACTCATCAAAAGGGTTAAATTCTTTTTCCTACTTCCTGTCAAAACCCTAATTACCTTACCTCTTCTCAGGGAGAGTTAAATTTGGGGTATAAATAGGGTTCCCAACATTTTTGCGACTGATTATAGTATTTTTCAAATAAGCTAGAAAAAAATATAGTACAATCCAAAAAAATATAGTATTTTATGAAAAGTGAAAGAAAAAGCCAAAATTATTTTTGCTGCATATTATTTTTTATAAAATCTATATTTTTTGAACTTCTTGCATCATTTTACAATTTTTTGTTAGCAATCAAAGTTTCGTAGGCCTCATCACATTCAATTTTCAAATTAATAGAGACCAAAAGCTCATTTTTGATTAATGAGAGACTCGCTCTGTTTTTTTCTACTCGCCATTTTGAGTTCATGATTGAAAAAATCCTTTCCGTAAACGCCGAAGTGGCAGGAATGGAGAGTTGGAATGAAATTGGTTTAAAAATATTTGGTAGATTGTTTTCGGTATTTTGGAAAATATGCAGCCATTTTTGATCGGAAGTTTTTTCCGTAAAATCTCTTGAACTCCTTACTCTTGCAAAGATTTCATTGAGTACCTATTGTTATTTCACAATAAAGTTCGTCATTGATTTTCATTCTTTCTTGTAAGTTAAGAACTTGTAATGCGATCTCAAATCTTTATAGACAATATTCTAGCGCAATCTTTAAAGTCGAAATAATGTTAAACCAATCTAAAACTGTGATGTTGTTAACTTCAAGTTGTTTGACAGGTTTATTAAAGTTATGCAATAAATGGATAGCGAAGTCCAAAAAGATTTGAACTTTAATGTTTCCATAAATTTCATTCATACACAAAATATTTTTGATATGTCTAGGAAATTCTTCATCTAAACTAGTAAAACAGTCAATCAAAGGCTTCCAATTCAAAAGTATATGTATTGTCCACGCAAGGCAGCAATCAGAGCCAGATAGTGCCAACATGACGTTTTAGCTCATGCCATTCACCTTCAACAGCCGCAACAAATTTTTCTGTTCTTTTCTTGGAACTGCGGACGAAGAGAAATGGCTGTAGGTTTTTAGAATTACATTTTCAATATCAATTTTTAAAAAATTTATTGCTTTGACCTATGTGTGCCTTTCATCAAATTAGGAACTAAATGCTCTATTTTTTATACAGAGAATGGTGAAGGCCGAAGTTCACATTGCAATTTTCGGCACTCAGACCAGACACCCTATCAAAGGTTAGATTGTGACTTATTAATAGCGTCAAACATCCCATTTTCTGATTCATCACAATATTCGTAAAACTCTAATAACTTGTTTTGAATGCCATTCTCAATGTCAAAATATTGAACAACGAATGGAAATAGTTTGATATTCTTTCTATTGCTTGCATCAGTTTGCAGAAAAAAATAAGCCGGGTGCATTTAAAACACTTATTAAAGTTTGTATGGCATTATGGTCCTAGGACATCTTCAACTAGAGCCTTTTGAATCGACATATTTGATTTTGTTTACACAGTATGGAAGGTTAAAGCAAGTTCACTGGCTGTTATCTTGTAATCACAAGTATTCACTTGGGAAACAGAAGAATGGTGCGATAAACTAATGTAGAAGTTTTCTTGTTAAGCTCAATTTTGAGTGTTGCTTTGTCTCAGCATGTTGTTTGATCTGCAACAATTTATTAACATTTATAAAACTCAACATCTCTTACATACTTTCATTCAATTCAGTCCAATAAAAAACATTACAAAGAAAAGGCAGATGATAGACGATGGAAATACCTAGTTAAACATTAAAGAACTAGCATGGCCAATGCAACATTTTCCGATAGAAATTGTTATGTGGCATTAATTTTGGGGATCTTTTGTAAGCCAGTCATACTTATTTTCCCATTCTAGTTTATATTTCTGGAGTCTTTTTTGTATTTTCCGCTTTTTAGTGGAGGTTTGCGGAGCAATCGTACAATTTGAACACGACCCACTTTCGTTGTCGCTTTCCATAATTATTAACACCAATATTAAGGAAAACATTAACAATTTTGTGAACAAATAACCCGATCAAACAAAAGACAGTAAACAAAGTTTAAATATACACAAGAACACCGACAGTAGTAAGTTGTAACTGACAAACGTTCATCATCGCTGTCAATTTTGACATTGACATTAAGACATTAAGGCGTATTCAGATTCTTGCATAATTAAATGAAACATAATGAGAGATATGTTCGCTTTTTATTGAATCCATTGAAATATAGTATTTTTGCGTACTATATATTTCTTCAACAGTATATAGTACGCAAAGGCAAAATATAGCACAATACTATATATTATAGTACGGTTGGGAACCCTAGGTATAAATCGTCAAAAAGTGATATCAAAGTTGAAAATCAGGCTTTACTGTAGAACAATTTTTTTCTTAGAATATGACCAAGAATCACATCCCAAAGTATGGCACACGAATTACCGGACACCCTGTGTAAATAACGCTGAAATAATGTCCTTTGGAAAACAATTTAATGGATTATAAGTCTCAGACAATAGATCATTGATGAACATCAGAAAAAGAGTCGGAGACAAAACGGAGCCCTGTGGCACACCAGTATGCTTTTTTATAAAAGATTTTAAAAATATTTTTAAGAAAAAATTTTGGTACACCAATATAAAGTTTTTATTATTGTTTGAATAAAAATTAAATTTACAAAAAAAAATTAGTGAGTCGTTTTTGAGATATTGAATTTTCCAAAAAAAATATTTTTTTTTTTTTCAAAATTCAAGAAAATATTTTTCTTAAAGTTTTGAAATGCAATGTTTTTTAAACACTTTAGGAGCTTCTCTATAAAAATTTCATTAAAATCCGTTATGCCGATAATGAGAAATTAAAAAATACAGGAAAAATCGTTCTTTGGTAGGTAGAGTCAATAATATCTTGTTTTCATTTTTTTTTTATTAAATTATAGATCGTAAGAATTTAGGTATAATACATTTTTTTCTCATATCTTGTAGATTATATTAAGAAACCTTTATTGATTAAGTTTAAAAAAAATTGAGCATTAAGTTTTCGAAATATTGAGTTTAAAAAAAAATTGAATTTTTTTTTTTTTAATTTTGAATACATAATAATATTGAAACAACTGGGGAGCCTTAATAAAATAAAATGCACGACTGGGTCGCACGAACTTGCTCCTATGTAATCGACTGGGAATTTTAAAAACGAATGTTATTAGAGAAAACTGTTCATAAGGATAAAATTAATTTTTAAATTCTTTTTTAGTCTTTAACAAAAATTATAAGTCCTTGTAGTGGTTTCTTTAAAAGAAGCTTTTATATACAAACTTTTTAAAAGCTTTTTAAGAAAAAATTTTGGTACGCTAGTTTAAAGTTTTTATTATTGTTCGAATAAAAATTAAATTTACGAAAAGAAATATTGACCCGCTTCGGAGAAATCGAATTTTCAAAAAAAAGAAAAAAAAAATAGATTTTTTTTTCAAAAATTCAAAAAATATTTATTTTAAAGTTTCGAAATGCAATGTGTTTTAGACTTTTTGGAAGCTTTACTATAAAAATTTTCATTAAGATCCGTTATGTGGATAATGAGAAATTCAAAATTCGAAAAAATAGTTCTATGGTAGGTACAAGCTGTAATATCTTAATTTCAAAATTTTTTTTATTAAATTAAAGATCGTAAAAATTAATTGAAAGAAAAAAAATTTTATCAAAATTCTAGGTGCCGTTTTCGAGAAAAATACGATTTTTGAAAACCATTTTTTTTAATTTTTTAGCATTTGTATGGTAGGTACCTTTATTTTTAGGTAAAATAAAAATTTTTTTTTCACATTTTGTAGATTATATTGAGAAACTTTTATTTATCAAGTTTAAAAAAAATCTAGCATGGGGTTTTCGAAATATTGAGTTTTGAAAAAAAATTTTTGAAGTTTTTTTTAAAAATCCAAAAATTTTTTTTTTGAAAATTTGAGTACACAATTCTATTTATGTTTTTGGGGAGCTTTAGCAAAAAAAAAATTATCAAAATCGGTTAAACCGTTTTTGAGAAAATCAAAAACAAAAAAAATGGTTCCATGGGGGGTACCCTCAATAACCATTTTTCGGAAATTTTTTTTTTAACCAATACCTAGATTTAATTAAATGAAATTTTTCTGTATCTTTATTCTTAAAATCTATTGAACAGATTTTGAGAAAAAAAAATGTTTATAAAATTTCGAAAAAAATTCGTATGGGGGGTACCGTTATTTTTGGTCTTAAAAAAAAAAAGAAAAAAACGTGTGGGGGGAAAAAATTAAAAATGATATCTACCAAATTTAAAGAAAATCGGCCAAGTCGTTTAGCCTGTAGTCGAACAGACAGACAGACAGACAGACAGACAGACAGACAGACAGACAGACAGACAGACAGACAGACAGAATTGCGAGACCCACTTTTTTAGTCTTCGCTATCATCGTAATGTCAACTTTGATCAAAATCTCGAGTTCGATTTTTTTTACGAATGCATAACTTGCCTTATATTACCTATAAGTCGCAAGTAAAAAAGTGATCAAAATCTGTCTTACCGTTTTTGAGAAAATAAAAAAAAATGGTTCCAAGGGGGGTACCAAAAATAATACTGTTTTGGAATTTTTTTTTTTAACTACATATGAGGAAGTTTTTTTTTAAATCTGTGGGACAATTTTCGAGAAAGAAAATATTTATAAAAATTTGAAAAAAATCGCATTTCAGGTACCGTTATTTTTCGTCTTGAAAAAAAAAAAGAAAAAAACGTAAAAAACGTGTGGGGTTAAAATAATTAAAGACCATATCTACCAAGTTTGAATCAAATCGGTCCAGCCGTTTAGGCTGTTTAGGCTGTAGGCGAACACACAGACAGACAGACAATTGTAAGATCGTAATGTCAACTTTGATCAAAATCTTGAGTTCGATTTTTTTTCCGAATGCATAACTTGCCTTATAGTACCTATAAGTCGCAAAAAAGTGAAAGTCTAAGGTTCAAAAATCAATCTTCCCCAAGTCGATAGACGAAAGATCGACTGATATCATCATTGTATTCTATGTAGATATTATTAATCTAATTGAGCCCAGGCCTCCTTTACGATAAGACAGAAGACTATATTTTATAGATTAATTATGATTATAAACGCTTTTTTTTTAATCTTAGAATGCAAATTATGTTTTTTTTGAAAGTCCTTCAAATGTGTTTTTTTTTTTTTTTTTTGTTGTTGCTTCGTAAATTAAAAACAATCAAAGTCTTGAATACAAACAGAAATTCGAGAAATATTAAAAGATATTGGTTTGTTGACGTTTTCTTTCCAAGGTTATCTTTTCATATTAAATTGTTTTAAACAAAATTATCTCTCAATATTTACTCTCATTTATATCTCAGCTCTTAATGACAACATACTAAATGGTTTGCCCTCGGAAGGGTGCTATAAACTTATATTTTCAAGGTACCGATATTACGGTTATAAGTCCAGGAGATTAATTTTTCAAATGATCTGCGTGGAAATTTATTTCAATAAAAATTAAACACAAAAATGTTTAAATGGAACCCTTTTTATTAAAGATGGTCGGTACCGACAATGGGAAGCTTTTCAGTATCATTGATGGAAGTGATATTCATTTGAGATGACATGGGTGATATACATATTCCGCTGGACTGAAAGATGACTGTTTTGTGTGCTTCGTAGCGAGATCGTATTTGAAGTTTTATGCAAGAGATCATTTATGTATGAAGATAAGAAAAAGTGTCAGAGACAAAGCGGAGCCTTGCGGCACACTAGCCTTAATTGTTTGAACTTGAACGAACTTCTATTAATTGAACTCGAACGGTCAGGAAGTTAATTTCTTATCTAGTCAAGGAACAATTCATCTTTACCAAATGCACGCTTTTTCGAGAGCTTCGCGCCAAAGTATACCAAATGCTTTTGAAATGTCAAGTCAAATTATCTTGTTTTTCTGAAATGATTGAATTGGACCTATTGCTACGAAAGCCCTACCGCTGCCACCGGCCATTTAAAAGCTTTCGTTCATCAAAATATTTCTTAGGCTTATCATTGTGACATTGGAAAGAAAGGACGTTGTAATACAATTGTTTGACAAATTGGGGGTAATGTTTGGTTAAGTCAAATTAATAGCAAAATGTGCTGCAAGTAAATTTTCACTTCTTTTCGAGCTGACGAAAGGAGTATTATTGTGAATGAGTGTAGTAGTGTTTTTGGTGTTCTAAGAACTTTGTTATGTGAACAAACGAGTAAGCATTGGAAGTATTCCTGACTTGCCTATAAATTTTTCTTTTTTTTTTTAGAATAATGTCTGTTATCTTATCAACACTGGAATCTATGTCACTTTTGAGACAGAAAAGTTACCATTTAATGCTTCTAATGAATTCGTCGAGACTGTTCCAATTGGCTGTATCGTATTGTCAAGAGGGTTATCTTTGAAATTTTTGTTTAAGCTGGGTTGATGGAGCTTGATAAATTTACTGATATGATAATGTTATGTGGACCCCATTGTTGCCCCATACGGATATAGGTTTGCGGCTTAAGGAAATCCAAAAGAATAGAGAAAAAGTATATCTATGTGGCCAGTTCATAATGCCTTAGCACCAAATTATAATCCTCTGAAATTGTGCAGAATTTCCTTTGTGGTATCAGCTTCGTAGGCATTCGTAAGCAATGCGATAGAACAACCTGTCGTTCACATCCATACAATCAAAAAAAAAATTTCCAGTGCAACCCACACCAAGCAATGACTTTGGGGATGCATTGCCACTTAATAGAAAGCGTGTTGATCGGTATCATCCAAAATCCTTGGTTCTTGTTAACGCAGCCGTTAATCCACAAATGGACCTGGTTAAGATAATTTTTTGATGAAAGCTGGATCTGTTTCCAGCTCCCCCAGAATCCTGTCAGCGAACTCATGGCGTCGTCAATTGGCTCATGTAATTTATCTTTAGTGTTTGAAAAACAAAACAAAAATAGAAAAATTAGCATCATACAACATGGACGCCATGAACTGTCAAAATCTAGTATGAAACTGGGTAGCAAAAGCTTGCTATTATGTTGAAATCTGAATTTTACTTTGAATTTTAAATATGGATGTTATTAGACAGTAATGCTTAGGAGCATAAAACTCATCTTTTAGTTGGAGCTTAAAAGAGAATGCCACGTGATTTCCTAAGCAAATTTTAATGTATGCAAGAACAATATATTACAAGTCGTTGTAGAGAGAGGTTTAAAAACAAAGAATATTAATTTTCGGGATATCTAACTTAAAAAAAAAAAAAACAATTTTTAATTTTTCCCAAAAAATATTATTTGTTTAATTTTGATATATCATGTTTTTTAGCCTTTTTAGAAGCGTAGAATCACTCTGTTATACTTATCTTAATTTCAAAATGTTCTTTTTTGGATTAAGACCGTCAACTTATAGGTACTATAAGGTCTGTTCGACTACAGTCTAAACGGCTCGGCGGATTTTCGTTAAACTTGGTAGATATCGTTTTTAAATTTTTCCCCCCACATGTTTTTTACCTTTTTTCAAGACCAAAAAGAACGGTACCTGTGATACGATTTTTTTTTCTGAAATTTTAAAAATATTTTTATTTTTTTTCAAGAACTACTCCACAGATTTAAAACAAATCAAAAAAATTGTATTTACTTAAAGCTAGGTATTGATTGAAAAAATGTTTCCAAAAAATCGTTATTAATGGAACCATTTTCTTGTTTTTGATTTTCTTAAAAACGGTACAACCGATTTTCATCTTTTTTTTATGCTAAAGCTCCCCAAAAATTTGAATATTATTGTGTATTTTTTTTGGATTTTTTTTTTCAAAACTCAATATTTCGAAAATCCCATATTCATTTTTTTTAAACTTGATGAATAAAAGTTTCTTAATATAATCTACAAGATGTGAGAAAAAATTTGTATTTTACCTAAAAACGGTAACTACCATACAAATGTTAAATATGGTTTTAAAAAATCGTATTTTTCTCGAAAAAGTCGCACAGTGGAACGAAAACACGAAAAAGTGTTCATCGAGCTGTAACTTTTGAAATAATGGATGGATTTTTACTTGAAAAATTATAGTTTCATACTTTATTTCAAGAAATCTGGAAAAATAAGCAGTTCTCCAAAAAAAAACTTTTAACATAACCCCTGAAACTAAGAATTTTCCAAATTTTATAGCTTTAGACAAATAAAATTAATTTTATGGAGGAAAAACAATTTATATTTATTGCTCTTAATTCATATTAAAGTTTAATGTGCATTTTTGTACTTTTTTTTAAATATGCATTTCGAGACATCGTTCACATTTTAATTTGAATGTTATTTATATTGAATACCTATGGTTCTAGTTAATATATGTACAAAAAAATGTCTTTTGCTTTTTCATGGTATTTTTGTTTTAAAATCTATTACTTTTGAAGCATCAGGTTTAACTTCAATTTTCAGATTCATTTTTTCTGCAAAAAGAAGGGTATTGCTCCCTGTACTTAGACGTAAAGCTTGGGTTTTACACATGTTTTTGCATTCTACAAATCTGTTTTCCAGCTTCAAACAAAACTTGCGAAAAAATTCAAACAAGTCCAATTTTTGTCCACAGAATTTACTATCGCTGTTTGGATAACAATATTTATAGTCACTTAAGTTACACCCGTTAGCCTTTAAAACGTTGAAAAAATCTTCGTTAGTAAACACAACCATTTCCACTTAGTAGAAGGCTTCAAAATTATTTGTGTACTAGACGATCGCTTTGTTAAAATAACCAAACAAAAAAGGCATTAATTATTATAAAATCACATGATTACTTTTTTTTTTAATTAATAGAGAAAAAATAACCGTTAGCATGAGAGTCATACTTTGTTTTGCAATTTAGTCTATAACACATAATGATAGCCTAAAGAAAAAATCCCCTTAACGAGAGCAAATAAGATTTAATTGATAAAAAGAAAATCCCTACCCCCTCCCAAACAAAAAATATTTCCAAGAATAAAAAAAAAGATCACCTAAAGTCCGGAATTTTGTACTAGACGTTCCACTGTGCGGCGCCTAGAATTTTGATAAAATTTTTTTTTCTTTCAATTCATTTTTATGATCTATAATTTTAAAATAAAGATATTACTTACCATACCAACCATAAAACCATTTTTTCAAATTTAAATATCTCATTATCGGCATAACGGATTTTAAATAAATTGTTTTATAGAGAAGCTTCTGAAAAGTTTGAAAAACATTGCATTTCAAAACTTTAAAAAAATATTTTTCGAATTAAAAAAAAAATCTATTTTTTTTGAAAATTCGATATCTCAATATTTTTAATTTATTTTTCGTACAAAAATAAAAACTTTAAGTTGTCGTACCAAAATTTTCTTAAAATGTTTTAAAAATTTTCTATATAAAAGCTTATTAAAAAAACACTAATATAATACATATACTTTTTGTTCTTGAATAAACTAATATTTGCTTGCTCCAACTATTAAAGGAGTCATTTTATTCATTTAAAAAATGATTTTTTTGCTTATGAACGGTTTTTTTCTCTATGAAACGTTAAATTTTGAAATTCTTAGTATCTTACATAAGAGCAAGTTCGAGCGACCCAGTCGTGCGTTTTATTTTCTACATCTTGTAGATATTCCCAAAAATCCTTTCGTTTTTTCGAAAAATTGAGTTTTCAAAAAAAGAATTAATATATTTTGGGAAAATTTGATACACAATACATTTTATCAAAATGAGAAAATTAAAAACAAAATATGGATCTACAACATTGATAACTATTTTTGGATAGTTGTTGTGAACAATCAAAAATACAAAACAAAATTAAATGCACGACTTTAAAAATTATACATAGAATAAAATTGATAAAATCAAAAATTGAAAAAAAAAATTGTTTTCCGGTGGGTAATGCCTGTAAGCCATTTTCATTAAATTATAAATCGTTAAAATTTAGCGCAAGAAAAAAAATATTATCTTATTTTATTGAGCCATTTTCGAGGAAAATACGATTTTCGGAAACCATTTTTTCATATTTGTATGGTGTATACCGTTATTTTTACATAAAATCATTTTTTTCTCACATCTTTTAAATTGAAAAAAAAATGGCCATGTGGTTTTCTAAATATTGAGTATTGAAAAAATTAGTTTTAATTTTTTTTTATAAATCCAAAAGAATGTTTTTTTTTTTTGAAAATATGAATACTTCTCAAACATTTTAGGAGTTTCAGCATACAAAAAATAGCCAAAATCAGTTTTTTAAGAAAATCTGTTTTTTTTTTTTAATCTGGAAAAGTTTTTGAGAAAAAAAAAATTTTTCTAAAATTTCGAAAAAAATGTATTTTTAGAAAAATAGGTTATCTACAATGTTTCATTTTAGGTTACGAAACCAACTTTTTTTAAATTTTTTTTAGGAAAGCATAATTTGGCAAAAATTTTGGAAAAAAAACAGAAATTGAAAAATGAGATTTAGGTGGTCTATTATTATGCTCTAACTAAAGATCGGTAATAAAACAAGTTTATTTCTGATGTCATTAACTAACAACATGCAAAAATAATGCACCACCTTTTTTTGACACTAACTACAACGAGTTTTCTCTATTATGGAATTTTTAACAGTAGGACAATTCCAAAAAGCATGGGTATTACTTTCGGTTGCGCATTTATATTTTTCTATTCCGAAATACGATTCGCTTCTCTTCTGCCATTTTTTTGGAAAACGAATTAACTTTCTTAATGTCATTTAATTTCCTGAAATCGATAGGTGTTTGGAAGGCGGATTGTGGTAGTAGAATCAAATTAAAATATTGGTAAATATTGAATAAAACTACTGAAATAATTTTAAATTTAATTTAATTATTTAAATATTTATTTGGCAGTAAAATTTGAAATTAAAACTTTTCTCTTTACTTAAAAGTCAAAAACACATCTTGACGTAACAATTTTCAACACTTGTTGAATCAGAAATCGGAGAAAATAATCTATCTTTTTCTATTCGGCATCTTTTTACGATTCAGCATCTAGATAGTTTTGAGTTTTGTACACATTAGGAGATCTCATACAAAATATAAAAAAAAAAACAATTCTGTCATAATTTTGAAAATTTCTACAGTTTGGATGGAACAATTTGTTTATGAGCCTAAAATCAACTTGGACATTTTGAGCAGAATTTCGCCTTGGATTTGATAACGACATAATAATCTATTTAATCGTCGTGAATTCGGCGCCAAAAATTTTAAAAACTCCACAATTTGATCAATCCCAACAATCATTTTCGACAACAATATCTACTTCTTAATGATCGCGAATACGGTTTTCGTAGTAAAAGGTTTCCTGGATATCTTAAGGCTTATCTGACCAAAAGATAGAACCAATATTTGCTTCGCTTTGGTGAAAGCAAAATTATTGCGCTTGATATTTTCAAAGAATCATTTAATAGAGTTTAGTACGAAGCACTTGTATCGAAAGTAAGTGCATTTAGATTTGATGATTCTATATTTCGATGGATTAGAAATTATCTTGCGGACCGTTGAATACAAGTAGTATTCGATGGATTCAAGTCTGGTATCCATTAAATAAATGCTGGTGTGCCACAGGGCTCTATGTTTTCTCCTAATCTTTTCCTTTTTTCTATTAATGATCTTTTAGCTTAAACTTCTAATTGTTTTGCTGATGGCAGCACTCTAAGTCTTTCATATTAATTTCTAGACTAACCTCCACTTTCTTCAGATATGAAATTTCAACGTCAAAATATAATAAGCTCACTAAATTCTGATCTTCGCAGCATTGTAACTACAATGGGGAATCATCAACCGTATGGAATTTAATGCTGCCTTCTGTCACCAAAGCGAAACGTATACCCGTTGCCTCTATCTATTAGTGACACTTGCATTGAAGAAGCCTAAAAACTTTCAGTTCTCGGTATTTGTTTCTCTAACCACTTGCTTTGGAAAGACCACATAATTGAAATTGCCAAAAATTCTGCAAGATGTTTGGGTTTCCTTGGACGCTGCAAGAAATTTCCCAATCCGATCTGGCTACAATGTACAATTCATAAGCTCGAAAAATAACTCTTATATCTGGGGTGGAGCTTCACAAACTTCTTTACATCTTCTTCTTTCAGTTTACCCTTGAGCCCAATTTCGAACAGACTGTAAGATATAGGGATTCGTTCCTCAGCCGTACCACATGTACCGCCATGCTCTTGCTTTGTGTTTTATGGAAATCACCCTGAATATCCGACCCTTTGCAATAAACCCAGACAATACCAGGTACATCCATATTTAGTCTATTTTTAAACATCTTTTCTCCCAATGGATAAATAAAATCCCCAACAATATAACAACAAGACAATGATGTCAAAATAGGTTTAAAATAAAGGTAGTACTATAATCTATAAATAATATCTTTTTTTTTATTTAATTCGCTTGTATGCAATGCAAATCTTGTTGTTTTTTTTTTTTTTGGTGCAGTAAGTTACTGTACATCGGGGTTTCCAAATAAAAAAATGTTGTTCTTTGTTTTAAAAAATACATTGCTTTTGAAAAAGCCACAAAAATCCCCCGGCCACAACAAGTGTTCATCGCAATTTTAAGCATGAAAAACCTTCGGAACATATCTCAAAACAACGATGCGACAAAGTGCAGTATGTACCTATTATTTTATTATTATTTATTCTGTCAGATTGACAGTATTTTCTGTAATCAATGTATTGTCTTTTTTTGAACAGGGGGAATTTTATTCTTTTCGTGACTTTATAGTGCTGCTCCTATACCGCAGCACCAAAACCTATTTAACTTTTAAATGTTCAGCTGAAGTCGTAATTGTTCGTCAAACTCTTAAGGCAATAAATTGATAAATATGTCAAACATATTTTAAAGGGTGTTTTTTTTTTGTCTGACTGTAAGTTATGTGTATTCAACTTTTCAATTTCTCAAACAAAAGACAATGCCAACATTACAACCTAGGAGTAAATCTAGACATTTTTGACTGGTTGAACTTGCACAATTATTGTCAAAAGTTTATTCAATCTACAAGAAGAAGAACATACCATTTGACCTTCTAGTAAAACTGAAAATACAAATGGCTGATAAATGATGTGACGTCTGAAGAAGCAATCAATGCGACTGATGCCAAGTAAGCTCTTAAGTGTTGACGGAATTATGGTATTGAAGTATTAAAATTAAGTACACAAACCCTGCGTTTTATCACTGTCCCACTTGAAATAAAATCAAAAGCAGCACAAAGTCAGTCAATTTCTTTTCCAACTGCAATCATATCATCTACTCACGATTTTTCCTTATCAATACAAAAAAAAAAAACCCTTCAGTTTTCCAAAGATAAACCTCAAAAAATATCAGAACATACGACTGTTAACAAGTGCAACAATCTCAATTTAGTTAAAATTTTCAAACATCTCTAGCTAGTGTCATCTAGTTAAAGGTATTAAAAACAAAGTATTTACTAAAATTGTTTAAGTGGTTTCAAGTATAGTGGTTTTTTTTCCCCACCACATCGAAATAGTTAAACTATCTCTCTAGTCATCAACAATGCATCGAAACTGAAAGATATCATATCCATTTTCATGAGCATTTAAAAACAAATTAAAAATAACATATTGTCAACGAGAATATACAGGTGCGCGTTAGCTGTCACTTTTACTTCGTCTAAAAAATAGAAGTTCTATACAATAATTACAGATTATTCCTTTCAGTTGTTATAGTCCAAGACGAAATGTTGTATTTCAAAGTAGAAAAAAACTATCGTGAGAGAAAGTTGGTTGTATTTTGAATTTATTGATGTAAAACCCTTAGCATTCTATAACATTTTGTCTTTTCTTGCATACAGATAAACATGGTGAAACGACGCAAGCCATATGTAAATTAGATGGTGTTGATAAACAGCGTGAAAAGAAGAGGGCCTAAGATGGAACCCTGGGGAGCACCAGAGTCAGTGAAAAGGAACTCAGATATCTTTGTATTTGCAGAAACCGCCTGAGTTCTTTCGGACAGATATTTTGAATAAGAGATACGGCCCAGCTTTCAAAACCAAACAAGCGCTGTAACTTTTTTCAAAGCATGCTGTGAAAGACAGTGTCAAACGCCTTGAGAGAAGACTAATAAAAACGACTAAGTTTTTATCTCTTTGCAGTTGTATGTCATCCACAATTTTTAGAAGCGCTCATGTGTACAGCTGTGCTGTAACCAGCTAATAAGTACCTAAGAAAATAGTAATCTGTTCAATTACTAGTTTTTCAAACGCCTTCGAAAGAAAAAATAGAAAAATAGAAACTAGCCGATATTGTTTAGTACTTATGTTTGGCTTTTTAAGAATTTGAATGAATTTTGAAGCTTTTCAAAGTTTAGAGTACCTGTTACTAGTAATACAAATATGAGTCATAAAATGTTCGATATTGTTATTAATCCATTCGCATCTTGCCCGAACTGTTTAAATTGGAGTAGAAATATCAAATAGATTGTTGATTGTATTGGTGAAAAAATGAACTTGGTCATCAACATTGTTGATGGACTGGTACTCGTACATCTTTTCAGTTTGAGTATTTATAAGGAGACATTCCCAGACAAGTTGAAGGTTGCGTACGTCTTGCCTCTTTTCAAAAAAGGTAATAAAAGGGACAGAAATAACTATAGACCGATTTCGTTGCTTTCAAGTATTTCCAAAATATTTAAGAAAGCGCTAAAAAAAAGAATGCTTAAATTCCTAAAAGAGACGAAGTTTTTCAACGCAAGTCAGTTTGGTTTTAGGGAAGGTCTTTCTACTGAGGATGCTCTTCTAGCTTTCAGTTCAATTATTTACAAAGGGCTCGACGAAAAAAAAATGTTGTGCTGGTCTTTTCGTTGATACTACTAAAGTTTTCGATAAGGGTGACCACAGCATTCTTTAAGATAAGTTATATAGCATTGGTTTTCGAAGTTTTATGTTAAATTGGTTTCTTCCTATCTCAAGGACAGAAGTCAAATAGTAAAAATTGGTGATCATATAAGTTACTCTCTGGTTCTTAGCAAGGGAATTCCTCAAGGATCTGTTCTTGGTCCTATATTTTTTTCTATTTTTTATCGATTCCCTTTTGTCTTTAAATTTTCGTGGAAAACCTGCAGCATTCGCAGACGACTTAGGAATCGCATATGATTCAACAAGCCCCTCCAATTTAGTTGCTGATATTAATCACGACATAAAATTATTAGGAATTTGGTTTTCGACTAGTAAATTAGTGATCAGCACCAAAACAAATATTATGTTTTTTATCTTTTCTGCCAAGAACCCTCCTGATTTAGAGTTCTGCTTCCATTCGCCACAATGCAAAAAGTACATTCATTTTGATTGTTTGTGCAACGGATTTTATGATGGAATAGTCTATAATAATGAAAGAATTTGCAGCCTTAATTGTTTTCAAATTGATATTGTAAATAAATTTAAATATTTGGGTGTTTTTATAGACCAAAATATGACCTGGATAGACCACATCTCTAATTTGAAAATTCGCCATATCTACCATTTAAAAAAATCTTGGGCCTGGACACAATGAAATCGGTTTATTTCGCTCTATTTCATTCATGATTGCAATATGTCTAATCTCCAATGTCTTCTTGTTTTACAAAAAAAAGTTATAAGAATTATAACAAGTGCAAATCGTTTGAGACCCACCATGGAGCTTTTTAGAAATTTAAAGGTACTTCCAGTTAAACATTTGTATTATTTTAAGGTCCAATCTTTGAATCTCGTAATTTACGTAGCAACTCAGCTTCTTTAGTACTCGTATATATCCCTCCATTTCGAACAATTCATTATAGAAACTTCTTCACTATTGTAGCCTGTAGCTTTTCAATAGACTACAAAGTTTGAGACTTTTAAGATGCTTACCAACTTATGTACTTAAGACAAGTAAAGCTTTGGCTTCTTGATTTTAATCATGAAGAAATCAGGGTTCTGTTGTCCTACATATCTTAATTCTATAGCATTAATTGTTATCATTGCTTTTGTTTTCTACTAGCTTAATGCACAATTTTCAATAAATAATAAAAACTTAAATCTTAATATTAACTTAAGAAAAAATATATATGAAAAAAATAAGAATAATTGAAATGGAGTCATATCAATGTTCACCCCACATTAAGTTAGTTCTTTTGTACATTTCTTTTAACGTTTATTACTTTGTAGATTATAAGGCAATTGTATTTATTTTTGAAGTGATACATAAACTATTTTTGAATAAAATATTTGTATCACTACTTATTCTTTAGTTTACTATTAGATTTAATCCCTAATGTATAAATTTTTGAATAAAGAATTAATTGAATTGAAATTGAATTGAACATATGAAAGAATATATTTATACATACTTTGAAGGTTAGGATTCCAAACATTAGATATTAAGTTCAGCATGTTCATAGATTTGAAATCTCAAAACGAAAAGGTTTGTTTGTTTAGAATTGGATTTATCTCGAGATAATAAAATTCGAAAATGATATCATGCTTTGAAAAACCTGATGCATCGAGCTGTCCATAAAAGTTCACTTATTTAGGCTGGTTGACTAGAAAAACATCCAGCAAAGTTAAGCTTGAGGAAGTGAAATGCGCTGGGTAGTTCCGGCTTATAGGCAATATGTTAGAAGAACAAGCTATAGGTAAAAGTTTTGATATTACTATTATTAATATCTTAAAGTTCAACTTGTCAATGTTGTCAACTTGTTTTGTCAGCCACGTTTCAGATACTCGTACGCACGTTGAAAACATTTAAAAAAAAATTTGTGACGCCAATTTTTCGTATATATTATAGTGCAAGTAACTGACCTGTTTTTGAGATATCGAATTTTCAAAAATCCAAGGAATTATTTTATCAAGTTTTGATATGCAATGTTTTTCAATAAACATTTTTATTTAAATCCGTTATGGTAATAATGAGAAAGTCAACAATCAAAAAGTGGTTCTACAGTGATGCTAACAATAATAATGTCTTAATTTCAAATATTTCTTATTGAATTATATTGAACTTCGAGAAAAATAATATTTTCGAAAATCCTTTCTTTTTAATTTGTTTGTCCACATCTTGTAGATAAAGAGTTTTCCAATAGAGATCTACGCACCTTGACAGATAATTGCGGAATTATTGCTTAAGGTCCACGGACAATTTATCGTTCAACTACATGTTCAAATCATGAAATTGTTTTATGAAAGTGAGTCGAGCAACATTTCACGCGCTTCGTGTAAAACCGTATTCAGTGACGACGTCTATTTCTAGATGAATGTTTTCGACCAATTTGAAATGCATCCAGAGAAAGTCACTGTTTGGTGTGGATTTTTTAGGAGCTTCAGCATAAACAAATTTACCGTTTTTGAAAAAATCAAAGCACAAATTGAATGGTTCTGTGAGAGGTATCATTAACTAAATTTAACTAAACTTTTGAGTTTTTATTATCAAATTTTTGGAACAATTTTGAGGAAAAAAATATTTTCTAAAATTGTGTTGGTATTGCAGTTCCGTTATTTTTGGTCTTAAAAAAGAAAAAAAACCTTTCAGGAAAAAATTAAAAAATGCAATGTACCAAGTTGAAAGAAATTCGGACGAGTAGTTTAGGCTAAAATCGTACAGTCAGAACAGCAGAGACGGAAATGCGAGAACTACTTTTATGGTCTTCCACATAGTAATCTGAAGTCTGATGTAAATCTCGGTTCGATTTTTTTTAAATGTAAAACTTACCCTGTGTTAAGCTATATCGCAAGTAAGAAAACTGGAAATTCTTTCGCTTTATCGGAAAACCCTTTACAAGAATTGTATACATTTCGGATGATTTTCTCCATTAAATGGACAAATGAGTCGTAAGTACGTTCTCTTTTGTTGAAGAGGTAATTTAGAGGAATTTCAAAAATTGTAAAATTTTATGAATAAAAATATAGGGGCAAAATTGTAATGTATTAGTATGATACTATTTAACAGTTTGTTTACCTTACTACTTAAATCCCCTCCTCATGGCCTAGCTGCTCGCGCTGTGTTATTTATAACACTATAAGGTTATTCATAACTCCTTTAACTTTAAAGTATTTAACTAACTCTTTTTTATTTTTAAACATTTTCTAATTACTACCGTGCTAAAGTTATTTTTTCAATAAATTGATTCTGAACACTCCTGAAACAATGACAGTTTGTGCAAACTCTAACTTAACAAACCCTTTTGACCTTTGTAAATATAATAGAGTTATATGAAGTTAACACAATACTAAAAACAAAAATAGCTATTTGATGGTTTCAACTTTAACATACATTGCTAGAGAAAGGATAGAACTAAATTCGATTAAAATTTGCAAAATAGTCGTTTTAACCTATTATCATACTAAACAGTTTGAGCATCGTAATAATTCGACTAAAATTTTTCCCCAAAGATCTTAAAGAAATTTTAAATGCTTAACACAATTCCCTAAACAGTTCGAACGAAAACAAAAGAAGGCCATTTTATTTATTGAAATGTATAACTCGATAGATGATAATAAATAAATCAGACCAAAAACATAAATGTTAAAAAAAAGAGCCAAGTTCTTCTATACAAAAACCTTTGTGTAACAAGTCAGCCGTGAAAAGTACTGAGATCTAAAAGTACGCCAAGTTCTTACTTCATGAAGGTTAAATACCGAATATTTAAAGTAGAATAATATTGAAATAGCTACAATGTAATAGAGAAATTTTATTATTTAAAAACTTGCCAAGTAAGCCCATCAAATTTTAGTCAGTAGTCATTAAATAATAAAATTTCTCTATTACATTGTAGCTATTTCAATATTATTCTACTTTAAATATTCGGTATTTAACCTTCATGAAGTAAGAACTTGGCGTACTTTTAGATCTCAGTACTTTTCACGGCTGACTTGTTACACAAAGGTTTTTGTATAGAAGAACTTGGCTCTTTTTTTTAACATTTATGTTTTTTGGTCTGATCTCACTCCTTTTTGCAAAGATTTTAATATTTTGCCATGTCAAAATCTCGAAAGATACGGAAGGATAGAAGGGTGGACTCTACCTACTAAAATCAACTTAGTTTATAGCTTCTTATTTCTTTTGGTATATTTTCTTTTTTAATATTGGTTGTTTTGATTTGTTCCATATAAATTAAACATTTTCTCAGAAAGTGGGCGGATACCACGCCTCTGAACGGACAACATCGATTTTTATTTTTGGTCTTTTATATGCGATTTGAGCCCTACCTTTCCACCAAATTTCATTGTTCTACTCCAATCGGAAGTGCGCCATATATAATTTACATCAGTTCTGAGGAAGTGGGCGGATACCACGCCCTGAATGGAAAACCCCTAATTTTATATTTTTTTCCTTGTATGCAATTTAAGCCCTACCAATTTACCAAATTTCATCGTTTTACAGCGGTCGGAAGTGCTCCATTCAATCAACACCAATTCAGAGAAAGTGGGCGGATACCACGCCCCCTAAAAGGAAAACCTTGGTGTTTATTTTTGGTTCTTTATATGCAATATAAGCCCTACCGGTTCACCAAATTTCATCGTTTTACAGCAGTCGGAAGTGCTCCATTCAACCAACACCAATTCGGAGAAAGTGGGCGGATACCACGCCCCCTGAATGGAAAATTTCAAATTTTCGATTATTTCCTCTGGTTGCATGACAAGACCTACCGTTGTGCAAAATTACAAGATTCTACGATGTCGGGAAGTGCTCCATAATTTTGATGATCTGTCAGTCAGTCAGTCAGTTACGGTTTTTGTGATTTTTGAGGCCTTATATCTCAGGAACCGCTTATGCCAGAAAATTGATATTTGGTGAGGCGCCTGTGCCTGACTAGCTTAGCATATATTCGGAGTTTTAAGTTTCTGACTTCATTGGTACTAAAGATAGGAAGGGGTCAAAAATCGCCTGAGTTTGTTCCTGTAAAAAGGGTGTAGTGCCAGAACTTGGCTGGGCACTACCGTGCTCTTTGATAACTTTTGCACTATAACAATCTACACAAAAACAAGTTTAAATGATTGGTTTGGATTTAAAAATAAAAATTTATTTCTTATTTTTGATATATTAAAAAGAAAATGTTTGTGTGCCAGTTTTATGCTTTCGTTATTTCAAAAATGCAAATTATGTTTCAAAAAAATAAAATCATCAACGCGTATTTTAAATATCGAATATCGAAATACGTTTCGTGTAACTCGTTACCTTACGAAAGATTGCATTTAAGTCCCCGTTTACATTGAGAATATTGCGAAACTTTAAGGCGCCTCAGAAAGAGTATATGGTGTCAATGGTTTGAAATTTCGGCTTCAGTACTTTCCATTGACAGTAGCAACCAAATCTCTTCATTCATCTAACATTTCTTCACGTCTCACCCAATATTTTAAAAAGACGAAACAACTGGTTTTAAATTTCATTGCACGTTCATCAATTTCATAAACAAATTCCTTCACGTTAATGATGGACGATTGCATATTATTTTATGCTCCGGAAAAATGTATTTTCAGAGTTGACATTTAAAAAATCCGAAAAATGTTTATTTTTATTTTCTTCCCCAGGAAATGCATTTCCGGAGTAATCGGTTGAAATTTTCAAAAAAATATTCTGCATTAATTTGTCCATTGTCAAACCACATAATGCCAAATTTTGAATTAAGTAGTCTACATACATCAAAATATAGACGTTTCTTCATCTGTCAAGCCATGAACTGGATGATGACACTGCTGCCAATGAATTTTATTTACTCTGACAATTTACATTACAAAATGGGAATGATGTCAATCGGTTTATAAATCTCTGACACAGGGAGATAAAGTACAGAAACGTCAAAAAAAGGCAGAGGATTTAGTTCAACGTGCACACCGTCCATAGCAGAAGAAGACATTAAGGCCGGTATTCACCGAGCGCTCATAACTTAAGAAGCTCATAAACCTATTCACCAAGCAATATTAGTGAAGATCTACGAGCGCTCTTAGAAGTTAGGAGTGGTCCCGACCACTCCTAACTTACGAGCCCTCTCTTCGAAAGTTTGTTCGCTTGTGCGTGTGCCACGCACGCATTTGACTCGAATCCATGTGAGCAAGGCCAAGTAGAAGAGTATCCATTTGCTACCAAGACCAACATTCCACAACATTTCACAGTTTGGGTGTGCCTGAACAAGAGAGAGTGGCTCTCATTTTCGAACTTCGAAAAACACTTGCTAGTGGTTGGTGAATACCCCACAGAAATTTCAAGTTAAGAGCCTCGTAAAGTTAAGAGCCGTTTAGGAGCGCTCGGTGAATACGAGCCTAAGAGCCTGATTACACCATACTTTCAGTTGTTTCGTCTTTCGCCTTTTTGATATTTTTGGTGTGAGCTGAAGACTGTCAAAAAGAAAAAAATTTGTAATCAGGCCCCAAGAGTCAAACTGTAGTATCATATTTTAGTACACCATTAGGTGTTCAAATTCTGAAATATGTTTGACAAGCGCGGCATAATTTTGATAATGTGAACGCCCCGTCTAGTGGCTTGTCAAGCATTCTGAATGGATTTAAAAACGTTTTGATATTTTGGCTGCATGACAAGCATATTTGAGAATGTGAACGCATGCTTGTCAAGCTTGAAGGAAATTTGATGTGACGTACGTAATGTAGAGTAAGCTGGGGTACATTTGACACTGGGGCACATTTGACTTTGCGTTTTTCGGTATGATCGTGCCCTTTTTTAAAAAAGAAAAGTTTGGATGAAGGAAGAAGCTTAGTTTGATTTCAAGAAACGTTATGAAATTTGGCAGCCTTTCTTTAACTCTTCGCGGAGTACCACGTGTTTTTGTGTTTTCTGTGTCTCCGATCTAATTTTTGATCACCGGTAAGTAAGCGATTTGTGAACCTAATAAAATAAATTTTTGTATCGCGAATCAATATTATGATAGTACTATGCTTAAAGTTCAATAAATTGAAGCCAGTTTTGTGAAAATATAGTTTAAGTTATTGAAAAAAAAAATTAAACTAAAAAGTTCCTTCGGGGCACCTTTGACTTTTGCAAAAAAATATTTGTTTGACGTTGATTTTGGGAAATTATATATTAAATAAATTATTTAAAAAATTTCGATATCGATAAATTTGAATTTAGATTTATATGGACTGATTTTTTATGTTTATAAATGAAATAATTTATTTTTTTTATTCTTGTTGTTTTTGTTTTTCGAAAGTGAATTTACTGATTTATTTTTTTCGTTATATTGTTTAATAAATTGTTTAAAAACAAAAATTTACTTTTTTACTATTCAAACAACAGACGTGCTTTCAGAAATATAATGCACACGATGTGGGGTTTAATCAACCATTGTCAAATGTACCCCTTTTAAAGTCAAATGTGCCCCGCTACCGGGGCACTTTTGAGGAAATGAATTTTTCTTTAAAATGTGGAAATGTTTTAAAACAAAAAATTATATGTTGGCATAATCTTGAATAATCAATAAATCAAATACAAAACAAAATATTGGAATACATTAACAGTTTTCGGAAATACAGACTGTTAAAAACTAAGTGTCAAATGTACCCTCTTCTCCCCTACATAGTTCTCGAGCTGTGCACATCGTAAGCAAATATATCAAAATGAGTTTTGAAATATAAAAATAAAGTAAGTTTTCTCATATCAAATTTCATGCTCTGAGTTGGTTCGACACGGACAAAATTGTGACGAGAAGTAATTTTGGACAGCATGTTCGACGAATGTGAATGCTAATGTTTTTCATTTATCAAATATTCATGATGTCGTACTTATCAAACAATTTTGAGAATTGGAAAGAACGTCCATTTTAATGCTCCAAGCAAATAGTTGTAGTATTTCGTTTCAGACAACATCTCTGTTTGAATGTGGAAAAATGTAATGTTGCATCAAATAACATCCCTGTTTAAACATAAGTATAACAAACGTTACGTAGCGTATCCGTTAGTAAATTCGTTTTCTAACAATATTTAAGTTTTGAAATAAATAGTTTTGTTCTTTTATTTTGAAACTCTGTGAATTTCAGCCCAAAGTTCATGAAAAAAATTAAATTCTACTAAAACGTACAGAAATATTCAAAAAACAATGTTTACATTATGATTGCATCATTAGGTATGTTTATTGAGTACCTTCGATAACAGAACTTCGGCATTCGGACGAACGTTAATGTTTCCAAACTTAAATGTTAGTTTCGGCACTCACACTTTTCTCAAACGTCTGTATTGATTTTGATTAATCCTCTTACCCATATTGTCCTCACTGAATGTAGTGGAACTGCCTTTTTATTTTCTGTCTAAAAAAGCGCATATCGGAAATAGGATTTATCTTTGATTAGCCCAGTAGTTGATCTTTTTAATGGCTCAATCAGCCTTAATATAATTTTCCACGAAGATTCTTCTCAATGAAAATTACATTTAAAATGTTTGCAATAAAAAAGTTTTGTATATTAAAAGTTCATAACTGAAATTAATTTCGTGGTCGTTTCACAATTTCCCGCCTAAAAAGTGCCAATAACCAAATATTTTAAATCTTCACTGCTTGACCTTATTTTAGCCTTGGACCGCTGCTAGAGCAATGCCTTGGATTCCAGTCTGTCATTTTTGTTAAGTTTATGCTAAATAGCAAGGGATCTATAATATCATATCAAATTGAAATAAAATGCTTCTGATGACATTGCCAAAATCTATCGCAACGGTATCTCCCGGGCTATACAAGTACCTATATTATTAAAACAAAAATTAATCAACTAACCTATCGAGTAAAAGTACTAGACGAGTACCTAATCAAGGAGATACTCCGTAAAACACCTCTTAACAATTTTTTTTTATATTTCACTCATCATATCTTGCGCGATTCGTAATCGGGTGAATGAATTGGATTATATACGAAGCGGTTGGCGTCTTTGGTCATTCAGTATTCCGAAACTCGGCACACAGTCAACAGACTCTAGCTTCAAAGAAAGATACTTAAACTAAAAAAAGATACGAAACAAGAATCAATTAGCAATCATAACGCGACGCGAAGCTACAAACGTCTATGTCAGGGCTAAAAAGCTATACACAGCCGAGAAAAGGAATATAAAAATTTCGAGTGTACGTGTGGAACCGATCGCAACCAACGCACGTTATTAATTTTTTTTTATTTTAACTTAACTAATTTACTTAAGGAGTTTATTGAAAAAAAAAAAGAATCCTGCCGATTACGAAACTGGAGTTAAAACAAAATCCACTCGAAAAAAAATAAATACGAAAATCTTATTTTTTGTATAAATCATTTAAAAAAATGTAAATATATTTAATTTTTTTTTTAAATTTTAAGTTTAAATTTTCTGCAATCAAATTACATTAAAGTGAAGTTTAAAGCGTTTTTCTTTTGTCATCTTCTGCTGTGCTTGATGTAGCCAAGATATAGTTTTTGATCCCGGTTACCAAAATCAGTATGCAAGATCATACTTCCAGCATTTGCATTGTTGTTGCATAATGTCAACGATCAGTAGTGAAGGCTTTAATAAATAAGCTTAAATGTGACAGTGATTTTGAAAAAGAAAAAAAAAGAAAATTAATAATAAATCAAAAAATGCCTTGAAATTCATGAAAAAGTGCCTAAATAAGTTCGTCTTATTGATACGAGTATAATCTAAAAAATGTTGCAAAACAATAAGAAACAAAAATATTGACACACTCGTACTTACAGTCGACAATTTTTGGAATACACTTGTGTCGTTTTCTGTGTGGGTAACTATTTGTATTATGTGAGTTATGTGACTGTGTCAATTTAACTTAAATCCCTTGCACCTGTTTAATCAAGAGAATGCCTTTACTTAATTTCACTCTAGTTGTAGTTATTTGCACTGTTTTTTTTTTTTTTTTTTGTGAAAAGAATCTTTCCATCTTGAAGTCAAACTATTTAATCAAGAAAGTGCAGATACACTTGGCTGTTGTTGATGCTTGAGATGCATGCCCCATCAGAGATGCACTTGACTTTGGTCGTTTTATTGCTTTTAATTGGTTTGAGTTTATGGTTGTCAGCGTGTAGATCGCGCTGGTGATAATTTTTGATACTGTTGCATGTGTTGTAGATATTGTGGATAGCTGATTCTGGATATCATGAATATTAATGGAATTTTCATAGATGATCTTGCGTTTTATATTTTTGTTTTTTTTTTTTTTTCGTTTAATCAATGAAAAGTTATATCTTTAACTTAGTGAAACGAGTTTGAGTGTTTTGTTCAAGCTATCGATTATATTGTAGGCATATATGTGTGTTATGTTTGATCAGCCGCCTTCTTAGAGAACAGCTTTCTATATTAGTTGGTATTTTGTTGATTTTGCCTATTGGCGGTGGCACAGTGTGGGGTCAAAGTGGTAGTTTTATAAAATTAACTATTTTTTTTTCGACTTCAGATTTGATTCAATATTATTTTGCTCAGTGAATGCAATCGTTACAATACAGTAATTCATCAAATTTAAATACGAACCTTTGTTTTGGAAAAGATACCTACATAGTAATATATAGGGTAAATGCGGGCAAAAACGCACTTGGTTGGAAAATGTCTTATTTTGTCGATATTTTTTAAGGGGGTTAAAAGTTTTGTTTTGAGTTTTTTACTTATTTTGTTACTGAAAACATCAGTGAAAGACCAGACTCCCAGAATGATGACTTGAGTTTCTTAAAAAACTTTGCTTAATAGTTTTTAAATCAGAAAAAACACTAAAAAATATGGTTTTGTCTTTTTACTTGCTACATACTATGTCCTATGTATGTACTACATACATATATTATATGCATTCTTAAAAAAATTAAACTCGAGATTTGGATAAGACTTGCCATTAGAGAAGACGAAAAAAATGGGTCTTACAATTCTCTCTGCCAAGAAATTAAATTAGTAACCAATTTGGATATAACGAGTGATTTTTTAAGAGATATCGGTTGCGCTATCGGTTGCGCCTCAAATGGTCCAACTGCTTAGTCCAGTTTTAACATACTCTTTCTAACATTTCGGCTAGTATCTCACAAATAAATGCTTCAATGTTGGCTTCCAGTGCGTCAATCGAAGCGGGCTTGTCGCTATACACATGAGCCTTAACATAGCCTTAACATAGCCCGATCTAGGCGGCCAATTGACCGGCCCCAAACGTGAAATCAACTGTTCACCGAACTCGCCTCTCAATTGGTTCATGGTTACGCGTACTGTGTGGAATGTGGCACCGTCTTGTTGAAACCACATATCATGCAATTCAAGCCCTTCCATTTTGCGCAAAAAAAAATTGTTATCATCGCACGGTAGCGCTCACCATTCACAGTAACGTTGCGATTCGCATCATCTTTGAAGAAATGCAGCCCAATGATTCCGCCAGCCCATAATCGGCACCAAACAGTGACTTTTTCTGTATGCATTGGTAGCTCTTGCAATGCTTCTGGTTGTTCTTCACTCCAAATATGGCAGTTTTGCTTGTTCACGTATCCATTCAACCAGAAATGAGCTTCGTCTCTGAATACAATTTTTTGAAAAAAAGTGGATCTTCGGCCAACTTTTTAAGAGCCCATGCACCAAAAATTCGGTGTTGTGGTAGGTCTATCGGTTTCAATTCTTGCACCAGCTTTATTTTGAAAGGTTTCACACCTAAATCCTTCCGCAAAATTTTCCACGTAGTGGAGTAACAGAGTCCCAATTGCGAACGGCGCCGAATCGATAATTCACGATCATCACTAACACTGGCCGATACAGTTGCGATATTTTCCTCAGTTCGCACTCTACGTGAGCGTGTTGGTGTTTTAATGTCCAACAATGTTAATTTGGTGCGAAATTAAGTCGCAATAGCCCGAATAGCCGCCTTAGAAGATCGATTAAACTGTTCGTTTGTAAGACGATTCATGGTTAAATTATGGACCAAACTGAAGATGTTTGACAGTGACACAAAACACGAAACGTGCGTGAGCTGTCAAAACCAGTGTTGCCAAAAAGAAAATAGCAAAAATATCACCCATTATAAAGGGATACAAGTTGCTTTTTAAATCTATGGCGAATTGATGTTCGTGAATTGATTCTCACACTCTTGGGTACAGCAGATGCATTCTCGTCTGTGAGCACCGTACGACGGCGACGACGGGGACCATCAGTGCTCCAGTAGAATTCCAGTCTCTCGAACTTTTTGGTGGTGTGTGGTGGGTGCTTTATTTCGGCCAAAACATCTTTAACAAAAAACGCATTGTTTGGTATAACTATTTTTTTTTTGTTTTTGATTTTTCAAAAATGGTACGACCGATTTTGATCAATTTTTTTATGCTAAAACTCTCCAATAGTTTGGATAGTATTGTGTATTAAGATGTTCAAAATTTTTTTTTTTGGGATTCTAAGAAAAAAATTCATTTTTTTTAAACACAATATTTAAAATCCCCATACTCGATTTTTTAAAAACTTGAAAATTAAAAGTTTTTTAATACAGTCTACAAGATGTGGAGTTATACTTAAGTTTTAGGCGGATGTATGTCTTATAGGTATGTATATCGTAGCCACATTAGAAAGGAAAACATATGGTTCGTTCTTGGCAACGTCGAATACCTATACGATGATTTCATAAGAGATGGTTCTTAACACACATAACGACTATGGAAAGCCTTTCAGTTTCTTTGATGCAAGTGCCATTCATGCATAATATATTTCGTTATGCCGACAGAAGACAGTTTTGTGTTTTCGAAGCATTAAATTCCACACGGGTTTTTAATTCCTCAATGTATAACGAGATCGAAGAGATTTAATATCGAGATCAGAATCTATAATGAGCTTAGCATACGCTGCCATTTCAGTTCCACAGCCAAAGAACAGGGTTGTGAGACTGGAAACGAATATGAAAATCTGAGGTTGCTGTCGTCCCCGAAACAATGAAGTGGATTAGAAGTTTCATTTATGAAAATAAGGAAAAGTGTCGGAGAGAAAACGGACTCTTGGGGCACACTAACATTTATTATATAAATTACAGACCTAGAATTATCCAATACAACTTGTATTGAACCCATCGAAAGTAATTTCTAATCCAACGATAAAAAAAACTTCGTGACAAATTCTATAAAATGCCTTAGAAATATGAAGTGCAATTACTCTTGTTTCTCCTAAAAACGGTTCCACCGTGAGATATGTCATCAGATCACCAGTGGATTTATTTCTACGAAAGCCGTACTGACTAATTGGGAGAACTCTGAGTAAAACTATAGTCGTTTAATGACCTAATACTAATGCCTTTTTGCCTAAAAACCAACACCGTTTTCCATTTACTTGGAAAGATACCCAAAGAGTATGACAGATTGAGAAGCTTACGCAATGGTTTTGCCAGCTTAGGTGAACAACTATCACTAAAGGCGATAAAGGATATGGACCAGTGGATTTATGTATGTATTTCAAGATCCTTGAGGACTCTTGCTTAGTTAAGTTAGTTTTAAAAATTATGAAAATTAATTTAAAATAAGAAAGCAATATTTCAGACGAAGTTTTAAAAACTTATAGAAATTTAAGTAGCACAAATATTTAATTATTTTTTAAAGAGTACATCATATCCAAGAAATATCAGTCTTTACCTTTTGAAGATTGTGTAGATTCCAAGGAAGTGAGAAGTATTTTCAGAGGCGTCTAGAATGCAGATTGTGCATAGACCATTGGTATTTCTATGAAAAGGCACTTGCATTGAGATTGATAAGCTTACAATGAGTTTTTAAGATCTCGAGAGGATTGGAGTCATCAAAGTAGTTTGGTACTTCAGATAAGAGAAGATAGCAGTAATCATTGTGGAATTGGGACCGATAGGCATTGCTGATAAATGTTTTTCCTTGTAAATTTTTCGTGAAAAATAAATGCATTAACGTTGCTTGAAAAAGATCCAGCCATTTCTTAGCCCAGCAGATCTGCCCACTAATAATGATTTCCGACAAAATTCTCGGTAGCTCACAAGGAGCTATACGTCCTCTGTTTCGAAAAAGAACTATTTCAGATTTGTCAAGATATAATTCCAAAAATAAAAAAAATTATCAATCAATAGTGGTTAAAAATTATCGATTGTTTAAAATAGTGAAAACTATCGATTACAATTGAAAGTCATATCCATTAAACTTTACCTCTCGGAAGAAGAATGTGCGGGTTCACACAAGGAAGAACCTTTAACGACCCGAATCTTATACCGAAAGTTCTAATTGTGCGTGCTCTAAGAATTGGTAGAAAAGTACCCTTTCCCTGGATCACGGCTTATAATTTTTGTAGGGTGAAAGGGGGCAATAGTTTATCATTTTTTATAAAGATTAATCGGAGAAAAATATCAGTCGTTTTGAATAAATATCAAGGCAGAATTTGTTGCTAATAACATTTTAGCCAAACAGAAGATTATGATATTTCTTCATGAAGAGCAATAGATTTTTGGAAAAACATGCGCAAGCATTTCAATAACCATTTTTTTCACAGTGGTCAGTGGTGAAGTCCTAGACACTTGCTAATATTTTTCTCAATATCTCTTACGATAAAAAGAGTCTTTATCTTTTTTCGTAGCATCAAGGGTATTATTAAAAAAAAATTGATAGTCTTTTAGAAATTCACAAAATTTTGTGTTTCTTGAAAATCTATGCAAAATATCATAAATTTTTATTTGTGGTTCGAACAGATGTTGTGCTCAACTCAACTGATACTTGCAGGTATGAGATGATGATGAGTTTTTATCTCATAAAAACTGCAATAAGTTATATTGTCAAAAATTTGTTCGTATTATTTTTTAACGAACGATATTTTGACAATTTTGTACATGCACAATTGGGACAAGGATTGGGGTCGTGTTAACAGAGTTTCAGGACTGTAGTTAAAATTTGCCATTAACTGTTGTCTGGCGCGATCGATTTGCCTGTACATCGGTGCACTTTGCAGGCTAAATCGGATACAAATTTCTTAAGAAGTGAATTCCCTCAAAATATCCGCCTGCTGACACATCCACTTTTTAATCAAATTATTCATCTAATCGTCAAGGTTGATAAGAACTAGACTTGTTTTGACAGAAATGAAAATGCACCCATTTATTAAGATTTCATCGAATATTAAAACGATTCAATCATAAAAAACGATTTATAGCTTGCGATATGGGTTATTATAGGGCAAGTTTTAAATTTGGAAAAAAATCGAACTTGAGGTTTCGATCATGTGATTACGATGGCAGGGAATACGAAAAATGTGTGTGCGATAACCCATATGTCTGTACCTGCATGTCTCTACCTAGCGCTACAGACTAAACCGCTGAATCGATTTTTATCAATTTTGGTCTTCGGTAATTCCCTAGAGGCAAAGTTGAAATTTTTTCTTAGCTCCAAAAACAAACGGTAGCTGCCAAACAGCCTTATTAATCTCAAAACGATTTTGATAGAAAAAAATGTGTGTACTACTTACTATAGGCATGGTCTACATTTTCGTCGAAACCATAAGATTAAATTCTTGCCATTCATTACATTTTTCTTTATCAAATTCACCTGATTTTTTATGATTAATCATTTCTATGAAATGTCCTTTTGTTCGCTTAGCAAAAGCTGAGTTTCTCCCGTTTTTGTGTTTTTTTTGTTTTATATTTTTTTTTTGTATTTTTTTTTTTTATTTTTTTTTAATCATTTTAAAAATATTATCAAAGCCTTTTTGTAATTTCTCAGAATCGCAATTCATCATTGTTTTAGTCTTTATTACTTCCAATGGGTAAATTATATATATAAATTATTATGTTATTATCATTATCAGAGATAAGATTTTCCTTTAAGTTTCAAAGCTATCAACGTCATTTCCTCAAATAATGACGATGACAGAAGACTCATTATTGTCTGGCTTTAAGTTAGCTATAATGTACACGTTTAAATTAATATAAAATATATTTACAGAAGAAAAACAAGCTACAAGTTACTGGATCTAGTTTGACTTATTCATGAAGTTCGTAATTTGGTCTAAATTAAATTAAATAAAACATGTTACTTCTTTAAAAATCGAGTTTAATTTTTTTAATCCGCTATTGTAGTTTGTTTCTTTGGTAATAGCATTTGTTCAAAGGTTTAGAATTTATTTAATTAAATAAAAAAAGACTTTTGTGAAGGTATTGGTACAATTTACTCTCAATTTAAGCTCAAAAATCTTGAAAATTTAAATCAGTATAGTGTTAATATAATATAATAGAATTTACCGAATGCAAGAAATTTAATTTTGCCAACTATGAGAAAATGAAGACAAATATAATATTCTTCTAATTTCTTCTTCAACTTTAAAGAATAAATAGTTGCTGCAGGTCTGACAACCAACTTCGAGCCTATGCCACTTAGACCTAAAATTGCTTTTTTCAGGGATACTGCCTTTAGCTAAGAAGTGAAAAATCCACTTGTCATGCAAAAGTTGCTCTCATCTTATACGTTCGAACTTGGCAGAAAATTAAAGGTTCATCCTTTCCTGCCAACAAAACCCTCACAGGAACGGTTGAGAGTTATAAGTCACTTGGTCCTGGTTTTCCACGAGCTGTTGAAACAAATTTTATTCTTTTTTTCAACTTAAAATTATTTAAATTTTATCGCAAAATTTTGCTTAGTGAACGATCTATTTCTACAAGAAGACAATTTCACAAGAAACTGAATTGCACCCACAAAAGTTTACACTTTGGCTTAGATCTGAAATGTCGGCGGTAGTATTGTTCATTAATAATTTAAAAAATTTCGTCGCATTTCGCTCTTAAAAAAATGACCATTGTTTACGGGGTAATGGTCATACTCATAATCATTAATTATTTCTCCAAAATAAAAGCAGTCAACTGGTCAACATAGCCAACGCATTCTGTAGCAAAATGGCCAAAGATTTACAACAATTATAGATCCATTAAATATTGGCCTAAAATTTAACCCATAGATTGTCCTTTGTAAGAGACTCCAACGAACCCACATGGGGCTTATTCATAGTAATTTTTGACGCTCATGTTTTTTACCAAGCTACAAGTACAAGTTATACAGCACAGGAAAATTATACTTTCACTTTGAAAAAAATCCCGAAAAAGCTGAATTTTGGTGGAGAGCTTTACTTGTGTGTCTTAAACATTTGTTCAAAAATGACCCTTAATTTGGAACGGAACTGACATTTTTTTGTGAGGTGAAATTCACTTTTTGTTTTTGAAAATTTCTCGAAAACTATCAGTTTTCATGGTGATCGATTCGTTAATAGTTAATTTTTTGATTATTTCATTGTCTAAATGTTTTTTGTCCATTTCACAACTTGAAATTTGGATGAATTATTAATGTCGAACGAAAACACCGCCTTTTTCAAAATGACAGTCTTCCCTTATAATGAAGGACACATACAATTTTCTTTAAATTCCGAATGCTTAATAAGCAGCACTTTTAATGAAAAGAGATAATCTTAGAGGATTTGTCAATATCTCGGAAGAGGCAGTACACTTTTTTTAGCGGTTGAGAATCAAAGCCAAGACCTTCTGCATGACAGTCCAAAGCATTAACCATTATGCCAAAGGGAATATACCACCTATTTATGTTTTATGTACTCAAAACATAAATAAATTGCATATTTTTCTGCATACATAACCTATGTAATTATTACGTCCTGAAATTTTTACTGACAACATATATTTATTAACAGGGATGTAGTCAGTAAATGAATTATTTCATGGACTCATTACATAAATATGTGTTTTTTACCGAGGTTTATTAGATGATTGTTGTGCACAATTCTTATGCACTCATAACATAAATATCAATATGCCATCATAAAGATCCTTATCGAATATCGTGATTAGATACTGACGTTTACAGTGTAAATGTACTCACTACAGTTCATTGTCTGTCGTCATTGTGAGTTTGGCATTTAGCTGCTTATAAGGGAGCTTATTTGCCCTTTATTCTGGTAGCATATTATTTCCTTTTTTAAAGAAGGAACTAGTCCAATTTATGCCACAGAATACTTAAGCAAAAAACAAATAAGTTGAACCGATTCGCACCACACAATACTGATGTTAAAATTAAGGAGTTGAAACATAAGTCATTAAGTATAATACTCGTAAATAAATTTGGTGTGCAATAGCTCGAAGAAAAGCAGGACCTAGTGACATAACTCCCAACCATTCCTGTGTGCATGTTACCAGGAATGGAGGGACCTACAATTTTCTTCCAATTCCGAACGGCTAATCAGCAGCACTCTTCATAATAAGTGCTCTTGGAGGATTTGTCAATTCCTCGCAATTGGCAGTAAATCCTAGAAAATCTTTTTTCCATCGGCTGAGAATCGAACCCAAGACCTTCTGCCTGAAGTACTCGTATATAAAGTATATTTTTTCCGTCTTTACTCACAAATTTATTGCATTTCATAAATAGTTATACTAAGTCTTTCTAAACACCAAGAAGGAACGCCCTGTTAAATGTGCCAAATCGCGCCACAGAATACTAAAGCAAAATATGAATAAGTTTCGCTGATTCGCGCCACAGAAAACTTATGTAAAAAATTAATGAGTTAAAACATAAGTCATTAAGTAGCTTTTCCATATCTCTGTACTGACGACACATCATCTGCATCTCTATCCATAAACGATGACACGATACAGAATTTACACTTTGCTGGTTCTAAGCACATTACTGACTCTGATGAATAAATTTTAAAAAATTGGATGGCTGGTGTGTTTTACGTTTTTATGTTGTCATTACATACTTCATGTTATAGTCACATATTAAGTCACTAAACGTTACAAATAAATTGAAATGCTATCAGTACACGTCAAATGTACTCAATATATAAAGCTTTTCTGACAATGGCATGCACACTTTATTACGTACATTTAATTCTTTGTGCTAAACAAATAGCTTTTTTTTCTCAGTATAGAGCGATGCCAAAAAGTTAATTATGTACTTTTCAATCTTATTCTGTACTTATTGTTTCAGCATTCAGTACAATCGAATACAGTCTTTTCTTTTTTTATTTCAAAGTGAGTTTATATGTCACAGATATATTTCTAGTGGTCCCACTGTGCAGTCAAGCTGAGGCAAGCACTCCAAAATTAGATGTGATAAAACCAAAATAAATTAATTAATTTGGAACAGATTTAAATCCAAGATCAATGGCTCTTAAGCGTGTTCGGAGTTCAAACATGTTCCGGTTGTTTTGTTTATGTGCCTACCTACATAGTTGCATACAATCAATAACTTATATCTTGATTAATAAAAAAAAGAGTCAAAAATGAAAACACTATATCCTTTTGGCATAGTCTATTGAAATTAGCAGCCAGTGTTTTTCCATCATAAATTCAGCTTAATTTCATACTGGTTCATATATAATTTTGCTTCTACCTGTTCTATGGCATTTGTGGTTAAATGCTGTACAAGGAAGCTAAAAAAAATTGATAAATTTAAGATGCTAAAATATGTACATAGCTAGATTATATTTTTCCTTTGCTTTGCTTCGGACTGCTTGGAAGTTGTCAAGTTGCTAACCAAAGTGATCGGTTAGTTGATTTGAAATCGATTAAAATCAGGGACTTGGCGATGCTCGTCTGATGGTTTTGATTATGGTCTATCAATATTTAAAAAAAAAACTTTCTTTTAGAGTGATTTGCAGAAGTTTTGGGTCAGAAGGCATACAAATATAGAAATGATCTACTAGACAAAAAAAGCGTTACATAAAACTGAAGCATGGTTTAAAATAACACATTTTCAACTAAAGTCTAATTTTGACACCGAAATACAGTCTACAAGTATAAATTAAATTAAATGTACATACATAACTATAAACAAAAAAAACAGAATAAAATGTGCCTGATTATATTTCTAAATATTTTATTTACAAAGTTCAATCAAATAATGGTCCAGAGAAATAATTTCCGGGAAGGTTAGGTTAGGTTAAAGTGGCTGCTGACCGGAAAAGGACAGCACACTTAGACCAATATTTGGTCCGTTGTGATACCACAAGGATTTCAAAAATCCCCCTTACTCGTTAAACCATTTTGAGCTAATAATGAAGCGTTTGAGACAGTGAATGTCGGAATTATTTAGATCACTAGGATCGTTATAGTAGTAGTCTCCCAAGTGGAGTCTACGTCTTTGCGCTAGGGCAGGACAAGAGCATAGAAGGTGGGGAATTGACTCCTCTTCTTCTTCATCCATGCAGCTTCTGCAAAAGTCATTTGCAGGAACTCCAAGACGAGAAGCATGTCTTCCTATTAGGCAGTGCCCAGTAAGGACACCTATAATGGAGCTAATATGCAATCTACCAATAGAAATTAGTTGTTTTGAGCGTTTGGCATCAAACAATGGCCAAATCAGTTTAGTAGACCGGCAAGTTGGGGTGCTGGTCCACCTGTGGTTGGCTTTCTTTATGGTATCTTGCTTTAGCATAAGTTTACAAGTAGCTAGGGGTATACCGATGTTAGATTTGCTATCCAACAAAGGTAATATTGTTCCGTTTTTTGCAAGTTCGTCAGCTTTACAATTTCCTGGAATGTCTCTATGCCCCGGCACCCATGTAAGGTGAATGTTGAACTGTTTTGACATCTCCACCAGAGATGATCGACAATTTTGGGCTGTTTGTGAGTTAATGGAGACAGAGTCCAGTGACTTTAAGGCAGCTTGACTGTCTGAGAAGATACGTATATCGGTTGTCGATATAACGTTTTCTTTTAGCCAAGAGAGGACTTCTTTTATTGCTAAAAGCTCTGCCTGGAACACGCTACAGTGATTGGGAAGACGAAAAGATAGACAAAGATTTAATTTTTCGGAGTATACGCCTCCACCGACCCCGTCATCGGTTTTAGATCCATCTGTATAGAAATGAATTGCTTCGTCTATCAAAAACGACTCATTTTCCCATGAAGACCTGGAAGGGATGGATACTTGAAAATTTTTATCAAATTTTGGATGAGGGGTGGTGTAATCGACGTTACTAGGTAGACTACTGAACGAGTTCAGTATAGTAGAGTGACCAATATCATTATTGGTCCACTGCGAGGAGGCTTTAAGTCGAATGGCTATGTTAGCGGCCGATTGTTTGCTAAAAATATCTAGCGGTATGAGATGAAAAAGAACATCAAGTGCAGCAGAAGGAGTTGAGCGGAGAGTTCCACCCATGATTAAACAGGCTGTTCGTTGGACTTTGCTGAGCTTATCGCGGTTAGTTGCTGTTTCCAGCGCAGTCCACCATACTGTCACTCCATATGTAAGTATCGGTCTAATGACTGAGATGTATAGCCAGTGTGTTATATGAGTTTGTAGACCCCATTTATTACCTACGGCTTTTTTGCAAGAGAAAAGAGCTATGTTGGCTTTGTTGACTCTCTCTTGGATATTGGGCTTCCAGCTTAATTTCTTGTCCAAAATAAGACCCAGATATTTTGCTTTGTCTGAGAATTTAAGCGGTATACCTTTGATGAGGGGAGGGTCTATGTGTGGGATTTTATATTTCCTGGTAAATAGGACAAGTTCAGTTTTGTGGGGGTTGACACCGAGTCCACATTGATCTGCCCAGTTAGTAAGCTTGTTTAGAGCATTTTGTAGGAGTTCCTTCAGAGTATTAGGATGCTTACCAGATATCGCTATCGCAACATCGTCCGCATAGGCAATCACCCTGTGCCCCTCCCCTTCAAGAATCACTAGTAGTTCATTTACGACTAGGTTCCAAAGGAGAGGAGAGAGGACGCCGCCTTGCGGCGTACCCCTACTGACAGTCCTTCGAGTAGTAAAATCGCCCAGTTTTGAATTAATAATCCTGCTTATCAGCATATGATTTATCAAATTACTGATTGACTTATCCACCTTTAGAGATGACAGCGCAGATGTGATTGCGGATGCGTCGACATTGTTAAAAGCTCCTTCTATATCCAGGAAAGCGACTAAGGTGAACTCCTTATGATGAAGGGAGTGTTCGATAGTACGAACCAGCGTATGTAGAGCGGTTTCTACAGATTTCCCTTTGTTATAAGCATGTTGAGCATTGGATAGTAAGGACTTATCAATGTTTGCCCTCAAATGGATTTCAATCAGACGTTCAAATGTTTTAAGTAGGAATGATGAAAGGCTAATAGGTCTTAGATCTTTAGGATTAACATGGCTAGGTTTGCCAGCTTTGGGGATGAAAATAACATTTACTTCTCTCCATGACAAAGGAATGTGAGCCAGAGCGATACAACCATTTAAGATGTTTACCAGAATGGGTATCAGAATATCGGAATTTTCCTGTAATTCCGCTGGAATTATTCCATCTGGCCCAGGAGATTTGTATGGGTTGAAGCTGTTTATTGCCCATTTTAATTTTTCCTCTGTAATCAGACCTTGTGGAGGAGTTATGCTACTGAGTATGTTGTTAGGATCAGGATCAGTGCTATTAACGTAAGGAGAGCTGTCTGGAAAATGTACATCCAGGAGCAGATTGAGCGATTCTTCGCTTGAGTTTGTCCAGGAACCGTCATTGTTTTTTAGGCAACTTGGCATTACTGGATTTTTGGAGAGGATTTTTCTTAACCTTGATGCCTCTGAGTTGCCTTCTATATTGTTACAGAAAGTTCTCCAGGACATACGCTTGGTTTTCCTCAGTTCTTTTTTATATAACTTGAGGGAGTCTTTATATGAATCCCAATCAGAAGCTTCTCTGGAGGTTTTCGCTCTATTAAAGAGTTTCCTGCATTCTTTTCTTAGTGGATCCAGCCCCGAGTACCACCAGTGTGGTTTCTTTTTACCTCTTATTTGTATAAGAGGGCAGGCAGTTTCCAGAGATTTGTTGAGGGCTGCTGTGAGGTCATTGACTTTAATATCAAGATCCTCAGTGTTGAAGGGTATGCTATATAACTCAGGCCTGATTGACCTTAATAGAGTTGCCCTATATAGAAGCCAATCTGTTTTCCGATGGTTACGGAAGGAAGGTTGGCTAGGAGGTTCGTCCATTATTTCGAATTGTATGTATCTATGATCAGAGAAAGAATGATCATTTGATACTTTCCAATTCGAGATAGTATGATAAATTTTATCTGAGACAAGAGTTATGTCAAGTACTTCCTGTCTGTTTTTAGTAACAAATGTGGGTTCATTTCCAACGTTACATATTGTTAGGTTAGTGTTCAAAATATAATCGAAAAGAGACTCACCTCTGTCGTTTATATTCGTGCTACCCCACACTGTATGATGGGCGTTAGCATCACTTCCAATAATGAGGTCAGTCTTCTGCCTATCTGCATCAGTGATAAGCCTCCTCAGAGTGTCTCCTGGGAGAGGGCCAAGGTGGTCATGGCCTAGATATGCCGACGCCAGCCAGAAAGTTCCTTTGGCTGTTTCCAGTCTTGCGACGGTTACATCTCGATCACTGAAATTAGGTAGTAAAAATACATTTAGGCTACTTTTAACTAGTATGCAAGATCTGGGTTCACCTTTATCTAATGCATACAGCAAGTAGTAGTTTGGAGTCCTTAGTCCCCGAACGATGGATTTCACAATCCAGGGTTCTTGGATTAGGACGATGTCTTCTCCGCTGCTGGATAGACGAAGAAGCAGGGAGGCCGAGGCCTTGATAGAGTGTTGGAGATTAATCTGAAGAAATCGCAGCATCTTTGCTACAACCCTCCCGATCAACCTCCAACACGGTGACGTTGGAGTCTTCCGATTCCGAGGTTGAGCCCAGAAGAGCGTCCTCACTCAGAAGATCTTCATTGCTGTGGTCATCGATCTCCATGTCGCTGACTGTTTTTATTGTCTCCACTGTTGCCGAAGATGACCTGGATGCCTCTTCCTCTTCCAGTGATGGGAAGGTGATAGATGCACCAGGGTCTGCAGCAGCAGTTTCGACTACGTTGGAGGAAGTGGATGCACCAGTAACATCCGCGTCCTTTTTATACACCTTCAGTGTGATGGTCTCAAACCCAAACCTAATCACACCTTTGGTCTGCGCCAGAGGAGCAAGGGACTCCTTATTTAGTACAATAATTGCACCTCTGTAGGGTCCCTTTTTCTCCTCCAGTTTCGCAACTTTCCAGTTGTGAGTAGGAAGGGATGGGTTCGATAGCCGGATCATCTGGAGTATTACATCCATGCTGGAGAGTTCGGCTGTAACCATGGCGCGAGCTCTTGGTCTGCACGGGATTTTCTCCTTAGCAACAACCTCGAGCTTAGCACCAGGCCAGACTTCCCCTAACCGGCTAACGGCCAACGATAGAAGATCACACGATCTCTGATCGTCACAAACCATGAGCTTAACATGTCCTTGATGCCAGCCTCCATCGTTTGTGATTGGAGGTGGTCCAGGGTTCTCCATCATGATACTCATGAAGCTCAACTGGAGCTTCCCCTTGACCACCTGCCAATTTTCCGCAGAGATCGTGCCATCGACGTCGTTCCCGTCAATGATCGCGACCACGATTTTGTTTTTAACCACATCACTGAAGGTCTTATTCCCTCCACAGGGATGTGATGGAGCGCTGATGTTGTGCACTTTGGGGCGTTTGGGTACTGAAATTGTGCCCTCCATAGACCTTTGACGCTTCGACGTGGAGTCTCCGCTGGCCTGGACGCTATTATTAGCTAAAAAGCTTTTAGCCCACTTGATTTTTGCATCATGCTGAGAGTTCCCCCCGGCGCCAGGTTGTTCACCATACACCCTGAGTATCCTCTTAGCATTGCGAATGTCCTTGTAGAGTGTCCTAGAAGGGTTGGGCTTACGTCCGCTCCCCCTAGGGCCTTCTTTAGGATTTGTGGAGTTGTTAGAGGTGGAGGGACCATGCTTCACAGTCCTACCACCGCTGGAATGAGGCAAAGAAGTTCGGGGAGGTTTACTCTCCTTAGTGGTAGCAGGATCATGCTTCACAATCTTACTACCACTGAACCGCGGTGTCGAAGTTTGGAGAGGTTTACTCTCTGAAGTAGTAATAGAAGGGCCATGCTTCACAGCCCCCCTGTTACTGGAAGGAGGTATTTCTACCATTTTACTCCTGCTTTTGCTTTCGGCAATAGGACTGTGAGAATCCACAGTACTACTACTTCCAGCGCAAGCCGGAGAAACAGCAGACGGCTTTTCAGTCGCACTGCTGGCCTGTCTCAAAGACCAGGACTTTCCACCATCTTTTTTATTTAAATTTTCCATAAAAGATCCCACGAGTAACGGAGAAAGGGTGGTCCATCTGCACAGAGATCCGTATATGCAGATAAGGCTAGTTAATCCGGAGGTCGCCTGGTATCCGGATACTCCGTTAGCGACTGAGCTAGTTTTTTGATTGGGCCCTCAGCCAGGCTGATCATCGGCACGGGTCGTATAACACCTTGAATCCAGCCCAATTGGGAAGTTGCAAAAATAGGAAAAGGAGAGAGTGGGCGGGGAATCAGACAGTAAGCACCGTTCTGAAAAGAAGGACGTTAAGGGTAATAGAGGAGCTGGTAACTTTGGATAGCTTTTCGCATTTCCAATGTGGGAGATGGAGGGATACAAGGATGTGTAAGAGGATGATGAGCGTCCTTTGGTTTCAGGACTCTTCTGGAGATGACATCTCGAGAATCATTGACCCTACTCAGCTTCTACAACGAAATTTTCTTTTTATTTTGTCAAAAACGCTTCAAATGTTTTAGGTCAATTTTTGTATGCTTGAACTCTTTAAAAGTAAATACATATATTTTTGTGTATTCAAAATTTTAATTTATTTTTTTAATCAAAAAATGAAATCCCAGTTTTTTTTTTAAACTAAATATTTGAAAAACCACATGTACGATTTCTTGAAACTTGTTACCTTACAGTTTCTTAACACGTTTTGAAACGTGTAGAAACAAAATAGTGTCTAACTTATTATTATAGAAATATTGAAGAACCATTTTCGAAAGTCTTTTTTACTCGAAAACGGTACTTCGAATTCTGATAATTTTTTCGGTTGCATTTAATTTTTAACAAAATATAGTTCAACATTGATAATGATTTTTCTCATTATCTATTCAAAGGACTTAAATTAAATTTTCTTATGCAGAAGCTTGTGAAAACTTTTGAAAACATTGCACTTCGAAAGAAAATTAAATTTTTCAAATAACTATTCAATTGATAGATAAAAACTTGTTGTTTTTTTTAAACAACTAAACAACTAACCGGTTTTTTGAAGGGGTTTTTGTATGGTTACATACATGCAGTGTGCCTGCGCAGCTTCATATATTTATGAATTTTTGAATATTACAACAACAACTTGAATGAACTACCACCAAGTGGGTTCTTATTTGGCTGGAGTTATAGCTATTTCACGGTTGCCAAGCCGATCATCAGAGTCCTTTATTAGTGGTGCTTAGCCTTTATACTATCAAGTTTAATCGAAAAACTTTTTGCTTTGACTGATATTTGAACCCAGACCTAGCGTCCTCAGAAGCCAATGCCCTACGCATCACGCTACCGAGACCACATGATCAGGTCCATCCCAATTTAGGTTTTATCGTTTATCAATTATCACTTGAGGACCATCGTTTTTATTAGTCATTCAAGTTTTGTTGTTGTAAATTCGGTTTCTTTCTATTTCTCTGAACTCTGTTTATAAGCCAACAATTCGTTGTATATTATAAGGAGGGAGATTTTAATGAAAGATTTTGACTCTGGTCAAGTTTTAAATCGTCTTTTTTCAAGCTTTCCGTTTTATTGCAAATGTAACATCGGCAGTAGGATTAAGTAGAATCCTATTACAGATGGACTTTTGGAAGAAATTTGTATTGATTCGTTCTTATATGTTTGTATGATTGTTAAATTTAACTGTGCCTCAATGGCTGTGTTCATTGAGTATATATGTAATGAATTTTTACATTCGTAACAAAAATCGAAATCGAGATTTTGAACAAAGTTGACATTACGATGATATAGAACACGAAAAAAGTGGGTCCGGCAATTCTGTCTGCCTGTTAGACTACAGCCTTAAATCCTCTGCTGATTTTCCTTAAACTTGGTAAATATCAATTTAAAATTTGTCCTCCCACACTTTCTTACTACACCAACATACGAGTTTTTTTTTTTGAAATTATAAAATATTTTTTTTTTTAAACTGCTCGACATATTTATTCAAAAAATTAAAAAAAAATCATTTAGTTAAGTAAATGTTAGTAAATGGTTAAAAAAAATAATTTCGAAAAATGGTTTTAATGGTACCACTCCTAGAACCTTTGTTTTTGTTTTTGTTTTCTCAAAAACCATTCAATCGATTTTGGTATTTTTTGTAAGCTAAAACTCCCAAATAGTTTGGATAGTATTTCGTTTTCGAGTTTTCAAAACAATTTTCTCAATTTTTTTAATATTCAATATTTCGAAAACGTCTTGCTAAATTTTGTTTAGACTTGATAGTTAAAAGTTTTTTAATACAGTCTACAAGATTTGAGATACAAAATTTTATTTTAGCTAAAAATAACGGTTCCCACTATAAAAAAATGTTAAGAAAAGTATTCGAAAATCGTTTTTTTCTCAAAAAACGGTACCTATAATTTTCATATTTTTTTTTACTTTCGATTAATACTAACGATGTAATATAATATATTACTATAATTAATTAAAAAAAATTGAAATAAAGACATTACTGACTGTACCCACCATAGAATCATTTTTTAGAACTTCGAATTTCTCACTATTGGCAAAACGGATTTTAATTAAATTTTTTTGGAGAAGCTTCAAAAAAGTATCAAAAACATTACGTTTCAACACTTAAAAAAAAATATTTTTTGAATTTTTGAAAAAAAAAAATAATTTCATTTTCTGAAAATTCAATATCTCAAAAACGAGCCAATATTTTTTTTTTAATTTTATTTTTATTCGTATAGTAATAAAAAATTAAGGTTGTTGTACCAAAATTTCTTCTCAAAGATGTTTTAAAAATGATTTATATAAAAGTTTATTTTTTATGAAACCACTACAGACTTAAACTTTTGTTCTTGCATAAATTCATATTATCCCAAGGAATCACATGACATTCTATTTTTATCTCCTACTATGAAAAGTTTTCCCTAATAACATTCATTTTAAAAATGCTCAGTCTATTACATAAGAGCAAGTTCGTGCGACCCAGTCGTGCGTTTTATTTCTAATGGACAGACAAATAATTTTTGTTTGATATTGTTTTTTCAACGGTTAGTTTATATTCTCATAACTATAAGCACTATTCCTCACAAAAATGTATCACTTTTGCTATCAAAACCTTTGTTGTTATAACAAAGCGGCGAAATTTTACTTTGACTATAGCCTACGAACAAGCCCCAATACATGTGCTTATTTTTACTTGCGATATATGTACATAGACGCAGCTACCATATATGCTAATTCATGCATTCGTAAAAAAAATCGAACTCGAGATCTTGATCTGACTTTACATAAATGATAGAGAAGATGGAAAAATGAGTCTGGCAGTCCTGTCTGTCTGTTCAACTACGGCCTAAACAACTTGGCAAATTTTCTTTAAGCTGCTATCACTAGATAGTCATGCTTATTTTGACATTCTCATGAATGATTCTATTCCTTCGAATGAACTTTCTTAATTTTGAGATTCGAACGAATGACATTCATTTGCGAAAAATAGTATAAAATGAACTTCAAAAAAGATTCATTTTCATTATCAGCTGTTTGAAATTTACTATATTTCTATTTGAATTAGTATGACCGTTTTACGTTTTTTTGTTTCTAAACATTTTATAGATGTTGGATAAAGAATCAAGAAACAAAATAAATAATACACTTTTTCATTATAAAGTAAAGTTTAACCATAAAGAACTACATATTCATTCCTTTTTTTGTGTCAACTCAGCTGTTTTGAAACTATTCTTAAAAAAAACAAATAAGTTGTTCATGACGCGTTCTAAATTATTTTTTTTCGTATACACTTGATCACACTAAAATATCAAACACAAAAGAGAAGTGTTTGTGAAATGTCAAAATCAAAAAGTGAAATCTTTTTTTATTTGTAATTATTTTGTTTATTGTTTAATAATTTAAATTTCTTTGATAAAAACCAATAATAAATAAAAATATTGCATTTGTGTTGTTGTTTATTAACTAAGATGGTGTTGAAGAAGTGCAGAGGAGAAGGATAGAGGAAATCTTTCCGTATCAACGCGGGTGGTAAAAAAAACCCTTTGCTACCTCCGGGTTTTCTTCCATTATTTTTATTAACTTTTCCTTTTGTTCGCGGTTTGTCCAGTTGGAATGAGACCTTTAAACATAAAACAACAAAAAAATTAATAAAAGTAATTTATTTTCCATGAAATAATTAAAAACTTGCATGTTTGGTTGCTTACTCGACAGAAAAATTCAAACGACACAAAAATGACATTTAATTCTATTCTTTCGAATGTCAAAATTGAATTAGCTTTCGCAAATGAATGAACTTTCTATGGATTGGGTGAACTTTCGATTTGTTCGATTAACATTCTAATCGCCGAGTCTCAAAATTAAGTTTCAACGAATTCGACTCACTTTCGAACGAAAGAGAATGTCAAAATAAGCACCAGTATTTTTAACTTGTTAACTTATTAACCTGGCAGTTGATTTATTTTTTCAAATTGTAAGAAAATATTTTCTTTTTAAAAATTTAGCCAAAGTTAAAAGTAAAAGCTAGTAAATGGTTGAACATTTTTTTTTTGTAAAACTATTAATCTAAGAATCGTATTTTTTTCAAAAACGGATAATATAAAATTCAATACATAAACAAAGACGTAACAGTACCTACCATATTGTCGATTTTTGACTTTATCATTACCAGCATAACGGATTTGAATAAAAATTTGTAAGCCGAAGGTTCTAAAAAGTTAAAAAAAAATGCATATCAAGACTTAGGTAAAAAAAATTGTACATACATTTTTGAATTCTAAAAAAAAATTAAAATTCTTTTTTGAAAATTCGATATCTCAAAAGCTTGTTAATTATTTTTTTTTTGGAATTTTGTTTTTATTTGCACATTAAAAATAAAATATAAACTAGCGTGCTAAAATTGTTACTCTAAAATGCTTTAAAAATTGTATAAAAGGTTTTTCAATAAGGGTGGGTAGATGTTGAAATGGAAAAGAACAAGCTGTGAGTGAAGTATTAACAAAATCCTTTCCATGTATGCCATTATCTACATATATGAAATATGACATCTTTCAATGCCTGTCTCGGCTTCTTACGGTCGCACGGATCCGAGTGGTCCAATTTTCAATGGCTCTTCCGCATAGATGCGGCTGAATTTGAACGAGGGCATATGTTATTTTCATCTTGAGGGCATCGGTCGATTGTGGCATATTCGTAAAGACCTGGGACTTCAGGAAACCACATAAGTAAAAGCGGGATTAAATCGCATCTCTACTAGAATATTACCCTAAAATCGTTCATGCGGAATAGCAATTGTGACATCTGCTGTGTGGCACGTAGCCCCGCCTTCCTTTTGGAACCACATGTCGTCTAGGTCCATATGGTTCAATTTGGGCCATGAGAAATTGGTTATCATCATTCTTCTGTGGCGCTCCCCATTGACGTTGACCGCATCACTAATGTTGTTTTTGAAAAAGAAACGCCTGCCTCGGATTCTGCTGTACACTTTTGACGGACTGCGGCGATGTCTTCGGCCGATCTTGCGTTCCTTTGACGTAAGTACATATGTTGGCTGATTGATGCGAATGTCCCAAATTTGGCAACCAAACGTTTAAGAGTCGACTGTGAAGGGTCACCACATCTATAGTGTCTAGCGTATAGACTAGTTACACTAGTTCGTGAACACCCCCCCGTATTTTGTCAGTTAATTCACAATAGAGCATTGTTCGTTTGATTGCCTTTCACAATACCAAACATAACAACCAATCGATGTAAATCGAAATTTTTCGATTTGATTGGTTATCGACATTCGAAATCGAAGCCTAAGTCTCTAAAACATAAGACCAAATATTAATGTCGGCATAAATTAATAATTACAAAATTCAATGATTAAAAAATGGTAATCAATGGTTCGTTCGACAGGAAAGTTATCACAAAGAAAACTTCTCCAAATAATCTGCAACAATTTTTATGTTAGCTGTTTATAGTTGAAGAGTGTAGAGCTGAACGAAATACATATTTCGCTTAAGGATTCGCACTGCCAGATTTGTATGGAATTTTTCGTTTCGTATTAACAGCGAATTAGGCTTTAAAATCAAAACCATACGCCACTGTTAAGTATATAGAAACCCGAATCGTAGCAGTTTCGAACTTTGTATTTTGACAAGCGTTCGACTTTTCAGTTGTCAATTTGTTTTCTACAAGTAATTTATTTTTTCTCAGTAAATTTACCCATCAAATTGTATATTAACACATTTAATTAAGCAAATCTCTAGCATTCTAAAAGTCAATACTTTTCAAATGTTGTCATAAAGAGATGTAAGATTCAATAAATCACAATACTCGTTGGTTTATCTTAGAGTTCTTTTGTATGTTGCGCAAGTCAAACATTTGCAGTTCATATATTTATTCAATGGAGTACGCCCGCCCGGGCGTCTGTGGCCTAGTCTCCTGGGTAGCTGCACACCTTTTACAAAAAGATTGTTTACTTTTGCGAATTAAGAAATGGTGACAAAAATGTTTGCCTAGTTCGATGAGATTATAATTGAAAGATACTCTCGTATAAGAGTGATGTTTTAACTACAAATCAGCCGAAACAAATATCAGTAAATAAAATGAAGATGACATATTTCAACATAAGCAAGCAATTCCGAAGTGCTGGATAATTATTTATTGACTATGGGTTTTATGTACTCTCCACTGAATGTTCAATCGAGCAATTGGAATTTAAATTAATTGGTTGAATGACGCACATCGGTACATACTGACGTTATTTGCAAACAAAAATCGCGAAATTGTGCTGTTTAAAGACGGAAGTTAAATTCTGTATCGGTGGATTTAAATGGTTTTCAAAATTAAATTTGAATCGGCTAGTAGACTTTTGAGAACAGCTGCGTAATCACGGTTTAAAATAAAGACACAGAGATGTCAGTACGTATGCTTTAAATAAAGGGTTTTTCCATTAGATTTTGAGGTGCACCAGGTGACAAGGCTTCCTTAAAAATTCAATTCAGTATATCAAAAACCTTGGGCCTAGTTTTCAAATAAGTCAAATAAATGATAAATATACAACATAGGTATTAATGCTATGTCAAAACAAGAAACAAATGTTATTGGTGGGGGAATTTTGAAAAAAGAAAAATACATAAAATGCTCAACAGATAATTATTAAAGCAGCGAATTTAAAATCCAGTTCAGATGAATAGTTTGTTTTAGTATTTTTTAAACTTAAAATTTCGGGATTTGTTCCTAAATTCCAACATTGATGTGGTTTGCGTTTGTGAAACCTGGTGTTCAAGAGATACAGTGTGTCATGTCGAGGGTTATAATATTTTTCGTTGCGATAGGCTAGGTCGACAAGGGGGGGGGGGGGTCTTGCAATTTTCACCCGCAATGATTTATACTGCAAGTTAATACGCAAGTCCCCACCAAATAGTGAAGTTGAATTCTTATTTGTTGAACTAAAGTGTAATAACAATAAATTATTGGTAGGATCAGTCTATCGTCCTCATCGTAACATAAATTTATCTCCTTTGTACTCAATTCTAGATGAGTTATCTTTTGTCTCACCACACATCATTGGTGCAGGAGATTTTAATAATAACGCTCTCATAAGCTCTGATCTGACAGATAGCATGACATCCCTTAGCTTATTTCCTGTGAAAGTATCTACACCCACACACTTTACCAAGGATTCTAGTACTCTGATAGATATGTTTTTTGTTAGTCATTTCATTAAGATAGAGTTCTTCTCTATAGCCAACTCTCTGAACCTGGATTTTCTCATCATGATATTATCTTTTTAACATTTCAATGTTCTCCAGTGCAAAATACTTCCACATTTAGCTTTAGAGACTTCAAAAAAATGGACACACGGCAATTAGAAATTGATTTGAATTCAATTGACTGGTTTCAAATATATGCTTTACCATCAGTAGATGATCAAGTATCGTTTCTGCAAACAAATATTAATAATCTTTTCAATACACATGTCCCGATAAAACGACGCAATTTAAAAGTAGGAATCAGAGTTGGTTCAATAACCATATTAAGTCTCTTATGAAAGAACGTGATTTAGCCTATAGACGTTGGAAAAAATATAGGCTTGAGGAATTGCATAGCTCATATAAGACACTGAAAAATAGGGTTGTCTATGCTATACAGGAATCTAAAAACATGTTCTTTGCACCAAGATTGGACCCTCGCCTTGCCAAAGAAAAACTTTGGAGAAATATTAAAGACATTGGTGTAGGTAAACAGGCAAATAGCAACATGCTCGTAGTATTGATTGTGATTAACTCAATAAAAATTTGACTAAATTGAATTGCCTAGTTTCTGAGTCTCGCATTGTTATTGATGAGCTAGCGAATAATCCGCTTGGTGACCGAACCTTTGATTTCAACTTCGCGACCGTAGATGAAGCAGATGTCTTGGAAAGTTTTTAGCAGTTAAATCAAATTCAGTTGGAATTGATGGCATGCATACGGTATTTTTAAAAGCTATACTGCCCTATGTTCTCAAATATATAACCTATGTTTTCAATAATATTTTTATGTCGAGAATCGAAATTGTGATGATTTTCGACCCATAGCTATACTACCATTTCTATCAAAAGTATTGGAAAGGATTATGAATCTTCAAATACGCACATATCTTAACGTCAATAAAATGATATGCTCTAATCAATCTAGCTTTCAGCCGAAACATAGCTGTACGACGGCCTTGATCGAGGTTGTCGAAGGCATACGAAAAGCCGTAGATAACGATAAGGTTACAATTCTAACTTTGTTAGATTTTTCGAAAGCGAATCTCAAAAACCAATTTTTATTATCATCATCTTCAGTTAGCTTAATTCTCTCTTATCTGTCTCAAAGAACTCAATCGGTTTTCGCGAATAATATAATATCTTCTTCTCTTCCATTGCATAGAGGTGTCCCTCAAGGTTCTATCCTGGGTCCACTGTTGTTTACAATGTACATAAATGACTTTCCATCTTGCTCGATCAAGTCTTCCTTGCACATGTACGCAGATGATGTACAATTTGTTAGAAAATAGGGTGTATGAAGTCAATGAGGATTTGTATAAAATTGTAAAATGGTCTTGAAAAAATGATCTTTGTCTGAATCCTAAAAAGTCAAAATGTCTAGTAATTGCAAGAAAAACGATAGACACTTCATATTTTCCAGACATTTATCTCAACAATACAGCCATTGAATTCACTGATTCCGCAAAAAACCTCGCTTAATGCTGGCTAGGTCCATTGGTTCCAATTATGCTCTTTGGCAATGAAGTTTTCAGTAGCTGTGATTGTGAGCATAAGAGGAAACTTAATGTTGCTTTCAATAGCATCGCACGTTATGTCTTTGGGGTTAGAAGATACGATCATATATCACATTTCTCAAAATCTTTGTATGGCATAACTTTAGAAAATTTTTTTAAACTAAAATCACTCACGCTACTGCATAATATCATTCAACTCCGTCAACCGGAATACTTATTCACCAAAATTAAGTTCACACGATCTAACAGATCTTGTGATCTTATCACTATTCGCTATTCATATCTTGTATATGAACGCCAATTTTATGTTAACGCTATTCGATTATGGATCTCTCTCCCCCTTTTTATAAAAAGTATAATCTGCAAGTTTCAGTTTCGGAAGATGCTCAAACAATTTTGTGAAACAACAGGATAAATTGTAAAATAATAACAATAATAATGATAATGTTGATATTGTATTTTATTTTTAGTATTTATATTTTGAAGATAACTAAATGAAATTTAAATTTTCATTAATAATTACTATAATTAAAATATAATTACAGTGTGGCAATAAAGAAAATTCTGTGATATTAGCATTTAAGTTCTTGTTTGTTTAATTTTATAGTGTTTAATGTATTTATTTATTTATTTATTTATTCATTATTTTCATTGTAAGTTTTAAATGTTCAATGTTAAAGTGAAGGATTTTTTATATAAATAATTACCATACACAAATGTAAAATAAAATAAAAGCCAAATCTCTTGAAAAAGTTGGAAAAAACCAACGAAACGTCGAGAAGGAATGAAATAGTTTTATTTGCATTCGGAAACCACGGATCTGTAAGCCTGTCATTTTTAAAAATTAATTTAATAATTACTATTGTTTTCTTTTTTATTTTTGAATGTATTCATATTAAATAGTTTTTTTTTTCAATCCAAAGTATAACGAATATCACACTCGCAACACATTATTGTACATTTTTATTGATATAGTATTTCGATACAGATATTTACTCTAACTTATAAGATATTGTATCTTACTGAGTAATGAATTAATAAATTAAATATATAAATAAAAAACAATAGAAAATAAATACAGTAAGTGGCCACACAATTATGACCGATTGAAATTCTCATCAATATTTTTATTTTGAGCCCTTAAAAAAAACAGATCTATTTTTTTTATTTTTCAATTTTATTTTATTGTTTTGTTTCAATATTTTTTTTTTGTTAGGAGGGTCTAAATCATTACATTAGTTAGTATTTCTTGTTTCCTTCTCTGACTTTTATAACTGCTTCTGTTTTTCGAGCATACTAATAATATCGTTTTCTACAGCTTCTTTTATTCTTTTATTTTGTTGTTGTTATACCACACATCTTCAATTTTTTTTTTTTTTTTTCAAATCATCAATTGTTTTGTTTTGGCGATCATAAACTCTTCTTTTTAAAACGCTCCAACAATTTTCAATGGGGTTAAAGCCTGATAATTTCCTGGCCAAGGCAGCACGTTAAGTTTAAATGAGTCTAAGCAATGCATGCTTGCCTGTGACCTATGACAAGGTGCACCATCCTGCATGAAAGTATATTTGCTCTTTTGGAACTTTAAACTACCCGATTATGGCGTTAAAGCAGAACGTTTATGTATTGTTCGGAGCGGATTGTTCCTTCTACAAAATAAATTAGACCAAGACCTTCTTCCGTTATACAGTTCCAAATCATAACACTCAGTGGATGTTGAACCTTGGGAGCCACGTAGCAATCTAAATACAGTTCATCCTTTCTATGGCGAACAATTTTTTTGTTGACGGTTACTGCATCAAGTCCATACTTAACGCTGAATATAATCTTCAAATACAAATATTTTTAAATTGAGTCGGCTTGAAATAGATTGATAAAAAAATGGTAACGACTTAATTCAATTGCCGTACCTTGTCCCAATATTTTGAAGACATGTCCCTATTGCAATTTAGGCCACAATAAACGTTTCACGCGCATGTTTCTTGTAAGCTATGGCTTTTCAGGAGCCCACCTACAAAAGAGCTCATTTTCTTTTAATAAAAAATAACAAAAAAGTAAAATATATTATGTAAGTGTGCCATTTGTACCCGCATTTGGGAGAGATACCGCATAGTAAATTCATTGAACTTAAAGAATTAACTTCACTGTGAAAGATGTTTCTTTTGTTCTTGATAACGTCCACAGTTTGTGCAGAGGGTGGAATTTAGTTTCATGAACCGTGTTCGTGTAGCCCTTTTCGATATAATCTTCTAGTTTATTTGTTGAAAAATAATTTTCTCACTATTAGGCATAAATATTGGGATCGTCAGTCGGCTTTTAATAGTTTTTTTTCGGAGACTTGGAGTTTCATCATCATCATCGGCTCGACAACCGGGTTCCGGTCCTGGCCTCTTTCAACAAGTCTCTCCACCTATCCCGGTCTCTAGCCGACGCCATCCAGTTGCGCACCCCAAGGCTTCGGGCGTCCTGGTCTACGCCATCTCTCCAGCGCAAGCATGGTCTACCACGCTGTCGTCTACCATAGAATGTACCACAAAGAACTTTCCGAGCAGGTTCCTCTTCGCTCATGCGAGCTAGGTGCCCTGCCCACCGGAGTCTACCGAGCTTAATTTTTGTCACGATATCTGCTTCTAGGTAGATTGCGTACAGTTCATGATTGTACCGTCTCCGGAATCGTCCTTCCTCACATATGGGGCCAACAATTCTCCTTAAGACTTTTCTCTCGAACGCAGCTAAGAGGTCGGAGTGCCTTTTGCTAAGCACCCAAGTCTCGGATCCATATGTGAGTACTGGCAGGACCATGGTCCTGTACAGCAGCAGTTTTGAAGTTATGGTGAGATTTCTGGATTTGAAGAGCTTTGACAGACTGTAGTAGGCTCTGTTGGATTTGAAAAGCCGCCCGCGTATTTCTTCTTCTATATTGTTATCGGCTGCTACTATTGACCCAAGGTATTTAAAGGATTGCACCACTTCAAATTCGTGCTCCGCAACCTTGATTGTTTGACGAACTGTTCCTCTCGCATTCGACGCCACCATGTACTTTGTTTTACCTTCACTAATGTGCAGCCCCAGATTTTGTGCCGCCTGCTCGATCTGGATGAAGGAATCGTGTACAGCTTGTTCGGTTCTTCCGATGATGTCAATGTCGTCTGCGTAAGCCAGTAACTGGCTGGACCTGTTGACGATGGCCAAACCGTCCCCTTGTCGGAGTCCATTAAAGATGTTGATTGGTCTGGATAGCAATCCGGCTATTTTTACTTGGCTTGTTACGTTGGTCATGGTCAACCTACATAGTCGTGTCAATTTATTTGGGATGCCGAACTCTCTCATGGCTTTGTAAAGTTCTACCCTGGCTATGCTATCATAGGCGGCCTTAAAGTCTATAAACAGATGGTATGTTGGGATGTTAAATTCTAGACATTTTTCCATCGCCTGCCTAAGGGTAAAGATCTGATCAGTTGTTGATTTGCCTGGAATGAAACCATACTGATATTGTCCGATGACGGTTTTAGCGTATGGGGTTATCCGGTCTTGTAGGATAGAGGAGAATATCTTATAGGCGGTACTCAACAACGTGATACCTCTATAATTGCTGCACGTTGTGACATCTCCCTTCTTATGTATGGGGCATATTATGCCTTTTCGCCAGTCTTCTGGCATTTCTTCCTGCATCATGAATTGCTTGACGTAAGGCTGGCCCGCCGTGATGAAATAATTCGGCTGGTATGCCATCGGCTCCCGGGGATTTGTTCTGTTTAAGCCGGCCTATAGCCTTCTCAACCTCTTCTATGCTTGGTGGCGGCAACATAGGGTATTCTTCTTGAAGTAGTGGAGCCTCCTCTTCTGTAGTGAGCTGACCATTTAGCAATTCATTAAAGTACACTTCCCATCGCTCCAGTATGCTTTCAGGATCGGTGATCAGATTTCCCTCTCCGTCCTTGCAGTATGTGCAGCGTGGTGTGTACTGCGTCATGTTTCGGACGGATTGGTAGAACTTCCGCGCCTGGTGCGGACCTCGCTCTCGGCTATTTTCTATTTCACAGATTAGGTTCTTCTCCCAGGCTGATTTTTTTTGTCTGTGTAGCCGTTTTTCTATTCTTCTGAGCTCTTTATATTCCTCTTCGCGTGCCCGCGTTCTATGAGATTGTTGCATTGCTCGGTACGCAACATTCTTACGTTCAGTCGCTAGCTTACATTCATCATCAAACCAGTCGTTCCGATTTTTACGACTGCTGCCTAAGATGGAGTTGGCAGTACTAATGACAATATTCTTAAGGCGTGTCCAGTTCTCATTTACGCCCAGCATACTGGCTCCAGGACTTACTCTCCCTAAATCAAGTGATTCTAGGGCGAGTCCTAACGCATTACCAAAGGTGTTACTGGTGTTTTCATTGCGCAGGGCAGCCGTGTTGATTCGAACCTGATCGGCGGATGCAATGCGTCTTCGCAAGGCAATCCGCCCTCGGAAAACCATACCAACAAAATAGTGATCCGAGTCGATATTGGCACCTCGGTACGTTCGTACCGTCATCAAGTTCGAGTAGTGGCGACGGTCTATCAACACGTGGTCTATTTGGTTACGAGTGACTCCATCAGGTGATACCCAGGTGGCTTTGTAGATATCTTTACGCGGGAACCTGGTACTCGCAACGACCATGTTTTTCGATGCTACCAATTCTAAGACTCGAAGTCCATTGTCATTAGTGTTCTCATGCAAACTATGGGTGCCTGCGTAATGCCTGAATACCGGCTCCCGACCTATTTTTGCGTTCAAATCCCCAAGGATGATTTTAACATCATACCTTGGGCAGGCATTGAGGGCCCTCTCGACTTGTTCGTAGTAAGTCTCTTTTTCTTCGTCTGAGGACTCCTCCGTAGGTCCGTGAACGTTAATGAGGCTGATGTTCGTAAATTTGCCTCGCACGCGAAGGGTGCATAGCCTTTCGCTTATAGCGTTAAAGCCGATGATGGTAGACTTCATTTTTTCGCTGACTAGGAAGCCTACCCCGAGCACATGGTGTTTTGTATGACAGCTGTAGTATATGTCATATTCTTTCTTCTGTAGAACACCATTCCCTGTCCATCTGATTTCTTGAAGAGCTGTTATGTCAGCTTTATATTTTGACAGGGCATCGGCTAGCTGCTGAGCAGCTCGAGCTCTATAGAGCGATCGTACGTTCCATAAGAAAATTCGTAAATCGTTTTTCCTTTTTCTTTGCGTGGGTTGTCATCGTGAGATCAGTCCGTTTCCGAGGCTTGTTGTCGGTCTCGTAATTCATTAAGTTTTACGGGACAGGGAATTAACCTGTCGCCAACCTGAGGAACCAGCCTGATCATGTTAGCCAAACCTTTTTAAAGGCTTGTTTCTAGCGGCCGCCACGGAGAGGCTATGATCAGACTTCCACCAGTCCCGAATAGTTACGGCACGTGCATGTTTTCGTATGCTACATGTTATTCCCCCTATTCGTCTGATGGCTGACCGCCAGACTTGGAGTTTATTATACCTAAATGGAACTAAGAGAAGTTAAAACCTCTGATGCCAACTGCCTACGTCTTGAAAACATCGGCACTACAATTTGCGGTATAGTGGTGAAATTGCTTGCAGTAGTTCTTGAGATTGCAGGTATGCAATGTATTGCTGGTGTTTGAAGTTACCGGTTCTAAGATTGTTTCAGGACATGAAACGGTAGTAGGAATGGATTTCTGAGGCCCTGAATACTGAAAATTTCCCTATTTTAATCGTCTCGAAAGTGTTCTAGCTGGTACGCCAAAAAGTTTTTCCGCGTTTCGAAGAAACATCGCCTACTCAATGTTTTTTCGGGCTTCTTCCAGCGCTTCTTTCGCCTTACGCATAACGAACTTAGTATTCTTTAAACAAAAAATAGATAAACAAATTTAATACGCGGCGTATTCTCAAAAAAAAAAACTGCGGCATCTCTCCCCGAAATGAGGGAAAGATGCCGCACCACATTTTAAAACTTAAAAAAAAAGGAAATAAAAAATACACAAGCGTATTTTTGTTACACTGTATCGACGTCCAGAATCGTACCATCTATCCCATAAATTTTCGACAATTTTTTAGGTCCAGAGAGTACGGTGACCATTGAAGCAAAGTAACATTTTTCTCGGATATCCAACTTTCAGTTTTCCTTGCATTTTGGATTGGTGTGTTGTCTTACTGAGATTCCATGGTAAAAGTCAAAGACATCGGTAAACTTAGGGAAATCTTTTTGCAATATTTGCTTGTAGGATTTTGCCGTCATTTTTATTGTGGGAAATTCGTGATAAATTGTTCCAAACCAGGAAATAGCCCCCTACACCATTACACCACCTTCTCGGCTATTGTAGCTCTCCAAAAACATTGGTTCCTTTCTCATGTCATAAAACTAGTAATTACCTAGTCCGGCCATAAGTTCTGTTACATGTTTAAAATGCAATAAAAAAAAGTCGCGTTGGTTTTTCACTATAAAATTTATTTATAAAATTAGTTAACAATATAAATTAAAAGAAAAAAAAATGTTTTATTCAAAATGGCCGCCTTTAGCTTTGACACAGGCTTTTAAACGTTGCGGCTATTGTTCTACCGCGGCACGCACTGTTTTGATGGTAATCGACGACGCTGCTGTTATTAAAGCTACTTTAAAGCTGTCCAAATTTCTATGGGGAGTCTTACAGGCCATGCTCTAGAGCTCTGACCACAAACTGTAGTCCAGCGGATTCAAATCTGGACTTCCTGATGGCCAATCTGCAGCAGCGATAAGATCCGAGATATTGCATCTAAGCCACTCTTGTGTCGTTTTGGCTTTGTGTGCCGGAGCAGAGTCTTGTTGGAATACCCATCTCTGTCCATTGAATAGGGTATTTGTTAAACTCTTAACAACCCCTTCCAGAACACCCTCCTGATATACTCTTGCCCCCGTTTTCACACCTTTTTCCTTCTTTTTTGCTTCTTTCGAGCCTAATTTTTTTTTAAGTTGGGAGTCGAGAGATGTCACGATAGGCTTTCATGTGAAGATCATCTCGAATTAGCCTTGACATGGATCGAGCCGATATATCCAGTTCTGGGGACACTATTTTTGTTTCCGGAGAGGATTTCTACGAATTCGTTCACGCACAGCTTTAATTTTCGCGCTGGTCAGAGAGTTCCTAAAATCTATTTTCGATATACAAAGTGGTTTTAAAATTTTAAAAATTTGGTTCGAATGTTTGCCACATTTATGTAAAGCAATTACCGCGACACGATTTTCTTTAGTGCCCCACGACCAAAAAATGCACACCATTCGCAATCAGCGTAGAGGAAGCTTGTCTTCCGCGTGCACTTCTATTTTGGCTTTTTCTACAGCGTTTAGTGGTTTTCCGCGACATTTTTTCTTCGATCAAACAATTACTATTTTTAATCTACACTTTAACAACAATATTCTTTTCTTCTAACCGTTACCTATAGATACAGATCGCATACTGTTTCTATTCAAGTGGCGCAATAAAAAACTGTGGCGCAAAATTTTAAACGATTTAGTAATATGTTAAAGATATTTTAGTAAAATACTAAGGATTTTGCTTATTTTAAACGATTTTAACATATTACTATCTCTAAACACTTTATTGAAGTTAAAATCACAAATTGGCTAAATTAACTTTTAGTAATTTGCTAAATCCATATGACTTCTGTCATTTCCCTCGGATAAAATTTCTTGGCAATTTTATTTCAAATAGTTAAATTGTGTTTTTTTTTTGATTCGTGAGCTAATTGTTTGTAAAAGTTAATAAAATAATATAAAATGTTTTCGGAAGACGACGATTTCGATATGTTTGAAGACTCAGCTTTGTGCAGAAAAGTGCGATGTTTTAAGTCCCGAGCAAATCCTTTTGAAGAGCTGGACGATGGAGAATCTTACTCCAGTTATAGGTCTGACAAGACAACAGTTCGGTTCTTGAAAACCTGAAAATCCAAGACCGTAGGATTCCAATTTCACCAGAATTATTAGTACTAGTTACATTACACTTCATTGGGAGAAATAAATTGTGGCTGTCACTTTGACTTCTGAAAAATCAAATTATTAAGTCCGTTCCTTAGATTTAGTTTTGTTTGCTTTGTATTTTTTCACGAACTGTCATTGTTTGGACGTGTTCAGATGCACCATTTTTAATAAAAAGAGTTGAAGAGTTAGTAAAGTACTAAAAGTTTAACAATTTGCTAACTAGTAAATTGCTAAGCCCTTAATAATAAGTTGTTTAAAATTTTGCCCCAGTGTTTTTAATGAAGTAATTAGAAAAGTGGTGAAAATGACCTAATGGTATTTTTTTTAATCATTCCGCCCACGCCGTTTTATTCGCAATAGATCTATCGTAAAAGAACTTGAACAAATTTATAAATTTACGGAAGCGCTACACGCTCTGATAGGAAAAATAATATTTGTTTCTATTCAAGTGAAGCGGAGTGTATAACAAAACATTTAATTCGCTTTTCCAAGGAGTAATAACTTAGAACTCTCAACCATTCTAACATCCGGAAGTTTTTCGGTGGGAATGGAGGTGAACTACAATTTCCTGCCGAGTATGCACCACAAGAAGTATTCTTGAAAGATTGGTCACTTCCTCGCAAGAAACAGTGCTTCTGAAGGGGTTCTACATCCCATATAACTAACTAGATTAATAAAACTTCTGTTTTTATACTTATACATATTATTGTATGTATGTATGTATGTATGTGCTTCACACATTTTCGATGTCGCAAAAATGTCGCTAAGTAGGTTTCCTTCGACGTTGCAAGAATTTTTTTACCCCTTCTGATCTGGATCTATAAGGCCTATGCAATACTTATCACTTTAGAAATTAACTCTGTATTCAGATGCTACCACCAAAACGTGCTCTGAGTTTATATAATGGAAAGAAGTTAACAGTGCTTAACTTATTCGTACGTTAACACAACGAAAACTACTTCTGGAGTAATAAACTGCTCAAACTAAGGCCAAGACATTTCCGGTTTAGAAATATATCTTTAATTTATTGTTATTTTTAATTTTAATATAAATATGTATAGTCAATGTAGTGCATACATCAAGATTGCCAGCTTCAGAAATTTAAAGAGATTGTCCTTAAAATCATTACCATCTTACGTCAATTTTCAATTCAATTGAAATCTATTTATATATTTTTTAACCATGCAAAACCTTACTAGATATAAAAACTACCTTCCTACCTTAATTATTGTGCAATCATAAATATTTAAAACACAAACTAACCTAAAACAAAACCCCCATTCTGTGTCGTAATGGTCAGAAAAAAGAAATACAGAAATATTTAATTTCCGCTTAAAACTATTTTTTTTTCCTAAACCCACCTCACACCGCTCCAATTTAAATCAATCTCTATCTCATTTAATAATTTATGCAGTGCAGTACCTACATTTAAAAATAAACTCGCGTGCGAGTTAAATTAATGACAAACTACCCTATTAATATTGTGTGAAGAAAAAAGAAGATACTTAGTTGTGTTATACGTCAGATGGAACAGCAGTTGCTCGATGTCATCTGCATTTGTGTAGTGTTATGGCAGTTCACATTTGACGTTTGTCCAACCCAACATGACGTATTATGATGAATGCAAATTGCAAATGTAATCAAATCACGTGCAAATATATATAATTTGGAAGAGAATATGATTTTATGCTTCATTAAGAAAAGACAAGAATTTATTTTTTATCTGTCAAATGTAAGATATTTCAATTTGTCATTCATAACAGTTATAGAAGGGGTACCTGTTTGGCATATATATTGGCAGAAAATTTGCAAACATAAAAGATCAAGTAAGCAAATGTAAAATGAACTTTTTGATCTCAAAGAGTGTTGTATTTTTTTACAAAGAAAATTTTTGTTCTACAATGATAACTCTCCATTTGACACAAAATGAGTTAACTTTCACATGACTTTTTTCGTAAAACTGAATTATACTCTATTGCAGTCGTATTTTTTCGTTTGAACACAATTGGAAAACCGTCTAGGCATTTTCTGATATGCTTTTGTTATCTTCGATTTCCATAAACGCATTCCATCATTTATCTAAATATCCTCATTTATTCACTGACATGCCTGTATTCTGTCAATCTTGAATGAATTAATGAATTTGAGTGAACTTTTGGGTACGTTCAGTGAACATTTGAATCATTTAGAGTTAACTATAAATCAATTACAAACTTGATTTGATTCCATTATGTTCATTGAAAGTTGCTTGTATAACACTTTCTGTGGATTACTTGGAAAAACTAGATATTTTTTATAAAAAAAAATGTTTTTGAAAAACATTTTGGAGTTGAACAGTATTGTAAAGTTATAAAATTCTTGGTTTTAAAATACAACTTTGGATGCCAACTTATTCATTATTTGATGAAATTTAAAAAAAAATAAGCCAATTTAAGCTAGATGCACTTTTCATTTGGTTAATTTTTAACCAAAAACTTTAATATATTTTGAAAAGATATGAAGATTACTCAAAAACGATTAAGAAAATTTCATTAAACCAAATCCTGCCTCTAGACCTCAATGCACAAACTGGCGTGAGCTACGAGTATTCCGAAAAGACTTCCTCACAAATTAGTTGTTCGTTTTCTATTAAAACTCCCGTATTTCTAGAATACCTCAGAATTGCTCAAAACTCATAAGTTTCAACTAAATTAGGATATACATAATTATGTTATCATTAGAAAAGTTCCAAATGAATTTTAAAGTGAAAAAGTAGTATACGTATACTCGTACATCCAGCTTCGAAATATTCACTTAGATTTAACATTTCATCCAGACGATCATAGATCTCTACCACCGTGACCTCTTCTCCGACGAGCTCCATTTATGACTATGTCAACAAGCAAAATTGACGCGAACAAAATCCATAAATGTTCGACCAAGCATCAATTAATTCACGAAGATTAACTGTTTCGTGTGGTTTATGACATGGTGGTATCTTCGAACCGTGTTTCTTTAGAAATGAGGAAAGAGCCACTGTTACCGTAAATGATTTCGGGTATAGAGCGATGTTAACTGACTCTCTGCTGGCAAATCTCGACAACATCCCTATACCAGAGCTGTAGTTGCCACAAGATGGCGCTGTAAGCCATACAAACAATGCCACTAAACGCTTGAAGTTTTGAAGAAGAAATTTGGCGACGGGGTCATTTCACGGCTAGCAATGTGACTTGGAATCTCCCAATTATTATCATGATTTCTCTAGGGATACGTAAAGTCCTTAGTATACGCTAACGCCCCAACTTTTGTCTATTGCTATTCCCGAAATAACGCCATACACATGGGTAGTAAGTAAATACATTTGGTGGTACAACAGCTCCAACCAGCAAGAACCAGGACCTAGTGACTTTCAACTCTCAACCATTACTGTGTGCATGTTACCAGGTACGGAGGCAACCTACATATTTCTGCCGATTCCGAACGGTCAATGAGCAGCACTTTTCGTGACAAAAGATACGTTTAGAGGATTTCTCAATTCCTCCCAAGAGGTTGCACTTTGTACACCCCTGAAAAACCTTTCTGGCAACGGCTGAGAATCGAACCCAAAACCCTCTGCATGACAGTCCAACTGTCCAACGCACTTACCATTATGCCAGGGGGTATATATTGGTAAGAGATACCGAAAATTGTATACCGACCGCTTGAAGCTCTGCAAGCGAATTGTTATATTGTAGCTTCAGCCTATATTTTCATATGTCGTACAAAATTTTATTGAGAAAGTTTTTTTTTGCATTAAAGAATTGAGGACATCCAAAAAAAAACTTTTGGAATTATAGTCTGGTTTCTTCCACAGAAATTTTGTTGTTCAATATTATTTTTTTAAGTTTGAATAAAGTAACAACAACCAAAATTCTATATCATCATGTCTTGTAAAGGCTGAAAGTATAGCTATTTCAAGTGATTTTTTTTTTGTTTTTTTTTTTTATAATCTACACGCGCTCAAGGGATTATGATTACCCTTTAAATGTTTGAACACAGCGCGGGCGTGAAGTTAAGGAAGAGAAAGAAGGATAGGAAAGATGTGTGGCACGAGTGATCAAGCTAATGAACACTTTTGAGCGACCATTCTATTTTTCGACTACGAATGTTTTCAATTTAATACAAATAGTTTATATAGGTAGATAGGATAAGGAATTTTTAAATTTCGTTAACAGAAACTTCAAAACTTTAACTTTTTCTAATAATTAATTTAAATTAATAAAATTAGAAAATTGTCAAAAGAACACATTTCTATATATAACCCAATAACGCAATCAAACTTTTTTAGCTTATTAAATTAAAAAAAAAAATCCCTTAACTCTACCACCAACGTTTTGCTTAATCGTTTCGCTAAAAATCGGCCTTGAAATTTAGTCTCAAGGAGTCGAAGGAAGTTTCACTTTCGTAGTTATCTAAATATTTTAATATGTTGATCTCAACAATTCAAAAGGAATTTCAAGACAAAGTATGTTGAACGCAGCTCCAGTCGTGAATTTCATTCGACTTAAATTGAAAGTAATAGCTTATAATGAAATAATACGATTACTTTCGTGTACCCTTTCAAAATTTCACCAAACAACACAAATTGTAATTTTCCTGTAATTCAATTTTACATAAGAATGCAGCCTATTATTTTCCCGCGATTTAAAGATCTTTATCTTAAAGATTCGACCGTTAGAACTCAAGTTATAAGCTTCTAACACGAAACTTATGTCATTTTATGAGGGAATTTCACGCAAGGGTCAACTTGTAGGTTCTCTAAACAATAAACATACCTTAGATATACATACATATGTATATTGTGATTTATAAAAAAAAGCCGTTTTATTTTCTCTTATAATTTGCATGTTTTGAACAAACCCAATTAAAAATGCGATTTCTTCCTCATTTTTTTGACGTGGAGTCGATGACAATGTTGAAAGATGAAAATGTATACACAAATTAATTTGATGTCTTACGTGTGGAATGTGTGGTCCCCGCTTTATTTTTATGAAAATAGTCAATATATCAAGGTCATTTGGAAGACTTTCATAATACTCGTAAAACTTTTTGTATTCTCCTATTTATAATTACTCTTCTTGATCGAGTTAGAAGGTTATAAGTTGAGTTCTAATGGTCGTATGTTCAAAATATAATATATTACTATTAATCCTGTAATGATCATATTCGAAGAATCAAGATTTTACATGACCAAAAATTAAACAAAAAATACTACAATTTCCAAAAGGTAGTAATCTTTTTTTTGGTCACTTGTAAAAAATGTACGGTTCCAACACTCGTCTTCAATGACAATCCCTTTGTCAGCTTCCTAGAAAAACTGAATTTTCTGCAGGAGAGTTTTCGATGCTACTGGAAATCGCCATGACAACGCCTGTACTTGAGAACGTTAACGATTTAATGCGACAAATCTTCTTTCGTACATGTTAACACAGTTGCAAGAGTACTGAAGAATCTTGAATCTTGATGTACACAAATCCGCTGGCCGGGAAAGTATCCCTCCCATTCTTCTGAAAAGGTGTTCTTCAATGCTGGCAAAAGCAGTCTTTTGTCCATGAAAAAGTCGAATATTATTCCCTTCTAACCATCTTCCAGTTCCTCATAAATTACCTTCGAATCACTCTACACAAGTTGTATTAGATGATTCGAGTCTGTTATTCATCAAAAATAAATGTTGGTGTGCCTCAGGGCTCCTTTTTGTCTCCGACTCTCTTTCTTATATGCATCAGTGATTTTTTGTCTGAACCTTCTAATAAATTAAATTGTTTGCTGACGACGGTACTCTCAGCTTCTCATATTTGTTTGCATAGGCACGTCCGTCCATGTTCTTCAGATGTGGATTTGTAACAGCAGCGTATGATAAGCTCATTAATTCTGATCTCGATAGCTGTACATGTGCGGTACTTGCACTCAGTTCTAGGATTATTAATCATAGATATTCGAGGTTGCCAAAAAACCTACTTAGTCTTTAGTTTTGGTTCGACGATGCAAGACATTTTTAATCCATAAATTCTATATTTGTCCAAAACTTAATTACAATTCGCATATTTGAACAGATACTTGATCCTCTAAAAAGCCATCTGAGTACTTATGTCACTAGAGCAGGGAAAATATAGAATTCACCAAAATTTGCTTAAGACCACAAATAACTGATGGTTAACAATTGACATCTGTCGGTGTTCAAGAAATCCTTGGCCAGATATTAAAAAAAAAAAAAAAGCATTTTACTTCCCTTGTGAATACCCCTACCTAGCCAGAACTAGAAAAGATTCCCTCGAAGAACTGAGTAACGTCTCATTCCTGCCATTAAAAAGCATCCTTAACTTCATTCCGAAATCAGGATAGTTCATGGAGGCACTCCATACCTAAGACTTCCACCATATCCTTTCACTTTTACGTTTCCCATCCCTACATTACCTACACCCTGGCGACCACAATGGATCCAGTGAGATCCGAATGAGGTTATACGGCTTGCCGCATCATCACCTCACCTAACCTAGCCTAAGCTCTTGGATAGAATAAAAAAAAAGAGAGATAGGTGATCGGTGAAATATAACAGATAAATTTGCATCTCGCGGACCCCGCAGCAATGTTTATTGTCTTTTATTAATTCAAGTAAAATAGCCAGTTATATTCTTCCTCTTAACCAATTCAGCCGTAATGCCCTTCAGTTTAAACTTGAGCCCAACTTCAGACGTACTGCTAAATTGAAAGGTTCTTTACTTAGCCGCACCATACGAATGTGGAATGCTTTACCCGGGTAATTTCCCTATTATTGCGATATTAATACATTGAAAACCAATGTGCATCGGTATCTCCTTTTAAATCCTCTTCTCCTTTTCTAAACGCTCGCACTGTTCTCAAACATTTTAAGGGTAGTCATTATCCGCATAAAACGTACGAAATTATTAAAAAAAATCAAATTTAAACAATAAACATTCGAATTTTTAAGTCTCAAAAAACTTTGCCTAAGACCCCTTTAAAATAATGTCACCAGAGCTAAATATAATAACAGAAGCACAGATTTTATGAAATTCTAAAGTCATTTCAGCAAAATTTTAAACAGTCTATTGTTAATACGTAGGTATTAGTATGATATTACTTAACAATGTACTAACTTATTAACACTTTACTTACTTTTGCTTTATTTAAAATATTTTCTAACCAAATAGAAAGAATCGTGCTAATACGATTTTTTTATAAATTGTTTCTGAACACACCCAAAACGATGACAGTTCATGCAAAAAATTAAGAAAACATCTGTTTTTGTCATCTGGAAGTGTCAAAAGAGTCATGTGAAGTTAAATGGATACTAGAGAAATTAAATAGGCACTCGAAAATGTTTACTTTAATAAAATTTTAGAAATTAATTGGATTAAAATTGGAAAAGTCAACGGCCTTGGCTTTGATGAAAGCATCGCTTCCCATCGATCAGCGAAATCAAGCATCATTGCGCATGGTTAGTACTTGGATGGGGGACCGTTCAAATACCAACCGTGTGCTGTTGACATGTGTTTCTTCTGTTGTTCTTTCTTTCTGTCTGTCTCTCTCTGTTGTGTTGTCTAAGCCGATGGCCTCAGTTGCCAGTGCTTTAAGTGTCTCTACTTCGTAGATTTATCTACGGAGTAGTGTAATATGTAATGTAATGTAATGTAATGTAAAATTGGAAAAACCGTCTTTTTGTACTTAATCGGCTTAAGAATTTAAAGGACAATGGGTACGAAATTAAAAAATTCTTAACAGATCTTCAATATTGCATTTAATGTCAATCAATGCAATTTATTCTTTTCTTCACAAATTTAAAAGATATGTAAGAGGGAGATTAGTTACCGTTCAAGCTTACTTTAAATTTAAATATATCTTGATCTACACAGAAGATGGCTAAAATTTTGCGTTGGTCTTTTTTATGCTACGAGTAATATTATAATGATGCTTTGCTATAACCGTATTTTAATATGGCTAATGATCCATATGGATAATCAAATAAAAATAAAGCGATACAATTCAAAGTGACGGCCATGTTATATAGCCATCTCTTTTCTTCATGTTTTTCAAGAATGTGTTGTCTTTTCTCTATGCACTACTGAATTCATTTTCAAATCTTAAGAGCCATCTATCCATCAGAGTTAAAATTAGTTTTTGGATTTTGGAACGTGATCCCGATGAAGAGTGGAATCTCGTGTTTTTTTTTGTAATGTTTTTAAAAGATCTTTATGGATTATATGTGATAATAAAAATTGGTTAATAACTGTCTTCTTTTTTTAAGTTTATAGAATTAATTTAAGTTTGCAGGTGACTATATTTTTCTTCGACTTCCCATTTCAAATTATTAACGCTACGCCACTGATAAATTTTACACATGCATCCGCAACCCATCTGCACTTACCAAAACACAAAAGACTATTTTGTGTGTATGTCAATGTTTACACTAAATTATTGCCCTCTCTGTTGATTTAAGTGTTAGCTAAGTTTATTTAAACAAAATTAAAAGCTATTTGCATTAAATAAAAACATAAAAATTATTCTAAAGGCAAATTAATTTTGCTTAAAAAGAATAGATAAACATTTAAATACATTTTAATTAAAATGAACTTCACTTGGCCTTCTGCTGATCAAACTAAGACTTATAATAAAACTATACCTTAAAAACGGTAAGATCCTTATAGATCTATGCAAACAGCTTGTCTAATCTTTTCACAAAATATGTGCTATACTATGTGGATCTGATGATTACTAGGACTATACAATACAATACAGATCCGGAATAAAGATACTACAATATACATACATACATAAAATCGCTAGCTTCATATTTTATAAAGTTTTCCGTAAGACATCAGGAGATAAGATAGCAAATTTATTTACGCTTGTTAAAATAATTGTTGAGATAATACGTTTTGTTTTGATTTTTTGTTTGTATTATTCAGTTAATTATTTTGTTTATTAATTTTTTTTTTTGCAATAAAGTTAGGCTGGTTAAAGGATTCAGAGTATAATTGACCTTGAATTGCCAAAGTATATCTATCTTTGAAAAGCTTTTCAATATTATGCTTTTGGTTAAAAAAATTATAATCCTTAAAACGTTTATGCACAGTAAGAGTGTTTGAGAAAGTTAAAGAGTATTTAAAAGGAGAAACCGATGCGCATTGGTTTTAAATGTTTCACATTCGTGTAGTGCAGGCAGTGAAAGAATCTCTGAATTCAAAGCTCAGAAGTCGAGTTCAAGGGTAAACAGATGGGCATTCCCTGAAGCGCGAGTTGTACGGTTGAATTGTTTAAGGGGAGGAATAGAACATTGAAACTGACTATTTCACTGTAACGCTGGCTGTTTATAAAAATATCGCTTATATAATGAAAGAAACATAGCGGCGGAGCGGCGCGGTGGTCCTCAAAAGATGCAAATGTTTCTGTTATAGTTCTATCACCTACCATTTTTTTTTTTTTGTTTTGATTCTATTAAAGAGACTCGAGTGGGTAATTGAAGCATCTGACCAAATAAAGGAATTATCCTCCAGCTTTGGCTTTAAAGACAGAAGACAGCATTGAGTTTTTGAATCAATCAATTTTACGCTGTTTGAAGTTCCCCATGCTATCAAGATCAGAATTGAATTAGCTTATCATACGCTGCCGTTCCAAATCCACATCTAAAAAACAAGGACGTGCATCGCGAAACGAATATGAAAAGTTAAGACTACCATCGTCAGCAAAACAATTTAATGGATAAGAAGTTTCAGACAGAAGATAAATTGATAAATTTGAGAAAGAAAGTCGGAGACAAAACGGAGCCCTGTGGCACACCAGCATTTATTTTATGAACTTCAGACTTAAAACCATCCAACACAACTTGTATTGAGCCGTTCAAAAAGTAGTTTCTATAATCCATCGAAGAAGAGATACATCAATACCAAATGCTCGCATTTTCGATAAGAGAGATTGATGCCAAACTCTATGGAATGCTTTTGAAATATCATGTGAGATAAACCATCAGATCACTACGAAAGCCATACTGCCGGTCATTGAAAAGCTTTAGCTCTTGAAGACATTTCTTCAACTGATAATTCATTAGCATTTCCATGACTTTGGAATGAAGGGATGTATGTGCAATTGGACGATAGTTAGAAGGGTAAAAAGGTTCGCCATTTTTATGTACAGGCTGGACAAATACTTTTTTCCACCAAACACTTATGAAAAAAACAAAGCTTTTGGTTTTCACTCTCAGTTTTTTCAATGATTATCTTTTTATTTATCTTGCAAAATACAACTAGTTAAGATTGCAGATACTTGCTCAAATGAAATTAAGTGTACATCAGATGTCCCCCAAGGCAGCCATCTTGGACCTTTGCTTTTTATAATTTTCATTTTGATGATATAATTTCAATCTTCAAATATTGTATGCTGTATGCTGACGATTTGAAACTATTTTTGAAAGTTTCGAGTCTTGATGATTGTCAAATTATTCAATCTGACCTTGATTCTTTGTCAATCTCGCGTCTAATAAATGGTCTTAAGTTAAATAAAAATAAGTGGAATGCGATTTCTATGAGAAGAAAATCTCATGGTTTTCAGAAAGATTATATTATTTAATCTGAAGCTATCGACCGTGTTTCAAGCACTCAAGACTTAGGTTTGTTATTCTCGACTCGTCACTTTTAAAAGCTATATCGATTAAGGCCAATTCTTTTTGTTGGTTTTATAAAACGTAATAGCAAAAATATTTTAGAAAACCCTTCGTGTTATTATCCTTGTTAATATCTCTTGTAAGATCTGTTTTAGAATACGCAGAATTTATTTAAGGTCCCGCATATAAAGTTCATTCAGACCGGATTAAAAAAAATTCAAATCCGTTTCACAAAACACATTTTTAAGAAAATACTTGGAATAAAGTCGTTACAATCGAGACGGAAAGGTCATGGTGTAATACTTATTAGAAATTTACTATGCTACCACATGTCCTCAAATATCGATCCTTTTCATCGTAGTTGTTATAAATTTAATAACTATATCAGCATTGTTGCTGATATTCGTAGGTTATTGAACTAAATTTATGTTTAGAAATGTTTAATACCGATTGATCAATTTTGTTCATAAATATCAAATACCGTGTTGATAATTGTCAACCGTAATAAAAAGGGTTCAGAGCCACATGTACTAAAAGAGTTACGCGCGAAACAGTCGTGCATTTTCTTTTCAGTATTTTTTTACTTTTTATACTTTCAACTTTCTTCTCATTATCTTTTATCCCTATTATAAGATGACACCTTGTTTCTCACTCTTTTCGAAATTAGATCTTATTTCTCCTCATTAAATTTCGAAAAGTCGTTACATCTTCTATGTAAGTATAACCATTTTAAAGTTTTGAATGTGCGATCAAGTCGTATATCTTATTTCATTCTTAAGGAACCAAAAATCAATCAGCCAGCTTTAGGTTTAATGTTTGTTTAATATTGTAGAACATCTGTGAAGCTGTTTTAAAGTAAATAATTTTATCGAAAAAAAAAACACAAGTTCATATTCTACAATTGCCCAAGGTCCCTGAACTATAAAAACAATTTATGACGAAGCAGTCGAGAATCTTTTGATTTTGTGATACAAAAACCATTGCGACAAAATAATTGTTCTATTTTTCTTTAGAATTGATTTCGATCACAAAATATTTTAAAGGTTTCGTGCATACATATATATATAAAAAAAGAACAAAACAATTATAAATGAATATTTTAAACTTGTGAACACATAATTTCACAACAATAAAAATTAATTAATACTCAATGAATTGATTCGATTTTATTATTTTATTTTATTTAAAAACAGAAAAAAAAGATGACCAAAAGAATGAATTTTTGAATAAAAAACCAGAGTTATTTCAATTTTAAGCCACTTTTATGTTAATTAGTTGTTGAGTATAATAAACAAATATATTTTAAGATGAATCTACGTACTTTCTTTCATGATTTTAAAATATTCAAACGTACAAACAATAATTGTGGTTTTTAAGTATAAAATTATTTTCTTCTTAATTTATTTATATAATCATTTTGATTTAAACCATAATTCATAAAATCAGAATTATTTGTTTTAATTTTAGAAACTTTACGATTATCTAAAGTTCAAGGTTAAAAAAAACGAATCAAATGAAAAATTATAAATAAAGTACATGGTTGCAATATCCTTAACGAGAATTACAAAATAACAATAATCGATGAATAAATTAAAAAAAATCTCTAACGAAACAAGAGCCAATATATCTTGTTCAATATTTGCTTTTGTTTCGTAAAAGAAAAAAACTTCGTATTGTATTCTTTTTTTCATTGAAAATTATTTAGTTGATTGAAAATAGTTCAATCAGTTGTCTCATTAACTAATTAGTATCTAATAATAATCCTGAGTTGATATATGTATGCCTATAGTCAAAGCAAAACTCAAAGAAACGATATAAACATGGAACAAAACCACGCAAAAAATAATATCTAACCGATTTTTGGGTTGGTGGAAACTACGTAGCATAGGTAACCTTGTTTCCTCGGTTAAATGAAATTGTTTAAAATAAAAAACTAAGAATGTTAGTTTAAACGAAAAACTAAGTAATTTTAATTTCCAAGATTGTTTGCCTTAAAGCCTAGTACGCAGATCGCACTAAATTTTATCTCCCACATTTTTCTCCAAACATCAGCTAAAATCCAAGCTAAATTTTGACATACGAACCTTGTGGAGAATATGTTACAGAAAACAGCTGTTCTCTAAATCAATTTTTTTCAAAAACTTAAAAGAATTTGGTTTAAAGTATGATTATGAATGAGAACGAATAAGAATAATGAATTATGAGTGATTTTTGCTGTAGAAAATCTTGTAAGACTTCCGTCATCAAATATTCTTCTAAATATAATTCAAATATCATTACATTTCAAATTGAAATTGAAATTTAGCTCGGGAATAAATGTGCCAGACAATTATTTCGTGCGCTAAATGTTGACGGATAAGTTATGTACAGTTCGAAGAGAAATTTTGATTTTTTAGCTGGAACAGCGTAACTCTCAGATAAAATGCTTGACATAATTTAAGCTTGGCTAAATTTTGGACATAATTTTGTATGGGAGATAAAATTTAACGCGATCTGCGTACTACAATAGTCTTAAGCGAGTAACGTGTTTAAATCAAATATCTACACATAATTCATTTAACACATTTCTTGTTTAATATTAAACACCGTATGATTGGTTAAATTACTATAGTTGGTTATTTATATGAAGGTTTTTATAATACAAACTCTATATACTACTGAAATAAATCAGCCAAGTAGAAGACTTAGCACTATTATTGGACTTGTTGAATTATTGATTCAAATTAGCTTTTTTGGCCTTTAGTCCACAAAAATTGGCGTTTCGTCCGGGTGATCTCACATGGACTCATCAGTTGACTTGTGAGGACCTTGTCAATACGCAATTTTTGTTAAGTTCAGTTCATCTTATATGAATTTTTTGACAAAAATCCAATTAAATTCATATAAGATGAACTGAACTTAACAAAAATTGCGTATTGACAAGGTCCTCACAAGTCAACTGATGAGTTCATGTGAGTTCATCTTATATGAATTTTTTGACAAAAATCCAATTTAATTCATATAAGATGAACTGAACTTAACAAAAATTGCGTATTGACAAGGTCCTCACAAGTCAACTGATGAGTCCATGTGAGATCACCCGGACGAAACGCCAATTTTTGTGGACTAAAGGCCAAAAAAGCTAATTTGAATCTATAGTTGGTTATGTTTTTTTTTAATTTGAAAGAATCTATAGTAAAACAACTTACCCGATTTATTTAACATTATACTATGTAAGTAAATAGGTTAAAATTTTAAAAGTTTGATTTAACCGAATAGTGATGGTTAAGTAACACATCCAACAACTTATTTGAACTGACTGAAGATTGTTAAAATTGCACACCAATTTGGACAAATTGATCAATTGGATTTATTTAATTAATCAAATGATTTGACTGTTGTACTTTTAACAAAGTAAATTCGCAGGTGGTATATAAGTCTCACTTGTTTAAAATTCCACGAGTTCTATGTTGTTTTAAACCGATCATTCATTTGCATGTAAAGTATGGGGTTATTGCTAACTTTAGAATGCTGTGACATAATTTTTTTTTAAACTTTGGCTTTTTCCAAAATTGACACCGTCGGCAAATGCGCGTTCTGGACCAATCCAACACATAATGGCGTTCCATGTGGAGGGACACTAAACTTTTGAACACAGCCCTACGAAGTGGGTTCGGCAATTCCGTCGGTCAGTCAGTATGTCTGTAGGTCTCCATCTCGCCTAAACTAAAACCACTGGAGCTATTATCTTCAATCTTGATACTTAAACGACTTCGGTGATTCCCTAGAGGACAAACAGATTTTTTTTGCTCCAAAGCTAACGGTACCTGCCATACAGCCGTTATGTAAAATCTTATTTGTCTCGAAAAAGTCTCTAATGATTTTGATAAAAAAAACAAGTATGCTATAATGGGCATGCACCAAATTTTTGGTCAAAAAAAATTTTAGGAAAAAATTTTATTACGGGACATGTCATAGCATCGTTTCTTTTGACTTTCTTTGTTTTAAAAATGTTCTAAAAACTGTTTTTTTGATTTAAAAAAAAATCCATTTTCTTTTTTGAAAAAATCACAACGTTTTGTTTTTTTTTTTCAATTATTTCCTAAAATCTATATGACTAGAAACTTAACATTGGTACCCCAAATTTTTTCTTGAAAGATGTAGAAATTTGTTATATAAAAAATTAATTTAATAATAAAACGATTTTTAAAGTTTGTTTATATAAATTCATACTTTTCTAAAAATCAGACGTTTTTAAGCATTTGAACATTTTACTCTAATTAAATTCATGCTTTTATATTTATTAATAATTGGTTCCAAGGTACTAACGAATGATTTTTTAAGAGCTATCGGAAATTAAAAAAAACACAAAATTCAGAAAAATGCATGAAATCTTTATTTGAATCGATAGTACGGTCGATTAATTAATTTAATGTTTGAAATTATTTCATGAAAATGTGCAAATGGTCCGTCCGCTTAGTCCAATTTTGGCATACTCTTTCGGCCGGTATCTCATGAATAAATGCTTCAATTTTGGCTTCTAGTGCGTCAATCGAAGCGGGCTTGTCTCTATAGACATGAGCCTTAACAAAGCCCCACAAAAATTAGTCTAGAGGCGTTAAATCTCATGATCTAGGCGGCCAATTGGCCGGCCCGAAACGTGAAATAAACTGTTCACCGAACTCGCCTCACAATTGGTTAATTCTTACGCGTGCTGTTTGGCATGTGGCACCGTCTTGTTGAAACCACATGTCATGCAAGTCTAGCTCTTCCATTTTGCGCAAAAAAAAATTGTTATCATCGCACGGTAGCGCTCACCATTCACAGTAACGTTGCGATTCGCATCATCTTTGAAGAAATACGGCCCAATGATTCCGCCCGCCCATAATCTGCACCAAACACTGGCTTTTTCTGGATGCATTGGTACCCGGGTAGAAAATTATCTAGGAAACACTATCGAATAGCGTGGCCCTAGCTAGATTGGCCATTATATAGTAAATCCTATGCGGGGCCTAGACAGATGCAAGCCTGGCGGATCTTGACTAATTTATGCTTGTCCTGGCTTTATATTGAACCTGGCTAGAACTGCCTATTTATTGGCTTTTCCAGGAGTATCTTAGACTGGGCCTAGATATTTTTAACTTGATGTAGCCTAGATATGAAACTTTTTCTTGGCGATATCTTGGCTATAGATAGTATCGCCTCTTTATTGGCATTGTAACAAATAAACTACAAGGGACCTGGATAGTTTTTACTTGGTGTAGCCTGGATAAGGAATTGTATCTGGGCGTTATATTGGCCTTAGCTAGTGTCGCCTCTTTATAGGCATTCTCAGATGTTACTTATACTGGGGCTATATAGTTTTTACTTGATGTATCCTAGATGTGCCTATACATATGTCTCTATAAAAGGCTATCCATTATCCTTCTAAAAACATAACTTTTTTGTTTTTGGTCCTAAATCGGTATTTTTCAGATTCTTTAATACGTATTTAAGTCTTTTAAACAGTATAATTAAAAGAGAGTTATTTGAGTAGCACTTTGAGACACAATATTTTATATATCACAGTGGCGCAATAGGTAGCGCACAAGCACGGCAAGCGAGAGGACTCGGGTTCGAATCTCAGTGGAGGTAAATTAAAAAAAAAAAAAAAAAATTCTTTCATCAGCACAAAATCACTTAAAGAGTCGAATATAGGGAGGCAAAGAAAAAATTAAAATAATCAACAATAATAAAAAAAAAAAAATTTTTTAAGAATTGCCGTAGCTCTTGTGCTACTTGTGAAGACCCATCTAGGGCTCATATAGGAACATCTAGCAGGGCCCATTATATACAGAGCATTAACAAATTAGCGAGGGACAAGCTAGATACTGCTCGGTAGGGCCATGATTGAAACTAAGAAAAACTAGCTGGGGCCTTGGCATTATCGAGTCGAAAATTCTACCCGGGTAGCTCTTGCAATGTTTCTGGCTGCTCTTCACCCCAAATACGGCAGTTTTGCTTGTTCACGTATCTATTCAACCAGAAATTAGCTTCGTCGCTGAACACAATTTTTCGATAAAAAAGTGGATCTTCAGCTAACTTTTCAAGAGCCCATTCACCAAAAATTCTGCGTTGTGGTAAGTCGTGACCTGTGGTCACATGCCCCACCGTGTACCGAAGTTTTTTTTGCATGTGTATAGAGCGCATAGTGCTCTTTTCATTCATTCCTCTGTGTTACATTTCCCTGTTAGCTTGGAATCAAGGGTTCCTCCAAGATATTTAGCCTCGTTGGGAAGCTTCAGAGGAGTGCCGTTAAGCTTGGGAGTCGTAAAGTCCTCCTTTTTCCTTTTCTTCGTAAACAGGACTAGTTCAGTTTTGGTAGGGTTAACCCCGAGACCGTTTTGTGCTGCCCAAGAAGATAGTTCTTTAAGATCAGATTCCATAACATCTTTGATGGTGGTAAGATATTTACCTGATATCAAAATTACTATATCGCTGCATAGGCTACTATTTTAATGCCCTGATTCCTAAATCTTGTAAGAATTTTCTTAACAACAAGGACCCAGAGGAGAGGTGAAATTACTCCTCCTTGTGGAGTGCTTCTTGTAACTGCTTTCTCAACAATATTATCCCCAAGTTGTGAGTTAATGTTTCTGCCATTGAGCATGGTATAAATCCATGGAAATCAATGAATGACAAATTCAACTCCAACTTCTTCCAGAGCAGATTAAATGGACTCCTTCGTGTCCATAAATGCTGCCAGGGTATGTTCTTTGTGCTCGAGACTTTTTTCAATTTGTGAGATGAGCTCGTGCAAATCAGTCTCCTCTGACTTACCTTTAAGGTAAGCATGTTGGTAGTTGCACAGATTGCTTGGATTGAGAAGGTCCCTAACATGCAGATCAATAATTCTCTTCAGTGTTTTTTTTTTTTTTTTTCTGAAGAGACAGTACATTAATGATGAAATCTGCCTGCGACTAAAGGGTATTTGTGTACAGTTTAGGAAGACACGTTTCCAAATATAAAGCATAGTTTGGTGGGTTTATTGGAAGGTTAAACAGCTTTTTCAAGAAATTTCAATGGAACTTTTCTATCACATCGTGCTCATAAGCTCCCCATACCTACGATGCGTAACACAGTGTAGATTTAATAACAGCGTCAAATATTCATACTTAGCAGAAAGTATCATGTGTTCGTTTGTGAAGATGGTCTTCCAAGATAGATTTATCAAGCTTTGGGAAGATTTGGTTTTCACATCTAGGTGTTTGGAGAAATAAATGGTTTTATTTAGTTTAACTTCCAAATGCTTGTACTCATCGGCTATTTCCAAACGGTTGGTTCCGGTTAAATCTAGAAAACAACATTACTTTTGATTTGTCCGTGTTAATAACGAGACCCCACTTACTGCAATACTCGGCTCAGTGGTTAATCTTCAATTGGAGATTTTCGGGTGATTCTGACAGTAGCACTAGATCATCAGCATATAAAAGTACATTAACATTTTTTCAACAATTCGGATTCCTCCTGGAACGTGCGTTACAACATCGTTGATAAATAATGAGAACAGAAGAGCACTTAACAGACATCCTTGCTTCACACCAGTATCTGTTTCGAACTATTCTGAGTAGTCCCAGACAGCTGCTTTCGAATCTGCATACATCTCCCTCAAAACATGATTGAACTTTGTGGATGTACCCAGCGGGAGTTTGTAAAAAAGTGCGTTTCGATTCACAAGATCAAATGCTGACTTGAAGTCGACGAATAATGCGTATATATTTTTGTTTCTTGCCTTGCTTCTTGATATGCTCTCACAATGAATATCAGCATAAAAATATGCCACTGTTGAATAACCTTTATTGTTGTATTCTACCCATTTTTCAAGTCTTTTTGCGAGTACACCACAAAACAGTTTAGCCAGTACGTTCATGAACGAGATTGAAATCTCCTTTTTTGTGGATCGGGAATATGATGGACGTTTTAAAGGATGAAGAGATATTTTCATTCAGGTAAACTTTATTGAAGAACTATTTGAGTTGACATGTAAACGCCGGAGCAGCATTTTTGAAAAATTCGTATGGAATTCCGTCTTCACCAGGCGCTTTGCCGTTCTTGTAATTTAGGATTGCAGATTGTACTTCGTCTAATGTTATTTCACTGTCTAGAAAGAGTGAGAGTAGAAAATGATTTTCTTGGGGCATTCATACACTTATTTTTAAACTTCTTGTTTTTATTTGTAACGGTATTTGTTAAAAAACTCTTTATACAAGAAATGAGTTGATTGGAATGTACTTCAGCTGACTCAGATAACGCGCTTAAGCTTAAAAGATTGCTGCTCAACTTGTTTTGATAAATCATTCTGTTTCCATTTTTATTTTGAAACACTAGAAGTATTGTTCAACTAACATGTCGTTGTTGTTACTGATAAAGGATTGATATACCGGTAGAGAGACATTTTTAATTATTAAATACTTTTTACTCCTTACCACATGTATCAGTATATTGAACGCGGAATTTGGTGAGTTAAATAGTTATTCGTTATTTTTTAATAGGCAAATAATTTCGAACTGGGGTAAAATCACTTGTCAAACTGCAGTGCTACTTCTCTGACTCTAAAAGCATTGAACTTGATGGTGAGCGCATTTGATAATTGCAATCATAAAACTTGAAAAGATAGTACATAGACCGAAAAGCCACTAAGTAACCTTTAAAAAAACAGCAAAAAATGAACCGTTCCGCCAGCTAAAGCTTGTTTACAAAATGTCAATGACAATTTCCTAACCAATTGCACACAGATGTCTTAGAACTTATTATTGTATAATTATAGATCGCCACAGTTTGAACTTTCCAATCGTTTGCAATAATTGAAATTAAAATTTAAAAAACGCAGCAAACAAAAGACTGAACGTCAATAATTTGTTAGAAGAAAAAAGAAAGATATCTTATGCCACCCCTGTTGCTCTATCCATTTTTGTAGAAACATTTCACAGGGAAGACATTTCAAGTAGGATTTTGATCATTATACCATCATCTCACCAGGCCGCTACCGTATATACCAGCATAAAATTAATTTCCTGCTGCAGTAGAAAAACTTATCAATTGAAGAAAATTTTAAACAGATAGGAAAAATACCTTTATTCTTATACCGATGCCGACTTGTTGTGTAATTATTTAAGATAAAATTATTTATACAAACGAGACAAACGTTTCTCTGTGGCATAGCCCTGCCTACACACACGAGTTCATATTGACACAGAGTACAGACGTTATTGCATAATGTGACATTGTCAGAAACGAAACTGAAAAGCTTACAATTTAAGGCTGCAGAAATGTACAGATACATTTGATGTTTGTTTATCTGTTTGATGCAATTGTATAGATACTTTTTGGTTTGGGTTTTTACTACCTCTTTTGAAGCTTTGTAATTGTTTTTGTTGTTTTTTTTTTAACTTCGATTGGGTTGATTGATTTGATTTTGTGTGTTCTTTATGAATGGGACTACATTTTATGAATCAAAGTCAACAGTGGAACATGTTATTTTAGATTTAAATTTAAAACAAAGGTCACTGATAGCTACGAGTCGATAAACTGCTGTGACGTACAAAACATGATTTATCGATTTTTAGTTACGATCATTTGAATTTAAGATAACGAAATAATGGAGACTTGGGCACATGACAAAAAGCGATTTACTATTGCTTAGATTGAGATAAGAAAATAAATTGATATGGAGAAATGTTGGTCACTTTTACTTTTAAAGAAATCATCTATCTTTAAAACCAGCAAAATTCTTCTTTATCTTTTTAAGGTATATTAATCCAGTATTCAAAACTCCTTGGCATAGTGGTTAGTGCGTTAAACTGTCATTTAGAAGATCTTAGGTTCGATTCTCACCCGCTGCAAAAAAGTTTTTCCGGGTCGTACTGCGTCTTGCGAGAAATTGACAAATCCTCTAAGAGTATCCCTCGTCATAAAAAGTGTTGCTCACTATCACTAGCTGTTCGAAATCGGAAAAAATGTAGGTCCCCGCCATTGATGGTAACTCGCATACAGGAATGGTTGAGAGTTGTAAGCCACTAGGTACTGATTCTCCTTCAGCTGTTGTACCACGAAATTTATTTTATTTATTCAAAACTCGAGCAAATCCTTTTAAAGATCTTGATGATTTTGAATTTTATTCAAGATATCGGTTTGATAAAGCCACGGCTCGGTTTGGTTGAAAATCTTAAAATAAGGTAACCAATGACGAATCGTGGTCTTCCCATTTCTCCAGATCTGCCAGCCCAGGTAACCTTATATATTTTTTTTTTTTGAAGAAAGAACTAAAAAACCGATGTTGGTAAGTACATTTTGGCACACTTCTTTGAAGTCACCCAAATCGACTTCAAATCGGCTTAAAATAATCCGTATGCGAGAGCCATTTTTGGTTCCAATGACGTGCGTGCGTTGAATGATAATGTCACATAGCGCAATAGTCTACTTTCGATTTGCAGCACTTGACAACAAACAATGTTTTCATATTCGAGGAAAATCTCTCTGAGTTGTTGATATGATCTTGTGATCAAGATGAAATTGAAAACTGATTCATCAGTAACCCCATCATCCTTCACCAACCTCGAATAAGGCAGAGTTATCAACAACTACTTCATCAACTCCTTGATTTTCATAACTATTGGTCTGTACCGAGGAGAAACACAATCGCTAAAAAGTGTCCACTTTTCTCAATTACGAAATCCTTTTTGTTTTTTTTTTTTGTTCTAAAATATAGCAAAACGAGATGTAAATAATTCAATTTCTATAAAAATATTTTATAATTTTTTTTTACACTTTTCTGCTACAAATTTATCACTATAATTTGTTTTGAAGAATGAATGCGTTTGACGTTAGTTTTTTTCGTTCTGTTTGAAGTTTGTTTAGCTGTCAAAATTATGCGTGTTTGCAGACGCGTTTTGTTAAACAATTTGTTTATTGAGAAGAATTCTATTTAATACAAATCTTTTACGTATATCATACAAATAGAGGACAGATTTAAACAATCCAAACTTTTTGATATAAAAAAATACAAAATGGCGATGAAATCGACCAGTACGGTTTCACAACTTTACACAAAACTAAAAACAAAAAAAGACAAAATGGAACATTCTGACCTAGTCTACACAAAAAGCTGTAAAAGAAACCCCAACAAAGAATGCAGCAATGTGACGACGCACAAAAATTGGAATTGGATATAAAAAACAACGCATCGCAGAAGACAGCACTGGCAGCATACTGCATCTTCAATGGCCACACTCCTAACTTCAACGTCTAACGTATACGTTCCGAGTAGCCCGTTACGGTTACATATTCCGTGTAGCACGTTACCTTACGGAAGATTGCATTTAAGTCCCTGCTTACATTGGGAATATTGCGTACTTACTACATCGTGTTTTAATTGGAAACTTTTAGGTTTGAAATTTCGACATTAGTACTTTTCATTGATAGAACTAAATATTATCATTCCCAAAATCATTTCTTCACATCTCAACCAATATTTCAAAAAGACGAAATACGAAACAACTGGTATCAAATTTCATCGCAGGTTCATTCAATGTCTTATCAGGGCAATCGGTTAATATTCGTAACAAAATATTCTCAATAGACTAAAAATTTAATTTGTCATTTATCTGTCAAAGCACATAATGCCAAATTTCAAATTAAATATTCTGCATAAATGATATTTTCATTCGTTCTCCATCTGTCAAGCCATGAACTAGATGATGACTACAATGCCAATAGATTAAAAATTTTAGTTTTTTCCGCTTATATTTGCTCTGACAATTACCATTACAAAATGGTAATGATGTAAATCGGTTTATAATTTTCTGACAGAGGAAGGGAGATAGAGTACAGAAACGTAAAAAAAGTGTGAGGATTAAGTTGAGTGTGAACACCGCCTATAACAGAAAAATGACATAAAGAGCCTGATTACATTATTCTTTTTTTCAGTTGTTTTGTCTATCGTCTTTTTGACATAATTGGTGTAAGGTGAAGAAGTTTTGCGGAATGAACCTACGATTCTACACCCCTCCTCCAAACTGTAAAAAAGACGAAACGAACGAAAAAAAGAATCGTGTAATCAGGCTCCAAGAGTCAAACTAAGGTATATGCTTTGGAGCATTCAAATTCTCAAATATGTTTGACAAGCACGGCATGATTCCCTTGATTTTGATATTTTAAACGCTTTATGCAGCGGTTGAATGCTGGGTGAATTTGAAAATGTTTTGTTATTTTGGCTATATGACAAGCACATTTGAGAAGCCTGAACGGTTCGGCCCTACCCCCTCCCCAGAACAATTTTTTTTGTTTTTCTCAAAAACGGTTCAACCGATTTGCTCCCCAAAAGTTTGGAAAGTATTCTGTATTCAAATTTTCAAAATATTTTTTTTTTTTTGGATTCGGTTTGGTTTACGTGCAAATAACAGCTGAAAAACTGCTTTGAACAAAGAAGTCATTGATGACATTAGGTGTGAATATGAAGTAACTATTATCTGTCTGCTGGATTTCTCAAAGGTTTTTGACTGAGTAAATCATTAAATTCTTTGCCAAAAACTTAAGTACTATTTTGGCTTTCATGATAGAGCTGTACATCTGGTCAAGAGTTATCTGTACAATCGCTATTAAAAATTCAGGATTTTTATATGAGTGTACCACAAGGTTCAATTTAAGGGCCTTTATTAATCTGCTTATTTATAAATGATCTGCTTATTTATAAATGTCTAATGTCTGGTCAAATGTATCGCTGCATCTTGTCCCGGACGATTGGTCTTCAGGAAGATCTAATACTTGCTTACTTACTTAAGGTGGCGCTACAGTCCGGGGTGGACCGGACCCTCAACTAACAAGCTTCTCCAGCTAACTGTCTCCAGTTTTCCTCCTTATTCGCGGTCTTTTTCTACTGCGCCGTCCCTTGGGGTTGGATTCGAAAACTTTCCGGGCCGGAGCATTTGGGTGCATTCGCTCTAAATGACATAGCCATCACAGTCATTGGATTCATTTGACTAGGTCAGTTTCGCTGTTCAGCACGTACAGTTCATGGTTATATGTTCTCATCCACTCCCCGTCTATGCAGACGAGACTAAAGATAACATGGATAATTTTCCTCTCGAAACATCCTAAAGCGTTCTCATCCAATTTCGACAAAGCCCATGACTGTGCACCATCGACAATGACCGGGATGATGAGACTTTTATAGAAGAAACACTTTAGTTGCTCGAGAGAGCTCTTTGCTACTCAATTGCCTTCTTAGCCCAAAGAACCAGCGATTGGCAAGAGTTATTCTCCGTTTGATTTCAGCACTGGTGTTATTGTCTGAAGTAATAGCGGCGCCTAGGTATACAAAGTCCTTAATTACTCCAAAATTAAAGTTGTATATGGTGACGTTTTGTCCAAGACGTCGCACAGTGCGTTGATTCAGTGCAAGATAAGGAAAAAATTCAAAACAGCTTGATTTTAATATATTTTTTTTTTAAATATTTGTTTTTTATTTCAACTTAAGCAAATATTGTTTAAGTAATATAAATAACCTTAAAAAAAATGTTTTAGTTTGATTGTTCACATTTGTTTCATAGTAAGAGTGGAAATGATCGAGCCAATCCTCATTTTTTTTCATAAATCGAAAATGGTTATTATAGCACTTTTGTCAGCGTTTATTAATATTTGCACACAGATTTGAAACATGTTTGTTCAAAATTTGCTCTTGGTCCGGCTCCAAACTAATGATAATTCTAAATTTATTTCGTATAAATTCTAATAAAACAGAAAATCGGTCGTTTGGATTAGAAAACCACATCTCAAACAGTTCCCTATTCGTACACATTTATCTATAAAAAGACGAGAAATAAACAGTTGTTACAAGGGGGGACGTGGACGGACGTGGATGAATGTTACCTTTTTGGAAAGATCGTATTTCCCACTTTATATCCTACTAACTTTTTTGATGAATACACGTGAATAAAACGTGATGCTGCAGTTTGAAAATAAGCTGTTTTGGGAGAAATAAACCGTTACTTAACCGTTTTTAAAACGATCGAAGGGTTTCGAGTGCAAAAAAAAAAAACAATAAAATATGTTTGGCTTACTCTTCTAAAGAGTATCCAATTAAAAACCGGTTTATTTGGAGCAATTTAACTCCGTGGTGCAGCGCTTCGTAGATCATCACTAAATGGCCTGCTTTTGACATGTTACCTTTAAGAGGTTGTATAGCTTGCTGTAGTTGCATTTTACAGAAAAAATTTTTACAGTTCATCTAGTTAAAGTTCTGGCTATAATTTTGCATTTTTCAAAACCGGTTTTAGAAGGTCATATTTTTTGACTTTTTTCCACTGGTCGCCGCACTGTGCGTCGGTGTTGTGTGTCCTTTCTTAATGACAGCATAAACATGGTCTTGCCCTCATTGACCGCTAAACCCATCTTCTTCGCTTTCTTTCAATAATGTCAATGTCGTCAGCGTATCCGAGTAATTGGACGGACTTTTGAAAGATTGTGCCTCTAGTGTTGAGGGGTGAGTTTGGCACTATTCTTTCAAGAAGAATCTTTTCTGATTTTGATTAAGCAGTCAGCGTTCTCCATCGTCATGCTACACAAACGGACAAGTTTTGTTAGGGATTCCAAAACTAGACATTGCTCTATACAGTTCGTTCCTATAGTTTCCATCATACGCGGCTTTGAAATCGATGAAAAGGTGGTTGGTGTCCATATGAAGCTCCTGGTTTTTTTCAAGATCTGCCGTAATTTGAATATTTGATCAATGGAAGATCTGATATGTACAATAAATGAAGATCTAATGGCAATCACTAAAGCCGGGTAATTCTCAACTTATTGCTATATCTAAACACCATATTGAAACCTTACTCTTGTCCCCAGTTTTTTCTCCCAACTCCAGCTTCCGTCTGTTAAATGTGTTACCAGTCTTGTTAAGTACTATAAAAGACTAGGTCTGCTAGGACTGCTGGGCCTCCATTGCAAGCAACTCTCGTTGAGTATCTTCAAACTTTTGGATTGTACAATACAACCGATCTTGTAATGTATTTGGATCTCCTGGAATTGTGTTCGTATATTCACCATAGACTTCACCAAGATTTCGCCATTTCTCCATCCAACAATCCTTACTTCTGATTTCATACTGAAGTATTTTGTTTGCGAGTCGTGTTTTGGGGAAGTCAATCACTTCTTCAATATAGTGGCCTTGTATTTTAAGTGTACTAGTATAAAGTTTAGGTAAACCTGTTTCTAAATAAATAACATAATTCGGTGTTTTAATTAGCAGGTTGAACAATTTTTTAATGAAATTTCTCTGCAGTTTTTCCATTTCTTCAAATTCTTCGGTTCCCTATGCTTGTTCAGCGTAAAACAATGTCGATTTAAGTTTATTCGAGTGGATTCAATATCAAATTATAATTTGTATTTTATTTGGTTGTGTCGAACTAATCTTAAAAATGATGGATCTTATGTCTATATATCAAATCAAGATCTCAAACACAGAAAAGAAAGCTAATCTTTATTAGCGATAATCTATCTCCATGCTCTACCTAGATATGTACATTTGTACATCTATCTACTTTATATAAAATATGTTAAATATATTTTCTTATTTTCAGCATTGAAATTATATTTCAACAAAATCTTATCAAACAAAAATTGATAAAATCGAAAAATTCAATTCTTAATTTAATTGATTTAATAATTTATTAATAACTTAAGTGTCAACTGATATTAACCGTTCTTTGGTATTTCACCGGGCACATGTATTGGTTCATGTTGTATATCTATCCTGTTTTGTTTATAATACTTAACTATATTTTTTTGCAAACTAGTCAATTTTTTTTTCTTGATCGTTAGAATTGGAAATTGTTAGTTGAAATAAATACATACAGTAGAGTCTCGCTAAAACGAATTTGTTTTGAAATTACTTAATCGAGATGTATTGAATTATATGTTGATTTAATAAAATTATTTATTTAGATGTAACATTAAGAATTTTCTTCCAAATGGATATAGATTCTCAGCTTCTCATATTCGTTTCCAGATGCATGTCCTTGTCCTCCGGATGTATATTTAGAACGGCAGCTTATGATAAGCTCATTAAATTATGATCTCGATAGCATTGTCAAATGGGGAACCATAAACCGCGTAGAATTTAATGCTTCAACAACTTAATGCTATCTTCTGTCATTAAGGCGAAAGTCACTCCCATGCCACTATCCAAAAGCGGCACTTGCATCGATGAAATCAAACAGCGCTCAGTTCTCGGTATGTGTATCACAGATCGCCTTCTGTGGAATGACCCAATATTCGAGGCCGCCAAAAACGCTGCTAAGTGTTAAGATTTCCTTCGACGTTGTAAGAAATGGTTCACCCCCTCTGATCTTGCTGTAATCTATAAATTGGGTGGAATCGATTTGAATAAATCATCTTAAATGTACTCTATAAAGCCTATATTCGTCCAAAACTCCAGCACAATTCCCATATTCGGGCTGGTGCGCCAATAACCCACTTGTTTCTTTTAGACAGAATCCAAAAAAGAGCTTTTAAAATAATTGTCTTTCATTATTTTACCGTTATTTTAGTAAACAGTGTTCTGGTGCATTTCTCCCCTTAAACAATTCAACCGTAATACTCGCACTTCATGGAATGTCTATTTTTCTGGATATCTGATAATCTTCATAAAGTTCGAAATGTTATTTAATTTGAATAAAGCAATTATTCTGACAATCAATTGATAATTGATAAACTTTGAAATCCGATATTTCATAACTTAAGTGATAAAAGTTTTGATCATTGTGAATTGAATGAAAATTGAGAAATGATAAATATCAAGCAATAGTTGATCAATTTCGGAACAAAATTGTGGTTTAGAATACCGAGTTTCAATTTGTATCAATTATCAATTGATAAGATGGACAATCGAAACAGGGGAATAGGTGAGAACAATTAAGAATAGGTATATGTACATATATATATTTATATTTATATATATATATTTATATTTATATATATATATTTATATTTATATATATATAATTCTTCTGTGAGTGTGTATGTCACTGAACTTCTCTTAAACGACTGGACCGATTTTGATGAAATTTTTTGTGTGTGTTCAAGGGGATCTGAGAATGGTTTAGATTCACAATTATAAAAAAAAAAAAAATTCGTAGTTAGCAACGCGAGCACGGGCGGCTAGTGTACATATATAAGAAGAATAGATTTAATGAACATTCGGATTGAAAATTTTAAAATTCTCGGTGAATAAAGGGATTTGGATTACTGTTAATCTGAATTTAACAGTAATCTAAATCAATTGTGATTCGAATTAGTGAGACATTAATGTATATAAACTGTTATGACTTATGACTAAAGCGAAACAGATACGTCCATGTTTTATAAGTTCTTAAAAATGTACTGTTATCAGTATAACGAGGTATGTTTCAAGGTTAAGGCACTTTAAACTATCTTTGCAAGTGCCTTTCACTAAACCATTGATAAATATTATTTAATAAATAAAATATATAGTTGTTACCTATTTTGTTCTAAGAAAATTTAAAATAGAAGTGAAACTGCCACTCGCAGTGGTTGACTCGGATTTTGTGTTTTATCACATTAATACCTCATTTGCAAATCCATTTGATTTGAGTCGATTAATTTAGAATAAATAAATAATAAATCATTGTAGAAAAAGTCGTTAAAAAGTTAAATGTTGCAAATATGAAAATAAAATAAAAAATTTGTGTTCCTTGAATATTGTGGCCTGTTATTTGTTTTTTTTTTTCGGAAAATCATAAAATTAACACAAAAATATAAAAATCAGTGATTAACACAGGGCAAGTTTTAGTTGCGTGCCAAAAAAATATCGATGGTTTAATTAAATATAATTACGATGATGAAGAAGTTCACAAAAATGGGTTTCGGCTTACGTCCCATCGGTCTGCGCGAGTGTGTCTGAATGTCTACTGTAATAGGTATGTGATGTACATCAAGCTGAATTGTATACGGGTAGCTGTAATACAGCGATTATTTTTTAATAGTTTTTTTTGGAAATGGCTGTAATAATTTTGAAAAACTTTCACAAGTGATCTTTTAAGTGATTTTTTTTGAGAAAAATGCAAATAATGAATACAGGATTTTGCCGTTTTTTGAAAAAATTGTCTTATTTTTGATTATTTTTAATGGTTCTACTGAATGGTTTAATGGTTCCTCCTGCTCAAAAATGTTTTGCTAAATTACACCTGTAATATTAGATTCCAAACATGTTCTTTTGACATGTTAATAAAAATCTTATTTTTCTCAACAACTGTGCCACAATTTTTTATTAAAAATATTATATTTTTTTAATAACAAAGGCGCAAAATTTTAAATAGCCTATTATTAAGGTATTAGTATGAAACTACTTAACAATTTGCTAACCTTAAGGTAGTTTACTAAATCATTCTTAATTTTAAACATTTTCTAACTAGTATCGTACAAAAGCAATTTTCTTGATAAATTGCTTCTGAACCCACCTAAAACAATGACATTTCGTGCAAAAAACTAAGTAAGCAGACCTTTTGTGGCGTTTGTAAATAGCACTATACTACTAAAAAAAATAAAATAGGTATTTGATGAATTTAACTTCAATAAAAGGGTAGAGACAGTATGATGCTGCATTCGATTAAAATTTGCAAAATTGTTGTTTTAACCTAGTTTCAACAAAAATTTTGCGCTATTGTCTTTCTGGAAAATGGTTTTCAATTGTCTTGTGAGTTTTTTGATTTTATTTTTTTTTCCGAATACGACTAAGTCGATTTTTTAACCCATACACATAATATAGACGATTTTTACAATTTTTCTTTATTAAGAGCAAAAATAAGGTTAATACCTACCCTCAAAGCTTGTAACTGTTGTCCAACAGCTTCATCTTCATATTGAATAAAGGTAAAATTATTTACCCACTGTTAAGGAGTCGAAAACGGCTTTAAAGATTTTATCTTTTTAGTAAGATACTATTTCTCTTGATATGCGAATTTTTTGTTTCAAAACTTTGAAAATTATGTGTTTGAAGTGATGTTAAAATAAAATTAAAATTTAATTTAAATTCGATACTTCGAAAACGGCTTAATGGTTATTTGCACTATTTAAATTTTTTTTTTAAACTTATGTTTTCGACGCCTTATACGAATAATTTTGTAAAAATAAAACATGAATAATAACTCAGGAACAAAATAGAAAAAAACTGACCTGATGTTGTAGACCCGTTCGAAAACATCAGGAAATTGGGATTCAAGATTTCTCTATAACCTCAAATTTGTAATTTATTGTTCAAAAATCGTTTAAGGTAAAAGCCACCGATTTTTAAATCAGGACTTTCTTGAATAATTTAAACTTTCTTTAAGGTTTTGGAAAGGGATATTTGAGTCCTTTAAAAGAAAATAAATTGTGTTCTTCTTTTCCAAACACTTCACCTTTGCTGGATGAGAACCTAGTCTACTCAAATTCTGCCGAGTTTCAGTTTGTGTCAACCAAATGGATGTATTGAGTACAATCTTAAAAATCAAATCAAAAGCAGCAGGATAAGATGAAATTGATCCCGTCTTTGTCAAAGCCATTCTCGATCACATACTACCACTTCTAACCCACGTGTATAATACAATAATAACAACATCAATTTTTCCCCCAGCATGGAAATGCGGAAAAATAATCCCTATCATAAAAAAAGGGATCCACACAAACTCCTCCTGAATATAGACCTATTTCGGTTCTACCTTTCTAGTCCAAAGTCCTAGAAAAAGTTTTACAACATCAAATAATCTGCTACCTACAAAGATCTGATTTCATTTGTGGAAATCAATCCGGATTTCGCAAGAATCACAATTGCACTACAGCTCTTTTGAAAGTAACAGATGATATTCGTATTGCAATTGATAATGACTTTGTTACATTCCTAACCTTATTAGACTTCTCCAAAGCCTTTGATATGGTAAACCACAGCCTACTCCTCCAAAAGCTAAAGACACTTTGTAGCCTTACAAATTCCGCACACTACTTTATTAAATCTTTTTTGTCGGGAAGAAAGCAGCTCGTTCAGGTTCAAAACAAAAAATCCAATTTTCTTTGTACTTCAGTAGGAGTTCCGCAAGGATCAATTTTAAGTCCCCTTTTATTCTCAATTTTCATAATTGATCTTCCTCAAATCCTGAAACACACATTATTACAGATGTACGCTGATGATGTATAACTTTATATAAGTAGCGAAATCGGAATGCGAGAAGATACTGTGTATCGATTAAACGAGAATTTAAAATCGATCACCAATTGTGCGGAGAAAAACTGTCTAAGACTCAATCCAACCAAGTCAAACTGTTTAGTGATCTACAAATCTGAGCTTGACCTAAATGGTTTTCCTCTAGTGTACCTTCGCGATTCGGTTCTTAAGAATATCGAAAAAGGCAAGAATCTTGGTGCAACAGAACTCTTACAAGGAACGTACACATTCAATCGGTCGTTGGCAAAGTATACGGTTGTTTGAGAAATCTCTCAATGACAAAGGCCTTTACACCTATAGCTACAAGGTTGATGTTAGCAAAATCCTGTATTTTACCTATACTTACATATGGGTGCCAAATTTTTATAGCACATAACGCCGACTGCAAAAGAAAACTTGAAGTAGCATTCAACAATACAGCTCGTTACGTGTTTGATCTGAAGCGATATGACCACGCTTCACCATACGTAAAAAAGATACTTGGATGCACGTTACATTGCTACCTTGAATTTTGTTCTTTAATTTTTCTAAATAAAATCATGAAAAGCAAACAACCCATGTATTTGTTTGATTTTTCCGTTTCAACGCGTTCTTTTTCTATGATACAGCCTCGCTTTACATGTCAAACCTCGGAACTTCAGTTTTTCGTTCAAACCACTCGCTTTTGGAACTCGTTGCCCTTGAGGACCAGGAGGATGTGCTCCGACAAAAAATTTGATGAGATTTCATTCAAATATTGGACTAAAAATTAAAAATAATAATCTTTGAAAATAATTCTGTTAGTTCTACCCGAAATTCTTTTTGTTTCATTCTAGTTTTTATTATATGCATTAAATATTCAAATTTGAATTTATTTTTTATTTTTTTTCTTTTTAATTTTTCTCATGATAACTTTTACTAAGTTTAGATTGATGCAATCTATTGTAAAAGATTTTAAAGAATAAATAAATATCTTCGTGGGAAACAGTCCTCCATTTCCTCTGCAAATGCACTGCTTTGGCCAAACTTAGAGCACAATCCTTAGGAAGTGCAATTTTTGACGACATTGACGAACATTCGGAAATAAAGATCAAAGGCTTGATCTCTTTTCTCAGCGCGATGAAATGGCTCTAGGGTGAATTTTGGTTGCTTCTATGCCGGTCGTGCCCTACGTTTGACTCCTATAAGATCCCGAGCTAGCGGACTGAGGGCTTTGGCGGAGGTTTACTCAATCGGATTGGCAGCATTGTTTAAGCACCAGTCAACAAGCTGCCTACCTTGGCACAGTGTAGATGGTGTCGGATGAGTGTGGTGGTTCGGTTGAGTGAGTGATCTATTTTTCGGATGATTGTGCAAAGGCAAACACACAATAAGAGACATCAAAACCTACTAGATCCTTTCATATTTTTGAACTAAATCCAAACTGGATGACTCCTGGATGAGAATGTCACAATTAGTCAATGTCAATTCCATTCACAGGGTCACGCTAGTTATGTTATCAAAATGGCGTACTTCGGCTCCAATTAGGCCACAGAGCTAAACTGCCAGTGGTCATCATTTCTACCTGTCTACCTCCGAATTGACTAAACTCCATTTTATGCTTAACTGTATAATTCTCTAAAACTTCCATTTAGTGAGTGTTTTTGATTATTATTTAACAACACACATCATTGCTTTCGTTAAGATTTTTTTTTAAATTCGCAATTAAAAGCATAGCCCTATCAACATTCAATAGGAAATAGGTTTTGACAGCAAAAATCGTTCAAACTAATTTTCCTATTTTCTTTAAATTTTGCCATTTTTAATATCGTTCTTAGATTTTTAAATTTAAGCATCACAAACAAAAATAAAAACAGCACAAAAACTGCAACTGGGTAATTTTCATTATTTTTTTTGTAATAAAAATAAATCAAACTATAAAAATTTATCTTCATATACAAAATAAACCACAGTTAAACGCCATTATTAAACCAAAAATTAAACCTCAACATAATGATTTGATTGCAGAATCTTTAAGTCAACAAAGTTTTCCAATACCTATTGTCATCCTCAAAAAAAACAAATATTGATTTTAATTACAGCCATCTCAACGGTCCGGTGACTAAAGTCTTACGATTTTTTCTAACTCAAACCAAAAAACAAACAAAATAAGCGGAACAATGTAAACCAACAGGGTTTATACTTCACACCATTTAAAAAAAAGTCAAAGGATCAATCAATAATTTGTATTCCTTGAAATAAAAACACGAAGAATAATATTTCAATTATTCCCAATCTATATATAAATTAATTAAAATTAATAATTTGTGTGATATATATAAATAATGTAAACATTCAAACACTATCTATTTCCATTTTTCCTCTTTAATCGAAAAAAAAAAATACTGTTTGTAATTAAACTATATAAGAAAAAAAATATATATTGGATTTCTTCTTATTAATCGTGTATATAAATTTTTCGATGCAACTAATTTCTATACTTAATTTTGTTAAATCGCATTTGTCTTAAATCTAAAGCAAAATTTTATTCAAAAGCTTATTATATGCCTGTACAAAAATTTAACGTTTAAGAATTTTTGTAGATTGCCAATTAATTTAATGAGTAGTTTAGAGCAGCAACAAAAAGTATTTGCCAAAGACTAACAAACATGTTGAATCGTCAGTACGCCGACTTAAATTATACAAAAGTCTTATTAAACCAAAACTAAAAACACACACAAAAGTAACGCAACACAAAAAGTATTAAACAAATTTATAAATTATACAATCCTTTTTGTTTTCACTTTCTCTAAATATTTAATACTTCTTTATTTATTTTTTTGTACTGTTACATTTAAACAAAAATAATATTAATAGTAACTACATACTTAAATTTTTCCAAAAATAACAAATCCCATTTATTAAAATAAACATAAACATAAAAATAATTAATTCAAAATGAATCAGAGAAATCCAATTAACGTTAAAGATTTTATTGATAGTAATAATTTCCTAAATAGCTGCGATAATAGTAATAGTAATAATTGTAATACCGATACACACAAAATTAATATAAATGACACACATTTAATTACAAATAATAATGGAGTATCACCAGGACACTACACACAGGATGACAAATATAAATTATTTACTATTTATGGAAATGGTGAGTTTTGTTTATTTCTTGATTATGTTTATGAAGTTTTTTTCTTTTAATTTCTCTTGTGATACACACTTTGAAAATTTTTCTTTGTCTACTGCATAATTTTATCATCTATTGTAAATATATTGGTGGTTTGTATAAATATCTGTAACTATATAATTTTTTAAACAAACAATGAGTGAGAGTGAACGTTAAACTGTGTACCTATCTATGTTTGTATTGTAAACAAAACGTATTATTCATATTTTTTTAATTTATTTTTAATTTTAATTTATAAATTTTGGTGAGGACAATACCCCATTTATTAGGCTCATTCTTAATCTAACTAAAATATAGCTTCAATTATATAGATCTAGGATTAGAGTGAATTTAAAGGATGATTAAGAAGACGGAGTTTTAGACAGGGTCAACTGAGGTTAAAGTCGAAATAGTTAATGTTACAATTTATCGCGTTGGGTACAATATCCCGCTTTTTATAATCCCGTTTTTTTAATCCCGTTTTTGTAAATCCCGTTTTTTATAATCCTGTTTCTTATAATCCCATTTTTTATAATCCCGCTTTTTAAAATCCCGTCTCTTATAATCCCGTTTTTTTATAATCCCCTTTCTTATAACGACGTGTAAGTAGTGCAATCCCCCTACTTACACACACTATAGGACTTGGGGTAGGTGCGAGGTTGGGTGCATGCAAAGTTTCTTTAGCATTTAAATCTGAAAAATAACCAACATAAAATCAATACGTTTTAGCTACGTATTCTTAAAAACGGGATTAGCGGAATTTTAAAAAGCGGGATTATAAAGATCGGGATTTTGAACAAGCTTGATTTTAGAAGACGGGATTCTTAAAAAAAGCAGTATTTTAGCTGACGGGATTTTAAAACTTTTTTTTCGAGATTTTTGAAAAGCGGGATTTCAAAAAGCGGGATTTCGATACGCTCCCCAATTTATCGTCCGAAGTATGAGAGAAATATGTTCGTTGGAGCGATAAGACATATCGTGAGTGAGCAGATCGAAGAGACGAGGATTTGGTGTTGAAAGAGATGGAATTTCAGAGAGTTTCAGTTAAGTGGAAAAGATGACATCCGTCAATTGGCTGCCACCAGTGTTGATACACATTTATGGCCGTTTTATCGCATTTTCTATGAATTTCCGCAAGATTTTCGGTGATAACTGTTCGCATTCCTGTCGTCTAATTGAAGTTTCTTCGTTCTCAGCGACATCGGCAGCAACAACCGCTGGTTGTTCGGTCGAACAACCAGTACAGTGGGGGCCAAGCCCTGCATGTTCTCATGTGTTTCCAGTCTGTTTGAGTCGAGTAGCTAAACACTGGATTGTTTGCCCAGTTGGCGTGACACGATTACAAAATCGACGTCGAAATTCACACTGCGCTAACATCACTGAAAGATTATTGGTCGAAAATCGACACAACTATTCCACGCTCTTGCGAAGTATAACGCTCCATTGATTATCTGTTTTGGTAAGCGGGGAGCAGATTGGATGCCTTTTCGTGTAAAAATTATTGAATGACATTTGGAAATATTGAGCTCTAAGCAATTTTTCGGGCACAAGACAGAAAAACTGTCGAAAACAAGTTGAAGAAGGGTAGAATCATCTGTCGAAGAAATGGTCTTGAACAATTTGGTATCATCGGCGTAGATTGAGTTATAGGAATATTTGATTTGATAGTAAGAATAAAAAGTAGAGGTCCTAAGTGGCTGGTTTGTGGGACTCCGGAATTAGGTAAGCAATGATTGGAGAAAGTAGATCTGAATCGAATTTGATAGAAACTGGGATTTAGGAAAGAAGAAATAGATAGGTTCAAGCCCAAGGGTGGACAGTTTGAATAGAATAAAGTCATTGAAACCGAAGGCATACATTTTTATAAGACTCTTTCAAATGCTTTTCAAATATAAAGCGCAATAATTTTACTTTTTCCAAAACGATCTAAAAATTTTTTCCATGGTTCGGTGGTATTTAATATAAAAATACCAGGGTGCACCTTTTGCTACGAAAGTGGTACTGTCGGTCATTAAAAAGCTTTCGTTCTTCGACGTTTAAAATAAGTAGACAGAGTTATAAAAACAAGTAAATGTATCATACGTTAATGTATTTGAAATTCAATTTTCACAGAACTTATTTTAATATACAGTATGTATTTTAGTTAATCAGTTTCCTTTAATCATTGAATACGAACATTTTATTTCACCATCGTTTGAAAACTTTATTTAAATCTTTAAATCCCATTTTCAGCCATTAATGTTTGCAGGGTTGCCGCTTTTATTTTTTTTAATAAAGACTGAATTTGTTTTGTTTTTGCTTATCGCGAAGTTGGCTTCTAAAATTTTTATATGACTTTTTTCTATAGGTACTCGAAATATTAAATGAGTCATAACCAACTATTCTAATGATATTATTCAACATCTAATGTTTTTTTAATAAAATAAAACTTATATTTATTTCTTACACGCAAATAATGAAAATAAAACTTACTTTTGTTTTTAAAATGTTGAAGGTTGTTTTTCGATCAAAAATGCGCAATATATTCTTTTGATTTTTTGACTTTGATTGAAGATAAACACATTGTCAAAAATTCAGATTTAAACTTCTTATGATGCCCTAAATAACACAATAAAAAAGTCTTACACAATCAAAAAAAAAAACCTAAATATTCTGGACTATAAGAAAGTTATTTACAACTTGTTAAAAAATTAGTTTATAAAAAGTAATAAATTAACTTAAGTCACCTGTATCTAATCTTTACATTTAATTTTTATTAATGCCTGCACGTTTCTGATACAACAACTTCTAGGAAATTTTTTATAAATCTCTTTTGTACTGACTTAGAGTCAGTTTGTATTAAGCTCAATTCATCATTTTTTATAATTGATTATTTTTTTTGTTAATCTTTGTTTCGATCACAATTGACCACAAAATCATGACAGCAGTTTGTTTCTTTTAAATAACTTAGGTACAATATGTCAATTGAAACTGATTTTATATCCGATATTGTTTCTGACATTAAATTTATCATCGTCATTCAATGTTTCAAAATATTTATTAATCTTATGATCAAAATTGATTATATAATATTTGTTTTATGACACATACTCGTACTATGAAGTATATTTGATTAAAAATTCAGTACCTTATGTTTTTGCTTTGTTTAATATCTGAAATATAAGATTACAAATACTAAAATTAGTATTTGTAATGTTCACTTAGAATGTGATTGATCTTTTGCCAGCTTAACAAAAAAAATTAAAAAAGTACATATTCATTTGACATCACAATACATATGAACTTTAATATAGAAAAAAGGCTTGATGGCAAGGAAAACAGGATGGCGTGGATTCATGGGACCCCCAGTTCGAACGAATTTGAAATTGAGCTGGATTCAAAATTTAAATATGACGGATATCATAATTATTTTTATCATATACAAAAACTAACTTGAAATGCTCATCAAGGAATGTTTTCTTGTATTTTTTAAGGTATATTACCGTCCTTTTAAAACCATTTGTCACAAAACACAAAAAAAATTGGTTAACTTCTGAATATAGTGATTTCCTCATTGAATGAGCCATTATCAATTATGCATTATTTCGTCCAAAGCTAATATATTTATACTATTTCTCAAATCATTTTTAATTATTTTCAGGCTCCAAAAGCAAATTTCTGCAATTACAATTCTATGAGACAAAATGCAAAGTGTTAGCATGTTTGTATTTAAATTGTCAAATGCGGCCTTAGCCCTAAAATTTTTGACTTTTTTTTTTAAATTAATTCAAAATTGCACAACATCTTCATAATAGAATTCTTCTAAAATTTCTTTAGAACCTTCAACTACCAATCTAAATTCATCATTTAAAATGGTTTTACTTTTTCGAAATTTTGAAGGCTCTGCGTTTACACAAAAAAGTGCTATTTGAGAATTTAATTGTCAAAAACAATGTTCGTTGTGAATTATTTTTTTCTGATATTATGAAATTGTAATGTTTAACTAATATTTTACCATTGTACTAAGTGTGTTTAAAAAAAAATAGTAATGAAGCAAAAACGGGGGGTTACACTGGCTACAAAGATAAATTTCACCACAAACACAGAAAGAGGTGTGGTGGATTTCACACTCATCGATCGGCGGTGGAGGGTGTGCCTTGTTCCTAGAGCTCGATGGTGAATTTATGATCAATTATTTTAATATTGTGATCTAATACTAATCTGAATTACTGTGATCTACCAGTATAAATAAATTTTGTAATCTACCAGCTATTTAACAGTTAGCCAAATTAGTGTAATAATGTAGCACCAGCGTTACCACTTCCAAAAAAAAAAGTGGAAGTAGATTTGAAGAAAAAAGTGGAGTTATGCAAAGCTTAGCATAAAATCAGAAACCTCATGAAACTTTATTTTTTTTTCTACGGTATTTTCGATTTCTTTCAATTCACTCCAAGATCTGTCAATACCTGTTTCAGATGTCCATGACATGGAAATGAAATTAAATTGGGTGAAGACAATGAAGATGGCGCCGCAACTCGAATAGATTTCAAAATATTGGATAAACACAATATAACGAACACAACGTAACACAGCTGCAGAATGACCCGCAGCTGTAACTGCAAGAGTTGGCCTTTTAGGTGCAATAATTTTGACGTTTCAAAATCCAACTAATAAAACCACTCAATGCAGGTTTACATAAGTTGAAGTGAGCTTCCAGCTCTCTCCAATCCCTCATAATAATGGCTTTGCTTGATAAATTCGCAAAAAATTTAAATCAGCAGACATAAATGTTAAAAATCTGTACAGCAGCATTGTGTTCACGAACAAAATATCAATTTGTATACGTACGACAATCTTTAACATCTATTACAGCTGCAGCTGCAGTTGCGGTTGCAGAGTACTCCATTGTGTTCAACCAGAAATATAGACAGAATTGTCCGAATACTTCCAGTTACTATTTTTTCGTGTTAAGGCATTTTAGTAAGTCCATGTCCCCATTATCAAATCTTTAAATTAAACGATATGTTTACATGTACAATTAAATAAAATTGTAAGTAATTTTTCTGCTTCCTCAATTTGAGGAATTTCGTTTTCAGTTTTATATTGCCCAAGTTTTGCACCAAACAATAAACTGTGTTCGAAAAATCAGAACAAATTCCAATTTTTTTAGTAAAATTGTAGAAGGTTAAAACAGATTTTTTTGAAGTATTTAAAAAGAAGTACTTCAATTGAAATAAAGTGGTAACACTGTATAGGACTTTATTTTATTGCTGCGAACTACCACTAAGTCCAATGACTGTCATATACCACGATACTGAATACTGCAATTTACCATCTTGAAACTCAAATAACCAATGATACCACCAGACCAAAATGCACAACAAACAGTGACTATGTAGATTTTCGAATCGCTGTTAACGTATTCTGTGACTAAAAACTGAGTTTCATCGATGAAGAAGTAAATGTGTGAAAATTGGTCATCCAAACGCTTATGTTTAAGCCGATTGACATGTATTTTAAATATCCCTGATAACGTAGATTCAGTGAGTTAACTTTATAAGAGTGTAGCTGCAAATCCAAATGTAAAATTGTATCTTCCGTAAAAGAAACCCAAATGATGTGGTAGCCATATTTATTATAGAATGTGCCTTTTTACGTTGGTTGGGTCTTTAGGCGGGTTGGGTACGATTTACCGATTTTTAAAATGTCGATCTAAAAAAATCGATCGTCAAAATGTCGATTTTCAAAAAGTCGATTGATAAAAATGTCGACTGATCAAAATGTCGACTTTCAAAAAGTCGATTTTAAAAATGTCGACTCGAAAAATATCGACAGTGGCAAAGTGAATGATGCTCACATGCATGAGGCGCCGCCACTGTCGATCATAGTTGTGTTTATTTTTTGTATAAATAAGAACTTATGAAAGAAACCTTTTTTTTTGGTTGGGTACGATATCCCGCTTTTTAAAATCCCGTCTCTTATAATCCCGTTTTTTATAATCCCCTTTCTTATTACGACGTGTAAGCAGTGAGATATGCAACCCCCCTGCTTGGGCACACTATAGGATTTGGGGTAGGTGCGAGGTTGGGTGTATACAAAGTTTCTTTGGCATTTAAAGAATCGATACGCTCCCCTTTTTTAATTTATAAAATTGAAGTAATAATAAAATTTAGTTAACATATTAAAAGAGAGCATTCTTGTTTTATTTAACTCTAATTTGGATAAAAGTCGACATTTTCAACGACAAGTTTTCAGTCGAGATTTTAAACTGTCCACTTTTTTTTTGGTCGATCAAACTTCAGTCGACATTTTAACAGTCGATGAAATTTATATTTGTCTAGTCGACATTTTTTTTGTCGACATTTCGTACTCTTCCCTGTTTAGGCACCTGTAGGTAACAGAGCCAGTATCTTCGAATATTTTACAGCCGGATGCATTATTATGTACACCATATATATTGCTCATATTGCGTGAAACGTACCTACTACAAAATTACTATTTGTGTAGTAAGTTTTCAAAATGTCAACACGTTCAGCGATTGTGAATGAATGAAACCTTAAATTGAACGAATAAGTACTATCTCTGATGACAGATAAGTTTGACTTATGATATATAAAATCCAGACCACGAATTGAATGACCTTATATTAAGCAACATATTTTCCTGAAAAGCTTTTTACTTTTTTAGTTATTTTTGTACATCTATACTTTTTAACAGATCATAATGTTGTTTGTGGATACTGTTTCAAAAATCGAATATCTGTCTTAACGGTGGTATTTTAAAACATTGATCTCAAATATCTATTAAGAATTTTCGAACTGTTTCTTTCCTTAAATTCAAATTTACTTTTTGTTATGAATAAAGCTGATTTTACGGTGGCTTCTGTACAAAAAATTCTAAAACATTTCCTGATATTATTTAAGAAAATGCTGAAGGCAATGTTTTATGGTTATTGTTTTTCAAAATTCTCAAATTTGTTATTAAGGTTTGAATTTGTAAGGGAAATAATGGAATTAATTTTTCACTCGATCATATTTTAAGTATACATTTTTGTATCAATTTGCAAAGGTTTTTACACATAAATGTAACTTGCCTTTAATTAAATACTTCAATCATAATGAAATCAAATCGATCTTTTTTAAATATTTTATTAATATTGTTTTATCAAAATCGATTTTATTGGTGAAAACTAGATTAAAGTTTCCATATTGCCTTTCTGCATTTTGCAAAGAAAAAAAAAAAAAAAGAAATCAAACGGGGATTTACACAAAACTTTAAAATTTTGGCACTTAGAGTAATTTGCTTGCACAAATATAGTTGTTTAAGCTTTTTTGAAGACCTTTCTTTGAATGTCCGTTAATTAGAACTCAAGTTATGTTTTTTTAAAACCTAATAATTTTAAGTTAATGTTTGGAATTTTCTAACCTCATTAATTTTCTATGTCAGTGGTGGTTTATGATGGATAGCGATCGATAAAACAGACAATTTTGATTGATTTGTTGCTACACAACTTATTTAAAATTACAATTGCAATGCTTGTGCTTATGTACTTATATCACACAGAGTAAAAAATGATTATATCAAAATAATCATGTTTTTTCTTTCATTAGACAAAAAAGAATAGATAAATGCATGCACTTAATAGATATGTGCTGATAAAATAATTTATTATCAAAGTTATCTCCACTAAACGCGGTACCTTAGGAATCCAATTGCTTGGAGTCGTTTTAAAACTAATTATTTCCATTATTTATCAAGATTTCAGGTTTTTATAACTACATCTTAAAATTGGTTTTGGTTGATTAGCTCATTGGTTTTATAGAAATTTTAAATTTTCATTAAATATCAATATCTATATTTTTTCCTGCCACCGTTTTAGAAATTTTACCTGAAAATAAGTTCTTTCACGCTGGCAAAACCATTGGATAAGCTTTTCTATCTGTCCCACTCTACTTGTCTCTTTCCCAGTGGATGGAAAACTGCAATTGTCTAGTCTATACTTAAAAAAGACAAATCTTCTTCCCCCTCTAACTATCGCCCAATTGTACGTACATCCTTTCTTCCCCAGGTCATGAAAAAACACTGATCAATTATCAGCTGAAGAAATACCTTGAACAGCGAGAGTTTCACCATGACCGGCAATATGTCTTTCGTGGCAATAGGTCCACTGGTGATCTGATGGTATAACTTCGTCATAAAAAAATTCAAAGAAATAGATTTTCATAGATTTAAAAGTAAAATTGATAATTTATGACATGAAATTATCAATTTTACTTTTAAATCTACTTGAACTTATATGCACTAAAACTGTTATATTTATGTCAATGGTTTTTCAAGCATCTAAAGAAAAACTAAAATCCAAAAATGAGCACATAAAAAAGATGCAAGATGTCTCTAGAAAACTAAATGAAAATTTCACGTACTCTGATTTGCACTTTGCGATTTCAATAGAATCTTCTGCAAACTTTTTAAACAAAGTAACAAGATAACATTGGGGTCTTTGTTCTTTAATCATCTATTTTTTTATTTCATTGATGATAAAATTGCTAGATGGTTAGTTCAGGCTATTTCAATTAATCTCCAGTGCAGGTTTACAAGTCTCTGAAAAAGCATCACTATTTGAATATTGTCTCAAGTTTACAGTTAACCAAAGCCATGAGTGTCTACAAAGTTCGGGCTGTCTCTTATGATCTAATAGATGAACTGATAAGAAGGTCTACTCTTCAATTCACATTAAAAAGTATGTACACAAGTCCCTTTGGTATAATGCTGCTAGTGTTTGGTTTATTTTCTTCATAAATTAATTTTTATTTTATTTCTATCACAATTTATGAGTTCTAAAAATAATACTTAATTTAGATTGGATATTATTATTTTATTTTTTTTTACAAAAAATTAACGAAATAATTCAAATTAATTTGTCACTTTTATTGATTGATAAGAAATTATTATTATTTTGTTTTTATTTTCACATTATTTCACCTTCTTTGTTATGGGAGCGCAATGTGACGTTTCATGTGCTAAACAACAGGGATGTCGAAATAAGTAGTAATAAATTATTAATCGCTTTGTTCGTATGAACTGATTTTCAATAGACCAATAGATTATGGTTGTAATTAAGATTGGAGAATTCTATTGAAAAAACTGAAGAAGTTCTTTGCTTAATCGAATCCTAATCGCCATTTAATCGTAACTCACAAAACTAAAATTTGGACTGTGGAACGCATGTGTTTTTATTTTTATAAAAAAGACCTACCTGAAAGCTGACATTAAGGCTAACAGCAAAGAAAAGTCTCCAAATCAACCGAATAAATTTGCTTTAAAATTGGTAATTTCGTTGTTCAAGTAAAAAACAGAAGGACAGCCTTCCCTTGTTTATACATTTATTTAGAATCGTTATTGTGCTAAATAATTAAAAAAAAAAAACCTAGACGATAGTTGTATACCAGGACATGATGATATACATTCTACTATTTTAAAAATGTCGTCCTCTTGTGGATTTCCATGTATTTGGAAAAATTCTTTCATAATGCCTCTACATGAGAAAGGTAAAAAATATTTATTATTATTTGTGAATCTTTATGTTTTTTATGTGAAATCATTTATAGTTTCACATGAAAATGGTTTTACATAAAGTGCGCTCAACTGTAACTTTTTTATTGGAATTGGCTGAAAATTGTATTTACTCATTAAGGTACAAAAGGGAAGTAGATAGATCACACTCAGTACTTTTCAACGACTGTGAATCGAACAACTTTAAAGTTCATTCTGGAGTACCACAGGGTAGCCATTTGAGTCCAATCCTTTTTATTTTATTTATTAACGACCTACCGTCTGTGTTAATTAACTTAAACTGTCTGATTTATGTGGACGATGTTACAATCTTCAAACAGATTTTGAATACTCGAGATTGTGAAGAGTTCCAGTTTGACATTATTTTTGTTTGGTGTGTTCGTAATTGTTTGTTTCTCATGATTAACGAGAAAGCTTTCAGTTTCTTCTTTAAACTATTTGTTTAACGTCTTATTCTTGTCACGTGTAGGTGATCTTAATGTCGTGTATTTTTACTTGCGACTTATAGGTATTATAAGGCAAGTTATGCATTCGTAAAAAATATCGAACTCGAGATTTTGATCAAAGTTGACATTACGATGATAGCGAAGACGAAAAAAGTGGGTCTGGCAATTCTGTCTGTCTGTCTGTTCGATTACAGCTAAACGGCTCGGCCGATTTTCTTCAAACTTGGTAAATATGGGTTTTAATTTTTTACCCCTGAATGTTTTTTGATTTGATTTTTTAAGACCAAAAATAACGGTACCTGCCATACGATTTTTTTTTCGAAATTTTATAAATATTTTTTTTTTCTCAAAAACTGTCCCAACGATAAAAAAAAAAAATCAAAAAATTTAATTTAGTTAAACCTAGGTAATAGTTGAAAAAAAAATTTTCCAAAAAATGAGTAGTTTTGGTACCCCCCTTGGGACCATTTTTTTTGTTTTTGATTTTCTCAGAAACAGTACTACCGATTTTGATCATTTTTTTATGCTAAAACTTCCCAGCAGTTTGAATATTATTGTGAATTCAAATTTTTCTCGAAAACGGTTCCAAGAATTTTGCTTAAATTTTTTTTCTTTCTATCATTTTTTAATATCTGTAATTTAATGAAAAAAAATTTGAAAACAACATACGAGTATTACTGACTGTACCTACCATAGAACGATTTTTTAAAATTTTGAATTTCTCATTATCAGCACAACGGATTTTAATGAAATTTTGTAGAGAGAAGCTTCTAAAAAGTTTAAAAAACATTGCATTTCAAAACTTTAAGAAAAATATTTTTTTTGAATTTTGAAAAAAAAAATCAATTTTTTGTTTTTTGAAAATTCAATATCTCGAAAACGGCTCAATACTTTTTTATATAAATTTAATTTTTATTCATACAATTATAAAAACTTCAAATTGGCGTACCAGCATATTTTCTTAAAAATGTTTTAAAATGTTCTTATATAAAACCTTATTTTTTAAGAAACCACTACAAAGACTTATAATTTTTGTTCTTGCATAAATCTATATTTGCTTGAATCACATGGCATCCTATTCTTACCTTTAACTACGAAAGAAGTTTTTTTTAGTCATTTAAAAAATTAATTTTATGCTTATGAACAGTTTTTCTAATAACATTCATTTTTTAAATTCTTAGTCTTTTACATAGGAGCAAGTTCGTGCATTTTATTTTTATCGTAAACTCGAACTCATATAACACATCAACGCCATAGGTAGTAAGCCCGTTTCAATTCTAGGTTGGATTTAAAGAAAGTCAAGATGTTTTTCCAATCCTTTCGTTATCAAACAGCTTTTTGTATCATTTGTTCAACACATTTTGGAATATGCTTTTCAGGTCTGGTCACCACATTATGACTATCATAAAACCAGATTAGAACAAGTGCAAAAAGGATTTTTAAAGTTTGCTCTCAGAGGTTTAAGTTGGGAAAATCCCTATGAATTCCCTCCTTAAAATAGTAGACTTAAACTTATCGATATGCCTAGCTTTGAAAGCAGTCGATCGTATTTATCTTTCGTCTTCATTGTAAAACTTTTAAATATTATCATAGACCATTCCCACATCCTGTCTCGTATTAACTTTAACATTTCTCAAAGAAGCTTGAGAAATTTGTCTGATTGCATACTTATTTCAAACTATTGGACGAGTTATGAACGATTTTCTCCTTTTAAATTATTTAATATTCTCAATAATAAATTTGATAATTTGTTTGAAAATTAGTTAATTTAAATTAACTTTCCAATTGTATAAATTATAAATTTCAATGTACATATTTCAATAATTTATAAAATTTGCAGACAACTTTTTGTAAATAATTTTTTCCAAAATTCAGTTTTTTTCATCCACTTTTAGCATTTGAAAAGTGAAAATAAAATGGATTGGCATGTCTACCACCTTTTAGATATGAATTTGCTTATAGTCTCAGATTTTGTTTGTACTTAAATGCTATTGGCTGACATTTCACCTTTATTCAGAGGAAAAAACCTTGAAAATTCTACCTTTCAAATTCAAATTATAACCTCCGTAAGTCTACCATATTATTTGGTTTTGCATAAAATAACATAATTCTCTCAGTAGTGTACATTGGTTGGCAATGAAACAATTAAGCAATCACTCAAGAATGTAAGCAATTTACAGGAATATTCAGATAAGAGCGACCAACGACGAATGAACGAAAATTCCTCCATTTTGACTTCTGTTAATAGAAAATTCGTCTTATTTGCCGCGAATGACGTTTAAAAGAAAGAAATAAACAAAAACAAGAATGATCTTAAGGGTAAAGTCAGATATACTCGTACATTGTTCAAATTCATGAAGAGTACGTGCAAGTGGATTAGTAAATTCTGCTTGAGGTTTCAATGCAGTACCCTTGTTTGATGGAAAATCAAAAGATTTCGATTTTGCATCAAACCTACACCCAATCTATACGTGTAATTTTTCACTAATACACTTGCACGTGCCTGCCATGCATTTGAACAATGTATATCTGGCATAAGTCGCCCGCGAACAATTCATTCAGTGTGGATGGTATGTGGAACGTGAATAGACAGCCCCATAATGGTTATATACAGTTCATCGGAAAATTTTGATAAACGATCACCATAATACAGATTCATTAATTTGGTTGATACATATCAAATATTATGAAACATCGTGTTGAGATTTGATAGTATTTGATACGTTTAAACCAAATTAATGAATCGGTATTATGGTGCTCGTTTATCAAATTTTTTGATGAACTATAAATTCGAATTCTATTCGAATGTTTTATATTTTTATATGTACAAATATGTAGTCAAAAATTCTATTAAACAGGCTTGGTATTACGGTTGTCAGAAAAGTTTATACCCATCAAATTTTCTATCAACTACAAATTCTTCATTGACAAATTCATCAAATGTTCAGAAGCCAAACTTTTTTTTAAAAATAATTTATAAAAGTTATTTGCTGGCTTTTATTGAAAAAGAATACTATAAAACTGAAATGTCTTTGTGTAGAATTGTTTTTTTTTTTTTTAAGAGAATTATGATAAGGAAAAAGTGTAATCGAGCAATCTTTATTCTACGTTTTCACCAAGACATAATCCTGGATTTATGTGGATTTACGATAAATCTTCTTTAAATCTCGAAGATTTACCATAAAAATTTACTTCGTAAATCTAGAAGATCAGAAATGAATCTTGTTAAATCTTCATTGGATCAATCAACAAAGCTTCCACTCTATAGTAAAAATTTAAACACCAATAGAATTTTGATAGGTACCTACTGTCAAAGTTAATCTCCTTTTAAATCTTTTAGTGCGGTGGAAACACCACTTAAATCTCGGATTATTCTTTGGTGAAAACGTTGTATATGGACTATTCACATGAGAGCGACCAACGACCGACGAATAAACGAACTAAACATAGCATTTTATTTTTTTTATTTGTCACGAATGAATTCAAGAATAATTTTCGGGTTAACAACTTGCAAATAATTCATTTGTTGTAGTTTGGATGGTATGTAGATCGCGAATAGACTTACTTTGACAGTTCGCAGCAATTACATTGGAATTCGCTACATCAGGGTTTTTTCGTAATTAATTCTAACAATAAAGCAATTTATAATCTGATGCTTACAACTCTACTCCTAAATATACAAAATAAGTTAAAAAGAGTAAATTACATTATTTTACCTAAATTAAATGCGTTAACCACAAAACTAAACCAAATGAATATCAGAAACGTCAAAGCTTAAACAGAACTAATTCACAATCTGATTTTGATCAGTATTCACAATGGAATACAAATAATTTATTGCTAATTATAATACCAAATTATCAATTAAAATTGATAAAAGTTATCTGCTATCAAATTGACAGTCAACAGTCATTCAAATCTATAATGTCATACCCATATCTGGAAATACCAAGCTTCTCGAACCATCACAACTTACTCGTACAATTTGAAAACGCTTAAAGATTTACACAAAAGAACACTTTACTTACAAGTATTGAAACAAAAACTTTATCAAAATAAAACATAAGTTATTGTAAGAGTGAAACAGTTTTTACAATCGGTTCTGTAGATTGCTCTCTAAATAAGAGAAACAAACAAGTATAAATAAATAACATAATATGTAAGCAGTGGGTTTACACAGCATTTTATTTAAATTTGTTTACCTATGATTGTCGAATAAAAGTGTGTAAACACTAAATAGTTACGCAAATAATAATCTTACACGTTCTCCTTATCATGTAACCCAATACGGACAAATTAATACACAAATAAAGCTAAATGAAATAAAAAGTAATAGACTCGACTTAATTTATTTCGAGAAAGAAAAAGAAAATAAACATAAACAAAACTTTAGTTTTTTTAAATTTTAACAAATTTCAACAAACAAATAAGAATTGTGATATAAAGATTTTTAATGAAAGATCTAATACTTTAGGATTATAAGAAAAATGTTTTTATCCATAACCTGAAACATTGTGAACAAAATGGTTGAAAAAAACAGTTTCTAGGAGAGGCAAAAATTATTAGAAATATTAAAATTTATTGTTGTTGAAGACAATGATAAGCACTTTCACATTCAGCAATTTTTTTGGAAACAAAATTATTTGGTTACCCAATATAACTCCAAACATAACTATAAAGGATATTTTCGCACTGGAAACCCGAGTAATTGGAGTCAATTCTGATTTGGGCTTTTTCATGTACATATGACAGAAAAAATGTACCAAAAAAGCCCGAACTACCAAAATAAATTCAAGTGAAGATTTAACTCTTCACAAAAAAGTATTTTTTTCTTATTGAGTTCTTTGCTGAGTTAAACTTCCTAACTCAGCTTGTTAATGAGCCAGCAAGAATTCCTGACGTTGCAGGTCAAACCGCCAACACTCTAGACTTCTTTCTTACCTCTGACCCTAATAAATACACTATTATAGAGCTGTGTCAATCGCTATTCATTCGGTTTTTGTGACCCGTTCACCAAAAAGATTGATTGATTGCAATCACAATAGATCAAATCAATCAATCCTAATGTCATTCTCTTGCCACTGAAACAGATAAACATAAACTGTACGAAACGTTCGGAAAAAAGTTATGTTTCGTTTATTCCACTTATTCTCAGTCATTTCACAATAATTAATAGAATGAAAATGAAACGGAATGTATATTCTTCATTTTATATAAGTACAATGAAAGATGGCGTCAACGAAGTCGAAAAGAAGTTGTTTAAAACCAAACTTTCGTTCATTTTCACATTCTTTCGGAATCGGTCAGAACGGAACGATTAAAAAAAATATATTTTAGTTGAATGAGCGATTATACGGAATTAGAAATTATTCCTAATAGGATAAAATCTATCAAACTGAAACAAATTCGTGGATTTAGTTGATCTGTAAGGAGGCTATCAGTGCTAGAGATGTAAGTTTCCGAAGAATTAAAGCCAACCTCACTGAAGAAATCCGGAATACTTTCAAACTGCAATGTCCCGAGGATATTAGAAAATGTTTGATCATTTATAAAAAACATTCGAAATACTACTTCGTCTTCGGCCCCAACTAGATAAAGCCAATTTGCCTGCAGTACAGTTTGTTATTAATTCGACGCTACCAGAGAGTGTTATAACTCTTCCTGTACTTGAGAACACAAACGTTCCCATGAGTCTAATTTGTTTTCGTACTCGTACCGTTGGAAGAGTTCTCCAAGATCTTGACATACACAAATATTCTGGCCCAGATAGTATACCTTCTAAACCTTCTATTGTTCTAAAGAGGTGTTCTTCAACGCTCGCAACGACATTCCGTAAGCGTTTCCATCTGTCCTACTCTGATGGTCTCTTTCTGAGTAGATGAAAAACAGCATTTTTGGAGCCTGTCCCTAAAAATGTGAATCTTTCCCCCCATCAAACTAATGTCCAGTTGCAATTACGTCTTTTCATACAAGCTCTGATTAATAATTATCACTTTATCAGCTTAAGAAATATTTTGAAGAATGGAAGCTTCTCAATGACCGGCAGTATGTTTTTCGTAGCCATAAATCTACTGCTGATCTGGTGGTTTATCTCACCGAACAGTGGAATCAGTCTTTACATTGTTTTGGAGAAAGTTAGATTACGAGTATTGCGCTTCATTTTTTAAAAGCATGTGATAGAATTCGGCCTCAAGCTCTTTTATCGAAAATGCTTGCATTTCGTATTGATGAAAATCTTCTTTGTTGGATTAGAAATTACCTTCGGAACCGCTCAATACAAGTTGTATTGGATAGTATCTTGTCCATATTCATAAAAAACGCTGGTGTACCGCAGGGCTCTGTTTTTTCTCCGACCCTTTTCCTCATAATTCTCAATGACCTCCTGACTGAAACTTCTAATATATTAAATTGTTCTGCTGAAGGCAGTACTCTCAGCTGTTCAAATTAAAAACTACAAAATGGCCAAGTGTCGAAAATCCGGTTTTTTTTTTAATCGAAAAATTATTTTTATAAAACTTTTACATTATATTAGTTTTTTACAAAGATATTTGAAAAATATTTAAACTTACTTTGTGGTATATAATATCCTTTAGGAAAAATTTTAATGACACATACTCGTATTAGTCATCTTTTTTTTTAATTTTTCGAATTCGAAAAATACTTTCATATGGTATGTATTTTAAAAGCCCGACAGCCCTGTTCATAATTTTGTAAGAAAGTATAATCGTATTTTTTTCTAGTCAGAAGGTATCAACATGAGTTATTTTTTTTCACATACAACTGAATTTTAGTTTATTGTTCATAATAAACACCGGGATATTTGAATAGGTATACTCTGGTTATTTTATTTATTTTCTTACGTCACTTTTTTCTCAATTTGTTATCGAATCAGTAAGACCTTAATCTAATAAATAGATTTATGATTTATGAATTTCCAAGGTGTTTTTGTTTTTGCAGGGATTATAGCCAAAAAAAAACTAAAGTTTTTTCATTTAACATTTTTTTGCCATGGCTATACTATCTAAACTACTATCTAAAGGATCAGACGTAGACAAAAAATGTCTAAATATTTTTTGTAGAGGATTCCATGAATCATGATCTACAAATTTTTTAAACTACTTTTCGATTGGATTTTTTTTTTGTTTTTGTCATAGGACTTTTAAAAAAGCTCAGAATTTCTTAAGGTGTGTCCAGACCGAAGAAAAATTTACGAAACATTTCAGAAACATCGAAAAAAAAAACATTTCAGAAACGGTTTTTAAACAATGCTTCTTGAAAAGTTTCTTTGATGTAGACACACTCAGTTAAAGGACTTTTTACACAATATTTTCGATGTCAAAATAAAATTAATTACGTTAAAAATCTGTACTTGGATTTTGATGATTTAAAAGCTTTACTTGGATTTTGTTGATTATTTTTATTTGGGCTCGAGGATCCTTAAGATTTTATTTATTAAACACAGCAGAACACAACATCAAAATGTGAAAGTTACCCACACGATTCAAAATGTAATCGTTTAAGAACATGGAAAAGAGTATGTATCCAAGGTGGGCTTCAAGTAAACAAAAAATTCTTGTTGTAACAGCTGAGACGTTACGGTGTGGTGTGACACGAGCAAAAGAATAAAAGTTTGTTTAAATAGTGTGGATATAAGTTATCTAACTTAAACTAGGACACCTTAAAAGACCAAGTTTTAATTTTAGAACCACAAGTCGTTTTTAAAAAAACCTGAACACGTGCACAAAAAAACATAAATAAAGATTAAGACACACTTTTCAATGAAGTTTATAAGAAGTATAAATTTCATTTTAAACGGCAGATAAAAATTACAATAAATTCCATTCACAAAATAAAATCATTATATATTTCATTTAAAAGTGTAAAAAAAACTTCAAAAGAATTAATTTTAACTTTTGAATTAGTGCCCTATACCTCGCAACGATGATCGTAAGTTACACTTTCTTGGTTCTTGCTGCAAGCCACTTTTAAGGTTATGGTACGAGTATTTTTCTTTTATTTGAATAAGCTTAAACTTTTTTAAATGATCTTAATGCTTGTTTTATTGATAAATGATAAAAAAGATCACACTATTTAAGTGTGTTTTGTTTCTGTTTTCAATAATAGGTAGGTACTTTTGAATCTTCTTATTTCCTCTTTTTTTACTAACTATATTTGTAGCCGTATTTTGCATGCGCTGTCTTAACTTTGTATAATTTGAATAATCACCATTTTTACTTTAAACAAGTTATTAAGTTTTATTTTTTTTTTCGTTCTTCTATTTACAGACACCGACAATGACAAATTGTCCGGTCTTCCACATTCGACAACTGGTTCACTAAGCTCAATCATCACGACGTCAATAGCATCATCAGAACCTGATCCAGGATCGGATAGGGGCGGTGCAGGTGGTGGTAATGATGGTGGTGGTAGTAGTGCCGGAAATCCGGGTTGTGCTGATGAAAAACAAGCATTAAATCGTCCTGGTGTGAAACATGAAAAATGGACGACTATATTGGTGCAGGTGTCAATACCATTCTTTTTGGCTGGTATCGGTACAATCGGAGCTGGAATTATTTTGGGAAGAGTCGAGGTAAGTTTTTTTTGGTTTACTGTTGTAATTGAAGTATTATATAGAACTACATTATAAATGGCACTAAGAACTAACTGCCAACAAATTTGGGACTTGCTTAACTTAATCTTTTAAGAACTAAATCCGAACCATAAAACCGAAAAAAGTCCCATCAGTTGTTCATTAGTATATTATGAAGTAATTCTCAAACGAAAAATATTTTTTCAGAACGAATTAAGTCCCAACTGAATTAATTCACATATTTATGCTAGTGAAAGTTATTTTTTGTTTGGAATTAGATCGTAGGGCCTCATAACTATATAGGTATTTACAGTCTCACATCCCTAAGGAAAATATTAGCTAAGATTTTCTACGTAAATTAATTATCGCCTTTATATATTTCAAGCGGGATTTCGATCAGGCTTTTTAACAATAGACCACATCTTTGCCTTGTTTAGCATTGCCAGGAGATACATTAATTTTAAAATTATGGATTTCAAAGCTTCTTTTCATTGAGTGAATAGGCAAGCATTGATGTATATACCTAAATTAGATTTGTTCGGATTATCTTCAAAATTACTTCAACTTTATCAAATCTTTCTGACATCATCAAGGGAAACTGTCAAGCTTTCCGAATGGTTTGAAATGTCTGCCGGAGTCCCGCAAGGATGAATTTTAAGTCAGATTTTGTTTTCTTTTTTAAGCGATGATATTTGCGATATTCTAGGTTAGTTTTTCTAGCTGAATATCCTTTTACGCTTCAACTTTAAATTATCAAGTTACATGCTTTTGCGATACATGAGATCTCTCCATCAAATCAATCAATTTAAGTATCATGGTGTGCTCTTGTCATATAGCTTGAGCTTTAATAAACATGCCAAAGAAAAAAGCTGTGAAGCTAAGCTTGCACTTAAATGATGTGTCCAACATTTTTCGAAATTCAAAATATTGAACAAAATTCTTAATACGATTGTGAAGACCTGTCATTGTAATTGAGTGCGGGCATATGGAATTTGTCCCTTTGAAGAATTCGGAGCCGTACACAGATATTTTTTAAAACGATTATTTCGATTGCGCAACTCTATATAACCACATATTCAATCCATGTGGAGTCTAGCCTGCCTCCCATTTACATACAGAACTTTAAATTTTAACTTTTCTGCCTTCAGAAAATGAAACCAATGGGCGCTATCTCACGATATTTATGTAAGTTTTTTAGAAACAAATGTAAGTGATGGCAGGATATATTCGCAAGGATTATCTCTAAAGGTGATGACAAAATAATCAACCAATATTCAACAAGTCTCAACGCTAAGTTTAGGTTAATCTATAAAAACTTAAACCATCAATTGTGTACCGATGAAAACTCTGCAATCATAAGCACTATATTCAAAGCAAGAACTAAAATTTTGAATATTAATATGACACCTCATATACCCGATTTACAGCCGTCTTGTAATCTTCATCGGCGATTGCCAAGAAATAAGAAGATTGTATTTCCAAGAAATTATTCATGTCTATTACAGAATTCGCAGAATTTTACTCCCGGTGAGTTGACTAGATTCGCATCCGCTGTAAAACTCAATTATGAAATTCGTCGGATGAACTACATTGTCGATTCCTAAAATTACCTTATCATTTATGAACTTTCGTATCGACACTGTCAGCTACAAACAATTATTCAACTGGCCTAGGCTGTGATAATAGTATCGCTTGCGATCAACGAAATCAAGCATCGTTTAGTCCCCTATTACACGATGTCTCACGAGACGAGGCTCACGTAAGTGCGAAAAAGAAAGCAGATATGAGGAAAGAAGATGCAAAAAAATATTCCCGGTGAGTACCGGGCTGATTTTTAGTAGTCTCATTTTGACGTTTCTTTTTCTCATATTCGTTTTATGTTGTGTTGTGCATTAAAAAATACGAACAACAGTCAAATTTGAGACATGAGTCTCATGAGACATGAGTCAACGTGTAATAGCTTTTGCCTCACGGGATACAAATTTAAAAGGAAAGTCAAAAATGAGACATGTCTCATGAGGCAACGTGTAATAGGGGACTTAGAGTGGTTAGTACGAAGATGGGGACGGTTCAAAACCAACCGTGTGCTCTTTTTTTTTTGTTTTAGATTTCTTGCTCTCTGGTTGCGTTGCTATTTGTGCGTTTTCTATTAAAATTTGTTAAACAAACACTTTAGCATGTAGTATGATAAGCTTTTGACTTACATTTTTGTACTCTCCATTGTTTATTTTCGTTTAATCAAAAATTCACTTCATATTCGTCTCGAAATTGGTGCGAATGTAAAATGATAGAAATTGTATGGAGTGCGAATGGATTTCGAATTCTGTAATACCATATAAGTTGAACAAAATGTCAGTGGTGCAGGGATTGTTACCGACATTCGTTCAACTTTCATTCGTCGGATTCAGTAATAGCAAAAGTTTGGAAATTAATTGAAACTGTCACTTTAGCTCATTCGCCGAATTCTGTAATAGGGGTGATTTTCACTTTAATAAGCGTGTATAAAGTATTAAATGGCCAGGGGGATGGCTCAATTTTTACAATTTTTGCAACCATGCAATGAAATACCGAAATATCTTTTAATCAATATTAATATCAAGTTGTTTATGTATGCTTCATGATTTTCTACAATTTACGGCTTCAAAGTCAACTTTTCATATTTAAAATCACCTAAAATTGTTCTTTTATGTTTAAAATCATCCAAAAGCTTTATTCATAGTAGAATAAAACTCAAGAAAATCCTATTTTCAGCTATCTAAGTGCCTTAGCTTAGGAGATATTTGAGATCAATTTTTTTGGAAAAACTCAAACAAAAATGTACCCTCCAAATTAAATCGAATAAGATTAGCTTAAATCGTGTAATAATTTAGATAAGTCCCAAGGCCGTTTTGAGCTTCCTTTAAATAAGTGCAAATTGCCTAAAATTTTTAACGTAAATCCATTGAATACCTAAATGTTAATTGCTCTAAGAAAAGAGTTGTTTAGTGTTTTATGGGTAGTAGAATTATCTTTGCCTTAAGCGTGATCGCTATTTGTATTATACTTTTCCCTTTTATTCTGTAAATATTTAAAACAAAAATGAAAAAAGTGTACATTTATACATATATGTTTTAATTATACCACAATTCTCCCTATACACTCAACAAACAAACACCTTTCTAATCCTGATAGTTTTTGAAAAGAGTTTTACTTAGTTTCATAAGAGTTATACATATTATTTTATTTACATACTAGCTATTACCAGCCCGCTTCGCTGGTCACTATTTAAATTAATACAAAATTGCGAGAGGTTCAAAACTTCTAGCAATAAAATTTTTTACAATTTTAAAATTATTTTTAAAGAACCCATCATATTTTATTTATTAATTTTTATTCTTCTTCTAAAGAGTCATCTGTAGTTTTATTTTTACTACTGGAAATAGCAATTTTATTTAGTTTTTGTGCTGGTTTTTCGACACCTTCATCTTCAAATAAATTTTGAATTTCTAAAATATTTTTTTTTATTTATTATTATTATTTTTTTTTATTATTATTATTATTATTTATTTATTTGTCGCAAATGCTTGTTTTCAAAGCTTGTTCTTCTTTTTTGATGCTCTGGCTCTCAACTAAGCCGAAACTAAGACGTTTGCCCCTCGAAATGTAGTCACGTCTAAGATGTCAGATATATGCCTTGCATAGATTAGCACATCGACAATTTGGTTGGTGATTCGACCGTCTGATGAAGAGCGCCAGGTTGCTTTGTGGATCCTTGAAAACCTATTGCTACTTATCACCATACTACGAGCTGCTGAAAAATCTATTAGGCGGAAGCTGTTGTCTGTTGTCGTTAGATTAAGCTTTCCTAAAAGTTTCAAGATTTTTGAAAAATTGCAGCAGTACTTAACTAACCGCCATTTATGTAAATCCTTTAAGGATGTATGTACATAAATTGACTTTGTTCTGGGGACATAAGAGTACTTGCTTGTTAAAAAACCACACAAAATTTGTTCTTTAAAGGGTTTAAGGAAATTTGACACATCTTTGTTCTCTGAGCGTACATAAAGGTAGTCCTTAAATTCCTAATAATCTGTTGAATTTTACTACTTGTTAATCTTCTTGTTCCAGAAAAATTTCACCAAGAGCAAGAAGTTTTGTTTCGTTCAAAAATTATGTTGGACTTGAACGGTAGCTTCAAACTTTAATAACAGTGTCATTTAATTTTGCACCTTTAGCATATTTTTGGAACTACAAAATAAATTTGAGAGACTACAGTTTGTGTGGAACAATTCCTTTTCGACTAGACTAACAATTCTTAACTATTCTGAGGTACGCACAAATTGACTGACCTACAATTTTGTATCGAATCTGAACGATTAAGATGAGGAACACAGTTCATCAAAAGAGGAAGTAGCCCCGAAAAAAAATGTTCTTGTTTTTAGGTGGCAGCGAATAGGGATCAAACCCAGGCCTCCGGCAAGACAGTCACTAATCATTAAACCAAGGGATACTACTAAGCTATAATTCAAAAAATGGTTCTGCTTTTAATTTGATGTTGTTCTTAATCCCTTTAAAACCTTATCAGTTAATAAAACACAAAACAGCCTATAAGCTGTTGCAAAACTATTTTCATAGAACTTATTTATTCTTATCCGTCGGTTTATGTTTTATATCAATCGTTTGTTTTTTATTTCTGAAATACCATAAAAAAAACTATAATTTTATGAAATAGAATTAGAAGTGCCTTATGTAGGAAAGTGTGTAGGTATTTATGCCATAATTATTTTAAAAATGTATGATAAAGACTTTTTTTTTTACCTTTTATCACCTTTTAAAGAAATAAAATAATAAATATAAAGTTCCTACCCTGCTTATAAACATACGAGTATATTTCCATGGCAAGAATTTGATTTGATAAATTTAATAAATTAATATCAATGTGATTTGGGTACTCGAAAATAAAAAATATAGTGCGTGCAATTTAATAATGATATTGCATTGCGGCTACGGGAGTGTCTTGCGTCAAAGTTATTTTGACCGATTTTATCTGTTCTATTATTTATTATTTTATGTCTTAACGAGTTTTGACAGACATTGTAAAAATTCAAGTATAACAGTGGCGTAGTTCCTATATAACACGATTCCTGTTGGCTTCTCTTTTAAAATCTCACCAAATATATAAAAATGTAACCTTAACCTATTAATTTCACGTGATCTAAATCCTGAAGGGGCGACCATTAGATGCAAGTTATAAAATAAAATTCTCACATTTTTACGAAGACTTTGAAATAAAGAATTTTTAAAGACCAAAAATAAGGCATAAATCCCGTCTTAATAGTTGAACATAATAGAGACCGAGGCTGCTGCAAGTTCAATAGTTATCAAAATATAGAATTCAGACAATAGAACGTAGCTGCAAGAGTTAGGGAACTAAAAATTTTGAATGCAATTTTTTGACGTTTCAAAATCAAAATCGAACTCAAACAAGATCCAAATTCTAGTACATCATCCTCGAAATCTGGGACATTGTGATATTGATGGGAAAGAACGGGTGGACGAACTGGCAAGCAAGGATGAGCCCTTCATAACTCACTTGCGGAATGAGTTGAAAATCTGCTAGGAGTTATGAAGAGCAATATTCTCTCAGTTTTTCTTAATGAATCAAACCGTAAGTGGAACAGTTTAACGAACTGCATTATATGTAGAAAGATTTGGCCCACTTATAATAAATTCCCAAAGCTTGATCTGATATACAGAATCAGGCAAGACATAGCCAGGATCGTAGTTGCCTATATCGGACACTGGCAAATAGGAGAGCATGTAGTGAAGCTAGGCATTCCTCACAACACTCACTGTCATAGCTGTGGGGACCAGCGAGAAAAGTAAACAATCCTCCATTTCCTCTGCAAATGCCTTGCTTTGGCCAAATTTAGAGCACAATCATTAAGAAGAGAATTTTTTGACGACATTGACGAACTTTCGGAAATGAAGATCTTTTCTTGGATTGGCTATGTTCCAGCACCAGTCAACAAGCTGCTTAGCTTCGTACAGTGTAGATGATGTCGGATAAATGTGCTGGTGCGGTTGAGTGAGTGATTCAATTTCCGGATGATTGTGCAAAAGCAAACACAGAATAAGAGACATAAAAACCTATTAAATCCTTTCTTCTTTTTGAACTCAATCCAAACTGGATGGCTCTGTGAGAATGTCCAGAATTTCCCATATCAATTCCATCCACATTCATACGAGTTATGGTATCGAAATGGCGCTATTGAGCCATAGGGCTATAGACAGCCGGTGATCGCCATTTCTGAATACCTACCTATCTCGAAGTTTTTGCTATGAATATTGACGTTTTTTCCTAATCGGTGGACGGATGTTTGTTTGTTGTTTGATAGTTGATATACTTTGTCTTGTCCTCATTTACTTCAAGACCAACAAGTCTCGCCTGATTTTCAACAGCCGTGAAGGACTCTATTACAAAACATTGGAAACGGCCGATGATGTCGATATTTTCCTAATAGTCCAAAAGTTGGACAGATTTGTTGAATACAGTGTCCTCCGTGAAAACCCTGCCCTGCGCACCACAGGACGATAGCGCATCACCTTACTGAAATCATGTGCTTGTTTCGAATAATTTAGAAGAGTTCATCTTTAGTTGGACATTGCACCGCGTATTTTCCATTGTCACACGACACATTTGAATCAGTTTTCTCGGGATTTCCCGGCCATTGCGATATAGAGCTCCTGGCGCTGAATGCTATCATATGCGGCTTTGAAGATAGGGAGTCTCGACTTGAAATTCGTTGTTCTTATCGAGTCAACATGCATAATCCCTTCCACCCATGTTTGATTGATCGTTTGATGCATGCACCCTACCAAAACATCACCTCCGATTTGAAAAGCTCTGCGGGTAAGCCATCATATCGATACCTTCCCGTAAGAACGTATTAAGCGACATTTTTAAAATTGTTCAGGAAACGAAAAAAACGTCTCATTTAGCTATTTTTGTGTGTATTTTATTGGACGAAACAGATTTGTTTCCTGTAAGAATGTATTAAGCGACATTTTTAAATTTGTTTCGTCCAATAAAATACACAAAAAAATAACTAAATGAGACGTTTTTTTCGTTTCCTGAACAATTTTAAAAATGTCGCTTAATACATTCTTACGGGAAGGTATCGATATCGTGCGGCCTTGCTGCTCTCTACCTCTTCTATAATGGGTGGTGGAACTGGTTCTTCATTCATGGAAAGCGGGTTGTCTTCTTGCCCACTTAACAGCTGCTGCAAATGCTACTTAAAAGCCTCTACAATTCCCCTTGGTTCTATGACTATGTTACCTTCCTTGTTTCTAAGAGCCTGCATTTGAGTCTTGAAACCAACTGCCAGTTGAATTTTCTTTTAAAACAAACTTCTGGGAGTTGTTTCTATAGCAAGACTCTTCGATCTCCGTGGGCTGCGTAAACTCTCTTCTTCCGTCCACGGACAGTTTATGTAAGATTTGTAAATGAATTTGAAAAATAAAAAATATTTCTCTATAAAACGCCTTGATTTAAAATTAAATTCCAAATATTAAATAAAAATTTTAAACATACATATTTTTTTCTTATTTTTTTTAGAAATGGAAAGTGTTCAAGTCTATTTCTCAGCTTTTTATTTTGGTTCCTGCGCTTCTTGGCTTAAAAGGAAACCTAGATATGTGCCTAGCATCTCGACTTTCGACTCAATCCAATCTCGGCAACATGGCACTACGCAAAGAAATTATAAAAATGATTGTTGGCAATATAGCTTTAGTTCAGGTCCAGGCGACAGTTGCGTCCTTTCTAGTTTCATTATTTGCCATATCAGTTGGTGCTGCCATGGATGGCAAGTTCGACTTTACTCATACCATGTTATTAATTGCTTCGAGTATGTTCACTGCTACCTCGTCCTGCTTTGTTTTAGGTAAGCTCTTTTTTTTTCAATTTTTTTATTTTAATCAATTTTAACAATAAATTTTTATTTTAGATTTTGTGTTAGTGGCTGTGGTATTATTATCTAAGAGATTTCGATTAAATCCGGACAATTTGGCAACTCCTTTGGCGGCGTCAATTGGTGATGTAGTTTCAATTAGTGTACTTTCGTTTATCGCATCTCTGCTTTATGATCACTTGGGTATGTTTTATTGATATTTAATTGTTATACCATTTTATTAGTGACATATTTAACGCCATGTTTTTATGATTTGCAGACACCCACCTATGGATTACATTCGCAGTTATTGCAGTCTATCTTTGTCTACTACCGATTTGGGTAGTTATTGTATACAAGAATAAATATACTCGTCCTATCTTAACAAATGGCTGGATTCCTGTACTCTCAGCGTTATGTATTAGCGGGTAAGTACTTTTGATTGAAGTTGCTCAGCTTCAATGAATTAATACAGTCAAGAAAAGATTACAAACAAAAATTTGTTGAAAATAACTCAGAGGCTTAAAAGAAACTTAAGCAAATAGTTCATGGAAAGCATACATATATCATTTATGCCTTTGGGCTTATCTCGATAAAGATCAGCGGATAGAAACTGAGGTTTTCATATTCACATTGTAATCTGAAAGATGTCTACATTTAAACAGACTATATTTTACCTTACATAGTCACAATAACAAATATTCCAACAAGGAAGATATGGATCGAAAACCGGGTCCTAAAAGTAAATCATGTATCGGTCTTTACAGACGGTTCCAAAACGGAAGCTGGGGTAGAGTCACGCATCTTCTCAAACAACCCACCCAGACATAGAATATTAAAGCTCCCCAACTTGTGCAGTGCTTTTTAAGAGGAAGTGCTTGCAATTTTCAAGCCCGCAAAATATCTTTCCACATTTGAACTCCAGAACGAAAACATTGATATTTTCATAGATAGCCAGGCGGCAATCAGAGCCATTTCGTCAATTGTCACGAAGTTGAAACTGGTTCCTCGTTGCAGTAGTGAATTCAGATTGCTCGGCGAAACAAATTCAGTCACCCTTCGATGGGTCCCGGGACACCGTCACATTTATATATATTGTAAATTATAATAGGTATGTACAACCTTCTCCCACCCCCTCTCTCCCTCTCATTTTATAGGTAGGATATGCAATTTGAAAAAAAAATTAAATACATAATTCCTAATTTATTAGCATGATATATTACTTAAAAACTTTCTAATTTAAAAAAAATCATTTACTTTTACTTAATTTTAAACACTTTTAAAATAGTATCGTGTCTCTGAACACACCTAAAACAATGACAGTTCATGCAAAAAAACTAAGTTAACATATTTTTTAGACATTTGTAAATGTAAAAGTGTCATATAAAGTTAGTACGATACTAAAAAGATAATTTTAACTTTAATAAAATACTATAGAAAGAATGACGCAGAATTTCAATCAAATTAGAATGATGCTTAAACTGTTTTAGTATCATACCTTTGTATATATAACCTACATGGAGCGAGATTTTGTATTGCGAACTCTAGCCTGGTGGTGGCGCTGAAATTAGCGCTAGATTTTACAGTGGAAAGTATGATAAGATACAAAACAAGTTGTAAAAAAGAGAATATTTTATTATTAAATTGAGCAGAGACAAATCTAGCAAATACTATTCTTATACTTAAGATGTCGCCACAATCTTTCTTCTTCTTGATAGTACCATAAGTTTTATATACAAAGATCATACTAACATTACACTTTTCCTACCATTTTATTAAAGTTAAAACAATAAAATAGCTATACTAATTTGATAAATGACACTTTGACATTTCGAAATGTAAATAAAAATCTTTTTGTTCATGTGGTTTTCCATTGGTAAAATAAATCAATTCATTTTCGATTTATATTTGTCAAAATGGCGAGTTTGTATTGCACAAGTTGCAATTTTTGTTTTGATTCTGAAGTTTGTGCTTCGTTATATTTGTGAAAGGTTAAATGCAGATGGCAAATTGAAATAGTTTTTATTTTTCATTACTTCTAAAAATGGCGAAAAATAATATGAAAAAGCTGATACTATTTGCGAGGAGTTTTCCTCAAAATCTTCCAGTAATTCCTCCACCTGCGTTTTTTTTTTAATTTAAGTAAACTCCTTTCGTAAAAATTACACAATGAATTTATCATCAGTACTTTAAGATGACGATTGTAAAGAAGATGACAAGTTTGGACTTCAGTCGATGATGGATATAAGAAAATCTCATAAGAAAAACTCGCTTATGAGACGTTTTCTTTGGTCCAAGCACATCTCTATTAGGTTGTCTTAAAATGTATTGGCGCAAAATTTTAAACATTTAAAACTAGCTCTAAATCAATTTTAGAATAGGAGTCGACTCTTAATAGTATATATAAATATATATTATACTTTTTGTTAATTTTAAATGACATAAACTATACTTTAACGTTAAAGAGCTCGTCTAAATTTAACAGCTGCAAATAGCTAGTTTATCTTTTAAAAGTATACTTCCTTCATAGTGAAATTGGGCATTTCATACCAAAGCAAATCGAAGTAAAAATGTCTACTGATGTTTTATCGGTTTTTTTTTTTTAATATGTGCTTTGTAAACGACTGCGTTAAGTAGAGCCGGTTTTATTGCTGAAACGAGAACTGTTTAACATTTGCGCCATTTTCTTTACTTTTGGTTTTTGTTTTACGTTCCTGTGATAAACCCACATTTATTTCTTTTTATATTATTTTTATATAAGAAAGTTTTTTCTAATATTCATTCTTTTCTATATAAGAAAGATTTTTTATTTTTACTTATATCCTCCATGGACTGTACTCATAACAAAAACTTACATTTTTGGATTTTGACTTCCAAAATTTAGTAAAGTGTGCGCGATTTTTTCTTCAAATCCAGAATCGATCTCTTCTTTTCAGAACAGAACGTTCCAATCGAATAATTTCAGAAGCATTCGGAATGCTCTTCGATGCTTCCAGACGACCAAGCGAAAGCGCTATAAATTTTTCGTCTAATTTACCATTCCAAAACAGTTTTCAGTTGTCAGTTTGGTTTTAGGTTTGTTTAATTTATTTCGGTTGTTAAAATTATATCCAAAGCATTAAAGAAATAAAAGCAGTATTAAATGATTCAGTAAATGTGTCAAAATCGTATTTCTCTAATGTAAGTAATTTAAGGATGAATATTTTTTTTTTTTTAAATGATGACCCACACACTAATACAATGACAAAAAAAATCAATTATGAATCATGTTCCATCCGCACAAAATTAATAATTTTTGATTGAAACCTGAAAATTGACAATGGAAAACCCCATTAATTTTTTGCACGAACAGTCACTGTTAAAGGTGTGCTCAGAAGCAATTTAATATAAAAACACGATATTAGTTTAAAAGTATTTTAAATTATAAAAAAGTTACTATACTGCATCGCATAAAAAAGTGGCAAACTAAAATATAAAAGAACAATCGTGTCCAATATCAATTGACATTTTGTATTTTAATTACAAGTTAGGGTTCGTGATTTGAATCTTAAAGTTTTGGCGAATGTCGTGCATTTTCTGTCGTAAATTCCTAATAAAATTACAATTATCAACTTTTCACTGACGAATGTCAAATACAAACAAGAAATTCACAAAATTAAATGTTAGGTTCGAAATGTGCATTTTTTTTTTAATTTGTTAACTTTTTTTTAAATACATACGTCGTTGAACTTCAACTAGATAAATAAAATTTTCCCGGCCGGAGTATTCGGGTCCATTCGCTCTACATGACCTAGCAATCTCAGTCGTCTGACTTTGATTCGTTTGACTAGGTCAGTTCATGGTTATGTCTTGTCCAAAGATCACACGGAAAATTTTCCTCGAAACATTCTAAAGGGTTCTCATCCACTTTCGACAAAGTCTATGTCTGTGCACCATCAACAAGGACCGAACGGGATGATGAGAGTTTTATAGAGGGACACTTTAGTTGCTCGATAGAGGACTTTGCTACTCAATTGCCTTCTAAGTCCAAATAAGCAGTGATTGGCAAAAGTTATTCTCCGTTTGATTTCAACGCCGCCGGTGTTATTGGCTGAAGTAATAGCAGCGCCTAGGTATCCAAAGTCCTTAAAAACTTCAAAATTATAGTTGTCTATGGTGACCTTCTGTCCAAGACGTCGGTGTTGTGTGTCTTTTATTGATGACACCATAAACATGGTCTTGCCCTCATTGACCGCTAAACCCATATTCTTCGCTTCCGTCTCAATGCTCACAAATACGCCACTGACATTAGACTTTGTTCTTCCAACAATGTCAATGTCATCAGCGTATCCGAGTAATTGGACGGTCTTTTGAAAGATTATGCCTCTAGTGTTGACGGGTGAGTTTGGAACTATTCTTTCAAGAAGAATCTTTTCCGATTTTGATGGAGCAGCGTGCGTTCTCCATCGTTATCCTACACAAACGGACAAGTTTTGTCAGGGATGCCAAAACTAGACATTGCTATATATAGTTCGTTCCTATAGATGCCATCATATGCGGCTTTAAAATACTGGGTTTTTTCCAAGATCTGCCGTAATGTGAATATTTGATCGATGGTGGACTTTCCTGGTCTAAACGGGCACTGATATGGGCCTATCAGGTTCTTGACGAAAGGCTTCAGACGTTCACATAATACGGCAGAAGGGATATTGTACGCCATGTTCTGTAGTTGGCGCAGTTCAGAGGGTCTCCTTTCTTGAGGATCGGACAGACAATGCTGAGGTTCCATTCATCGGGCATGCTTTCTTCCGACCATATTTTGCAGATGAGCTGGTGCATACTCCCAACCAAGTCATCGACTGCCACTTTGAACAGTTTGGCAGCGACACCGGCTCCAGCGGCTTTGTTGGACTTGAGATTCGATAAAGCTATCTTCACTTCGTCCAGGTAGGGTGGGCGGTATTGTTGGTCTGCGTCGTCTAAGTCGAATGGTACTTTCTCTATAGCAGCGGAATTTTCTTCTTCATCGCCGTTATACAGTTTGGAGAAATGGTCCATATTCTAAGCATGGACTCTTAAATCACCATTAAAAAAAAGAAATAACCCAACATTACTAAAAGTCTTTTCATGTTATCAAACAGGACCTTTTTCGTTAAATAATCAAAAAAAAACTTTCTATCAACTTTTTTAGTCCACTGCGAACAGACAAAAAAATGGAAACTTTTCAACAACGTCTTCTATCCGATTCCACCATAAAAATTAACTCTTAAGTGACGTACATAGTTTTCGAAAATATAAATTATTTTCCCATTTTTATAGATTATAAAATTCTCCCCAAAAAAATTAAGCATTTTTCATAACCAAGTTCAATTTGAAAACTTAAGTCGCTTATTCATCCAATTTTGAGTTTTGAAAATCTCAATATTTAAAGATCTACAACTCTAAAAAGAGGTTCCATTTTTTCGTACAAAACACATTCGCAAATTTACCCCATTTGAAAACTATCAAACTCAAATTTAATTTATACAAAAAACATCCAGAGACTCTTAGAGCGCTTTGCATTGCAGCATTTGCTTTTGTTGTTCATTTAAAAATTATAATAGAATATTTGTTTGAGCTTCTTGTTTGGTTTTTTATTTAATAATTTTGTTTTACTTAATTTTTTTCGACGTGCAATATCAAAAAAATACCACACAAAATTTAACATGACGGGTAATAGAGATGCTAAACCTAGTTTTTTCAACTCTCAACCATTAAATTTTTTTCAACCTACAAGTTTCTGCCGATTCCAAATGGCTTATAAGCAGCACTTCTCATGACAAGAGATACTCTTTGAAGATTTGTCAATTCCTCGCAAGAGGTAGTACACCACTGAAAAAAAAAAAAAACTTTTTTTTGCAGCGGCTGAGAATCGAACCTCTGCTAGACCCAGTCCAACGCACTAAACATTATGCCAAGGCGTACGACACAAAATTTGCACTTTCTTTGGCCCGTGATTATTTGAAGGATAATTGTAGTAGAACACAACCTTAACCTGGTGTTCTACTAAAAACAGCTGGGAAACTGACTATGAATAGTAGCAGTGTTTATTTACGCAACAAGCCTTAAACTAAGCGATCACAACTTTAGTAATTCTCTATGGACATGGGTTGATAATGGAGAACGTAGAGACGGGTGGGAAAATTGATGCGTTTTCGTGAAAAAGTGATTAAATGCCATTTGGAAATATTTAGCTCCAAGCAATTTTTCAGGCACCAGACAGAAAAACGTTCGAGATCAAGTTGAAGAAGAGTAGAATCATGTGTCGAAAAAAATTGTCTTGAAAACTTTGTATCGTCGTCGGCGTAAAATGAGATATGGGAATATTTGATGAGAATTCCAAAATCGTTAATATTAAGAATAAAGGAAAGGAGAGGTCCTAAGTGGCTGCCTTGTGAAACCCCGGAGTTTACTAAGAAATCATCAGAGAAGGTAGATTGAATCAAACTTTGTAGTAACGGTTTTTCAGGTAAGAAGAAATCCATCTTAGGGAGATTGGTTCAAGTCCATGGGTGGATAGTTTGAATAGAATAAGCTTATGTAAAATTCTGTCAAATGCCTTACTGAAATCGGTTGAAACAACGTCGAATTATGGCTAAGAAGATAAAGGATACGAATTCAAGGAGGTTAGTCGTTCTGGACCTTTGAACAAAGCCGTGTTGTCTAAGGGCAATGAGAGACTTATAAAAAAAACTTAAAATTTCGTACAAAATGTTTTCAAAGGTTTTGGGAATATGTGAAGGTTCAGCAATTGGACGATAGTTTCTTAATTCACACTTTGGGCTCTTTTTATTTATGGGGGGGTTTTCAACTGAGCGAATTCTCCTTGAGAAAGGGATAAATCGAAGATTTTTGAGAGGGGAAAAGAGAGTGTGGCCGGGAAAAAATTTAATTTATTTTCGATGAGAAATGAGTCAATGGTATGACGTAAAAAAGTTCCGAGGAAGTAAGATAGTGGCGTATTAAATGCACTCTCAATGTCATACCTGTCTACTTAAGCAGAAATAATTTTTGAATTCTTCGTTATTTTAGAAATCAAATACAAAATAAATGATTTTCATATCTAATTCGCTTTCTTTATTCATTTCAGATTTGGTGGTCTAGTACTTGATGCTTCTGTCGATGTGTTCTATGGATTTGTTGTATTTCAACCAATTATCAATGGCATCGGTGGTAATTTAGTTTCAGTGCAAGCAAGTAAAATATCTACAATGCTTCATCAGAGTTCAATAATCGGTATTATCCCACCTCATGCCAAAATTTTCGAGTGGCCATGGAGAGCAATTTTTAAAGGAGGTAAATAAATTTAGAAGAAAAAAGAATTCTTATAATTTTATAAGTATAGGTAACTAACGTTTTATTTTTTTTTATTATTACAGTTCCGTATGCCAGATCTGCAAGAATTCTTCTCATGCTGTCAATTCCCGGTCAGATATGCTTCATCTTTGCAGCCGATTATATTCACATGTCAGAATCAACGATTTCATTTACATTTGTTCTCGCGTACCTGTGCGCAAGTTTAGTTCAGGTAATATTTATGAGTACAAAAACTGATTATTTTAAAATGTTAGCAGTGCGGATGGTTAAAGTCAGGATATTTTCATTATTACGATCCTCATTACGATTGTCAATTATCAACTATTGATAAAATTTACCAATCAAATTTATAACTCAATTGTGAATTGGACTCAATTTATTTGACGTTTTGAGGTTTTTACATACAAACAAGTCCACAAATTTTGGCGTTTCTTCTCGGCCGCGATCTCACATGGACTCATTAGTTGACTGTGAGGCCCTTGTCAATACGCAATTGTTGTGAAATTCAGTTCACCTTACATCGATTTTTGGACAAAAATCCAATGTGAACTACATATAATCAACCAAGATTAAAATTATGGAAGAGTATCCAAAATTTACACATCGATCCCTAATAACATATAATTTTGTGCAGCGTTACGTTTACTTGCTCATTAGCCGTTCGGAATCGGCAGGAAATTGTAGGTCCTCTCCATTCCTGGTAACAACGCACACATGAATGGTTGAGAGTTGTAAGTCGCTAAGCTTAGGCTTACTACGAACCGGTATGGCTTCTATTTTTTGTACCAATTAAGCGTGGGAATGATTTTTTAATAAAGCTTGCACAATCCACCATTTCACTCATTTTGATGTTTTGCCTGAAATGGATTAAATATCTAACACAGATCTAGAAAACGTCATGCAATGAATGAAATGAGTGGAATCCCTGGAATAATAGGTTGTGTGGATGGAACACACATCAAAATTGCCTCTTAAAAATCATTCCAGCACGCTCATTATAATAAAAAGGCTTTCTATAATGCTTATTGAAAACTTTAACTCGAAAATTTAGGCAAAAAACTTTATAATTTTGTTTGTCTCGCACCAATTTATTTACTCTTCGTCGTCGACTAACTTTTTTCAATTGAAAGAAAACTGGTCATAATATCAATTTAGTCGATGGGAATTCTGATTTTTCCATTCACAATGGAGAATTAATACAAATTCAAAATTTAGCAACTATTCATTGATTGATAGTTGACAAACACAATGCCGATTGAAGAAATCGCTTGATAAATATCAACTATCAAATCGATATTGACAATCGAAATAAGGGTGTACGTCTAAATGTGCCTCTGACATTTGCACTTCAGACATTTTTAAGGTTCTCTTTTACAATCTCAATAGAGGCTAAAGCACTTTTTTATTGCCAATTATGTATATCAAACTAACAAATTTCTTTATCATTCTAGGTGTCGTTGCTTTTGTATTTAGCTCACATTATAATTCATGCCATGTGGAAGTGGAAGATCGATCCCGACAATTCTGCCATCCCTTACTTAACCGCTTTGGGTGATCTCTTTGGATCGAGCTTTTTAGCGCTGGCGTTCCTATTCCTTGTGTCAATTGGTAAGCAATACGGAGGCGACACGGACATTCTTGATGTACCTACCTAAACAAAATCACTAAGGAGACCATTCTCCTCCTTTCCATCGGCATCTACTCCTCATGATATAAATGTACCTAAAATAAGAACACAAAAGCAACCTTACAATAACCAAATAAAACAAAACAAAAAATGGAAAGTAAGTAAAGTTATAGTTTATAATACAAAATTTACAAAGTTGTTTAGAAAGATTCTTTAACACCAAAACGAAAAAAAAAATATAAAAAAGATATAGAGTATTCTAAGTTTTAAGAAATTCGTAGTTAACAAGGACTTATTATAAATCAAAACAAAAAAATATCCTCTCTAAAAATAATAAAAGAAAACTGAGAGCAAAAAATAATAACAAAATAAAAATAAAACCTTAATTTTTCGACAGTATTTTGAAAACAATAATTTTAAACAAAATAATTAAGGAAAAGGCATTGAGGAATGTTTGAAATTCTCACTGATTACAGGAAACCAAAAACATAATTATTTTTGTTGTTCTTTTGGTTGAATTTTTGAATTTACATATATGTACATATATATATATTTTTTTTATCAAAAATTTAGCCAATCAATTTATTTATTTTTAAGCAACCTGAGGCAATATTTTCGTTTTTGTGTTATTATTTTTTAATTTAGTCTAACAAATAGAATTTATATTTGCAATCAGTTCCGATTTACAATTCAACTAAAACACAATATCCAACAAAAAAGAAAACCTACAAATAAATTGCAGATTAGTATTTTAATATTAAATTATTATTATTGATTGGGTTTGATTTTTACAAGCCGAGTATACATTTATGTAGGTACGTAAATACTTTAGAATATAATTTTGATTTAGTTAATTTTAATTAATTTTATAATTCAAAAAAATTTATTGAATGTAAATTTTTCTAGGCCTAAGGAGATGTCAACTGAAAACAAACTAAAATTAAACAAAATAATTGTAAATAATAGATTCCATATAAAAAAAAATAAATACTCCCATATTTTTCACAAAATACCTTGCCCTTCCCCACACACAAAAAACAAAACCAAAAGAAATATCTTTTAGCAAACTGACAGCTCCAACTTGAGTTATGTTTGTGTAATAACTATTTTTTGTATTTGATTTATTTACAAAAAAAAAATAGTTTATTTAAGAAAAAGAAATGATTTATGGACAAATTATAGGAAAAAAATAAACAATTCAAGACATTAAAGTGTTAAAATTAAAACAAATAATAATTAAGATATAAAATGAAGGACTTGTGATCGATATTAATTACTATGTTATTGTTAATAAAACAGAAAAAATAATTTATAGAAAGAGAATTTATTAGTTTGGTTTTAAAATTTAAAGGAAATAGGCAACGGGTAAGTTATGCTACTAATCAAATTTTTAATTTCATATGAAATTAATAAAGCATGATACAACCCTCTGGCATAATGGTAAGTGCATTGGACGTTCGAACTCGGCAGAAAATTGTAGATCCTTTCTATGATTGCCGACTACAATCAGTAAGCGACATTCTCTGGGCCCTTATTATGAAATACGAAGAGGCAGAAAAACGAAACCTAGGGAAACGATAGTCACTGTATAAACCGATTATGAGAAACAAAAATGCAATCAAAGAAATAATAATAAGAGATAATTTTCCGCTTTGTAGAAAGATATAATTTTTCGCAGCATGTTTTCATGAACACCCCCTAAAAAATACTTGCGTAAATAATTTTGTGAAATGTCAAATTAAAAGTCAGAATCCATATTAATTTAGTTTATCAGGTTTATTTCTTCACTTTCCTCACCGCAATTCGTGAGATAATTTTATCAGATTTGCAGAAAGTTTTTCCCATACAAATTTTGACAGCTCGTTTCTGCAGAGATAAAATTATCTGGTTTCCGAGGTTTATCAGGGTTTTCCGCGTTTACATGAATACCCTTAAGGCCAAGCAAAAATGAAAAATAATATTATTTTTCAAAGCGCAACCGACTTCACACCTATTAGTAAATGTCAAAATACAAGTGTTTATAAATTTTGTTTGCATTACTCCGAGAAAATGTATGTTTACATATTGTTCCAAGTTCCAACATAGCATGTCTCTTTTATTTTGTCTGGTTGATCCTTATTGATGATCATATTAAGAAGTTCCCCCTCATCACATTCATGAAACTTTGGGCTGTTGTCGGCTAGCACTTCATTATGGCGCGGATCACCGAATTATTTGCCTGATAGATTCCCTGAGACGGCCTCATTTAGGTCTATACTCTGTTCAAAAATATGCAGTGTGGGCAAGATAGGACGTTTGCCTCGCATTCTGGCTACAGTGAATTGCATAAATCTGTCCTTCATTAGGCGTTTTTCTTTTTTAGCCCCGAGCAGGGCACAGAGCGGGGCCTGAGCGCTTAGAGCTCGCTCCGAACCGAGCGTGACCTGAGCGCTCTGAGCTAATTAAGAAACACATCTGAGCACCGAATTGTCATTGTATCATTTTTCAAGTAAACCAAATGCCAAATTTATCTCCAGCGAAATTTCCTGGAACGCTATTTTTTTCACTGCGGTGTCTATCCGCAACTTGTTCCTTTTTAATGATTCTATCAAGAACAACATCATCTGTTTCGTCCACTTCACCCCTTTGAAAACAAGAAATATTATACTCTGCTCATAATTACATATATGTATTTATTTTTCCTTACCTTCACTGGGAGAACAACCAGCTTCGCCCGCCATTTCCATTGTTTTGATTTTGTATTTCTTTTTTTCTTTTACTATCATCCCTTCCAAAAAAATTAAATGAAGTTAGCCGCGCTCAGCTTTTTGCTCCGTCTGCTCGGTCATTTATTATCGAGCTCATCGAGCGAGCCCCGTTCGAGCTCTGAGCTAAAAAAGAAATGCAAGTTGAGCGCTCAGGGCGCTCTGGGTTAAAAAAGTAACATAGTTCTTTTTTTGACAGTTCAGTGCCCCGCTCGGAGCTAAAAAAGAAAAACGCCTATTAAAGCTCTCACAGGGTTGTCGTAGTGTTGATTTTAAATTGACCCTTTTTTTAAAGCTCTAAAATCAAAAGCATCTCAACAAAAACCCAAGGAAAAAAAGCTGAACAAGTTACCAAATGGGGGTTGAAATTGAATAGCACTAATAGGTGCACACTCGTCACTCAGATGTGCGCTCAATAGGATGTTGGGTCTGCGTCAGATGCAATCTAAAATTTACGGGCTCACAAAGTATAGAAGTATAGTATCGCAATCACAGTTTTCTCATTTTTTAAGTATATTTTTGGCTTGAAAGGGCCGCCCCCTGTGCCGCTGAGATGGAGAAAATTTTCGCGCATTTTACTTTTAAGGTTATATCTACCTAAAATCTTTTCATACCTAATGAAAAATGAAATTATTATTAAACGCACAAATGCGTTTATTTCACCACTAACTGTTTTCCAACTCTCCGTTGTTTTAGTTGGAGGACCACATGCATTAAACTTTTCGGTTAAAACGTTCCAAAGAATTTTTCACTTCGCCTTAGCTTGGCTCGTCGGCAAAGTTTTTGGCGATGCTTGGATTGGTTTCCATAAAAGAAACGAGCAAATGCAATTGTTTGGCATTAATTGGAGACCTAGAAATATAAATATGTATGTTTTTGTTTTTCACACTTTAATTTACTACATTTGACTCACATTTTTTTAATTCCAATCAAAACAAAACAGTCGAGGACCAAACAAAAACACAATTTTAACAAATGACAACAAACCCAAAACGAAAGTAAATAGGTTTGTTCGTTGAGCCCTCAAGTCACCCTGGAGTCGCTTTAAATCGTTTTTTGAAAAACCTGAAGTCACCCTGGTAAGTAAATTCTGTGTTTTTTGAAACCTGGGGTCGCCCTGAACTCGACCTGAAGTAGATCTATGTAGCTATTTAGGGCGTTTTTCTTTTTTCACTGAACAGAGCACGAGCATGTCGAACGTGCTCTGAACTTTCTCCGAATCGAGCGTGTTCTAAGAGCTCTGAATTATTTTATAAACACACGCGAGTTTTTGAGTTTTTTTTCCTGTCTGTCAGAATGATTTCAGCATTTAACTCTCTGCTCAGCCATTTTATACCGAGCTCATAGAGTGCGCTCTGAACAATCTCTGAACACGCTCTAAACGAAAAAAGAAACACAAATTTGAACTGTTATACATTCTGAGCTAAAAAAGAAACACGATTTTTTGTTTGACAGTTCAGGTTCTACTCTGAACTAAAAAAGAAAAACACCCTTAGGTAACGATCAAACTGTCAAAAGTCATATGAGATTTCATATGTATTTCTTTTGTTGTAGTTTGGCGATTCGCATGTAGCATGTTGTTATGTTATTGCTTGTTTTTGCAATTAAATGTTTGTTGTACTCATCAGATGAAACATTCAGCAACAACGCAAAATTGTTTTCGTTCATTTTTAAAACTTATTTATAACAAATTTGAAGATTTATAATAGCACAGAATTATTTTGTCTTGCTTTTAGTTGTCAACAAAACAATTGATAGCCCTTGGGGTGTTTTTTGAAAACCGAAAACCCCAGTTTTTGTTGACAACTCCGAGGGTTGTCAAGAAAACCTGGGTCAACCCTGGGAAAAGTTGAACGAACGAACCTAATGTCACTCGTTTTTATTTACGAGAGTTCAGGTTGAGAGTTGTAAACCACTAGGTCCTGGTTCACTCCGAGCTGTTTTACCACCAAATTTGTTTATATATGTACATATATCTCGTTATTCGTAATCGCAAATAAAAAAGGAGTTTCGTTTTTTCTACTACAATTCTCGTTTCTCATAATTGCAATTTAACGAATACGCGGTATTACTATCGATTGTCGTTTTACATAATACGCCCCATTCATCGACTTATTTAAGGATCTGTTGACTGCACAATTTTCTACAATTCCATCTCTTTCAACACTAAATTTCATAATATAAGAAATCCTCCTCTCTTCTATCTGCCTACCCTCCGCCTACCCTCCGCCCACAAGAACTATAAGAACTAGAGTTGTAGTTGTAAGCCACTAAGTTAAGGCCGTTGTGGATAACGACATTTGCGTCAAAAATGCAATTGCAAGATGTTCTTAAACACAAAATGCAAAAGTCAACTGTTTTGAAAACCCAAAACGAAATACGTTTTGCAATAAATTTGACTGACGTTTAACAAATTTTGTGCAAGAAGATCGATTGCATATTTGACGAAAGTATTATCTGCATCAAAAAATGACGATCGTTTCACGTTTTCAAAAACGTCCTCCAACAGAGTAACTTTTATATTTGAAATAAATACACTATTCGTGCATTGTCGCCTCTAGGCACTTTAGACAACTGTGTTATTGCTGCAAATTTCTCGTGTAAATAAATCCCAGCTAGAGAAAAAATTCTTAAGAAAAAATTTCAAAGATTTCTTCAGGAACTTTAACTGGTCATTATGCTTCCTCGATAGGCACCTTGACTCCAGTGCAGATAAGATTACAAATTTAATGAGGATTTTTTCCCGAATAGGGAAAAGTCTATCAAACCGAAAGTGAATTCATGGATTAATTCGATCTGTAAAGAGGTTATTAGGGTCAGAGAAGTAAGTTTCTGATTTTAGAAAACCAGCTTTATTGAGGAAAACCGGAATAAGTTCAAACAAGCTAGATCATATTCCAAAAAAATTACAATGTCCAAAAGGTAGTTAAATTTGTCATTTGACGAAATACTATTCGCCTTCTACTACCTTATGTTAGCTCACAAAAAATGCTAATTTGCTTGCACAATTTTCTGTTAATTCGATGCTGCCAGACAGTGGCATGACTCCTCATGTAATTAAGAGGAGACGATATTCTGGGACAAATCTTTCGCACTCGCACAGTTGCAAGAGTACTGAAGGATCTCGATGTAAGCGCTGATTAATTATCAGCTGAATAAATATCTTGAAGACGAACGCTTCGCAATAACCGACAGTATGGTTTTCGCTATTAATAGCTCCACTGGAGATCTGATCGTATATCTCACTTAACAGTGTCACAAATCTTAATATTATTTTGGAGAAAGTAAGATTATTTTAACTTAATGTTCCAAAAGCGTTTGATAGAGCTTGGCGGCAAGCTCTCTTATCTAAAATGCATACTTTTGTTATTGATAAATCTCTTCTTCGTTGAATTAGAAACTACCTATCGAACCACTCAACATAAGTTTTGTTAAACGGTTTTAAGTCTGAAACTCATAAAATAAATGGTGGTGTGCCACAGTCTCCGACTCTTTTTCACATACTCATGATAATGATAACGATCTTTTGTCCGAGACTTCTAATCTATTAAATTGTTTTGCAGACGACAGTACTCTCAGCTTTTCATATTTATTTCCAGATGGACGTGCTTATTCTTCAAATGTTGATTAAGAACGGCAGGAATGTCATTGTCAAATGTGGAACCAAAAACGGCGTCGAATTTAATGCTTCAAGAACTCAATTCTGTCTCCTGTCGTTAAAGCGGAATCCACCCCCATTTCTTTATCCATGAGTGGCACTTGCATTGAGGAAACAACAACAGAATGTGTGGAATTATAACATACATAAGTATTCGATGTTGCCAAAAATGCGGCAAAGTGTTTAGGCTTCCTTCGACGATGCAAGACATTCTGCACCCCTTCTGTTCTGGCTATATATATCCATAAATCCTATATTCGTCCAAAGCTCGAATACAATCCCCGTAATTGGGCAGCTGCTTCAATAACCCGCTTGAGTCTCTTGGATAGAGTCCAAAAAAAGAGATTTAAAAATGATAGGTGATAGAAGTACAACAGAAGCATTTGAATCTCGAGTACCGCCGCAAAGTTTCTTGTCTTTTATTATATAATCGTTATTTTTATAAACAGTGTTCTAATGGGTGATTTTTTTGCTATTTTCTTTTTGTCAACACTGGTTTTGACAGCTCACGCACGATTCGTGTTTTGTGTCACTGTCAAACATCTTGAGTTTGGTCTATAATTTAACCATGAATCGTCTTACAAACGAACAACGCTTGCAAGTTATTGAATTTTGTTATCAAAATGCGTGCTCTGTTAAGAAAGTTCATCGCGCGCTTCTTCCATTTTATGGTCAGTTTAATGCACCTACTGAGGCGGCTATTCGGGCTATTGTGACTAAATTTCGCACCAAATTTACATTGTTGGACATTAAAACACCAACACGCTTACGTAGAGTGCGAACTGAGGAAAATATAGCGGCTGTATCGGCCAGTGTTAGTGATGACCGTGAATTATCGATTCTGCGCCGTTCGCAGCAATTATGCCTCTATTACTCCACTACGTGGAGTTTTGTGAAAGGATTTAAGTGTGAAACCTTTCAAAATACAGCTGGTGCAAGAATTGAAGCCGAACGACCTACCACAACGCCGAATTTTTGGTGAATGGGCTCTTGAAAAGTTGGCCGAAGTTCCATTTATGTATCGAAAAATTGTGTTCAGCGACGAAGCTCATTTCTGGTTGAATGGATACATGAACAAGCAAATCTGCCGTATTAGTGGGACCCTTGGGCGATTACGTTTCACTTGTGTGACTTTTTTAGTGTACAGGGACTATTGTAATGAGTGCCTGCCTTTTTTTTTGTTGCCCGCATTTTTCTTCTTACTTCTAGAAAGTTTCAAAACGCTAGCACTTTATTCATACCAAAAAAGTAAACTTTTATATCCTTTATGTCGCGGGTGCAACAAACTTACAATGGCTATTTGCAATCAATAATGCTAAAAATATAATAACAAATTCGTACATGTTTTTATGCAAACGACAAAATATTGTAATTCAAAAATTGGTGTCAAAAATCTTCTATAGCGGAATCGCCCCACTAATGCCGGTCGTCCACTAGGCGATCAACGCACAAATTTCGAATTCAACGCATTCAACTCTAATGTACGGTGCCTTCAATTCTGTTCAACCAACGGGTTGGATCTAGTTGTTGGCCGTTGCTCAACGAATTGCGCAACAAGTGTACGGCTAGTGTACGAGCTCGGGTTGCTCGTTGAAAATGTTCGATCAACACGTTGAGCAACATTTTCAAGATAATGTGTTGCACATTATTTGTTCAACGCGTTGATCAACTTTTTAATTTTATTTGGGATTTCTCAACGTAATATTGTATTGCGTTGCGTTGGTTGCAGTGAAATGTGTCTACGTTGCCATGAACTTGCAGCTGTTGCAACTTGCAAACTGTAGTTTATTTTGGTTTTTCGCCATGGAAGATGGAAGGTGATAAAAAAACAGAGTGGACCACGGAAGTAGATAATTTTGGAATTGATTTCAGCAGTTGAGGAAAAGCCCAATATATGGGACATTATGAGCCCCTCTTATAAAAATCGAGATGCCAGGGAATTTGCTTGATCTCAAATTTCCTCGAAAATGCAATTGCCTAAATCGGAAGAAAATGATAAATGGAGACTTTTGAGGCAACAATTTCGAGTAAGTTTTGATTAAATTTTCTTTTATTACATATTATTATTGGATTCACACAAATATTTATATAAATTTTCTTGCAGAACGCACTGGCCAAAATGGCAAAATTTAAAAGTGGAATGGCAGCAAAAAAAAACAAGGCCACCAAATGAATTTTTTTCGGCTATGCAGTTCATGAAGCCTATCGTATAGCTCGCATCTCATCACCGTGAGTCAAATTTGGTAAGTTTAGTTAATTTCCATTTGTGTTTCTGAGAAACCGCAGGACTTATATTGCCAGTGCACCTCACCCTTTTCGGAAATAAAATATTTTTTAAATTCGTCTCGATTCCTGAACACTCGATGGTACCTGGAAATAATCAAATAATTTTATTTATTTATAATTTCAGCCTTCGACAGTTTTGTCTTCAACGGCTTCATCGACAGATTTAGACACTGTGAACGAAGCCTTCGAAGTATATTATGCGTCTGACATTGAAAATTCAACGCCATCGCCACCACCAATACCAACACCTTCTCCGCCAGGACCTTCTGTGCCAAAGGGAGCCCGCAGAAATAATTCGGATGACATGTATCGAGCGGCAGTGACAACTGACAAAGGCAATGGACATCGTGAATGCGGGAGACGAAAGTTCGGAGCATATTTGGGCTCGATATGTCGGATCAGTAATGACAGGCTATCCAAACCCTGACGCAGTGCGTCGATTTAAATTTATAGTCAACCGATTGGTGGAACAGCTTGAGATGGGAGACTTTGATGCGCCCTTGGAATCAGGGCAAAACCTGCTTATCTGCGAAGATCCTCTCATACATAGCCGAGAAGTTCATTCAGAACAAATTCAGATTCATTCAGAGGACTCGTCTCTCCTACACAATGTCAAGATCGATGACTCTTCCTCGTCATCGTCTTTGTAAAAAAGATAATTTTTAAATAAAAAAAATATCTTTAAATAGTCGTCTTTCAATGTATTATAAATTGCTTCACAGGTTTCATGAACGATATGCGAAATCGTACTGTCTGCTATTCTTGAAATAAATCGTAGGCTGCTAAAACTCTCGCCGGTGGCCAAATAACGAAGAGTAACTGCAAGGCGCTGACCAGGTGAAATCGCTTTTCGGAACCGTGTATCTTGCTTCCTTATCAACGGCGACACAAATTTGAGAAGCAAATCAAAATCATCGAGACTCATTCGCGTAAAGTTCTTAAAAAATGACTTTGAATTCGAATTCACGGGCGCGGTGGGATCAATCGATTTTAATTTCTCATGATATATTTCATTGAAAAAACAATTTTCTTCGCGACTCAAGAAAAAATCATCTACCCAGAATCGTCTTGGCTGTTTTTTCTTCCTTTGTCGTTCATTTTCTATTATTATTAATGCGGCAGCCACTTTTTTTTTCTTAGAGGAAATCATACTCATACGGAACAAATTAAAAAATATTTTAAAGCGAAGGCGTGTGTCGACAATAAAAATGTATGTACCGAACTGAATACTGAAGTCAAAATTATTTCAGGTTTGACATATGAGTTTTTTGTTTATCGTGGTGCGTTCAACGCGTTCCCCAACGAGTGATCCTTGGTTAAGTGTACGAAGGTATCAACTCGTTCATCAACCGGTTGAGCAACCATATCGAAAATGCAGTTGATCAACTCGAAAAACTTTTTTTTCTGTCAAAATTGAACAAGTTTATCAACTAGTGTACGAGGCTATTCAACATTTGAGTAAGTTGGTAAGTTTATATATACAATGGTTAAGTATGCGAAATAATGGAATGCCCAGCTGTTGTGCATTCTATATTGTTTGAGAATCATTTTTGTTTGAGCATTTTGTGAATATTGGTGAGTGATGTTGTAGGTATATTTTCAGTTGACTTGGAGTGGAAGGGTATTTTGAAATTGAGTTATGGAGGCGATAATAAGGAATGCATAGCTGTTAAGCATTTTAGCAAGAACTTTCATGAGTTTGAGCATTATAAATAATGTAGTGATGTTGAGTATTCTCTGTTGATTTGCAGTGTAAGTTGTAATAATCAAAGAGATCTTGATTTCCTTTAGTAATTTTAGTAAAAGATGATAATGTTGTCATAATGATGTTGGAATGTAATTTACAGAGTAAATGAAGATTCATTAATAGATACAAATAAAATAATAAAAATAATAATACAATTTAGAACTTTGAATTTAATTCCTTGCTAGGTACGATTTTTTCAAATGGTTTAACGGAAGCACTCATTCCACTCAATATATGGATTTGTATTAAATCTGTACATTAGAAGGTAAATAGATAAATAAATAGGTACTTATCGTAAGTATACTAAAATTAATCTTATTTAATTCACAGCAGAAGAATTGTACTTGAGTAAAAAAAGGCACCAAAGGACTTGTAATTCTTAAGTCAAGTATACATCACAATTGGAAGAAAAAAAAAGAAAACTTTATTCTAGCATATATACATAGGAAGCAGATTTGTTATCCTCTATAATTGTTGGAAACTCTTTTTTTGTAGAACTCGGGAAGGAAAGACTCGTAGGAATTGATCGGACCCCTCACAAGAGATACTGATTGGAGAAATGTAGTACCTATCATTGGTGGAGAAAGAAATATTTTCGGAGAACAAATCCTGAAGAAAAGGATAATAATAATAATAATGCTATTCTTTTTTTGGCTAGTATAATAAGATATTCTAGCAAAGGCACTATGTTGGTGTCGTCGTAAAGAGTTTTGTTGCTGAACCATTTACCAGATGGTCTTCTGTATTTGGCGATACATTTCCTAATAATCCTTCTTTCGAATCTCTGAAGTTCAGAAGCAATATTGGGAGTTATTTGAAACCAGATTAAGAATCCGTATGAAATGAGACGTCTAATTAGGGTTTTATACATAAGTAGCTTTGTTTTGGGTTCAACTTCTGGAGGGTTAAAAAGTGTTTTGAGCAACGCAGCGGCCGCTTTACCTTTATTTAAGGACAATCTTACGTTGGGATTCATCCTCAATCTTTCGTGGAGGTTGACACCTAAGTATTTTATTGATTTCTTAAGAGGGATTGCCTTACCAATAATCACGAGATTAAAATTCTTGCTTTCGAGCACAGCAAGGTGGTGGCCTTTACCAGAAGTGTTCCTAAAGCATATCATTTCGCACTTATTAAAATTAAGATCAATTCCCCATTTCTTATAATACGGAATGACTTCAGTTAGATGGTTTTTGACTTCGCTTAATGCTTCATGGGGTCTTTCGTGTGCGCTAAAAAGAATCGTATCGTCTGCATACAGTATTGCGAGAGGCGTTAATTTGGGTTGGAAAGTCAGAGAGGTACATGTTGAATAAAAAAGGGCCCAAAATAGATCCCTGTGGGACTCCGGCTAAGATCGGAATTAAAGTCGAGGCTTCGTTTTCAAAATGAACATATAGACTACGATTAGACAAGAAACTGTATATTAACTTTAACAACTGAGGGGGAAAGTTAAGTTGACCAAGTTTGTAAATCAGTCCTGAATGCCAAACTGAGTCGAAAGCCTTGTTCAAATCCAATGCACAAGCAACTGTGCATTGTTTAACTCTTAGTTTATTTAAAATGTAGTTTTGAAGGTATAAAAGTGCATATTCTGTAGAGTGACCTCTTTTAAATCCGAATTGATGGTTTTCGGTCAAACCCCGGCTATCTGCAATAGTTTTTAATTTTGATAACATGACTTTTTCCAGGATCTTCCCGATGTTTGACAGAAGCGAGATTGGGCGAAAATCTTCTAGCTTATTAGATCTTGCATTTTTTTTAATCGGAATTAGTTTAGCTTGTTTCCAAGAATTTGGAAAGTAGCAATTATTGATGCAGTTGTTTAGTAACGGGGTTAAATAATTAGACAGAGAATCTATTGCTTTACGTATTATAAAGTTGGGAACGTTGTCAAGCCCGGAAGATTTTTTATTGTTGAAAGAGGTGATGATGGATTTGATTAAGTCAGTAGAGGCAAAATTTTCGTTAAGAGTTGAATTTGACTTATTTAGTGGGGAGAAATCGTCAATCTGAAGATTATTGTTCCAAGCCAAGAAGGCGCTGTTGAAAGTATTTACTGATAAAAGATTATCTCTGTCGGAGCTAGGGATTTTTATGGAAAATAGATTAGTATAAAAGGATTTAAAGGCATCAATTTTTTCTATAGGGGTGGTGAGGATTCTGTCATTAAAAGTCAAGTCGTGGGAGGTATCATTATAAACATTTTTTCTTGAGGTAATTTGGTTGATTGCTTTAAAAACATTGGAAGAGGGTTTTAAACTATTTAGTTTGGCACGAAAACTACTGTTCAGCTCAATTCTAACACAATCTTTGATTATTTTTATTTTCATTGGTTGTCCTGTTACCGGAACGATGAAAGATTCTTTTTAATTTTGTCTTCCAAATTTTCCTAGTTTTAAAAAGTTTAAGAGTTTCTATTGAGATTACGCGGTGATTGGGGTGGTAGGATTTTTCTTGGCTATGGTTGTTTATACAAGTGGATAAAGACTCTGTCAGATCGGAGATGTAGAAGTCGATTTCTTCATTCGTGAGATTTCTATCTATTGGGATGGGTGAACTTTCTAGTCGAGCATTTAGGGAATTATTGAAGTGTGACCAGTTTGTGTTTTGGAAACAGCGAAATTTTTTAATTGCAAGTGGAAAGGGGGAAGCATTTTGAAATTGGATGTTCATTAAAACAGAGTAGTGATCAGAAATGGGATTAAGTGTAATACATGCAATATTTGTGTTTGAGTGGATAGGAGCACGCATGTTGGAGGAAATCATAAAAAAATCTATGTGCGATCCGGAGCTAGGGCGAGTGGGCCCCTCAGGACAGGACAAACAATGTCTAAATCGAGAAAACGATCACGAGTGTACCATTGGGCCAGATGGAGCCCATTTATATTTGTTTTTATATCCCCCCAAAGAGGATTACGGGAGTTAAAATCCCCTCCGATAACTATGTACTCATACTTCCGTAGAGAGTCAACGACTTCATCTAGAGCTGTACATATGTAAGACCCAATATTACAAGGGACATAGATAGAAATTATGGCAAGGGTAGACGGGGTATGGTTAAAATTTAAAGGGATCAAAGCAATAGTAGCTGAAATAATGTTATTGTGAAAGTTTTTTTGATACGACTTGTAGGCGTTGTTAAGCAGGATACCTGTTCCACAACCATCCTTGTTGCTTATTAAGTCAAATTTATCATTAAAATGGATTCTATTTTGTCTTGTAAGGCAAGTTTCTTGAATTAAAATTGCAGTAGGATGGGTTTCTTTTAAAAGCAACTCCATTTCAATTTGTTTGTCTCGTGAGCTAAAAGAGTTGACGTTGGCAGTTATGAGACTTAAATTCATGGCGAAGGGTTTGAAATTGAGGCGATGAAAGCCAGATAGGCTTCAGGTTTTTGAAAATCATTCAATTTGGAGTAAGAAGGCCAGAAATCTCTAATCTTTGCAAATAGTGCACTGAATGAGATACCAAATAACTTTTTTGATTCGTTCATAAAGTCCGACATAACGTTTTCGCCATCAGGCTTAGAAGAAGGTATGGCTGCAGGTGCGCTATAGCCTCTCAGAGCGTCAGCAAAGGAGATACCACTTTTGGGGACATTGTTCACGAAAGTAAAAACTGAATCATTCAGCATTTCCTTCTTTTTATTTTTAGCCCTATTGGCTAACTCCTTATTCTGTAGCAGCTCCAACCGTTTCGGACAACCTTTGTAGCTAGCAGGGTGATCTGAATTACCACAATTCACACAGGAAGCTGTGGAAGTGTCAGTTTTTGGTCCTAGGTCGCAACTGCCAGGCTGGTGCCCTTTGAGGCACTTCACGCATCTAATAGCATAAGAACAAAATGCGGAAATATGACCGAATCGTTGGCATCTGTAGCACTGCTTAGTGCCTGAGTTCTTTACAGTATCCCATCGGATTCTGTGCCTCATTAAAAATTTCAAGTTTTTGATTTTTATTAGGCTTTCCCTATCATCTAGAACACATAAAAAAAGGTCTAAGGGAATCTCATTCTCCTTGGACCACTTTGTCTCAAACTTTTTAACTACGACCTTGAGCGAGGGGTCTAATTTTAAAAGCTTCGAGTTCACTAGAGAGGGTGAGAAGTTACCCGGTATTCCTTTGAGAATGATATTGTACTTTTTCATTTCCTTAGGCGTAAATGAAAACGCTTCAACATTGCTAGCTTTAAATTGATTTAACAGGAGGCTATGCAAGTCTACTTCCTTTACAAAAATTTTCATTCTACCAAAACCTCTTGAGTCAAATCTGACGCTATCCAGGTTTATATTTTCCGATTTAAAAAATTCAATAATAGTTTTAGATGTTATACCTTTTGTGAATATTGGTGGACACCAATTTTCTCTAGAGTTTAAGTTGATATTATTCCGATAGTCGTTTTGCTAAAACTCCAGTAAAACGACAAGGCTGTAGAAACGAAAATTGGAATTTTATTGAAACAATTATCGTTATAATGGTTAGAAAAGTGAAGAACATGGAGAACGCTGCCCTTTTCGTATTATTTAACACCAAAATGTGGTCTCTGGAGCCTTCTCGTTTTAAAGGCGTTTTATTAAAACGACTATCGGAATAAGGGTGATTACCAGTCTTGTTGGGCAATCCTGTGCCAACGCTGCCGCTGCCAATTAAGTTGCTGCTGCCTTCACCGATGTTGTGGTTGGTGTTGAGATTCCCAATGATGTTCTTTTTAGGATTTAACTTAGATTTATTGATGCATACGTTTGTTACGTCATCGTCCTCATCTAAAATTCCATCTCCAAGGATGGCGAAACGGTTGATATTGTTTGTGGATGAAAACGCCACCTTTTTTGCAAGACCTCCAGATGAGGCTTGTCGTCTTTTCCGAGCTAGGATGTGAGTATAAGCATCCATGTCACTTGCGAGTAGTCTTTTTAGGACATTTTCCCATTAACGTTTATGGAATTCGAGGATGGAGTCTCTACATTAGACGCCTTCAATCTGTCGGCGTTGCCGATAATAATACAGTTTTTAACATTCGGCATACGTTCACTTTGCACTATGCCTATCTCTTTCTCACAGCCCTCAACATAACTGTTTTCAATTTCCATTAAACTTTGTTTTTGCATTTTCGAAGTATTGGTGTCGGCGTCGTCCGTCCACCAATCAACACTGTCAAGAATTTTTTTTTTGTCCTCCGCGTTTAGTAATTGCGATGGCAAATTCATATTATTTAAAGGGTTTTTAACTTTTGGTTTATCAGGGGGCACACTAGGGTGCATGAAATCACTGTTCATATTGCTAAAGAATAAGCTTTACTTTATTACCACAGAAAGTTATATTTATTAAAAAAAAGAAATTCACACAATGTATTAGCGCTGTTAAACACGTCTGTTCCAAACAAAACCACGCTATCGAATCGAATGCAGAAGCAGTGTTAAACGACGTTTGACATTTACAGACGACAACAAAACGAGTGACAAAAGTTGGAAACGACTTATGGAATGCGAACGTGTCAGGTCGTATATTTCGCTGTCGTTTACGACATCGGTAATCGGGGTGTATTCCTTTACCTTTTTTTTTTCAATGCTATATTGATGGATGAAATATGTATACAAAAATTGTTGAATTCCAACTTTCGCCGCTTGTTTAAGATTGGCAGAAGGTAACCTCAGCCTGAGCCAAGCCAGTAACCAATACAGCCCCAATTGATACAGACAAATTAATAAACTTGGTAACCTAATTTTCTTACAATAGAAAGTTTTTTGGTAAAATTTAGAACTATAAATTTTGCCAGACTAACACGGGCGGGGTGTTCGTTCAATGGACCACGAGTTAAGAAAAACCTCGAATTCCCATTGAACTATGTAAATTGAAAGCGATTTTTTGATCCTCGGATCTATTGTCCTCTGTTTGATTAAAATAGAATACTTTGTGTAACTAGTAAAAAATTAAAAATTCTTTGTATTGCTATAAAAATTAAAAAAAAAAAATCTATGTTTTTAAACAAAGGGGAGCCATTTTATTGAAACGATATAAAAATGTTTAAATACTGGTGCTTAGCTTAAGTAGTCCCTTGTCTATCTCTGTGTGATTGATTGAAAATTATATTTTCTTTGTATAGTTTTTTATTTAACTTAAATAAATAGAAATTATTTTATATTTTCATGTAAAACATGTAGTGGACAAAACATAAAACAATTTTTTTGTTATTACTTAACTCCTGATCAAACGGAGCAAATAATATGTGAGTTTTTCAGGACAAGAATATATGTTTGATTCGTTGGTGAAGAAAATTACGTAGACATTGAGCCAGGCACTTAAGCTGCTGCTGGTTTTGATATTGGTTTTATGTGCGAGCAGACAATCTAACTGCAGCATGTGGCTGGGGTAGGGTCCAAGCCAGAGCGCTTTGTGATTGCCAGACGTGTAAATTCCTCAGCAGTCGTTGGATGAATTCCAACAGTGTTCAAGAGAATGTTCATTGTTAGGCCAGATCTGAGAACGAAAAAATTATAACAACTTGCAAGAATAAAACAAATGTAAAGTAAACTCACTTCACTGCTGCAGCGAATCCTTGCATAACCTCACCAGCAACTGGACCAATGTAGTGTAGACCTAGAACTTTTTGGTCACCTGAACGTTCAGCTACCGCCTTAAGATAGCAGTATTTTACAGTTTTTTGGGGCACGAAGAACTCAGTTGGCTTGTAATATCCATGATAAACTTCAACGTTATCTTCGCCAAGCTTGGCGATGGCTTTCTCTTCACTCAGACCTACGGAACTGTATTCAAGAGGTGAGAACACAGTTGTAGCTACATTTTCATAGTCCATTAGTTGAGTAGCACCATTGAAAATACGACGCGATAGCAAACGACCAGCGTGGATAGCTACCGGGGTCAGTTCAGGTCTTCCGTATATAATGTCTCCAACAGCATATATGTTAGGTACATTGGTTTCTTCTTTTTCGTTGACTGCAATCTTATCACCTTTGATTGTAACACCAACGTTTTCCAATTTCAAATCTTCAACAAGACCTTTACGGCCAATAGCCCACAGAACGGTATCAAACACATCACTGCCTTCTTCGTTGGTTTCAGTGTTAATGTACTTCACAAGAAGTCTTCCATCTGCAGTCTTTTCGACAGACTTTGGAACGGTGGAACGCAAGAATGGAATGTTCCTTTCGACCATAGCATCCGCAACAATATTTGCCATTTGTTGATCGAATCCACGTAGAATAATTGATCGCACCATAACGGTGGCATCATAACCGAGTCCCTTAAGGAAGCCAGCGCATTCAAGACCAATGTCTAAAAAGAAATGGATAGGAATTTATTTTTAACACATCAATTTAATTAGGTTTATTATGAAAAATTAAACTTACATCCAGCTCCTACAACCAAGGTTTTGCCAGGTTCCTTCTCCAAACTGAATATATCATCACTAGTTATTCCGTATTCAACGGCACCGGGGATGTCAGGGTAACGTGGACGTCCACCAACAGCAATTACGATATTCTTAGCTGTAAGCTCTTTCTCGGTGCCATTCTTCATGCGAGCAATAATAGTATTGGCGTTTTTAAATGAGCCCAATGCGTTGATGTATTCTACTTTTCTGAAGTAAGAAAAAATGTATGTTAACAACGAATTGAAAATATTTTTGAATTTAATTTGAGGTGTGAAAAAGAGTATGTATAATTAAAAGGTCAAAAAACTTTTGTCAACCCAATTTAAAGCATTAGATCGTGAATCAAACAAAATCAAACAAAAACAATAGCAAATTCCACCTTGCCGGATAGTATCATGACTCCCCCACGCTAGCAAAACCCCACATATGAAATATTTTGGCCGGTTTTGTTTGGAAACGTTAAATAAGGTAACCCACGTAATTTAGAAATTAACGAAATTCAAAATAACATTTCCTATCAAGAATTTGTCAAATAATAAAAACAATTGTACATGCAATTGTTAAAAGTCTAAAGTCTGAAATGAATAAAATACTCTAAATACTAAAAAAAAAAAAAAAACTTACTTGTCTCTTAGGTCGACCCTGGTCACCCAGTTAACCGACTTGATGTGATTCTGAACAGATTCTACAAGTTTTGACCAATCTGGCTTAATTTGTTTGACATTATCTACTTGCCAACCATAAGCAACAGCTTCCTGCAATGTAAAAAAAAGGTTTGGTTATATGTAATTTCCACATTATTATTATAATTATCTCACATGAATGCCTTCTCCTAAGATAGCTGCCTGATGCATTAGCTTTTTGGGAATACATCCGACATTGACACAGGTTCCACCGATACCCCATTTAGTTCCCAACGTTGGTGTCGGGGTGACATAATCCAGTACAGCTACTTTAGCACCGTTTGCTACGGCATCTTTAGCACAGGCCAAGCCACCAGATCCACCACCGATGACAACCAAGTCATAGTCGTAGTCTGCAAATAATACGAAAAAAGATTTAAAATTTTAAGAAAATTGAGGAAATTTAATATCGATATAAAAAGAATTTTAATTTCCCAATGACTAACGCAATTCTTCAGCTATATCTCATAAAACAGAATCATTTTTGCCCCAGCAAATGACATTGTCGTTTAATTTGTTATGAACATGTGATATTAGCACTCCCATCTTATATAATTAACAATTAAATCTTCAAATAATTTACTAACTATTTGGAAACTTTCTGTTAGTTTTCTCAATAACAGTATGTGTGATAATTTTATATACTGTTCAGAGAATATAATATTATACTCGTAATAAGTATAATTGCATTTGCACATATAATTTGACCCCAACAAATTGCCAAGGCAACATTAGCTATCAACATAGATTGGAAAAAGGTAATTTATATACACATTAAGTTATATGTACAGTGAAGTCTCCCTTTTGCGAAGATTTCTCTTTGGCGGACATATTTTTTTGTACGGAAATTGCTCCATATGAGGTTTTCAATTTCTCTTACAATTTCGCATATTGTAATTGATAAAACCTTTTGTAATAGACGGACACCACGCAGAATTCAACGTATCATTTTTGGGGACGGTATTTTCAAATTGAAGTCTACATCGAACAGCAAACTATTGCATAGAAATAATGAAATATTAAAGCTTTAGAAGAAAAAAAATCCGAAAAAGTTTCTGATTCGTTTCTTGACTGTCGACGAAACATTGATCCACTGGAACACACCAGAGACCACGGAACAGTCGAAACAGTGGACTGTCCAATCGGCCGGAAAGGTGATGGCCAGCGTTTGCTGGGATTCACAAGGTGTGATCTGCATCGACTACCTGGAGAAGGGCAAACAATCACAGGGCTCTACTATGCCGAATTATTGTGTCGATTCATCCGGGCAGTCAACCAGAATCTTCCAAGCGGAAGTAAACGCCATAGGGAAATGCGTGGATCGAAGTGGCACTCAAGGCATTTAAATTCATATACCATCGGCTCTAAGTTGTTGTGGGAGTGCATAAGCAGGCTCTATGAACTTGGTAAACAGAACAGGGTCACACTTCACTTAGTACCTGGTCACGTGGGTGTTAATGGTAACGAAAATGCAGACTCCTTAGACCGTTTAACAGGGCATGAGCCCTATGGCGGAATAAGAGAAAATGTCATAAAAACAAAATTAAATAAGAAGAGGAGGCAAACAGATCCAGGAATTGGAAAGAACTCCCAAAGCTGAGGCAGGCGAATCTACTACTGGGCAATTACAACCGGCAACGTTTCGAAAACTGCATTAACTTAATTAGAAATAACCTAAGAATAGTAAAAGGTATCTAAGCTGGACACTGCAAACTTAGAAGACACCTAAGTTTAGTTTTTCCTCTGCAACATGCATGAGGAAACACCGAACCTCATGCTAGGAAGTTGTTGTCCACTCATGCACCAGAGGAAAAACCATTTGAAACAATACCAGATGGAAGAGAGCGACCTATCCTCTCTGAAGGTGCCCCAAATATGAAGATTCCTAAGAGCAATACATTTTGGAGGAAGAACTGTAGAGTGGGCGAGCTCATTCAATACATAGTTCATTCATTCAACGTTAACGATTCGCAGGATATACAGCTGCGGTCAAAATAATAGCTGTGAAAATAGTTCCAAGAAATATTCAATAAAAAAAGAAAGATGGTGCTCATGAAACGTTATAATAAAATTTTATTTATTAGGTTACATTTATATGAAATCAATTATAAAAGGAAGATTTAAAAATATCGAAAAAAAACTTTAAAAAAAATATCTTCAATGTATAAGAAAATAGCCCAGTCAAAAAAATAGCAGTATTCATAAAAATGGAGAAAATAAGAAAATTACATTGGATTAAAAAGTAAAACAAAATGTATTTGTATTTCTTACGTCAATACTTGGCGGTAGACCCCTTATTGCTTATAATAGCTTCGCAACTTCTCTTCATTGAGTCCACCAGTTTGACATCTCTCCAATGAAATATTTCTCCATGCAGTCTCCACTGCTTCCCCAAGCTGATTGTTATTGGAGGGTTTTGCATTTGAAACGAATTTCTTGACATCTGCCCAAAGGTTCTCTATTGGGTTCAAGTCGGGGGATTGCGCAGGGCACTCCATAACAGAAACTTCATTGACCCGAAACCACTCTTTGGCTTTTTTGCTCGTGTGTTTTGGGTCATTGTCTTGCTGAAAGACCCATCTTATTGGCAATTCCTCTTCTGCGTAAGGCAGCATGGATCTTAGAAGAATATCCACATAAAGATGCTGATCCATTGCACCATTTATGCGATATATGGGCCCTACACCTTGATAGGAAAAACAACCCCATACCATTATGCTTGAACCGCCATGTTTTACAGTCTTCCGCGTATACCTAGACACATATTCAGCATTAGGTGGGCTCGCACATATTTCCGAGAACCAGAACCACCATACAGAACAATTTTGCTCTCATTAGACCATAAAATATTTCGCCAATGCTGAAGGGGCTTATCGCATGTGTTTTTTTGTCAAAAGAGGAACCTTCCTTGGGCTTCTGGCATTGAGATCATTCTCCCGCAATATTCTTCTGTACGTTTCTAAACTAGCGCTTAGATTTAGCTGTTTTTTTATTTCCGCAGCCGGCAAATGGGGAGGGACCCTTGAGTATCTCATAGTTCTCCTCTCTGATTTTGGAGAAATAACTTTTTTCCTGCCCCTGGTTTCAGGGTTTTCTGTATATTTTCTTGCGTTAATAATCATCTTAGCAGATATTTTTAAGGTTTTTTGAATTTCCGTGTAAGTTTTTCCATCAGAGGAGTTGGCGTATGATTCGCCGCATTTTCGGAGTGCAATGCTTATTACGACCCATACTGTAAGTTTGAAGGAATATAAATGTAGGAAAACTATGGGTTTTAATACCTTACCTTTTAGTTTCAACAACAAACAAAAAAAAATATTCCTAAGATTCAAAAACAATGCAAAAATTCACAAACTATTAAACACTGCTATTATTTTGACTGCGCAAAAATACACTTTTAGTGAAATCAAATGACCTTTGGAAAAAAACCGTTATGATATGGCTTTTTTTTATTCTGGCAACAAAAGATAAAATATTCTATTACAAAAATAGTACTAGAATATTTTAAAAAGTTGCCTATATCTTAGTTTGTACTAAAATATGTCAATGGTAAGATTACACTGCTATTATTTTGACCGCAACTGTATTCACATTAATAATATCTAAAGTGGATGACAAAATATTTGGCCAACACTTCAATAAAGCATTATTTTTAGCTTCGAGATTTATCTATAAAAAACCTTAACCGCGAAATGTTTGTTTTATGAAATTTCTCATCCGGCGGACAGCGGAATTGTCATGCCTGTATTCTAAATGGAAAAATATTGTAAAATCTTTTTTATGAAATTAAAAAATCTAAATCTAATCTAAAAAATCCTGTTGTCAATATCAAGATTTCATGGTGACACGTAAGTTAGACCTTCCAGCTTTTTTGATAAGAACGAGCCCTAGACAACAAAAAAACATTCAGTAAGAGCAATTTCATAGCTTATCATTTAAATTAATTTATAAAATCTGAGATATTCGAAAGAGCACATTTTTTTTTTCCTTTCACCAAGAACCGAACTAAATCCTAAAAACAACAAAACCGATCGTCTAAAGTCAACAAGTCAAGTTTTATTTTGCATAGATTATAATCTGCTAGTGATGATTATTGCCACTTGGTTGCATGCATAATCTTTTTCGTTTTATTTATTCAGTATGAACTTTGTTTATAAAACTTATAGTACTATCAAGAAGACGAAAAATTGTGGCTAAATTTAATAATAGAATATTCTCTTTTTTTACTACTTGTTTTGTATCTTATCCTATTCTCCACTGTAAAATCTAGCGCTAATTTCAGCGTCACCACCAGGCTAGAATTCGCAATACAAAATCACGCTCCATGATAATACTTAGGTTATATATACAAAGGTATGAATGAATTTCAAAAAAAAAGTTAATTTTACTCCAAGTAGATTCTTTTCAAATATTGAAAATTGAATAATTTACTCGGTAAACGAGTAATTAGATTGATTTGTTGCATCAGCTCGATGATGTCATCAAAAGTGAATGAGGAATCAAAATCAGTATCACTAAGATATAATTTATTCTGATATTTTGTTAAATATTCTTTTATTAAAAACAAGTTTTGTTATGTCAATCAAAAACTGAAAACAATTGTTAACTCAATAAGGGTTTTGGAACCAAATGCGTAGAAATTGCATGCAAACTTATTTCCTGATCCAGCATTCTGTAGATAATCTTTTCACATCATGTACGTCATTCATGACTATGATATCATTGATGTGACCTTGAGCTTTGAGAATTTTTTTTTTCACGTTGATTTTCCTATCTGGTACGAATTCACAATCGCATCTACTATGTATGTATATACAAAAGGGTTTAATGAGATAATAATTTTGAATACAAGATTAGATTAGATACATATGTATGTATGTATGATTTTAGTATCGTGCTCAGGCATGAAATTAAAAAAAAAAAATACTATGAGTAAAATAAATTTAATAACTTGAACACAGTAATATTTCTTGAAATTAAGATAGCGCTAGCTATCGCCAAACTACAGCGTATTTTTATTAGTTTTATCGATTAAAGTTTAGATAATCAATCTTAACGACCTAGTGAAATTGCTAAGAATGAAGGCACATTATAAACTATACTTCGTTATATAATTGATTCCGCTAGTAATTTGGAAAATTTGAAATTCTAACTACCATCAAATTCTTCTACATTGTTTAAAAAATATTTTCATTCTGTATTTGCTTAGAAGACGTGATATCAAATAGTGGTATCGCCATCTTCTTAGATAGCCAACCAGCTAATACAATCTCTGAACTCTGACTTTACAAACTTTATAAGAGCCCTTAACTAAAAATCATATCTCAAGGAGATGGAACAGCAGTTTAGATACATTCCAGGCAATTGTAAAGCTGATGAACATGCCAAAATTGGAACTACTCAGCCTATTTTGCCATAAAATGCAAACATAAGTATACCCATCGCTACAAGTAAATTTATGCTCAAATAAGATGCTATTGAGAAAACAGACATTAGATGGAACAACATCACCAATTGTCTGGTGACAAAACAAATCAGGTCACTGCTGGATCTAAGGTGCTCTAAGTGTTTGTTGTCTCTAAGCAGATTATACATCGGTTCCGTTACAGGTGTCATAATCGGACACTGTGTTATAGTTAGATAAATATGCAACGATTTTTGCAGAAGCGAAGAGGAAGAATTGATTGTTCATATTGTCTGTACATGCCCTGCTCTATCTCAAAGACGTAAGCTGCATCTAGAGAAAGAGCCAGGAAATAAATAGGAGGCCATTAAGGCTCGTAGAGTGTGACTTACTCAACCATTACTGTGTGCGTGTAACCCGGAATGGGAGGGACATACAATTTTCTGCAGATCCCGAACGACCAATGAGCAGCACTTTTTATGACCAGATATACTCTTAGAGGATTTGTCATTTCATCGCAAGATTCAGTACACCCCTGAAAAAAAACATTTTTGCAGCGGCTGATAATCTAACTTTAGAATTTTCTGCATGACAGTACAACGCATGGGCCATTATGCCAACAGATACTACATCCAGGAGAAGTCTTCTATAATAATCCTAGCAATCTGGCAAATACAGACATTAGTAGTTTCGCACGCTTCGTAAGGAGCTATGAGTGGTTCAGCAAGTAGGAAGAAAGTCCACTTGATGTATGTGGTATCACAATGAGCCAACTTATGGTCTAAGAATGACAAGCATTTACGCTGAGAGTTACACTAACCTACTCCTCTATTAACCTAAAAGGAAGGACATGAAAGTCAAAAATTTGAAAACTATAAAAAGTGCAAAGAACCCAACTGCCCTTGCAATTGCTTCGGGCTATAGAAGCGATTGAAAATCTGTAAGACGTGTATAAAAATCAATGTAAACAAAAATTGGCTCTGGTGAAGACGCATCCAGATGAAGATGGCCAAAGCCGAAACAAATAATAAATAGAAATATTTTATCAGTTGTGAGTACCTACGTTGCCTACAAAGTGCGTCCAATTATTTGCTGAACTCTAATAATGATCTGTGTTAACGCGAGCATATACATTAGGCATCTTTCTTTTTAAGTTCAGAATAGAGCTCTAAACAGAGTTCGAGCTGACAGAGCGCACTCTGAACCCGCTCGGAACATGCTAAGAACGAAGCTCTGAACTCCGCCCTGAACAAAAAAAGAAAAACTCCTCTTTTAAGCTCAGAACAGAAAACAGAGCTGTCAAAAAACAGATACATCAGAGCGCTCAGGTTATTTTTTTTTTCAATCAGAGCTAGCTTGGAGCGAACTTTATGAGCTCGGTTTTCTTGTGATATGACAACAGACGACGAAATTAAAACAAACAAACAATTAAATATGAGGATCGATGCCTTTGACAGTTCAGTGCTTCAGTGTGTTTCATAAATAAATCCCAGAACTCTGATCAAACTCTCCTCAGAGCGTACAAGACATGATCAGGCACTGCTAAGAGATAAAATCGAAAAATGCCTTTTAGGCCCGAGTTGTCAAACTATAATTTGTGATTCTTTTTTAACTAAAATTTTTCAGGGCCTCGAAGATATTTTTCTTTTTTCATTCTACGCGTGTTTGGAGAGAGCTCTATTAGTTCAGAATAAAACTACTGACAAGAGTTAAATGCTGAACAGAAGCGTTTGAAAATAAAAATAAAATTAAAATGGCGAATCGTAGTTGGTCTAGTGCAGAAAGTAACATTGGTAACATGTTTCAAGAGGCTGAAGCATGACGGTCCTTATTAGTAAGTGTCAAAAACAATCCAGGAGCCGTCGAACAAAAGCAGACTTGGGTACATTAACGTTTTTTTTCTGTTACATTTACGGGACTTTTAAATTTAAATCCAAATAGAATTGAAAAATTACTCTTCGAACAAAACTTAGGCTAAACCTTTAGTTTTGTACGTCTACGTTTGGGTCAGAACATGCTACTTGGACTTTGTTCAGAGCTCTATTCTGAACTAAAAAAGAAAAATACCTTTTTTGTTAAGAGTGCAAGTCGTCCATCTTTTTGTTGAGCAACCACGCCGAAACCGCAGTTAAACTTGAATTTATTTTTTGGTCGAAACCGGAAAGTATTGGAATATTCAACAATTAAATAAGTTGAGCGTTAGAATCCTTCTTTGTGGGATATCAAAAGATCATGCTTATATACACTATCCACAATCTCTGGACGCTTGAAAACGGATATTCGTCAAGTCATCACGGAATTATACACCCGTATGTGACGAAAAGTCATACAAAATTGCCTTGTCCGAGCCAGCGAGTCCTCCAAGAACTTAAATTAAGCACGTTTTGTTATATTCTATTCAAAATGGCAGTATTCAAACAATAGGCGTGTTTTTTTGGAAAGGTTATCCGTAGTACAGTAGGATTTTATATGAAAAACAAATACAACATCCGCAGTAAGATCACTGCCGATACTCGAATAAACGTCAAATCTCTATCCGCAGCAGGATTTCACTTCTCTTTTTATCGGCAGTGATCTTACTGCGGATGTTATCGGCAGTGATCCTACTGCGGATGTTGTTATTCATATAAAATCCTACTGTAATACGGATAACTTTTCCAAAAAAACACGGCTAATGTATTGAAATAAAAGTTTGATCTAAACCAAAAGGTTTTTATATTAATTTACTTTTACCAGAAAAAAAATTGTTTTTAATTAATACAATTTCGTGCTTCTTTTTATTTAATAAATAGTAAATAAACGTGTTCAAACCTATATAGGATTGAATAATAGAACTGCCGATTATAAAATAATGATTATTCGTACTGGTAATACGATTGTTTTGGGGTCTAAAAGCTTAGTAGTACCTTTGTATATATCGACGCCCCAGACGAAAAACATTCTACACCTGCACTCCGACGAAAAATATTACAATTCAAAAGCTTAGGCGAAAAACATTCTAACTTGGGAAGACTGGACGAAAAACCTTTTAACTCGAAAATCTCGGACGAAAAGCATTCTAACTTGAAAAGGATGAGATCGACATTTAACTTATGAGACGTAGTTCCTTATGAAGTACAAAAATAAATTCAATCCAATACATTTAAAAATTTCATTAATAAATTTAAGTATAATTTTTCAAGGTTTCTAGAGGTTGGATACACTCAGTGTGACGGAGATTCTATGTATGCCCGTATAGAAAACTACTGTCGGAATAAATCAGTTTACACTCAAGATGAAAGGTGTCGGTTGATAAAAGAATCAACCATAAAACAGAAATATATTGTACACGAAGTTCAACAGACAGAAATTTTAAATTTCAAAACCCTCACAGAGCTTTTTAATTGAAGTTCGGTGTCAATCACAAATCTAAGGGAAATTTTTGTTGATCCTGACAAAAATTATGTCAGCATAAAATACGATTTTGAAAAGGAGTATGAAAAAATCAAAATTTTGAAAAAAAAGGGGTTACACCAGACAGGATATCACAATTTAATTTGACTAAAATGTACGATAAGGAGATTCCTTTAAAACTTAAAAAAAAAGACTGATTTGAAAGTGATGATGGACAAAGGTTACATACCGAATGAATTTCATAATTTTTACAATAAATTATTGAATATTGAATGATTTACAAAATCATTTAAAAATATTTATAATTGATAATTTTTGTTTGTGAAATTATAATATATTTTTTTACTGAAAAAACTTTTTTATTTATAATTACTATTAAAATATATTTTGATTTAATTTTCTATTTGTTTTCAAGTTAGAATTTTTTTCGTCCGAGATTTTCGAGTTAGAAGGTTTTCCGTCCGAGATTTTTGAGTAGAATTTGTTCACGAAATGGAGCGTGATTTTGTATTGCGAACGCTAGCCTGGTGGTGGCGCAGAAATTAGAGCAGGCTTTTACAGTAGAGAGTAGGATAACATACAAAACAAGTAGTAAAAAAAAAGAATATTTCATTATTAACCTTAGCAAAGACAAATCTAGCAATTGCAGTCCCTAGCCTTAAGATGTCGCCACAATCTTTCGTCTCCTTGATAGTTCTATAAGTACCCCTTAATGCCGATGCTTTCCTAGATGTACTGTGGTACTTCAAAGGAGTGATTGCAACTTCAAGAGTGGTGCTTCTCATAAAAAGATGAAGCTTTTTGAAAGAAAGATGCTCCGCATTTGCACTGGACTGTACCGTAACCCACTGACGAAGAAATATATACCAACAATGAATCTGTATAAAGAAGCAAAGTTAATACCATTGGACAAGTATTTACTGCAGATCTCCGGAAAAATCATCAGGAACCTGGAAGATCATCCCAACACAGAAGTGCAACAACTTCTCCAGCATGAACTAGAGCCTAGTGACAAGTATCTATACACCCGAGCCATCACTGACGATCAATTTGAAGACATCATCCATAACGACAACGCACCCTTTTACGAGAAGAACAACAATCAATACTACAGGGGGTAAAACGCCCACTCATCAAAAATTATTATTTAGTTAATATTAAAAAAATCATGAATTAGATTAAGAAAACATTAATATGATATTGTTAGCAAATAGCATTATGTAAAGCTAAATGAAGAACGTTGGGCCCTATTGTTGAGCCAACATGATTTAATTTAGTAATAGGTTAGTTTTAAGTCAAATTGTATACCTATAAAACAAATTGAAAAATAAAATTCTTAATCTAATCTAAGTGGTGCTTCTAATTTTAGCTGTTCGCATCTGAAAGAAAATTGGAAGTTCCACCATTCCTGCCAACAATAGGTAAGTCACTAGGATTGTGCCTCTTATTTATTTGGAAAAGTTTAATCGGGACAATTTATCTTGACTCAGCTAAGCAAATACAGAACTAGTTTTTATTGCTTTCCGATATAAATTCTTTGAATGAATGAATTTGTATTGGGGGGTTATTGCACTGCGACCTCTATATCTATTGTGTCACCACTTTAAACAAAAAATTACGAGCTTTTTCATCCTACAGTTCCTCCTCCAAACCTATTGCTTTTAGGAATCTTAGTATTTGGGGCACTTTTATGTCGTTTTTATTTGGCAATCCGGAAGCCTTCTGGACTCTTCTGAAAGTGTTCACTTGGGAAAAAATGACAGTTCTGATTCTGAAAAGAAGAGAAATTTGCTTCTGGATTTAAAATTAGAATCGAAACCAGAAGCATTCATATAGTTAAACGTCAAACTCAAGGGCTGTGATTTTTTGTATGCTAATTGTGCGAAGTGTATCCTTCAACATATATTTATTCTTGATTTTCATTACTGTCCACATTTGGAGGGCTCACAGCTGTACCGAACCAAGTCATTTTAAAGAAATCCAAAACTAACGCCAGGATTTCCGCAAAATTGACCTCTATTTAGAGCTGTAATGAACTACATAGTTCATTTAGAGATACATAGTTCTATTTAGAACTGTAATTAACTATACATAGTTCATTACAGCTCTAAATAGAGGTCAATTTTGCGGAAACTTTGGCGTTGGTTTTGGATTTTTTTTAAAATGACTTGGTTCGGTACAGCTGTGAGCCCTCCATTTGATGTTTCACATATACGATCACAAAAAAACTTCACAATCATCAGAATAAAAAAAAAGTGCTCAGTTGGGTTTGCGGATCGGAGATTCCGGATTGCCAAATAAAAACGACATTAGAGAGGATGGGTTGCTCTCTTCTACCTGGTATTATCCCAGATGGTTTTTCCTTTGGTGCATGAATGGACAACACTGTTCCACTATATGGTCCGGTGTTTCCTTATGCATGTTGCAGAATCTACATGTAGCACTGCTTACCACACCAAGTAAGCTTAGGTGTCTTCAAGTTAGAATACCTGTTATTATTCTTAGGTTATTACTACTTAAGTTAATACAGTTTTCGAAACGTTGCTGGTTGTAATTGCCCAGTAGTAGTTTCGCCTGCCCCCTTTAGTGCTAATGTAGTTTTTTCATAATCCCAACTTTAAAATTTTAACTTTTTGGCTTATCGTTCTTAGAAAATACATATAAACGGATGGGCCATCTAGTGGTTTCTTTTTAAATCATAGGTTATTTTGACACCGAAAACTGTTTGCCGCTCGAAATCTTGACAGAAAGTCAATATTTTCCCGGAACGAAATGTAGTAGATTTATGCTTAAACGATGTTGAGAAATATTGAAAACTTATTTCCAAAGCGAGTGCTGTGTAGCCCTACAATGGGTAGATGTAGATGTAGGAAGATATGCATGGTTTAGCAAACATCCAACCAAAAAATATGAAAAATCTCTGGGACAAGCTGATTCTAGCAGAGAAGCATTTACATGTATTGAAGATTTCTTCCGGCTTACTACTTGATAATGCCATACCATTCTCGAAGGTTTTGCCTTTCTGAGAGATTTTCCCACTTCAAAAGTTTTACCAATACCCATTAAACATTAAATAGTGACGATGACGTAGATCTTTTCGGCTTCAAAGAGCGCCTCACTTGCAACCAGTCAACACCCCCACAATTCACAGACCAAGGTCACGAAATGAACAAACTCGAAGTCGGACCGGCATGTTTCCAGTTGTCAAAAACTGTGACGTCAATTTAATTTTAGAGGAACCAAATATTCCGTTATAAATACTACATAATTTTTATGTCAAAATCAAGATCTTGTGAGGCACTCACTACACACGAGAATTGTACCGGCTACGTTGTCTTAACCAGTACTTGTGATTTCGCAATAAATTACGTAAGACAGGTTAAACTGTCTCACGGAAACCGCACCAAAAGAAACGAGATAGTCGAGTCGATCGCGTCCATCTTGTGTTGTGAAATAAAAAAATCTCGTCATCGTTCGTGACGCTGCACTTTATCTACCATCTACCCCAGAAAAACACTATTCCTTGCTAGTTCTTTGTCATCACTCTGTAAATTGTGGCTGTGGAGACGGGATACTTACTATTCAGAGCAAAACTTCTTCGCGAATAGCTCTCGACTGTGTTGCGAATAAAGGTTAACGTGGATCTCCGACTCCAAATAGTTAAAATAGACATTTTTCCCGCACGTTCAAACACTAATACCGAATCGTAATCACATTAACACTAGCTAACTATAAAAGTCAGAGCAGAGATAAGCTTGTAGTTATTTTTTTCCACAACGAAACATACGACAGGCAAAGTTCTAGACAATTCTTCGGTTTGTTGAAGTCGGATTTGTGCGAGTTTTACAATGAAATCGATTTTAATAACGGGCTGCAACCGGGGACTTGGATTGGGATTGGTCAAGACGTTCCTCAATTTACCAAAACCACCGAAATACGTTTTTGCAACATGCCGTAATGTCGAACAAGCTGTGGTGAGTGTTTTCGTTTTTTTTCCTTTCTTTTTTTTCTTGTTGCGAGAGATGACAGAATGCGGATGGGAGAATTGACTTGTTTTAAACCGTTTCTTTTCTGTGCGATAAAAATGATGTTCAATATGACTTACTGTTTCCAATTGGTGCCATGATGGTTAATAAATATGCAAAATGTAAAAATACAAGTAATTTATACACAATTAACGATGAAAAGGTAATTAATTGGCTACAGCAGCTAGCACAAAAAAACTCGAACTTTAGTAGTTGACTGGAAGCAAGAGAATGAAATGCGAAGGAATTTATCCGCTCCTATTATATTCCATTTTGAGTTTGTTTTCTGGTGTTGTTCATGCATGAGTTGCGGGAATTTTCCATTTTTACCTTGGAATAGGTTCATTTGTGATGGGGTGGAAATAGTAATGGAAATGAATACTTTTCCGTTCTTAGGGGGTGCTTATACGGAAGAACAACATAGAAAACATGGTTGATGTTTGTATGCTACGTTTTCACCAAAAGATAATGCGAGATTTAAGGCAATAGAAGATTAAAATGGTGGATTTACATTGTATCTGCATTTGATTTCTGCAAAAAAAAAAAAACAATGGGGTGCCAAATACAGAATTCATATATGTTAGATAGAGAGAAAAAAAGCAAAATGCAGAACTTCATTTCTTTTATAGGAAATTTGAGAAATGCAGAAGTCAAGATTATATCAAGACTTCTCCATTTTGTAAATTTGCGATATTTTCACATTTTTCAATGATTTTTGTTAACAGACGCATGATATGAAAAAAACAATAAATCGAAATGGAGGTAAGTTAAATTTTCATTGCATAGTTTCGTATTAACAGGCCAACAAATTATAGCAGTTTATAGGAAGTGAAAAAGAGTTACCACCTGTGTATTCTCTCACACTTTCGGATTTCGACATACTGCCTCTCTACTTTTCTGCATTTTACACATGCAGAAACATGAAAATCTACTTTAACTGTTACAGCACCTATCAAAGTTCTAATGGTGTTTAAATTTTTCTTATAAAGTGAAAGCGACAGAAAAAAAGTTAATTTTAGCCAAACGATAAAAAATCATAGAGATAATTTAGAACGATATGGATATTAGGTCAGTTCGAACTATAAAACGATTGGTCCAATGAAGATTTAACAAAATTAATTTCTAATCTTCTAGATTTACGAAATAAATTTTTATGGTAAATCTTCGAGATTTAAAGAAGATTTATCGTAAATCTTTTTTTCAATTTTTGTTTCTCTTTTTGCTTCCTTACGATTTATTGGACGCTTTTAAATATATTGGTGCAAAATTTTAAGCAGCCTATTATTAAGGTAATAGTGTGATACTACCTTTGTATATAAAACTTATAGTACTCTAATAAAGACGAACGATTAAGGTGACATCTTAAGCATAGCGATAGTACTTGTAAGATTTGTCTTTGCTTAATCTAATAATAAAATATTCTCCATGATACCATAGGTTGTATATACAAAGGCTATACCTATTTGATTAAAATTTGCAAAATCGTCACTTTAACCTAGTTTCATACTAATTTATCGTACTAGGTTCGTTCGTTCAACTTTACCCAGGGTTGACCCAGGTTTTCTTGACAACCCTCAGAGTTGTCAAAAAAAAAAAAACTGGGGTTTTTGGTTTTCAAAAAAACACCCAAGGGCTATCAATTGTTTTTTTGACAACTAAAAGCAAGAAAAAAATAATTCTATACTCTGATAAAACTTTAAGCCCCTTTTAGACGATCAGTTGTTCCTTCAGTTATCAGTTCATTTGCGATAAATTTCAATGAAATCGACCAAATTATCATTCTGTTTTGACATATTGAAAAAAAAACCAACTCGAATGACGACGAACTGACAACTGAACTAAAAAGTATTTACACATCAGTTTAACTGTAAACTGAACTGAAAACTTATGGGAATTTCATCAGTTTCAGTTAAACGCTTCAGTTTTTGCATTTAGACATCAGTTTAACTGAAAGCTTAACTGATAGCTCAACTGAAACTGAAATGATTGTCTAAAAGGGGCTTTATACTGCGTCTCCACTGAACGATAATCTGAGATTGATAGCCTTTCCACACCGAACCGAAAACCCGGTTTTCGGCTAAAAGTTTTCAAAAACTTCAAAAAGTTTTCGCTTGTCTTTTAATTATTTTGACACTTACTATCAAGATAAAACTGTAAATTTTTCTTCTCAGTAGCTGTCAGATGTTTTTTTTATGTCTGATTGGTATTTGAATGTTTTCATTTTATTTTAATTGAGCTTTGAATTTTTCATTAGGTGTGTTTGTTTACATCATCTCTGAATTTCAACTGGTTTTCGAGAGGTTTTATCAAAAACTTGTCAAAAACGAAAACTTGTAGTTCACAAAAATGTATGGGAAAACTTGTGTTTTTGATGCAGGTTTTCAACGAAAACCGATTTTTTGGCGAAAACCGTGTTTTCGGCTCGGTGTGGAAAGGCTATTACTCAAATCTACTTGAAATCACTAGATTTACCATACAAAAATTAATCATCTCGATTTGAGATTTCAAATAAATCTACTTGAAATCTACTGTACTGAACGGATTCACATTTCCATTTCCAATGAATCTGACAGTTTGATGGAAGAAAAAAGAAAAAAAAACAGTGTTGACAAACTGAACAAAAAAAAAATTTTAATAACTGTATTTTAATATTATATTTTAGTTGAAAAAAAAAAATATTTTAAATATTTGTATTTCTAAGGAAAAGAAAACAAAATCAAAAAGAAGGACGTTGTGGTCGAAGAAAGAGGAAGCACTGTTGGTGGAGGCTTGGGCAGATGTCTTCTTCTCAAAAAGTACTTCTCCGAGGCTTTGAAAGATAAAAGAATGGTTTTAACAAATATACAATTTATTTATGTATGTTAATAAAAAAAATACAATTACTGACAACTTACTTTGACCCACATGTTTCTCGTTTTCAATCTTTTATGCAGTAACATTTTTGTTTTCCTCAGAGCAATTAGTTTTAAAATATACATTTGGCGTTTTTTCCTCTGACGTTCAGATTATCTCTTTAAGGCCGCCATCAAAAACTCGATTTTTTTTCTTCATTTAAATAATTTAAAACTGAAATTTTAATTTCAGTTGAGAACATTCTTATTCTATTTTTTAAAGCCAACAAAACTTTCAATTGTGACACTGCTTGTAATTAAGACTTTAGATGTCAAAAGAAATCTAACAAGTCCAGTGGAAAACACTATTAGATTATTTTAAATCAAACTGGAAAATAATCTAGATTATCGTTCAGTGGAAACGTAGTATTAAGTTTGTTATAAATTAATTTTTAAAATGAACAAAAACAATTCTGCGTTGTTGCTGAATATTTCATCTGATGAGTACAACAAACATTTGATTGCAAACACAAACAATAACATGATAATCGACAAACGACAACAAAAGAAATAGATATGAAATCTCATGTGACTTTTGGGGGGTATAGAAAAAAGAGATATCCATGAACAATGTTCTTGAATGTTTGCAAATTGAAATGGCAAAAGATAACCGTCTGTCAGGTAAATTATTCCATAATCGTATTGTGCGACTAAAAACTAGTGTTCCTTAAACATCGATAGCCTATCGATAGTATTCGACTATCAAAAACATCGATATTTTATAAACTATCGCATGTCCCGAAAATTAATAGCATCTATTGAATAGTATTCCACGAAAAAATTCCTTTATTTACTTTACGCTGAGTGCATACATTTCACAATTCACATAAGGGGTATTCATGTAAGCGCGGAAAACCCTCGTAAACCTCGTAAACCAGATAATTTTATCTCCGCAGAAACGAGCTGTCAAAATTTGTATGGGAAAAAGTTTCTGCAAATCGCATAAAATTATCTCACAAATTTGCTGCAGAAAGTGCAGAAATAGACCTCGTAAACTAAAGAAGTATGGATTTTCACATTTCACAAAATATTTCCCACATTTACGCAAGTATTTCTTAGGGGGTGTTCATGAAAACATGCTGCGGAAAGTTATATCTTTCTACAAAGCGGAAAATTATCTCGTTACATGAATACCCTTATAGTAGTTAAATGTTGACATTTTGTTTGATCTTTGAAGTATGCCATGTCAATGAAAGTATTCGACTAAGCGTTTTTCTTTTTAAGCTCAGAGCAAGAAACTGAGCTCTCAAAAAAAGATCTGTGTTTCTTTTTTAGCTCAGACGAATTAGCATATAGTATATACTCGTATACTCTATCAGCCTTATTTACTAACTCATTTTTATTGACGTAGTAAAGTTATTTGGACTTTACAACGACTCTAATCCTGAAAAACTTATTTATAAAAAAAACATAGACGAAGAATAAATAAGCTAAAACTGGTTCAGGAGGTTTAAAGCCGTTGTAGTATTTAAATCTCATTTTGACATGACATCGCGTGAAAAAAGGAGTGTAAACAATTTTTTTTCCGTTTGTTACTAAGACAAAATGAATAGTTACTCGTATTTTGCTACACAAACTGTATTGAAGAATAATGGAAATCAGATCAGGAATTTAAGATTTAGGCGTAGCTAAAACGGTCAAGAAAATATTTTATAAATAAGGATTTGTTTGACGTGGCGTATACCCGAAATAAGTGCTTTGACTCCGCACTCGCACAACTTGAGAGGTTGGACCGAGTATCAGGAAATCTATACATCATAGTTAAAGTTGACTCCCATACTAAAATTGATTTAGAGCAAGTTGTTTAAAATTCAGTCATGAACTACTTTTTTTTAAACAAAATGATATATTTTTTTCGTCAAAATTCGAAAAAAAAACAAAAATATTTGAGTTTAAATATTTATTTCTTTATGAATAACTTTTTTACTAAAATAAAAAAAGTAGTCCTGAAAAATGTTGATATAATCTATCGATACTATCGGGTGATTTCAAAAACTATCGTTGACTATCGCAAGTGCCGACTATCGATGTGTAAGGAACACTACTAAAAACACAATCTCAAAATAAGGCTCGAGGGAAAGACATGAAATATTTCGACGGTGTTCAAGAATAGTTCTAACTCCTTTCAGTTTTAACTAAATATGTAAATTGAATATATGTACGATAATCGAAAAATAAGGTAAATAACAAAATATATATGTATGTATGTCATATATTTGATATTTTTAATAAACAATCTAATTTCGAACTCGAATTGTAAAGTTCGCTCACCTCGAACGTTCGATTCGCAAACCATAATAGGGGGGTATTATTAGGTAAAGGGTTCTATGTTAAACATAGAACCTTATAGTGCTGAAGAGCTTGTATGAAGTGAATTGTTTTTGTATAAACGATGCATTTCATATCAATAAAATTAACTCCATAGTTTTTATCTTTTCAAAAATTCAAAAAAAAAAATGTAAATAAGATCCAAAAAAAAAATTATTTGTATCATTAACGAAGTATGAATATCAATTTTGAATTTTAAAACAATTTAATTGAGAAATACGAGTAAAGTTGTATTTTCGAAATCAAGTTTTCGAAGAAATGAAAATCAACTTTTTGCATAAAATAAAAAAGAAGCATTGCCTTAAATGGTTTATTTTTATTGCAGATAATTTTTGTTCTTTTTTCATGTTCAAGCATAGGAAATTCTTGAACCAAAGTTTTAATCCGCTTGATTTTCTTGGAAACATTGGTTTTAAACCCCACCTTACAAATTGTTATTTGAATACCTACTCGATTCCACATACTTTTTCAAAAGGTATTGCTTCAAAGTAAAATGTTTTCGAGCAATTCTGAGAGTTTTTGAAATCAGAAGGCCCCATTTTCATAACGCTGTGTACACTGGGTACATTGAATCGAAGAGTTATTTTAGAAATGATTTGGGCGCATTCTTAGAAAATTTATCGGAGCAGAAGACATGATGAAGCACCTATTCTTTGGAACACAAGAATCGGACCAGAGAATCAGGTGCTTGATATGCTGGTTATCTTCGATAACTAACTTTTTCCAAAATTTTCTTGAGGGCACTAGCCAGATCATTGCCACTCCTTCCCATGAGATTTGCGCTCTACAAAGCACAATAGACCTATTAAAGAGAGAAAGAAAGTTATGGGTATATCCGAACAACTATTTTTTATTTTTCTTACCATATTATTGGTTGGCAGATGGCCAGTTAGATTGTTAGTGTTCGGCTTTGAATGATAGGAAAATGAAGACACTTCGGCTTCAGAACATGAAACGAAATTTTGTTAATCACTATATGAAGTCGATGATGTTCTATCTGACTGTCGAATTTCCCTTCCTTTTTGTTTTTGTAGCTGATGTGCCTCAAACTTTTCTTTGAAGTCTTTCGCAATGTTACTAGAATAACTTGAAATTAACTCAAATTCCTCAGAGGTCACATCTGTCCTTTTTAAATTTGAAACAAAAGAGATGTTAAGCTCACGATCAAATATATCCAAACAAATACGACTTTTAACCCCTTTTTTTTCATCATTAACGGCCTCCTCTTTGAACAGTTTCTACACTGCTTGTATCTACATTTAAACTTGAGTCTACATATATGTAACTTTTTGTAGAATCACGTCTACATTAGTGTGATTCTATGGTAGGGAATCGAGCAATTCGCAAGAAACCTTATACCACTGAGTATTCATGCAAATGCATGAAAGTTATGTTTTTTGCCTTAGGGTTTGCCATTGATTTTTTACTAATTTCTAATTTTAACCTTATCTAAAAGCCGCTGAAATTATGAAAATTTTGATATATAAAACTCAGGCCAGACATAAATGAAGAATTCCTTTAATATTAAAGTCAAAAATTATATTAATTTCATCTTATTGTCATTGAAGATTCGCTCTATTAATTGATTGACGATTGGTCTCTACCTTTCCTTTTAGATATAATCGTGACAGCTGTAGCCAAATGTTGTTTATCATTAAAAATTGACAAACAACTACCTATCTATCAGCTTAACCGATGAATTGTCACATCATTGTTTTCCTTATTACTTTCCACGCAAGAAGTTTTCCGCGCGTTTATGATACGTGTCTCGCAAACTTTACAATTCACGAAGGTTAAAAAAAATTTACAACGCTTAACGATAATTCAAGCAATTGCCGTTTTGCCCAAGGCCGACATCAATGCCTTTAGTGAAAATGGATGCCATAGTTATTCGAGTTCCGTTCAACATACTGACATCCAAAAACTACAAGAAACATATATGCCTGAAAAATCATGCACCGTTAATCCGAAAGTAGTTATCCGAAATTCAAAATGAACACCAACTGTTTTTATAAATATTTCATAGAAGATAACCCAACGAAATGGTTCAACAAAAATGATTTACAGCCCTATTCTGCTACTCACGCGAATCGCATATCCGATCCACCCATTCGATTCCCTTTCACACTGCCTTTGCATTCTGCTATCCATCGGGTGAACTACATTATCCCGAACCAATTTGACATTCACATCTTCTGATTCTTGGATAATTGTTTTTGATTTCATTAAAAATTCAAGTTCAGACGCTCTACCTAGACTGCTTTTAAACGAAGCAATATTACCTTGCGATTTTTAAGCCCGTAGGAGAGAGACGTGTGTGGTGGCGGGGGTACACAAAATTGCTAGGGTTGGAAAAATTGCAGAGTTATCGTTCTTTCTTCTTTGTGGTTTTCTTTACTTGTCAGGTATGTTTCATTTCTATTTGGCGTTCGCTCAATGAACTTCGATCTACTCACTAGAGTAAAGAGTGCGGAGAGATGATTCCTTTTCAATAGAAGAAAAGTTAACTTTCATTAAATCGCTGTGTTTAAAAGCATTCATGCAATCGAAGGGAAGTCAAAAGAGAATCAAAGATTAAAAATCGCTTTCGTATAAAAGCAGTCCTACAGAAGTAATTTTCTAATTTGTCTTCATCTTTATTTTTAAATTTGGAAATTAACTTTTTTTTTGTCCTAATTCCAAGCGGAGGTATAAGAGAATCCTCCAACAGAAAGCTTCGACCTCCACAGCAAAATGAGTCAATATAAAGAAAAGAGAAACTAGTCGCTTGTTTGAGGTTTTTTGCTGTAGATAATTTGCAACATGGCGTTTGGCAAGATTTGGATGCGGGCTTCGCTCAGTCCACATTACAGGACGCACTTAAAGCCCACTTAAGTCCCAATTGGATTACTGTACAAAAATGACGACAGAAGAAAAACTTAAAGTAAAACTCTTGTTTAACCCAAAATGTGGTGTGCCTGGAGTTGTTATGTGCGTTGACAGTATCCACATTCGCATAATGACCCTCTAACAAAACCCACATCTCCTTTTGTCCTTCTTCCCCTTAAAATTTTAATAATCTATTTTTAACAAACAAATATTCTAAATTAGGCAATAAATTAGTTTTTACTTACATTTAACTGAACACGAACCAGACAGACGATCCATTAAATGAAAAACCCGCAACATTTTATATGCGGATCCGATTTGTATAGAATGAATTCGTTCACGTGAATAACAGAATACCGCGCAATATTACCGACTTAAATACAGATTCACTTTGAATGAATAGCAGGATAGTGATTAGTGAAAATTCATGAAAAATTTCCCCCCATGAATAGCAAAATAGGGCTGTTAGTCTGCCCTATTCTTACCTACGTCCTTCTTGACTCCAGCCCGTCGTTGACTGTCTACTCCAGTATTTTGTGCATGTTACGCTTCTTTGATAATGCTTGATCGCTTTTTGATGAGGGTGACCGTATCCTTTTTCATCATTTGCCTACATACCTTCAATTACACACACTTGATATTTTTATTAATTTTAAAAATAATTGCAGGATCTAAGGGACCTCGGAGCTCAAAACAGTAACCTTCACATCCTCGAAATAGGTAACTTACAATTTTGATTTCAGAAATATCAAATTAAGCTTTTCTTCCTCAAAGACCTAAAGCACTTTGACTCCTATGGTAAGCTGGTCACCGATGTAGGCAACATTGTCAAAGACGATGGACTCAATGTTCTCATTAACAACGCTGGAATAGCTTCAAAGTCGACTCGTCTAAATTTCGTACAAGCTGATTCCATGATTGACAACTTAACAACTAATACCGTTGTGCCTGTTATGATGGCAAAGGTAAGTTAATTAAAAGACTTAAAACAACTAATTTCAATCAACTTCATTCTCGAAGGCCTTTGCTTCACTTTTAATAAAAGCTTCTAAAGCCAACGATTCGCTGCCGATGGGTCTGAATAGAGCTGCCATCATTAATATGAGTTCCATTCTGGGGTCGATTGAAAAGAATGACTCGGGTGGCATGTATGGTTACAGAACTTCAAAAGTAAGTAGGCCTTTGAATTAGATGTTTTGTTTACAGTCATAACTTTTAGGCTGGCCTCAATGCTGCTACCAAATCAATGAGCCTCGATTTGAAGGACGGCAAGGTGCTGTGTGTTAGCATCCATCCTGGTTGGGTGCGTACCGACATGGGCGGCCCGAAGGCCCCTCTGGATGTCGAGACAAGCACCAAAACCATCGTAGAGACCCTAATGAATATGAACTCATCGCACAATGGTGGCTTCTTCGAACACAACGGAAAACCGTTGCCGTGGTAGGAAGGAGAAAATACGTTGTTCCCGCATTTCTGGATGTCGTTCCCTTGAAACGTGGCGTTCTTTCATAAAAATATAATTAATTTGTTTTTTATTTAAAATAAATATAACAGTAGTTGAATGCATGCATTTCCTTTCACATTTGTTTGTTTTGGTTTAAAAGAAGGTGTGTCGTGTGGGCGTGAAAAGATTTATGAAGAAGACGAAACTCAAAACCGATCCAAAACTTACAGACATCAACTCATGGAGATTCACCCGTCTTGTAAGCCGATCTTTTTTAAGAAGATGTAGGTCTTGCATTGCCGTTGGAGGCAAACAATTTGAACATTTGTTATAGCTAATGTAAATAAAGTTTTGATGTAATTTTTGTTGAAAAATTGAATTTCATTTAAAACTCAAACCAAATAATAGAAATGAATTACTATCTGATAGCCCGCGGTACTCTGAACCTTTTTCACCCCCCTCGAACTTAAACTTAGACACGAGGAAGCCTAGAGTGCATTCAAAGTTTTTTTTAATGAATTAAAAAGAAAAACATTTTTGTTTCCCTTATTTAAATATAATATTCTCAAAAATGTTATACCATTTTGAAAAGAGAATAGAACGCGCCAACTTTTAAGGTAACTTGCCAAAATTTCGTAGTACACTTTTTTTTACACATTCAATTGAATTAGGGTCATGTAAAAATTCAATTTTTTTTCGAATGCCTATAACTCACAAAATACATGGCTACGTTTTTTTTATTATTTTTCTGATAACTGTCACCACCTACCCTATCACCCGTTTTCGTTTCGACGTTGACTTTTGGGACACTCTGTATGCTGATGACGTCTAGATGCTAAATTCTTCTAAGAAATTTGATCCTAATAAGTGCATGTTTGAACTTGGTGATGATTTTTCTATGGTGCTGAATTGAGCAAAGAAAAATTTTTTGGTTTAAATACTGAAAAATCCAAAGCCATTTTTTTTGGAAACTATATTGGTTCTCAATCAATAAACATGCTTACTCTTGAATGCAAAACAATTCCATATGAAAGTAGTGTTAAGGTGCTTGGTTTTTACTTAGACGACAAACTTTCCTGGGAGAACCATATAAATAGCGTAATTAGAAGAATTACGTTTACATTAAGGAAACTATATTCAATAAACAATTACCTACCTTATCAAATTCGCTTGAAATTATGGAAGGCCCTTGTCCTTCCAATCTTACTTTATGGCTGTGAAGTTATAATGGCTGTAATATTAGCTTAAGAAATAAATTAAAAGTTTGTTTTAACTCCGTTTTGAGATATGTTTTCAATAAAAGAAGATATGACCATACATATATTTATAATAATAACCACGCACAGAACTAATATAAGGAAGCTTTCATATATATTTCGTTCTACTTCATTATGGAACTCTCTGCCTGATGATATCAGAAACATTTCAAAGCCGTTTCATATTTTCAAAAAAAATATTTGCCAATATTTAAAAACAGATTATGGTTGAATTTAATTTTGTAATCATTAGGGCAAATTCCTAAACGCATATCTTGCGCAAATTCTGCTAAGCAAACAGTTCCAAAATGCAAATACAAAAATCTCTGCTAAGCAGAGTGTCCCAAAATGCAATCGATGCTACTTTCTTGCGCAAATGCAGAGGCATTTGTGCAAATGTCAAACATTTCTTGCGCAATTCTCTTACATATGCGTATTCTGATTTTCTATATCTGCTTTGCAAGTGTTTTGCTTTGCAAATCTTGCGTTTAGGAATTTGGCCATTGTTTTTTTTATTTTTATACTATTTTGTTGAAAGATCGGCTTCCATTGGGCAAACAAATTTATTGGTATCCTTATTATACTCTGTCCAACAAAAATTGTCAGTACAGGCCTTATGGGAGAGCTTTTTCTAAAGCAGTGGCGCCTGATGCACTCTCACTACAATGCGTTAGAATAAAATGCCACTAAAAAAAGAGCAAGCCACTGACTTTTCTTAAGGAATTGTTGTTGTAATTCTTTGCAAAAAGTTGTACACCCCAACACGACCGTCGTATCCCACTGCTGATGATGATGAGATACTGCCAAGAGTGTCAAGTGTCACTCAATACGATCGTGCGCTCTTTATCTACATCAAAACAGAGTTACCATTATCATTCTCAATTGCAAGCAAAGAGCTTTTTCAGTGGTTTTTATTGAGGAGCTTTTGGGATTTGAAGCTTTTGAGAACACATTTTAAGAAGAAGAGTATGTTGAGTGTTGTCGTATTGCTTTTCAACTTAAAAAAAAACGAGCCTATTATCTTACCGCTTGGCGTTGTGGGAAAAGGTAAATTGAATATTGTTTTCAGTCGTTTTGAATCTGCAGACGGTAGCCCTACGCGTTTTTTACTCTCATTTGCGGCGATTTATAATTTAAACTACGGAATCCCTGTGAGAGCTTTAAAAGGCGACACACTTATGCATGGCAATGCAACCAGAAGGAGAGACAAACGTCCTATCTTCCCTGTACTGACAATTTTTGTTGGACAGAGTATAGAATGAATCAGGAGTGGAATCGCGTAAGCTGATAGTTGACTATCAATTCGTTGATTGTCGTTTTTGACTATAGCTGTCTCTATCATATAAATTAAAAATTATAGAGGGAGCGATAAAACGACAATCAACAAATTGATAATCAACTATCACCTTACGCGATTCCACCCCAGTTTTAACAATAACTCAATTGAAAACCTTATACAATTCAGTTAGCAAAACATGTGTAGTGTTCACAATATATAAAATTATAATTGTAAAAAGTGTAAAAATGTAACATTTTGTTACACCTCAACGACAAGATCATACAAGACTTTTCCACTTTTAAAAATAAATAAATCAGATGCCATTGCGGATCGAAGAGAGCTTAAACCTGGTGACTTACAACACTCAACCAGTCAACCATTCCTGTATGCATATAAGTAGGAATTCTTTGCCGAATTAGCAATACTTTTCATAGCTAGAGATACTCTTGATGGATTTGTCACTTCCTCGTAAGAGGCAATACACCCAGCGGCTGAGAATCGAATGTTAAATTTTGATATTGACTTCAGTGTTGTTACAGATAATAAAAAGTGCGTTTACGACATTTTACTACTGTTGCACAATATTGTTAATTACCCTATATTTTTATTGATCCATCAAAAATTACAGTCGATGACGCCATCTACTATATATGAGACATAAACGACGAGATTTTGCTTTGACTATAAACTAAGAACAACCTCTATTTGTGTTTTTTTTTTGTCAGCACAATGGCCAAATTCCTAAACGCAAGATTTGCAAAGCAAAACACTTGCAAAGCAGATATAGAAAAATCAAAATACGCATACGTAAGAGAATTGCGCAAGAAATGTTTGACATTTGGGCAAGAAAGTAGCATCGATTGCATTTTGGGACACTCTGCTTAGCAGAGATTTTTTTATTTGCATTTTGGAACTGTTTGCTTAGCAGAATTTGCGCAAGACATGCGTTTAGGAATTTGCCCGCATATCTTGCGCAAATTCTGCTAAGCAAACAGTTCCAAAATGCAAATACAAAAATCTCTGCTAAGCAGAGTGTCCCAAAATGCAATCGATGCTACTTTCTTGCGCAAATGCAGAGGCATTTGTGCAAATGTCAAAAATTTCTTGCGCAATTCTCTTACATATGCGTTTTCTGATTTTCTTTATCTGCTTTGCAAGTGTTTTGCTTTGAAAATCTTGCGTTTAGGAATTTGGCCATTATATTTGCAATTGATTGAATTGTTGTTGCTGATTATTTGAAATATTTATGTTTTGTATGTATACATACTTTTCTGATTGTTGAATGCGTTGGATCAATTGAGGGAGAGCAAATAAATTTCAATAATATTGTAGTAAAAACAAAATAATTGTATGCCCGATTTCACGAAGGACTTTTAAACATTTAATAGGCTTCTAAACCTTAAAATAGGATGTTTTGGTTTCACCAAGAGCTTTTAAATTAAACAAGCTTTTAAACTCCCTTATAAACTAAGGCTCGTATTCAAAGAGCGCTCCTAAACGGCTCTTAACTTTACGAGGCTCTTAACTTGAAATTTCTGTGGGGTATTCACCGACCACTCGCAAGTGTCTTTCGAAGTTCGAAAATGAGAGCCACTCTCTCTTGTTCAGGCATACCCAAACTGTGAAATGTTGTGGAATGTTGGTCTTGACAGCAAATGGATACTCTTCTACTTGGTATTGCTTACATGGATTCGAGTCAAATGCGTGCGTTGCACACGCACAAGCGAACAAACTTTCGAAGAGAGCGCTCGTAAGTTAGGAGTGGTCGGGACCACTCCTAACTTTTAAGAGCGCTCGTAGATCTTCACTAATATTGCTTGGTGAATAGGTTTATGAGCTTCTTAAGTTATGAGCGCTCGGTGAATACCGGCCTAAATCTCCATTTTTGGCTCAATAAATTTTAAAAGTGTCATTGAAATGTCATCAGATGTAGATAATAACAATTGGATATATCAGCTGAAATTATTGTTTTGTAATATTTTAGTTTTCAATTTTTTAAGATACAAATCCTAATATTTAAATGATCTGTTTTTTATTTAGAATAAAATATAAAATAAGTCTAAATCCAACGATAAAGTGCAACACATAGTTATTCGTCGAGCAAGATTATTCCTGGGTTCACAGGAATCCATTCTCCGACTATTGTCTTCAATATTAGGTTCCGATTTTCCAAAAGCATCTGTGGATCAGTTGTTGAATTTGTTTGGTCCTCATTTAGAACCGATACAAACCCGTCAGTACAATAAATAAAGTAGTTATTACTTAGGCATTTTATGCCACAGAATCTTTCCAAAGATTTTTTTTTCTTGCATTTCTTGACATTTGTTTCAACACATAGTGCTTTCTCATTTTATATCATACATTTCTCTTATTAGAAAGAAAAAATCAACTTTTTTTTTTCTTCCATCAAACTGTCAGATTCATTGGAAATGGAAAAGTGAATCTGTTCAGTACAGTAGATTTATTTGAAATCTCGAATCGAGATGATTAATTTTTGTATGGTAAATCTAGTGATTTCAAGAAGATTTCAAGTAGATTTGAGTAAATCTCAGATTATCGTTTAGTGGAGACGCAGTACAAGGATGTAAGGAGAACTCAATTTTAACAAAAAATTCCCTAAAATTTTCCTTTTATAAATTGGTGAAACTCGAAAGATTAACAGCCCGATTCTGGGGTTGTGAGGGCTCACAAGTCACAAGCTCTTGTGAGATTGATTTCTTGTGAGGTTGTTGTGATCGATAACATTTTTGGTATTCTCAGACAATCCTCATAAGAAACCTCACAATAAATTCACCACAGTAAACTGACTCAACAGCTGATTATAAAATAATAAAAAAAAAAACAATTATCAAAATCAAGAGGAATCGAAGAAACAAATAAAATAATGCAAGGTAATTTTGTATTTTTAAAGGAAAAAAAGACGATATATTAATAAATATTGATTAAATATTATAGTAGAAGATTGTCATTTGTCACGGTTGGAAGCGAACAACACATGAGCAATTCGAGCACTTCCTTGGGCTTATAAGAAAACACCCGGAGCTCATGGCCAACAAGAAAAACCCAACAAACCCACATCGTATAAAAGAACTGTAGGCAGAACTGGCTGTAGAGCTCAATTCTTTTTACGGACCAACGAGAACTGGCCCAAGGTGGAAAGAGGTAATAAAATTCATCATTCTTAATTCTTATATTTTTAAACTCATTTTTTCTGAAACTCCTTAAATCCTTTTATATTATTAATCAATTTGCTTGTATCCTGGCCCTTAACACATTGGAAGCACCAGCTAAGTTCAAAAGCTAGAAAAGTCAAGGTACAAGCGCAAACAACTGGTGGCGGTCCTTATTCCACCACCAAGTTAAATAGCTTGGAGCAGAGGGCTCTTGAAGTACTTGGATCGATTGCAGTTGATGGGCTTCCTGATTTGCCAACATTAGGTTTAGACAACAACTGTGGCAACGATAATTTTTCAGCACATCCATCGCAGGTTCAAACTTAAATAGTTTTATTTAAACCTAAAATAATTATTAATATCTAATAATTACATACATTCAGGAAGATGAAACAAAGACAGAGTACCTGGAATCTGAGTCGTTGATTGACTATCTGAGGTCAGCCTAGGAAGTTTCGAACCAAACGAAAATAGTTCCACCATGCCCATCTGTTGAAATCTTTCAAGAATTTGCTGTCAAACAGTCTTGGACCAAATGCTCAATTTATTTAAAGAGAAGGACAAGAGGGAAATCATTGAGCACAAGGAAAATAGGACAAAACAAAAACACTCGTAATCGCAAATAAAATACGAGTTTAGTTTTTTCTACTACAATTCTCGTTTCTCATGATCGCAATTTAACGAATACGCGGTATTACTTACGATTATCGTTTTACATAATAAGCCCCCATCCATCGACTTATTTAAGAATCTGTTGACTGCACAACTTTCTACAATTTCATCTCTTTCAACACTAAATTTTATAATATAAGAAATCCTCGTCTCTTCTATCTGCCTACCTTCCGCCCACAAGAACTGTAAGAACTAGAGTTGCAAGACTACTGAAGGATCTCCCCTTCTTACAATATTTCAATTGCACTTACGTCCCTTCGAAAGTTATGGAAGCGTTGATTAATTATCAGCTGAACAAATATAAAACGAACGCTTCGCAATGAACGGTAGTATGGGTTTTGCTATCAATAGCTCCACTGGTGATCTGACAGTGGCACAAATCTTTACATTGTTTTGGAGAAAGTAAGATTATTGAACATGATATTTTCAAAAGCATTTTATAGAGTTTGGCATCAAGCTCTCTTATCGAAAATCCGTGCTCTTGATATTGATGAATCTTTTCTTCGTTTGATTAAAATCTATCATCGAACAACTCAATATAAGTTTTGTTAAACGGCTTTAAGTCTGAAACTCATAAAATTAATGGTGGTGGTAAACAGTCTCTGACCCTTTTTCACATACTTATGATAATGATAACAATCTTTTGTCCGAGTTCTAATCTATTAAATTGATTTGCAGACGATAGTATTCTCAGCTTTTCATATTTATTTCCAGATGCACGTCCTTGTTCTTTAGATGTGGATTAAGAACAGCAGGGATGATTATCCATTAAATCATGATCTCGATAGCTTTGTCAAATGCGGAACAAAAAAACTACCTAGAATTTAATGCTTCAAGAACTCAATGCAGTCTCCTGTCGTTAAAGCAAAACCCATCCCCATGCGACATTTGCATTGAGGAAACAGAACAGCTTTAAGTTCTCGGTATATGCATCACAGACCACCTTGTGTGAAATGACAATATATTCGACGTTCCCGAAAATGCTGCAAAGTATTTCGGTCTCCTTCGACAATGCAAGACCATTTGCACCCCTACTCAACTGGCTGTAATCTATAAAACCTATGTTCGTCCAAAGCTTGAGTATAATTCCCATATTTGAGCAGGTGCTTCAATAACCCGCTTGAGTCTCTTGGATAAAGGCCAAAAGAGAGCTTTAAAAATGATGGTGATAGAACTATAACAGAAGCATTAGAATCTCTCCAGCACCGCCGAAATGTTTATTGCTTTCATTATATTATAGTTATTTTTATAAACAGTGTTCTAGTCAAATAGTCAGTTCCATTCGTCTCTATAAACAATTAAACCGTAATACTCGCGCGTCAGGGAATGCCCCTCAGATTACCCTCGAGGTCAAATTCGGAAGTACTACAGTCGTGTCAGACGACCGATATAAGTAATTCCAACAGTGTTCAAGAGAATGTTCATTGTTAGGCCAGATCTGAGAATTAACGAAAATATTATAACAACTTGCAAGAATAAAACAAATGTAAAGTAAACTCACTTCACTGCTGCAGCGAATCCTTGCATAACCTCACCAGCAACTGGACCAATGTAGTGTAGTCCTATACAACTTTTTGGTCACCTGAACGTTCAGCTACCGCCTTAAGATAGCAGTATTTGACAGTTTTTTGGGGCACGAAGAACTCAGTTGGCTTGTAATATCCATGATAAACTTCAACGTTATCTTCGCCAAGCTTGGCGATGGCTTTCTCTTCACTCAGACCTACGGAACTGTATTCAAGAGGTGAGAACACAGTTGTAGCTACATTTTCATCGTCCATTAGTTAAGTCTCACCATTGAAAATACGACGCGATAGCAAACGACCAGCGTGGATAGCTACCGGGGTCAGTTCGGGTCTTCCGTATATAATGTCTCCAACAGCATATATGTTAGGTACATTGGTTTCTTCTTTTTCGTTGACTGCAATCTTATCACCTTTGATTGTAATACCAACGTTCTCCAATTTCAAATCTTCAACAAGACCTTTACGGCCAATAGCCCACAGAACGGTATCAAACACATCACTGCCTTCTTCGTTGGTTTCAGTGTTAATGTACTTCACAAGAAGTCTTCCATCTGCAGTCTTTTCGACAGACTTTGAAACAGTGGAACGCAAGAATGGAATGTTTGCCATTTGTTGATCGAATCCCCGTAGAATAATTGATCGCACCATAACGGTAGCATCATAACCGAGTCCCTTAAGGAAGCCAGCGCATTCCAGATTTCCAGACCAATGTCTAAAAGGAAATGGATAATAATTTATTTTTAACACATCAATTTAATTAGGTTTATTATGAAAAATTAAACTTACATCCAGCTCCTACAACCAGGTTCCTTTTCCAAACTGAATATATCATCACTAGTTATTCCGTATTCAACGGCACCGGGGATGTCAGGGTAACGTGGACGTCCACCAACAGCAATTACGATATTCTTAGCTGTAAGGTCTTTCTCGGTGCCATTCTTCATGCGAGCAATAACGGTATTGGCGTTTTTAAATGAACCCAATGCGTTGATGTATTCTACTTTCCTGAGGTAAGAAGAAATTTATGTTAACAACGAATTAAATATTTTTGAGTTTCATTGCAGGTGTAAAAAGGAGTATTAAAACAAACGAAAAAGATATATCATAGAGCTGTATTTGTATTTATGAATATACTTCACATGCCTCATTCTTAATTATAAGTCTGAGATTTTTACTTCATATTAATATATTTTTTCATAACGAATAGACGTAATTTATGCCGGTCGTCCACTAGGCGATCAACGCACAAATTTCGAATTCAACGCATTCAACTCTAATGTACGGTGCCTTCAATTTTGTTCAAACAACGGGTTGGATCTAGTTGTTGGCCGTTGCTCAACGAATTGCGCAACAAGTGTACGGCTAGTGTACGAGCACCTCGTACACTAGTTAGCTCAATGTCCCATGTATTGGATTTTTCCTTAATTGCTGAAATCAATTGCAAAATTAATTCCGTGGTCCACTCTGTTTTTTTATCACCTTCCATGACGAAAAACCAAAATAAACTACAGTTTGAAAGTTGCAACAACTGCAAGTTCATGGCAACGCAATAGTTCAACCAAGTAGACACATTTCACTGCAACCAATGCAACGCAACACAATATTACGTCCAGAAATCCCAAAGAAAATTAAAAAGTTGATCAACGCGTTGAACAAATAATGTGCAACACATTATCTTGAAAATGTTGCTCAACGTTTTGATCGAACATTTTCAAGGAGCAACACGAGCTCGTACACTAGCCGTACACTTGTTGCGCAATTCGTTGAGCAACGGCCAACAACAAGATCCAAACCGTTGGTTGAACAGAATTGAAGGCACCGTACGTTAGAGTTGAATACGTTGAATTCGAAATTTGTGCGTTGATCGCCTAGTGGACGACCGGCATAACAGGATAGAAAATTTCCGTCCTATCTCTCTCCTCTCCAAACTAGGAAAAATCCCCGAAAAAATAATCCTCTCAAAAACGCTGAATTGCTTCGATCAAACAGACCCAGTACAAGCCCAGCAATTCGGGTTCAAACGTAATCACTCTACGGAGCACGCTCTCCTCCACCTCCAAGATAGAATTCTTTCAGTTTACTTCGAAAACGAAACCTCCTCTCCCATTACTATTTATGCAGGGGTTCCTCAAGGTTCAATCCTTGGACCCCTCCTCTTCAACCTTTATTTACACGACTTCCCAATTCAAGATCCTAACTCTGAGGTCATCCTATATGCGGATGACACTATCTTATTTAGTCCAAACGAGAGACCGGATGAGGTAGTGCCCAGCCAAGTTTTGGCACTACACCCTTTTTCCAGGAACAAACTCAGGTGATTTTTGACCCCTTCCTATCTTCAGTACTAATGAAGTCAGAAACTTAAAATCCGAACATATACTAAGCTAGTCAGGCACAGGCGCCTCACCAAATATCAATTTTCTAGCATAAGTGGTTCCTGAGATATAAGGCCTCAAAAATCACAAAAACCGTAACTGACTGACTGACTGGCAGATCATCAAAATTATGGAGCACTTCCCGACATCGTAGAATCTTATTATTTTGCACAACGGTAGGTCTTATCATGCAAGCAGAGGAAAAAATCGAAAATTTGAAATTTTCCATTCAGTGGGCGTGGTATCCGCCCACTTTCTCCAAATTGGTGTTGGTTGAATGGACCACTTCTGACTGCTGTAAAACGATGAAATTTAGTGAACCGGTAGGGCTTATATTGCATATAGATAACCAGAAATAAAAACCAAGGTTTTCCTTTCAGGGGGCGTGGTATCCGCCTACTTTCTCCGAATTGGTGTTGGTTGAATGGAGCACTTCCGACTGCTGTAAAACGATGAAATTTAGTAAAGTGATAGGGCTTAAATTGCATTCAAAGAAAAAAATATAAAATCAGCGGTTTTACATTCAGGGGCGTGGTATCCGCCCACTTCCTCAGAACTGATGTAAATTATACATGGTACACTTCCGATTGCAGTAGAACAATGAAATTTGGTAGAACGGTAGGGCTCAAATTGCATATAAAGGACCAAAAATAAAAATTAAGGTTTTCCATTCAGGAGGCGTGGTATCCGCCCACTTTCTGAAAAAAATGTTTAATATGGAGCACACTAGGAAGCTATAAACTAAGTTGATTTTAGTAGGTAGAGTCCACCCTTCTATCTTTCCGTATCTTTCGAGATTTTGACATGGAAAACTATTAAAATCTTTGCAAAAAGGAGTGAGATCAGAAAACATAAATGTTAAAAAAAGAGCCAAGTTCTTCTATACAAAAACCTGTTTGTAACAAGTCTGTGATCTACTGTGATCTAAAAGTACGCCAAGTTCTTACTTCATGAAGGTTTAATACCGAATCAGGGCCTTACTATGCCGAATTATTGGGTCGATTCATTCGGGCAGTCCACCAGAATCTTCCAAGCGGAAGTAAACGCCATAGAGAAATGCGTGGATTGAAGCGGCACTCAAGGCATTAAAGTTCATATACCATCGGCTCTAAGTTGTTGTGGGAGTGCATAAGCAGGCTCTATGAACTTGGCAAACAGAACAGGGTCACACTTCTCTTAGTACCTGGTCACGTGGGTGTTCATGGTAACGAAAAGGCAGACTCCTTAGGCCCTTTAACAGGGATTGAGCACTATTGCGAAATAGGAGAAAATTTCATAAAAAACAAAATTAAACAAGAAGAGGAGGCAAACAGATCCATGAATTAGAAAGAACTCCCAAAGCTAAGGCGGTTATACTTTTAATTGCGATCTTGCTTGTTCTTCTCAATGTATTGATATTCAATTAGTTCAAGAATTCAAATATCTTGGTCTGTTAATCGATAGCAAATTAAACTGGAATCCTCGCACTAATCTAATTAAAAATTATCTTCTAAAAATATACTTCCATTAAAGCATCTTTACTTTCATAAGGTTTTAAAAATGTTTTTCTTAGGAGCGGCAATCTACTTAATCAGGGCTGAATAGAGCATGGTCTGCGAAGTTATGTAAGAAGACTTGCTTTAATACCAAACCACAATACTCACAGATTCTTACGCTTTTTTACAGTCCTAGCACCTCGGCTTTTTAACAAACTACCCATGCATTTAAGAAATATAGAGAATATGCAACCTTTTGTTCGAGAGGTTAAAAAATGGTCGTTTGGCTTTGATTTTGATCAAATCAATAACATCTTAAGATTGGTAGGTAGTCTAAAAATTGTTTTTGTTTTTCTTTTCACAGATTCTTTTCATTTTAACTCTTAACCCCACAACATAACTTCATAGTAAATAAATCGTTTTATATGACTTTTTCTAACTCGGTACTTTCGACACTAGTTTTCTAATTACAGAATGTACCTTACTTTACTGTTTCATTTATAATTCTATGAAAAACACTTATTATTTTTAAGTAAAACATGTAAATATGAATTTCTATTTATAGCTTAGAGATAAATTATGTTTTTTATATGAGTTATAAGTAAATAAATAATAAAAAAAAAATGTCATCAAAAGTTAATGAGGAATCAAATTCAGTATCACTAAGATATAATTTATTCTGATATTTTGTTAAATATTTTTTTATTAAAAACAAGTTTTGTTATGTCAATCAAGAACTGAAAACCCTTGTTAAAACTCAATCAGGGTTTTTGAACCAAATGGGAGTGTGAATAAGAAATTGCATGCAAACTTATTTCCTGCTCCAACATTTTGTACATAGATAATCTTTTCACATCATGTACGTCATTCATGACTGTGATATCATTGATGTGAGCTTTGAGAAGTTGATTTTCCTTTCTGGTACGAATTCATAATCGCATCTACTAGGTATATGGGTGATTCTACAAAGAATGGAATAAAATGTAACAAATTTTGGCACGACATTTTTGGAAGCCAAAAGTCGTAAGAATTATTCTAGTTGATCATTAGAACGTCTCTTTGCGTTGTTAAAAGCGGCCAGTAAAACGAATTAAAAATTTAAGGACATTTTTTGAAAAAGGATTTTCAGGGGAATGAGTTTTTTTTAAGGGGACTGAATAAATCTTTAGTTTTTTTGTATTTTCTCTTGGGTACACATTGAAATATAGAAATTAAATTTAATTAGCCTTCACAAACATACAAATTCATGGTTAATACATAATAACTTAGCATTTTATTAAAAGAAAAGAAAATATTATAATATTTTTTTTTTCTACTTAGAATCAATTTAAAATAAATTATATTCTTTTTAAAAATTTTAAAAATATTTCGCAATAAAGTTCGAAGTTCAACATAACTTAAAAATTCTCAGGTTTCTGAATAAATTATCATTTGTTCATTTATTAGCCAGGGGACTGAGACCAGGGGACTGAGGTTTTTCATGGTTTTTGCGCAAAAAAGGTTTTACTTAAAAAATCAAAAAAATATATATAATATTACAGTTTTATCAAACCTATACTATATACTGCTAAAAAAGATGCCTACTTACATACAAATTTGTTTCGTAAAAACTCACCAGAGGACTGATAAACTAAACGGACAATGCACGACTTCTTGCACAAATGTCTTTTTCACAATACTAATACTAACATAAGAAACAGAATCGAGTTGCACCACGATTTTATTGTAAGGAGACTTGGTACATCAAATTACCAGTGATGGAAATTCGAACGATATCGTAGTTATTGAATTTTTCGACTGTTTAAATATTCCAGGGGACTGATATGAAATGCGGGGGACAAAGTTTAATTAAGTTTTTTTGTAATAAAATAAATTACTTAAAAATATTTATCTATTTCGTAGCAAAGATGTATTGTTTGGCGTAACTTCGGTGGAATTCATCTTAGTGTGAGATCTGAAATAAGAGAACGGTTATAATTTTTCTTTGTGAAAACACACTGGGGATACGTCAGGGGACTGAGAATCAGACACTTTGAAGAATTTTTTGAGGAAAATAAAATAAGGTCACCCTAATAATATTTTTAGGCCAGGTAGATATCAATCAGATTTAATTTTATTAAAAAAAAATCAGATTAAATAATTGAACGGATTTTAAAATATTTCTGGTGCCGCCGAAAATTCTACCTTTTTTGTAGAGTCACCCATATACATATGTATACATGAAATTAAAAAAATACAATGACTAAACTAAATTTAATAACTTGATCACAGGAATATTTCTTGAAGTGAAGATAGCGCTAGCTATCGCCAAAATTATAGCGTAATTTTATTAGTTTTATCGATTAAAGTTTAGATAATCAATCTTAACGACCTAGTGATATTGCTAAGAATGACGGCACATTATAAACTATATTTCGGTATATAATTGATTCTAGTACTATTCGGAAAATTTGAAATGCTAATTACCATTAAGAAATAGCCAACCCGCTAATACAATCCCTGAACTCTGACTTTACAAACTGTATAAGAGCCCTTAACTAAAAACTATATCTCAAGGCGATGGCACAGCAGTTTAGAGACATTCCAGGAAATTGTAAAGCTGATGAACCTGCCAAAATTGGAACTACTCAGCCTATTTTGCCATTAAATGCAAACATAAGTATACCCATCGCTACAAGTAAATTTATGCTGAAACAAGATGCTATTGAGAAAACAGACATTAGATGGAACAACATCACCAATTGTCTGGTGACAAAACAAATCAGGCCAATGCTGGATCTAAGGCGCTCTAAGTGTTTGTTCTCTCTAAGCAGATTATACATCGGTTCCGTTACAGGTGTCATAATCGGACACTGTCTTATAGTTAGATAAATATGCAACGATTTTTGCAGAAGCGAAGAGGAAGAATTGATTGTTCATATTGTCTGTACATGCCCTGCTCTATCTCAAAGACGTAAGCTGCATCTAGAGAAAGAGCCAGGAAATAAATAGGAGGCCATTAAGGCTCGTAGAGTGTGACTTACTCAACCATTACTGTGTGCGTCCATTACAGGAATGGAGTGGACATACAATTTTCTGCAGATACCGAACGACCAATGAGCAGCACTTTTTTTGACCAGAGATATTCTTAGAGGATTTGTCAATTCATCGCAAGATTCAGTACACCCCTGAAAAACATTTTTGTAGCGGCTGAGAATCTAACTTAAGACCTTCTGTATATGCACGAACCATTATGCCAACAGATACTACATCCAGTAGAGGTCTTCTATAATGATCCTAGCAATCTGGCAAATACAGACATTAGTAGTCTCGCACGCTTCGTAAGGAGCTATGAGTGGTTCAGCAAGTAAGGAGAAAGTCCACTTGATGTATGTGGTATCACAATGAGCCAACTTATGGTCTAAGAATGACAAGCATTTACGCTGAGAGTTACACTAACCTAACCTAACCTTCGTTTGTTCTAAAAACTTTTTACAGGCGTTTTTGAACATACACCATAAGCAATTTCATGATAATGTGCCAAAATGTGACATAAAAAGTGCAGAGAACCCAACTGCTCTTGCAATTGCTTCGGGCTATAGAAGAAATTGGAAATCTGTAAGACGTGTATAAAAATCAATGTAAAAAAAATTGGCTCTGGTGAAGACGCATCCAGATGAAGATGGCCAAAGCCGAAACAATAATAAATAGAAATATTTCATCAGTTGTGACTTGTGAGTACCTGCGTTGCCTACAGAGTGCATCCAAATTATTTGCTGAACTCTAATATTGATCTGTGTTGACGTGAGCATATACATTGGGCGTCTTTCTTTTTAAGTTCAGAATAGAGCTCTGAACAGAGGTTGAGGTCATAGAGCGCACTCTGAACACGCTCAGAACATGCTAAGAACGAAGAGCTCTGAACGCTCTGAACTAATAAAAAAAAAAACAGTTTATTTTTTGACGATTCACGCTCTGCCCTGAACAAAAAAAGAAAAACTTCTCTTTTAAGCTCAGAGCAGAGAACAGAGCTGTCAAAAAAACAGATACATCAGAGCGTTCAGGTTGGTTTTCTTTTTTCAATCAGAGCTAGCTCGGATCGAACTTTATAAGCTCAGAATAATATGACCGAGCAGATATAGTAAAAAGCTGAGCTCGGTTTTTTTGTGATATGACAGGCAGACGACGAAATTAAAACAAAAAAACAATTAAATATGTATGGAGATCGATGTCTTTCACAGTTCAGTGCTTCAGTGCGTTTCATTAATAAATGTCAGAACTCTGATCAAACTCTCCTCAGAGCGTACTCGACATGATAAGGCACTTCTAAGTCTGCTATTAAACGATGCATCTAGACGCTTGCGACTTTTCGAATAACGTAATAACGTAAGTGCAAAAGAGAAAAAAAAATCGAAAGATGAGACAGATAAAAAACTGCCCTGTGTCGCGTGGGTAAGATTTTCGGTGCAACAATTTGACGTTTCTCTTTTCTCTTCTCCGTTTTTCTTCTATTCTGCTTCATATTATTTCGTTGTCCGAGGAGTAAACTACAATGTATAATGCATAGAAATACTTCTTTCACACTGACCAACACCGAAATGAAAAATAAAGAGAACTGTCAAATTGGATTCATGAATCTGGTTTCAACGTGTAATAGCGCTTGAATCAGTGGACGAAATATCAAAGAAGAATTGGAAGAAGGCGCATGCATCTAGATTCATCGTGCAATAGCAGACTAAGAGATAAAATCGAAAAATGCCTTTTAGGCCCGAGTTGTCAAACGAAAACTTGTTATTCTTTTTTAACTAAAATTTTTCATGGCCTCGAAGATATTTTTCTTTTTTCATTCTCCGCGTGTTTGAAGAGAGCTCTATCAGCTCAGAGTAAAATTACTGACCAGAGTTAAATGCTGAACACAAGCGTTTGAAAATAAAATTTAAAAAAAAATTAAAATGGCGAATCGTAGTTGGTCTAGTGCAGAAGGTAACATTGGTAACATGTTTCAGGTGGCTGAAGCAAGACGGTCCTTTAAGTTAGCTTAGTCAAAAACAATTCAGGAGCCGCCGAACAAAAGCAGACTTGTCTACATTAACTTTTTTTTCTGTTACATTTACGGGACTTTAAAGTAATACAAATTGAAATTAATAAAGATCCAAAACAGAAAAGGGCTATACATAATTTCTGAGTTTCTTTTAACAAACCATCTTAATTTAGTAGATATTTCAGACTCATTAAGTGAACAAAGTAAAAGGAAACAAAAACTAAAAATGAAATATATACCTACGAATAAACAATCCACTTTTGAATAAGCTAAGGGATGCGTTGGAAAAGTATATATGTTTTTGTATGAATGAATTAACATCACTGACAAATTTGTTGTCAAACAAGTGGCAAAATTATTAATAAAATCAAATCTCAATGGCATGTATGTACACAAAGTCAAATAAAGGCTCCGTCAGAAAAAAATCATTTTCATGTCCTTTTTAATCGTTTGGCATCGCAGACATCCTTCGATGAATTTCATATTCTGACGTGACAGATAGGGACAGCGTTGTGCTAAAGTGCCCAATTGGGCCATTTGGCCCCAGGATTCTTATTTTGGCCCGGTGCCCCGGGCCATCACGAAATGGCCCCAAAATTGTAAAATTTGCAAAATAAAGCAACCCATTTTGCACAGCATTAAAAAACAAAATTTTATTTTAGAAATCGATAATATCCAAGTAGTCGATATTTACTCTCATCTATATGCTAATTTGGTTGAACGCATTCATTGAAAAATTCAACACATCACATCGACTGACAGTAGCATAAACCGGCTGTCTTTCTCTTTTTCTCTGTCTCATATTTAAGTTCTTCACTTTTTCAGAATCAAATTCGTTACAATGCCTGTGCAGAACGTGTTTTTTCAGCTCTTAATAATAGGTGTGTTTTATTCATTGCTGCATAGCCAGCGCAGCATTCAAGTGCGAATAAAACGATCAAACTCAATTTCAATTTGTATTTCAATGTTGCCCATTATTATAGAAAATATCAAAATCTGATATCAAAACATGTATGTACATATGTTTAATTCTAAAATGTAATGCATAGCGCCATTTTCATTTCAATAATTTAAAGTTCTATCACCAGCACAACTGTCACTTTTTTTACTGGCTTCTTTTTCTCCAGCAATCAAATTGTTGTTGTTTTTCGAGGGAAATTTTGCTGCACTAGCTATGCAGCAGCGAATAAAACACACCTAATAGACTTAGCTATGAAGTTATAAATTCGCTTATGAGCTTTAAGGGGTTTCTGAAAAATAATACTTGCGGTAATTTTATTCCGCCCCCAGAATCGATAAAAAAATGTCTAACATAGATTTTAAGTTGTTTAAAAAAATGGAATTAAATGCAAAAATACAAATAAAATTATATCTTCTGTTTTATTATTTGATTATTTTATCGAATATGGAAAAACGAAGTGGCCCCAAAAAAGTTGAAATGGCCCCAAAAATGGCCCCAACATTTTACTTCCCAGGAACAACGCTGGATAGGGAACATGCACACGCATTAAGAGGCAACATTTTGACCATTGACTATTAACGTTTACCGTCTAAACGTAAACTAATATTTCAAACCACATATTTGCCATAAAATGAACAAATATCACCGAACATATTCTCGAATATTCAAAACCTGCCAACCTCACGAAAAATAAAACTTTTGCAACCAATTTGAGTTTCACTGTAATCCTGATGCTCCAAAACTTTATCAGCACTATTATGTGCACTCTTATTACTGCCTAATTTATACGCACTATTCCTTTGTTGTTGTTTACTGTGTAAAATTTTACTGCGCTGCCTATACATTTACCAATAAAAAACGACTAAAATTGTTTGTGTAATCTTCTTTGAGCTCACGTACAGCCCACCATGACCTATCTGCTCCAAGGGTGAAAGAAGACTGATCGCCAATTTGCAACCAACCCTTGTGTTTATTAAAAAAAAAACACTGAATCATTGTCGAGTTGATAGAAATTCATATGGCATTTTCTTTGGTTTGTGCTACGTAACTTTCAGGATTTAAGCTTTTTCGAGCTTTTGGTAGCAAATATTTTTCTGAGATTTGCGGCAATTTTTAATGCTCCTACGGCAATCCTATAAGAGCTTTAAATTAAAGATATCTTATTGAAATCCATAATGGTCAGATATCCTATCTTCCCTGTACTGCAAATATAAATTGAACAGAGTATAGTTCTTTGCCATCACTCTGTAAATTGTGGCTGTGGAGACGGGATACGTACTTATCTACTATTCAGAGCAAAACTTCTTCGCGAATAGCTCTCGAATGTGTTGCGAATAAAGGTTAACGTGGATCGCCGACTCCAAATAGTTAAAAAGACATTTTTCCCGCACGTTCAAACACTAATACCGGATCGTAATCACATTAACACTAGCTAACAATAAAAATCAGAGCGGAGATAAGCTTGTCGAGTTATTTTTTTCCACAACGAAACATACGACAGGCAAAGTTCCAAACAATTCTTCGGTTTGTTGAAGTCGGATTTGTGCGAGTTTTACAATGAAATCGATTTTAATAACGGGCTGCAACCGGGGACTTGGATTGGGATTGGTCAAGGCGTTCCTCAATTTACCAAAACCACCGAAATACGTTTTTGCAACATGCCGTAATGTCGAACAAGCTGTGGTGAGTGTTTTCGTTTTTTTCCTCTTTTTTTCTTGTCGCGAGAGATGACAGAATGCAGATGGAGAAGTGACTTGTTTTAAACCGTTTCTTTGTGTGCGATAAAAATGATGTTCAATATGACTTACTGTTTCCAATTGGTGCCATGATGGTTAATAAATATGCAAAATGTAAAAATACAAGTAATTTATACACAATTAACGATGAAAAGGTAATTAATTGGCTACAGCAGCTAGCACAAAAAAAAACTCGAACTTTAGTAGTTGACTGAAAGCAAGAGAATGAAATGCGAAGGAATTTATCCGCTCCTATTAGGCATGAAGCATGATACAACTATACAAGATAGCGCCTTCGCGTTTTTATTTTTCTCTCGTTCTGCGCATCCACGTCATCGAGGTTAGTTTGTCTTGTGTTTTCGCTTGCAAATGTTTATTTTAATTGAAATAAATACAAAGTTTTAAATTATTATTTTTTTATATTTTCTTTTCTTTGAATTTTTGTTTTCTACAATTTCCCTATTTAATTTGGGTATCCGAAAATACATTCGCGATCGGAAAAAGTTTTTTTTTTATTTTGCTATCGCAAACAATATTTGCCTTATTGGAAACATCTATCATGTGTTTGATGTACTGACCACAGATATAGATACCCTGGCCTTCTCCATTCACCGCGTTGAAAACATTTTAAAGTGATAACATGTGGGCCATTACTTCCTCCGATGGTTTAGAAAGTCCTCCTTCATCTACATCAGCTATACTCAACATGCGGCCCTCCGAGCTAATAAAAGCTGGCCCGCGGCATGATTTAATAAATTCTTGGCAACTACCTTAAATATCTCGCGATTCCAGAAAAACGTGATCAAAATATACTTTCGTAGATATGTATTCAACATACAAGCAAAAAAACCGTATCAATAAAAAAATTCAAAATGAAATGAAAATGGAATAGGAAATAAATAAACAGCTCTACCTACACATCGATGAGTTCGAGTAGTTCGTCTTTATACATACGCACATGTCACTGCGATTAACTGCATCCGTGCAAGAAAAGTCGAACTACTTTATCGACGTATCTCCTCATCGACTATATGTGAATCTGAGTTGCGAAACGGGGAAACCCCCTGTTTCTGCTTGATGTTTGTTATATTTAAAATTTTAGTTAGTGGTTGCAGTTGATTGTTAATTTGTGTTTTTTTATTTAAAAATAATGGCAGGAGTTTCTTCAAAGTTAAAACGAAATATATCTGATGAAAATCGCTCGTTTAAAGATGAATGGGAAACGGAATACTCGTAATTTGTTGTGCCTAGAAAAAACAACGCAGCTACCTGTTTAGTATTAGTATGCCGTGAAAGTGTTATATTAAAAAATATAATATATATCGTCATTTTACCACCAAGCAGAATTATTTCAATGACACGTATCCTTCTGGAACACAAATAAAAAGTGAGAAATTATCTTTTTTTAAGAGGTCATTACAACAGCAACAAAATGCTATGTCCGTTGCCTTATCCCAAGACTCTGCGGTAAATAAGGCATCTTATGAAATTTGTTATACTCTTGGTAAGCACATGAAACCACTTACCGATGAAGAAATTGTAAAACAATGTTTTGTAAGTGCTGTCGATATAGGTACTTTTTGATAAGTTTAGCAACAAGAAACAAATACTGTCTGACATAAAAAAAACTACAGCTGGCCGATTCAACATGTGTGTGACGAATTGAAGATATTTCGAAATATATTCATGACAACTTAATAGATAATGTTAAGAACTGTAAGTTTTTAAGCTTGGCTTTCGATTCCAGCATCGATATTTCGGCAACATCTCAATGCTCGGTGTTTGTTAGATATTGCACGTAACAGAATATAATCCTTGAAGACTTTTTCAAATTCCTTCCAATGAAAGCTCAAACCCGAGGCGTAGATTACATTGATACTATTTCAAATTTTTTAGAGCACATTGAAATTGACATACAAAAAATAGTATGTGTACGGATGAGTGCCCTTCCATGACTGGATCCGAAAATGGATTTATTACATTGTTTAGGAAAAACTATAATTTGACAAATTTAATTACATTTCACTGCATTATCCACCAAGAGAACTTAGCTGCTGTACCGAAACAAACTAACGGACTCCTATTTGATGATGTCATAAGGTTGGCATGCAGCAATAAGCTAGATCTTAACAAAGTTTTGAAAATGTGTTACCAATTTCAAAAATCGCATTAAAACTATGTATTTCTTTTTAAATAAATACAGAATTTTTAAAATATGTGTTATTATTTACGCAAAATATGTACACTTATTTCCAGGTCGGAAAAAGTGCCCTTTAAACGATAGCAAATTACCCAGACAAGTTCCCCAGGCCATCGTATGCCATTGGCAAATCCTTTTCTTTTTCACTCTCAAAAGATCTGTTAACTTTTACTATGTTAAAAATTTTTCCTAAAAAAATGGAAATCAAGAAACGGATTACATAATTTGAAGATTAAAATTTGTTTATTTCACATTACCTGAGAAGGATTCTTCTTCCAACCTCAGATCAGGTGTATCATCTACACTAACGTTACCATATTGTCTGTTAATGCACCTTCGTTGTTGCCCAAAATATATGACCGTAGCCTATATTTAAACTCTTGGCGATCAGGATGGTCGTGAAGTCCTCCTTTGGCTCTTATAACACCAAAAAGTTTTCCAAGACATCCTGGTTCAAACGGTAAGTCATTATGAACTTGACATCAAAACGGTCTTGCCTGTCTTTGTACAGCATCTGTAAGGCATTATTAGATTGCACAATTCCTTGAAAACAGTAAGTAAGTTAGATAGAATTTTCTTAAATATTTATTTGCCCATTTACCTTTTTGAAAAGGAAGCATAGTATTTTTGCCAACAACTCGCATATTGCATACGATTTCAGTTATGTTATTCACAATCACGTTTTGTGATTCCAAATGAAGTCCATAGCATGGACTCTTTCCCGCGAATCACTGTATGGGGACCTGACGTTCATTACTTCGAACCAATCTTTTGTCTGTGGAAAAAAAATAGTATTATGGTTTAGTTTTACTTGTTGATCTATACGTAAATTTTTTAATAAATTGTAGCATTCTTCCAAGCTTTCGTCTTGTAGAAGACGTAGACTAACTGCCCGCGATAGTGCTTTAGCTACTGTATGCGAAAACAATTTTGTTGCCAATTTCACCTTTTGGCGATCCGCTTGGACAACAATAATGCTCTTTGGAGAAATTTTGTGAGTATTGCTCAACTCTCCAGATGTGAACGAAAGGAGTTTTAAAATGATATCCTTTTTCACAATATTTCCGTTGAGCATAAATCCGTGGTCGACAAAGTGATTCCTTATAAGCTTTATGAGATGCGGAACGTCAGCAAAAAGAACCAGCAGTAATAATATTGAGTAAATAAGGAAGTTAAGTTTGTAAAAGCTACCGATTTCATACCATCCATACTTATCCATGTTGACTTCAAGCTCAGTATTACAGCCCTCGGTTTGCACCACTTAAGTCACTTGTTATTGCAACTACGAGTATAGTTAAGCCACAGTTACCTACAGTTTGTATTGTTTCCAACAAAATATTTTTGTCATTTTGCAGTTAAAATCGTAAAAGATTGGCTGTTTCCATTTTCCTTTAAGGCCTGATGCAAATTTTTTTAATTAAAAGGATGCTTTTATAAATTATTTAATTTTACGATTACCTCTTAGCATCCCTACCTGTACGTAAGAGGCTGGTTTGAGTGTCGTGTCCGTAGTTCTGTCGTAACAGTATGCTTTTTTGACTTTCATTTCATCAAAGCTAAGAACGCATAGTTTCTGATTCCGAGTCAACTCCTTCGACCACGCTTTCATGATTTTTATTATTGGTATCATGATTCCTGGTGTTATATCTAGCTTCTGGGCCCATGTTTGAAGCGTTCGAATAGCGGGAAGCGGGATTTTTTTTCTTTTTAGCAATTTGTATGCTCTTGAACTGGAGGAGTATAAAGGTTATAGACTAGCTATATCCTCCTCCGACCATTGAGATCTTTTCAGGCAACCAATTTTTAATTTTTTTATTTGCCCTGGCGTAAATATTTCAAGCAACTTGCTTTCCAAGTTCTTTTGATGAAATTTAGATTTTTTCATTCGAGTTTCTAACTGTTCTATTTTTCTCATTTTTGGAACGTAACTTTTTTCTAAAAATAATAAAATGATAAATAATAAAGAAATGCAACTATATTTTCCATAATATTACATACATTACATACATAATATTACATTCTCTCTCTTATTTCATTTATTTCATTTAAAGATGTTGATAGTAACATCGGCTCTGGAGCGTTCGACCTTAAACTTTCATTTTCATTGTGAATTTCTGGCTCGATTTCCGGAACTGCTTCTTGGAGCAAGTTGTTAACTGATTCTTTAGTTTTTTTTTCATATCCATTCGTTTTGATCGCTCTGTTGATGTTGATTGAATTTGTACAGAAGTTACTTCAATGTGGACTGTAGGAACTGCATCCGGTTTCAAACGACGTAATGGAGTGAATCCTACATGAAAAAAAAAATAGTTTTTCCTTTAAATATATCAAGGTGATATTATATTTAATATACCCATTTCAAATTTCACATTATTAATGAAATCATCTTTCATAAAATGTAAGCTGCAAATTTTCGCAGTCTGAATGTTTAGTTTATTGGATCTTTCCTTTTGCAAAACAAGATCCACTGTTTTGCTAGATTTAAATTTCGTTTTGGAAATTTATGAAAACTTGTGTCAGCCGTTTTTTTTCGTGATGTGTTATTACACTCATAAACTGAACAAATACCCATTTTATATACACACTTCTATTTATTTTATAACAAATAAAAATCTATTTCAAAATTATTTAAAAAAGTTTAGCCAAATTATTTTCTTTCTTACAATCAGAGAACGGAAACTAAAGTAAAAGTAAATAAAATTGCGCCAAAAAATATTTTGTTTGTGCCTCGATGACGTCATGACATTTGACAGTTACAAGACCAACGTACGCAAAGCGCTATCTTGTTTAATTGTATCATGCCTATTAGGTATATTCCTTTGTCTGCTAATACACGATGCATCTAGACGCGTGCGACTTTTCGAATAACGTATGTAAGTGCAAAAGAGAAAAAAAAATTGAAAGATGAAACGGAAAAAAAACTGCTCTGTTACCCCTAACACACTCCACGAACTGCTTCATCAAAGCATATTGTCGATAAGGTTTTTGAGTCGTGTAAAATGAATATGTGACGACACAGTGGTGCGAACTCTGGAAATCGAAGTAGTATGCCGACAAGGACCGAACTAGTTCGTCGACACAGTTTTTTTATGTTCTTATTCGGTTTTAGTTGTTAAAATTTACAAATCGTCTGAAAAAGCAAGAATAAAATTCAATCTCCCTAAGCAACAATTAAATAAAGCTCTGATCAACACAAAAAAGTGGTTCTGGAGCATCAAAATTCAAATATTTTTCGGTCATTTTTACTTTTCATTTAAAATTTCACAACTTTACCATCTAACAGCTGATTTTGGCATGTACTTCTACGTCGGCGTATTGGCGTGTAAATGCCCATGCAAAAGCGAAATACTTTATCGATTAGGTTGTTCGATGTGACGTGTGTGAGGGGTATGTGTCGCGTGGTCTGCTATTTATTATGTTTATTGAAGCTCGCTTCGACTCTTTGTATACCTGTATTGAGTTGAAATGAGCTTCGTTCGACTCGATCCCACTCTCTCAGCGGTGTCGAGTCGAAATGTGAGACGAAAAGGAGTTGGCTTAACAAATTGTTTCAGAATCGCTAAAAACCATTTCGATCTTGCGATACTGCATATAAACGTAGTAATTAAGCCAGATATACATTTACTTCCCTTCGTTCAAGCTCGCTTCAAAACCTCATATAAACGTAGTAATTGTTCAAATGCATGACAAGTACGTGCAAGTGGGTTAGTAAATTCGGGTTGAAGTTGCATATACACACATCAAGCATTAGTCTTCAATCTTTTATTTTTACATCGACGGTGTGGTGAGAGGACGTTGCGCTTTGTGATTTTTTTTTTAGCAAAATTGTATTTTTACGAATTTCTTTGAGATTTTTTCCATTTTATCCGAGTAATGTGCTTTATTTTGTCTGTACATTTCATCATACAATTTTTGTTTGCTGTTTTAATATTTAAATCAGTGCTTATGTTGTGCTGTGTTCTCGTCTCTTCAACGTACTGTACACAAATGAACCAATAAATGCATGGTCAATCATCAATCTTGAATATACACTACTTTAATGGACGCTAGATTGAAAGAAAATCAAAAATCAATTCACCGAGCGCTCTTAAACGGCTCTTAACTTGAAATTTCTTTGGGGTATTCACCAACCACTCACAAGTGTTTTTCAAAGTTCGAAAATGAGAGCCACTCTCTCTTGTTCAGGCATACCCAAACTGTGAAATGTTGTGGAATGTTGGTCTTGACAGCAAATGGATACTCTTCTACTTGGCATTGCTCACATGGATTCGAGTCAAATGCGTGCGTGGCACGTCTAAGCGAACAAACTTTCGAAGAGAGCGCTCGTAAGGACCACTCCTAACTTTTAAGAGCGCTCGTAGATCTTCACTAATATTGCTTGGTGAATAGGTTTATGAGCTTCTTAAGTTATGAGCGCTCGGTGAATACCAGCCTTAGATTTAGCTTCAAGCCTACATCCACGTGTGACTTTTTCAATAATGCCCATGCGCGTGCTTGTTATGCATTTGAACAGTGTATATCTGGCTTTACACGATGAATCTAGATGCATGCGCCTTCTTCCAATTCTTCTTTGATATTTCGTCTACTGATTCAAGCGCTATTACACGTTGAAACCAGATTCATGAATCCAATTTGACAGTTCTCTTTATTTTTGATTTCGGTGTTTGTCAGTGTGTGTGGGTCTTTAAAATAAAGAAGCAATCAGAAAGAAGTATTTCTTATACTACGTTTTCACCAAAAGATAATCTGAGATTTAAGGCAAGAGATTTATGTGGTATTTTCACCGCACTGAAAGATTAATAAGAAGATTAACTTTGACAGCATCTATCAAAATGCTAATGTTGTTTCAATTTTTCTTATAAAGTAGAAGCGAGAGAAAGAAAGTTTCATTTGTGCCAGACGATGAAAAATCATTGAGATTAGCTTAGCACCGTATGGATGTTAGGTCAGTTCGAACTTCGACCGATCGATCCTATGAAGATTTAGGCCGGTATTCACCGAGCGCTCATAACTTAAGAAGCTCATAAACCTATTCACCAAGCAATATTAGTGAAGATCTACGAGCGCTCTTAAAAGTTAGGAGTGGTCCCGACCACTCCTAACTTACGAGCGCTCTCTTCGAAAGTTTGTTCGCTTGTGCGTGTGCCACGCACGTATTTGACTCGAGTCCATGTGAGCAATGCCAAGTAGAAGAGTATCCATTTGCTGTCAAGACCAACATTCCACAACATTTCACAGTTTGGGTATGCCTGAACAAGAGAGAGTGGCTCTCATTTTCGAACTTCGAAAGACATTTGCTTGTGGTTGGTGAATACCCCACAGAAATTTCAAGTTAAGAGCCTCGTAAAGTTAAGAGCCGTTTAGAAGCGCTCGGTGAATACGAGCCTTAGTAGAGATTTATTTCTAATCTACTAGATTTACGAAATAAATTTGTATGGTAAATCTTCGAGATTTAAAGAACATTTATGGTAAATCCACTTAAATCCCGGATTTACTCTTGGTGAAAACGTAGTATAAGTTTTAACATGTATTACAAAAACAATTTGGGATCCTGTTTTCTATCGGGATCTATTTCAAAGATCCAAAAATTAGTTATTACACTGCCGAGTAGATGGCTTTTATGATAAGGTAGTGTAAGCTACAGTGTAAAGAAAAGAGACAAGAAATAATTGAAAATTTACAAGCCCAAGGATAAAAAGAGACGGGCTTATAACACTGCTGTCACTAAAGCTAAGTGTACACGATTGGTAGATCTTACAATATTGTAAGACCTGACAATAGGTGCGTTTTATTATTCACAAATCTATCTGGTTCCGGATCTGGATTAAGTTTTAACATGTATTACAAAAACAATCTGGGATCCTGTTTTCTATCGGGATCTATTTCAAAGATCCAAAAATTAGTTATTACACTGGCGAGTAGATGGCTTTTTATGGTAAGGTAGTGTACGCTATAGTGTAAAGAAAAAAGACAAGACATAATTTAAAATTTAAAAACCATAGGATAAAAAGAGACGGGCTTATAACATCGTTTTATTTTCAAGGGATGATTCAGATCCGGATCCAGATAGATTTGTGGATAATAAAACGCACCTAATGTCTGACAATTATCTACCAATGAGCTGACAATTAAGTTGTGTGTGTACACGGTTGGTAGAAAATCTACCAATCTCTTACAATTAATTGTCAGAAGTTGGCTGAAAATTCATTTTCAGATAGCTGGCTTAATACCTACCAATTAATTGTAAGAGATTGGTAGATTTTCTACCAACCGTGTACACACACAATTAATTGTCAGTTTTTGTTGGTTATGGAAACTGACAATTAAACCTTGGCTGCAAATTTTCTGACAATGAAAAAATTGTATGATGCTAAAAAACGAACATCTTACAATTTCTTCATTGTCAGAAACGTCAGACAACGATAAAAATTGGCAGGCCTGACAATAAATTGTGTGTGTACACGATTATCAAATACCTTACAATTTACCCTCTTACAATTAATTGTCAGATACATTTTCTGACAATTAATTGGAAGATTACACGATTGTCAGCTAGCGTACACATGATTGTCAGATTTCTTACAATTAATTGTCAGACAATGATCTAACAATTAATTGTCAGACAAATTTTCTGACAATTAATTTAAAGTGACCAGATCCAAAAAGTGAAAATGTGGGACAAAGTAAAAAATTCCGCCCGAAAATATGATACACAAAAATTTTTCTTTTTCAATGAGGGACATTTTAATTTTGTTTAAAAAGTTTCAGAAAATAAAGAAGAAATGTTGGAGAACAAAATTTGAAAACTTTCCGTTAAAAAAAAGTAACAAATAAATTAAAATCAGTTCAGTTAAAAAAAAAAAAACCAACAACAAAAAAAAAAAAAAAAAACCAGTTTATAAAAAATAAAATAAAAAGAATTAGTCTTTTAAATATTTCTCTAAAAAATATATTTTTTTAATAGCAACTTGAATAAGTCGATTTAACAGTTAATATCGTTTTGATTGTTTCCACAGAGAATTGTTACTTCTCGACCGTCCACAATTTATTCACAATTAAAAATATTCTTTTTGTCGGGACCACAGCGTTGCCGCGAAGGAAAAAGCAGAGAGGGCCATTTCGAAATTTTTTGAGGGCCATTTGACAAAAGTTGGGGCCAAATATTTTACTTACAAATCCGCCCTTAAAACATTAAACTACAATATTTATTTATTTAATATGTATTTATTCTTTGTTATTTATTTAATGCATTATTTATTTAATGCATTTATTAAATCTATGTAGTAGGCAGCAGAAGCAGATCTTGACTGTTTCGTCTGATTTGATTTCTTGGGAATTATCTTAAAATATCTTTAAAAATATACAATTTATAATATATAGATCACACCAGTAATATTATTAAAATATTTATATTACTTTTCCTTATTTTAATTCAATATATGAATGAACAAAGAACGAACAAACAATAAACGGCAAAAAAAAAAAAAAACAAATGCCTATACGATTTATTTATTTATTTTTATTTCATCAAGCAGATTTATAAAATCTATTATACATATAATCTTACAGACTGCAGAATACAATTTTTTATTGAAAAATAGAAAAACAAAATGAACTTAATCTAAAAGAATAACTTAATAGACCACCAGATTACGAATTAGATATAAGCAATATGTGCTTCTTAAAAGATTCTCGACTCAACATGATTACATATACTGCTGGCTTCTCTAATGCATCGAGTTAAAGGTTCATTTAGATTATAATTTACCCGATGATGAGGTTGAGGGATATCATTGATAAGCAGCAAGAATAGAACAGGGCCCAAGTGACTTCCTTGTGGTACTCCTGCTATGACCTCATATTAATATATGGTGGTTTACTCTATCGAACGCCTTAGCTTATCAGAGACAATTTTTTCCAAAATTTTTGGTACATTATATGTATGTATGTGCTAATGGAGCGATAATTAGAAACATCTTGCTTATATCTTGATTTATGAATAGGAATAACGTACGAGATTTTTCAATCACAAGAAAATAACCCTTTTTAAGAGAACTATTAAACAAAAAAGTTAATGGTCCCGATAGAGCAGCTGACCAGTTTTTTCAAAATGATCGGAGGAATACCATCGGATCCTGGTTGTTTATCATCATTTAGTCCAATTAAGGCTAATTCAACATGTTTCTCACTTAAGTTTAAGTGACCGATATTTATTGAATTTAAACATGAAATTGCAGAAAGGTTAGAGGGAATACTTTGGGGATTATAAACGGAGTGAAAAAAGTCGGAGTGAAAAAATGTACTGTTAAGTTTTAGACTAGATTCAGTTCGAATTAAGTAGTCCTTATATAAAAATTTGTTTAAAAAATTAAATTCTTTTTGCAAACGCAAATGTTTTATCAGAAGATCTTCTTTATTGGGAAATTTACGATATGATTTGTAAGATTTATTTTTTTGTTATTTAAGTTACATAAACGCTTTGGTAGATGACGAAAGTAAATGACATGAGAAAAAAGTCAAATTATCAAACGAGATAAATGAATGAATTCAGTTCCGTTTTAAGAATAGTTATTTGTATGTTGTGGAAACACATTGTAGTGGCGATGAATCGCGATGGTTTATATTTGTTTTTTAATTATTATTAAGCACGATATGATGTGATGTTTAAATCTTCTAAAATTTAGATTTGGGGGCCATTTATAATTGGCCCGGGCAAAGGGCCAAAATGTAAAATAGGGGGCCAAATGGCCCGATCGGGCACTTTGTGGCAACGCTGGTCGGGACACAGAATAAACTTTTTGCAGTTTTCGTAAGAAATATTGCAATTCTTAAAGTGCTAAAAAATTTCCACCCATCTTTTATCAGCTGCTATTTTTCCATCATTCCAGTTTCGTAAATGACTATCAGTTGCATATTTCATAATGCATGAAATTTCAATTTTAAATGTAGGTACATATTCAATTTTAATATGCAAACAATAATTATAATAAAATGAATAATAATGGAAATCAGCTTGAGTTTGCTTACGTGTATAATAACCAGAGTTTTAGATTGGTGACTTTTTTTGCTAGTATATTTAACATAAGGAAGGCGTAGCTAAAACGGCTAAGAAAATAATTTATAAATAATGATTTCTGTGACGTGGCGTAAGCCCGAAGTAAGTGCTTCGGCTCGGTTTAACTATTCCGAGGTTGAACCCGTATTAGTGAGAAATAATAATAAATAAGGTTAAAAGAGTTAAAAAAAAACACATGATTTTAGGCAGAGCTAAGAACAACTTAACTTACATTCTATTTATTTTAAATAGGGGGGTTTACATGGACCAGCATGCTCGACAACATGTACTACGTTTATATGAGGTATTGAAGCGAGCTTGAAGCTCGCTTCGACCCTTTGTAAACGGGTATTGAGTTGAAATTAGCTTCGTTCGACTCGATCCCACTCGCTCAGCGGTGTCGAGTCGAAATATGACATGAGACGAAAAACCTAGGTCGAGGAGTTGGCTTAAGGCTAGCCGCGCACTAGCAATTTTTAGTTGCGAAACTGTTTGGTTACTTATAGAAAATAGATGAACTGTTTGGTTGAATGTCCGTGAATTTGCAGATAATTATATGTTCAATAAAATGGCGAACTTATTTTAGGCAATCGTTTAGTTTGTGTCAAAACACAAACTTTTTAATTGCTCGAACCAAGCAGTTTCGCAACTAAAAGTTGCTAGTGCGCGGCTAGCCTAACAAAATGTTTCAGAATCACTCAACACCATTTCAACTCAAGTCCAAATCGAGCTCTCAACTCAAATGACGAAAAACCTGGGTCGAAAATCCGACCCTAATCCAACTCGATCTTTCGATACTGCATATAAACGTAGTAATGGTTCGATGGCAAAAATAACTGTATGCACAACTTTGCGTTTACATTGATACCGATGTTGTCGAGCATCAGTATTTTAAAATTTTCGAATCAAACAGACGCATGATGGCGAAAATGATTTTGGCAGCGTTAATTATGAATGAGATTCTTGAAGATGAAGAGGAAGAAAAAAAAAATAAAGGCAAAAATGAAAAAACGTTTATGGGTAAAAAAATGCAGCACCTGATTTTTTACTTTTTTTTTATTCCCGGCGATAACAGGCGCGAATTGAGTTTATTTTTTTTTACCGTTTCTAAACTGGTATTAAGGTCTATTTCCTTATATTTTTCCAACAACACTTCGTATCGTTTTAGCTTTAAATTTTTGTTTTTATAAATTTCACTTTTTATTGTCCATACCTCAGACAAGTTTTTGTACAGTTCAAAAAACTCTTTCTCACTGTTATTGGGTATTGTTGCCATTATTTTCGCTTACCGTGACCGTGTTATCTGTCCGAGATAATTTACAGAACGAGAAAAAAAACCGAAGTTGTCGAGCATCTGTTCACACGAGTTGGCTGGTTGGGCGAGCCTTCAGGTTTTCAAAAATTTTTGAAATCCATCCAGCATGTTGGTCAAGCAGTTGTTTTCGCGTTTTAATGATCGAGCATCGATGGCTGTCGAGCCATGTTGTCGAGCATGCTGGTCCATGTAAACTCCCCTAATGAAATAATGACAAAACTTTATGTCCACAATCTTCTTTCGGTTAACAATCTTTTTGAATTACAAATGCGAATTTGGTTTTACACAATAGGGGGGCTTACATGGACCAGCATGCTCGACAACATGGCTCGACAACCATCGATGCTCGATCATTAAAACGCGAAAACAACTGCTTGACCAACATGCTGGATGGATTTCAAAAATTTTTGAAAACCTGAAGGCTCGCCCAACCAGCCAACTTGTGTAAACAGATGCTCGACAACTTCGTTTTTTTCTCATTATGTAAATTATCTCGGCCAAATAACACGGTCACGGTAAGCGAAAATAATGACAACAATACCAAATAACAGTGAGTTTTGGAAAGAGTTTTTTGAACTATACAAAAGCTTACCTGAGGTATGGAAAATAAAAAGTGCAATTTATAAAAACAAACATTTAAAGCTAAAAGGATACGAAGTGTTGTTGGAAAAATATAAGGAAATAGACCTTTATGCCAGTTTAGAAACGGTAAAAAAAATTAACTCAATCCAAGATGTAACTTTGAGCTCGTTCATCAAATTTGTATGGTTGTATTTTTTTCTGCCCTTAATCCATTTTTTACCCATAAACGTTTTTTCTTGTTTTCCTTTATTTTTTTTCTTCCTCTTCCTCTTCAACAATCTTATTCATAATTAACGCTGCCAAAATCATTTTTGCCATCCTGCGTCTGTTTGATTCGAAAATTTTAAAATACTGATGCTCGACAACATCAGTATCAATGTAAACGCAAAGTTGTGCGCACAGTTATATTTGCCATCGAGCCATGTTGTCGAGCATGCTGGTCCATGTAAACCCCCCTAATTATCTGTCAACAAGATGCGTTTGTTCAGTCATTATGTCATGCATACAATTAGGTAAAATGATGGTAGCGTTCAGTTAAATTTTTATGGTTAAAAAAAAAACAATAAATGTTATCTCGATTTTATGCGACGGTGTGGGAAATGTTTTCATTTTGTGGGACATTTGTGGGACAATTTTCAGTGTGGGACAGATCATGTAAATGTGGGACTGTCCCACGTAATGTGGGACGAATGGTCACTTTAAATTAATTGTAAGACTACACGATTGTAAGACATTGTAAGCATGTTTTTCACTGACAGATCTGACAATATTGTAAGATCTACCAATCGTGTACACTTAGCTTAAGATCCGTATCGTTTTATTTTCAAGGGAAGATCCAGTTTCCGATTAAGATTAAGTTTCCGATGTTATAAAGCCAACCGTACTGAGGAAAACTGCAATAAGTTCAAGCAACCTAGAAGACCTATAATGGTCATATTAGACTAAAGTGACCATTCGTCCCACATTACGTGGGACAGTCCCACATTTACATGATCTGTCCCACACTGAAAACTGTCCCACAAATGTCCCACAAAATCAAAACATGTCCCACACCGTCGCATAAAATCGAGATAACATTTATCGTTTTTTTTTTTAACCATAATAATTTAACTGAACGCTACCATCATTTTACCAAATTGTATGAATGACATAATGACTGAACGCACTCATAGTCTCTTGTTGACAGATGATTATGTAAAACCAAATTCGCATTTGTAATTCAAAAAGATTGTTAACCGAAAGAAGATTGTGGACATAAAGTTTTATTATTATTTTATTTAAAATAAATAAAAAATTCATAAAAAAAAAGATAAATGACTCCACAGTGTTTTGCACAATTCGCATTAGCAACTTCGTGGCTGTAATGACATAAAACATAATTGTAAGATTTTTGATGAACTGGAGGGAGTGCAAGTTAAATTACTAGAATTCTCTTCCTTGCCTGGAGAAACTTCTGAGCTAATATCCGACTACATCTATGCAACTCTCCAAATCTATAATATTGAAATCAAACTAGCTGCTCTCTGCACCGATAATAATGTTCTCGCGAAAATAAACGCAAAGCTTGCTCAAAATGTAATAGGCGTAGGCTGCGCTGTCCTATTGTCAACAATGCAATCAATCAAATCCAAATCAAAGCGATATTCACTGTTAAATCGAGTTATTCAAGTTGCCAACATTTATTAGAAGAAGTGTGACGTTAACAATCAAAACGGTGCTAAAGGCACTTTTTTCAAAATATGGAGTGTGGTATACCAAAATTTGCGTATTAAAGAGAGCTATAGAATGGTGGAAGATTGTATTTCAAAACGGGCTGGTTTAGAAGTTATTACTATTTTAATGTTTTTAACAATCAAATGGGTGCTATTTTTCATACAATGCTTGTAATTTTCAAAACAGCTCTATTTTTCTCTAAATGAAATCAAAGAGATAGGATTGTTTTTCAAAAGGAGCTAAATAATTTTGGGCGCTAAAATTGTTGACACTTATAAAAGTATCTTTAGTTTACCTATCGTATTCTTTGTTATCATTGTTAAATAAGTTTTAATGAATTCCAACAAAAAGAACTTTTCCTTACTTAAATGTTCTTCTTTTTTAATTTTACAGGCATTTGAGAATCAAAATTTAAGAAACTTATTTTCAAAACGCGCTAAATATATTTTTAACAAACAAAACTGCCTAAAAAAAAAACATTTCACTAAAGGACGAAAATAAAAGGTCCCTTTAGTATTTTTATTGGTCAATCTAATAAAAAAGACTTCTACAAATTTTACAAAATTTACTGCATTAAATTATCTTAAATATTTTAGGAATTATAGTTTTCCGCCCTTTTGCTCGGTTTCATGTTCATTTTTTTTAGCCTCTGTTTGATTGTTAACGTCACAAGTGTCACAAAACAATAACCTATGAAAAAAATTACATTTTGCAGAGAAATATTTAAAAGACTAATTGATTTTCTTCTTTTTTATAACCTGAAGTGATTTTATTTTATGTTTTTTTTTTTTTTTTTGTTATTGGTTTTCTTAACTGAACTGATTTTAATTTATTTGTTACTTTCTTTTAACTGAACTGATGTTATTTATTTATTTCGTTTTTTTTTTTATGTTATATAATTGCTTTTGATACGTAACTAAGCAATAAAGTTTGTTTTCAAATAGTTATTCAGATTTTATTTAATTTTTTTTAAAACAATTTTTCTTTATTTTCTGAAACTTTTTAAACAAAATTGAAATGTCCCTCATTGAAAAACAAAAATTTTTGTGTATAATATTATCTTGCGAAATTTTTTACTTTGTCCCACATTTTCACTTTTTGGATCTGGTCACTTTATATTAGACAGACCAGATTTTTAATTTTTTTTTAAAGTAGGGCAACAAATTATGCCATGTCCCAAGGGAAGTAAACATTTTAACACAAATAAATAAAGATTAGGACACTCCCTAAATCACTAGATAATGTCAATTTTCTTGCAGCACAGTTTGCTATTAATTGGACTCTGCAAGAGTGATATGACTCCTCCTTCCATGGGTCCAATCTTTTTCCTATTCGTACAGTTGCAAGCTCTCGAATGTCTTGACATTCACAAACTCGCTGGCTCGGATTGTATCCCTCCAATGTTCTGGTGAAAAATCCTCCCCCTTAAACAATTCAACCGTAATACTCGTACTTCAGGGAATGGGAATGCCATCAGTTTACCCTCGGGCCCAACTTCGCACTTGACGTTTCCACTCAATTATCGCATCATTTTTTTCCTTGTTATTTTCCACGGAAGAATTTTTCTGTGCGTTCATGCTAAGTGTGTCGCAAACTTAACAATTCACGAAGCTTTAAAATTTACAGACATCAATGCCTTTATTGGAAATGTATGCCACAGATATTCGAGTTCCGCTTAAGATACTTACTTCCAAAAACTACAAGAAACATCTATGCCTGAAAAATCATACATAGCTAATCCGAAAGTATAGTTTTCCGAAATTCAAAATGAACACCAACTGTTTTTATAAATATTTCATAGAGGAGAACCCAACGAAAAGGTCCAACAAAAAGGATTTAGTCTGCCCTATTCGTACCTACGTCCTTGTTGACTCCAGTCCGTTGTTGACTTCAATTACACACACTTGATATTTTTATTAATTTTAAAAATAATTGCAGGATCTAAGGGACCTCGGAGCTCAAAACAGTAACCTTCACATCCTCGAAATAGGTAACTCACAATTTTGATTTCAGAAATATCAGATTAAGCTTTATTCCTCAGACCTAAAGCACTTTGACTCCTATGGTAAGCTGGTCACCGATGTAGGCAACATTGTCAAAGACGATGGACTCAATGTTCTCATTAACAATGCTGGAATAACTTCAAAGCTGGCTCGTCTTAATTTTGTAGAGGCTGACTCGATGATTGACACCTTCAAAACTAATACCGTTGCGCCTGTTATGATGGCAAAGGTAAGTTAATTAAAAGACTTAAAACAACCAATTTCAATCAACTTCTTTCTGGAAGGCCTTTGCTTCACTTTTATTAAAAGCTTCTAAAGCCAACGATTCGCTGCCGATGGGTCTGAATAGAGCTGCCATCATTAATATGAGTTCCCTTCGGGGGTCGATTGAAAGGAATGACTCGGGTGGCATGTATTCTTACAGAACTTCAAAAGTAAGTAGACCTTTGAATTAGATGTTTTGTTTACATTGAAAACTTTTAGGCTGGCCTCAATGCTGCCACCAAATCAATGAGCTTCGATTTGAAGGACGGCAAGGTGCTCTGTGTTAACATCCATCCCGGTTGGGTGCGCACCGACATGGGCGGCCCGAAGGGCCCTCTGGATGTCGAGACAAGCACCAAAACCATCGTAGAGACCCTAATGAATATGAACGCATCGCACAACGGTGGCTTCTTCGAACACAACGGAGAACCGTTGCCGTGGTAGGAAGGAGAAAATACGTTGTTCCCGCATTTCCGACTGTCGTTCCCTTGAAACGTGGCGGTTTTTCATAAAAATATAATTAATTTGTTTTTTATTTAAAATAAATATAACAGTAGTTGAATGCATGCATTTCCTTTCACATTTTTTTGTTTTGTTTTGAAATAAAAAAAATCAGAGCCAAGTTTCCAAGTAGAAACTCCGCGCTGAAAAGAAGGTGTGTCGTGTGGGCGTGAAGAGATTTATGAAGACGACGAAACATCAAATGGCCTTTCACAATACAATACAAGAACTCAAGATTCGTCCAGCTGCTGTTGTGGGGGAGACAATCAAATGTGTTGTACTGGGTTCACTCTGTCGTTGGGATTTGTGATTCGTGGCATTGCTGGAACGAGAACGCAGTTCGTCGCTGCCTGGGGACTGCTGCTGTTGCTGGCCGAGGTGGTGTTCTGGTGTTCGTCGACCGTCGGAAGGGGGCGTGCATTATTCGGTTGAAGAGTCAAGATTATGTGTCGTAGAGCCACGGCCCAGGTAGAGCACTCATTGGAATGGCTCAGGACCAGAGATGTGTAGGTTTCCATTGCTTCCGCCAAGCTATTGGTCTCTACAGCTAAATGGGATAACAATTCAAGTGTAAATAGGTCAAGAAATTTTCTATTAAAAAAGGGCAACCTTTTGCAATTTTATAGATTTTTGCCTGAATTGGCATGGTCAAGTTTCCCGATTGCCAGAGCTGCTCCATTACACCGACCCGTCGCTGGATTTCATCAAGACGGACATTGGGGGACTCCTGAACTTTGATCAGCTGCAAACGGAGAATTCCCAGAGCAAATTGTTGGGCATCATCGGGCAGCGACTCCTGGAAGGGTGGCGTTGGAGGTTGAAGTGGGGAAGTTTGAGCTGCTGCCGTCGGAGGTTGGGATGGTGGCGGTGCATTTATATTGGGCATTGGATGAACAACAGCAACTGGGTGTTGACTATTGGACGCCACCACTAGTGGTGGCATTGTCAGGGGCAACGGCGCACAGGTCTGATTGGGTTGAACTATTGCCGTTGGTTTGGAAGTTGCTGGGCCACCTTGGAGTGGAAATGCAATTCTCTTGTTGAGATTTAGTTTGGTTTTGCCACTAGCAGCAGTTGCTGGGAGGGCATTGAATTGTAGATTTGGTGGATCATTCCAACCTGGGGTATGTGTGCCTGCTTTCATAAGGGAGGGAGAATATTTTGAGTGTTATTATGTATATTCAGTGAACTTATGGCTATGAAGATACCTGAGGAAGTTGGTGGTGCTTTATCGGACATTATAATCTAGAAGAATTGGAAATAACTACAATTAAATGTTTTTTTTAAGAAGAAAATTTTGTTTCGCAAAATAAATCAATCGCGATTGACGTTTTTGCTAAACGTCACACTACGTTCAGATGTAAAGTTGACATTTTTTATTAAGTGAGGCCTTAGATGGGCATATTCCTCGACTACTACTCGTTACAGAATTCACAATAGCAATTAAGATTTGATCAACCAAGAACAGTGGCGGGTGGTGTGAGCAAAAGGTACAGTTTTCCCTTTGAGTATATATAATATGCAGGGCTCGTTTCTATTCCAAATGCGTGACTATCATAGGGGCGCTACTCAAATTTGTGTAAGACAAAGTTATTGCCGAGTGGTTCATATCACATGTGACGGAGAACTATATGCGAGGAGAAGGTAAGGACAAATCGGAGGATACGGCTGTATCCTTAAGCCTAGCACGCAGATCGGGAAAAATTTTGTCTCCCATACATTTTTTTTCCTGGGACAAATTTTGTCTCGGATATTTTTACTATTGTGAATTGCTCTACAAAATGTCTCCACTAAATTTTGCCAGGAAAAAGCCGAAAGTGATTTTTGTCAAAACTGGTTTTATGTTAAAGGTGTTGATGCTTTTCTTGAAGCGAGAGGGGATTCCAAAAAGGTATGAACGACTTTTGTAAGGCAACCCGTTCCAGAGATACGCTACAAAACACATTAAATTATTTTTTAATTCTCCAACTTCAAACTTTTGCGCGAGATTTGCAAAAGTTTTGTAGAGATTAAAATTGTCTTGTCTCGATCTGCGTACTAGGCCTTAACTTACAGAAAGTGAGACAGCGACCCCTATCACAACTTCAAGTACTACAATGTATTAGGGATAGGAACGAGCCCTCCATATTATATATACTCAAAGAGTTTTCCTGATGTCCAACAAAATGGGGGCAATGGTTTAAATGTGCTGTAAAGCCTAGTACGCAGATCGAGACAAGACAAATTTTATCTCTACAATTTTAATCTCTACAAAACTTTTCCAAATCTCGCGCAAAAGTTTGAAGTTGGAGAATTAAAAAATAATTTAATGTGTTTTGTTGTATATCTCTGGAACGGGTTGTCTTACAAAAATCGTTCATACCTTTTTGGAATCTCCTCTCTATGCTTTCAAGGGAAGCATCAGAACATTTTACATAAAATCAGTTTTGACAAAAATCACTTTTGGCTGTCAAAATTTGTCCCGCAAAATAATGCTTGTATCATTCTTTTTCCTGGCAAAATTTAGTGGAGACATTTTGTAGAGCAATTCACAATAGTATGAATTTTGCGCGCGAACTGCGTACTGCTCGGAAAAATATCCGAGACAAAATTTGTCCCAGGAAAAAAAATGTATGGGAGACAAAATTTTTCCCGATCTGCGTACTAGGCTTAAATTGACAAAAAAGATTTAAACTAAAATTTTGGCTCACCCTGGCATTATTTTTCTCCCACGTTTTGTATTTTGTTCGTATTGGAATAACAGCGTATGATTTTGAATAACATAGAGAACACGAAGATGAAGCCTGATTCTGTTTGTCTAGATCTTTAAACTTAATTAACCTCTGATTTGATTTTAAAAGATGTAATTTCACCGAGACCGGCAATTTGGATGGGGTAGATAAAATTACTGAGGTTGGCAGAATTGCGTAGTTATTGCTCTTTCTTGTTAGTGATTTTGTTTTTCTGCCCTATCTTCTCATTTTCCTAAAGTTGCCAAATTCTCAGTATATAAAATTGATGTTTTTAGTTCTTCTTGAAATATAAAGAGAATGACAAGTGAGATACATGACGAGATTTTTTTAAATTGAAGACTAGACAAGCAGTTACTGGCAAGCAAGTTGGGTACTTACACGTTACACTGCCTGTCAAATTGATATTTTTTGTCCATTTACTGTGACGTAGACGGGATGGCATTTTTTGATGAGCAAGTTGCTGCAAGATTTAAAATATAACATTTTATTTAGGCTAGCCGCGCACATTCAATTTTTAATTCTTAGCTGCGCAACTGCTTAGTTCGAGCAACTAAAAAGTTTGTGTTTCGACACAAACTAAACGATTGCCTAAAATGAGTTCGCTATTTTGTGTAACATATAATTATATGCACCTGCGCGGACATTCAACTAAATAGTTCATCTGTTTTCTATAGGCAAGCAAACAGTTGTGCAACTAAAAATTGAAAGCGTGCGCCTAGCCTTACAGTTAAATTTATTTACCGATTTTGCTTGACCACTCACTTCATCGAAAAAAAAAATTTATATTTATGAATGTGATCACCAAGTGAACAATACTTCAATAATTAATTTTACAAGTGCAGATGTAAGGCTACATCGAATGAATTTGGTATTACAATAAGCAAACTGTTACGTCAAAATTAAGTACAGAAAAATTCTTATAATATTAATTTTGTAAGCAAAATCAGTTGATTAAAGTCTGCAATTAAAACACGAAACTGAAAGGAAGCCATTAACAATATAAAAGTGATCAAACGTTTGTTTTAAATAGCACACTGATAAAGGAAATTAAAGAAGCTGTAAGGAAGCTATCTCAGCTGCTAGATTTTTTTGTTTTCTGCCAACGAATCAGATGATTTATTGTTTTAAATTTTGTGCGCAACATAGAATATTTAATTAAACGTTTTAAAGTAAAAGAAATAAAAGTTATGTGATATATTTTGACATGTGACTGAAATGTCAAAGTGACAATAAATGAATTTTTCTTCTGAGAGCGATGAATATTTGGTGGTGAAAAAATCATAGGCCAACAAATCAACCGGAGATGAAAATGTTTCCTTTATAGTTTTAACACGTTTCATTTTTAAAGCTCTATTTTGTATAATCTACCCAAAACACTCAAGTGGGTTATTATTACACCCAGATCAAAAAGACAAAAGAGCTGACTAATTTCTTCGAATTTCCAAACAAACCTAATCTAAAGCAAACTAAAAGCATTATAAATGGACTGCTAGTCGTATGAAATTTCTATACAAACGCAAAAGTGGTAAGAATAAATATTAATTCCAGAAGCCATCTCTTGGCACTTGGCCTTAACTATACCTACGATTTTTGCCATAGAAACTATGGACATCTATTATTATTACTTATTAAAAACAGAGCCATCTATTTCAATTGAACTTTACATTTTAAAGTTATCCAAGACAAAATAATAATAAGAAAGTAAAGGGCGTTCAGCGGAAATATTTCAAGATTAGTATTGATAAAAATAACTACCGTTATGGAGATTTACATGGCAGATTTTGTGTTATAAAAACTAAATTGTCTAAATGCCCGCCTATTCCTCTCAATATACTTAACAATAGGAATTTTAAATTTGTGAACACGCGGGAACAAAGCACTTGGTTCAATGAAAATTTTCTTCTAGGGCCAGAACTGCTTGGGTTTTGTTTCTGTAAGGCTTTGACTAAGGGTAACCTAATTGAAAAGTCGAACGGTGTAAAATCCTGTGACTGGTCATTGGTAAATTCATATTTCAATTTTAAAATGGAATATGTTTTAAATCGCTTTTTGGTAATTGTATTTAACTAATTAAGTAATTTTGCTATTATTTCAAACAAATCTTCATCTTTTGTCTACATATTTTGAGAAAAGCAATATGAGCTTTATAATTTACCTATTCATGTTGAACCGCATCCATTTTTTGCTAGAGATACTTTTCTTCTTGTTGTGAACACAATAGCTGTGTTTTATTTTCCCTCTGTTCTGATCCGGATTGGATTTTGTTTTCAAAATAACATGTAAAATAACAAATACAAACAAAGCTGGGCCTTGTGTTGTTTTTGTTATACATGTAATTTTGAATGAAGATCCAATCTGGATCAGATCTGAGGGAAAATAAAACATAGCTAATGTTCACAATTTATTGAAAAAGTAAACAATGGCAGATTTCAACACTTTAGGGTGGTATTCACCGAAGGCTCATAAATGGCTCTTAAGTTTAAGGCTGGTATGCACCGAGCGCTCTTAAACGGCTCTTAACTTGAACCAACCACTCACAAGTGTTTTTCGAAGTTCGAAAATGAGAGCCACTCTCTCTTGTTCAGGCATACCCAAACTGTGAAATGTTGTGGAATGTTGGCTTATGAGCTTCTTAAGTTATGAGCGCTCGGTGAATACCAGCCTTAATCTGAGACCCGATAAAAATGGTGATGCCAAAATAATATTATCTATACGATATCGATAAGAAATTTTCGAACAAACTTTCGAAGAGAGCGCTCGTAAGTTTAGGAGTGGTCGGGACCACTCCTAACTTTTAAGAGTGCTCGTAGATCTTCACTAATATTGCTTGGTGAATAGGTTTATGAGCTTCTTAAGTTATGAGCGCTCGGTGAATACCAACCTTAATCTAAGACCCGATAAAAATGGTGATGCCAAAATAATATTATCTATACGTTATCGATAATTTGTTCAGAGAAGTCAAAAGTGACGTTTTTGGATTGGTTGATGATAGTCGTCAATACAGCTGACAAATGTCATAGCTTACACAGTGCTTCCAGCTATTTGGAAAAAAAGCTCTTAAATCCCGATGTCGTTTTTTTTTTACAATTCTATATGGACTAGCGAAAAAAAACACGGCTAATGTAATTGGCACTCATGGATAGCGGCATGGAGATGTGTTCAGTTTTAACGATTGGGTGCAGCGTTGAGTTTTTGAAAAATTAAATTCGGCGTGGTTTTTAATTTAACAATGCTTAATAAGAGTTCCACATTCGAATTACAATGACGTGAATATTGAAATAAATATGAAGAGCTGAAATTACTGTGTCAGCAAAACAATTTAGGAGTTTCAGACAGTAGAACATTGATGAATATGCGAAAGAGATCCAGAGACAACACGGAGCCCTGGGGCAGACCAGAAATTATTTTATCAGATTTAAAACCAGCCAAAACGTGTTAAAAATTAATACATATAAAACACGGCAGGCGTTCTATTTACACATATATCTACATTTCTTTATTTTACATTCTAAATATGTATGTAGGTATTAACTTCTTTATTTTCAAGTATGTATCTAGATATGTACATATAAACATACAAACATGAATTAATAGTTTCTCTTTGCTAATTTGGCATTATATAATTATGATCTTAAATTAATCAGTTCGCTTTGAATTTCCATCGTAGTCACACTACCGAATGAATTTGTACGCGGTTTTTGAATTAATATACATTACATTACATTACATTTTACACTACTTCGTAGATAAATCTACGAAGTAGAGACACAGAAAAGCACTGGCAACTGAGGCCATCGGCTTTAGACAATACAACAGAGAGAGACACACAGAGAAAGAACAACAACAGAAGAAACACATGTCAACAACACACGGTTGGTATTTGAAAGGTCCCCCATCCAAGTACTAACCGCGCGCAATGATGCTTGATTTCGCTGATCGATGGGAAGCGATGCTTTCATCAAAGCCAAGGCCGTTGACTGAATTAATATAACTTTATTGTAAACGAGCCTTTTTTTCATTTTGACGTAATTTCATCATCGGGTTCTTTCAACATTTGGTGCCGAAACCCGGGAAGGCTCGTCGTTTTCAATAGAATTTAAATTTAAAGGCATTTTTAAATATACAATTTCGGAATGGGATTCGCGACACGTGCCGCGTATAGAGGTCAACTCACAAAAATAATTAGGGCGGCTTCCGAGTATTTAAATTCCACGGACTCGCAATTAGACAATGAAGAAAATTTTGACGGGATCGAAGAAGAATTGCGTATGTATTTCCAACGGTTGCAAGCTGTCAACGATAGCCTTAACACGGTTCATTGCAAAGTTATGGAAAAAGATCTCATCAAGACAGATCTCAAGCAAGAAATGACAAAAATAGTTGAATACCACATTGAGAAAGCTGACAGAAAAATCTCGACCATCTCCAACTACAATAGATGCAGAAATAACTTCAAACCCAAGACCAAATCAAAGCCACATGACATAAGTCTCCCGAAGCTCGCGCTGAAAAATTTTGATGGCAATGTTAAGGATTGGCTTCCTTTCTGGGAGCAATTCCGCCTTTCGGTTCATGAAAATGTGCCCCTTTCCTGCACGGAGAAATTTAATTATTTAGAATCATGTGTGCAAGTGAAAGTTGTACCGGGATTCACTGCTTCAGAAAACTTTTACGACGCTGCTATATCATTGCTACAGGCAGTGACGTGCCGTGGTGGTTTCAGTGGGGTGTTCACTATAACTTTTTATTCAAATCATTTATCTATTTTAAGTTTTAATCCAGGATTACGACGAGGACGTAATAGACAACCATCCCATTTCATTTTTTTTTTTGTTATTTTGTTTTTGTTTTTATTTTTTATATTTTTTTGTATATTTATTTTTTTATTTTTTTTTGTGTTTTTTGTTTTTGTTGTTTTATATTTAATGCTTTAATTATATTTTTTGCTTTAATTTCCCTAAGAAATGATTTTTCTATTGAAATAATTGCCAGTTCTGACAATCTGTTGTCTAGCATTTTTTTTCTGGCATAATGATTTTATGCGCTTAAGGGCAGAAAAAAATCGCTCGACAGAGCTACTTGATACTGGAATCGTCAAGATTAGTGAGCTTAGTTTAAAATTTCCAAAAAAAGTCTTTAAGTTCCATATTATCGAGCATTTTTGGAATGTCCTTAATGGAAATATTTTTGAATTGTGACTGAGTAAGTTTAAAAAAAACACATTAGGTTCATTCTCAAGCTTCACAAAATCAAAAAACGGACCATTCGAAGCCATCAGTTGGGAAATTTTTTTTATTTTCAGCAAATTTTTTTACGGAAAGACCAGAATGAGAATGAGAAAATAAATTTGAATTTCATCAAAACAAAAGGTACTCTTATAAATAGCCATTGACTTATTATACATGGACTGCCAGAGCCCAACTTCACGATGGTTCACCTTAAAACTATACGGAACTAGCGCTCTTGGTGCAAACTCGGAAAACATAGTGTAACTTTTGGTTTTGGTATTTGATATATCAATTTTTGATAAAATTGAGTTTGTAAAGGGTGTTGAGCGGGAATTGTTTAAGTTTATTATTAAATAAAAACTTGAGGGCTATTTTCATGCTTTATTTGCCGATTTAAGAGTCATAATTACATTTATCATAGACAGGAGAAGAGCATTACTTATATCAATTTGTAAACACCTTATTGTTTAACACAAATCAGAATTTCAACTTTTCATTTCAATTTATTGTGAACATTGTGTTCAAATCATGATGAAAACTATCTAGTAAAAAATGGATGCGATTCAACATGAAAAGATAAATTAAAAACTTCATATTGTTCTACTTACATTTATGTACTCGTAGATAGGAGATTTTTTTGAAATAATAGCAAATTCACTTAGATAAATATAATGACAAAAATGCCATTTCCATTTTAAAATATAAATATAAATTTACGAAGAACCGGTTCTACCTTTTTATTAGGTTACCTGTCAAAACCTTACAGCAACAATCGCCAAGTAATTCAGGCCCTAGAAGACAATATCCGCCGTAAAGCAGTTTTCATTAAACCAAATGCTTTGCTCTCGCGTGTTCACAAATTTCGCTGAACACCCTTTATATTATTGTTATTATTTTGTCTTGGATAACGTTAAAATGTAAAGTTCAAATTGAGATAGATGGCTATAGTTTCTATGGCAAAAATCGTAGTTCAGGCCAGAAGCCAAGAGATGGCCTCTGGAATTAATATTTATTTTTACCACTTTTGCACCAACAGCTCTAATGTTGGTAGTGAGAAGTTGAACCGTATCCACAGAGCGTTTGTATGGAAATTTCATACGACTAGCAGTCCATATATAATACGTCAATGTAAATAGCGCACCGGAGACTGGACCACTACATCCACATCACTCTGTGAATCATTATCAGGGATGGAAATTGACATTTGAAAATCGTACTGAAAAATAATTTGAAATTGTACTAAATTGGCACCAGTTGTATTGAAAACCAATTTCATAAATAAAAACAATAAAATACATTTGTTTTCGTTTATTATGAAAAATATAACACAAAAAATAAACAAATAACTCAATTAAAACGAAAAAAAAAAAAAAAAACAAGAAAATAAACATTTAAACGAAAATGTATTCTTCATCCATTGCATTTGAATGAATTGCCGTGGTGCGCTTGAATAAGGAGAACATGGAGAACATGAAATATGGAATGTGACTTATGTGATTATTTTGGTAGGGTGTGCGGTGAACACCTGCGTACCTTCGAATAAACGTCACTGGCTACAGGAACAATACGGAGACGATGAACGGATAATCGATAGTCATATACAGCAGCTTGTTTCGCTTCGACCGGTAGATTCGTCAAGCGATGTTCATGGTCTTAGAAATCTGTATAACGCTATCACTACATGCAGATGATCATTAACGGCCTTAAATGTGCCCTCAAATCAATATGACGTCATGCTGAAGTCAATTCTTTTACGTTGCTTGCCAGTGGAGCTCCGAATTGACTACCATCGAATAAAAGATCAGGACGAACATCACAACAACAGCGACAAAAAGGAGAGTGTAGACGAAAAATTTACTTCTCTATGCGAGTCCAGCACAAGCACCACGTTAGCCATGGGACATGTTCAAAGGCTTATAGAGTTTCCAAGAACTGAGATCAAATCAAAGTATCCAGCTCCTCCGCACAAAGTCACATAAAGGCTAACAGCAACACCACTTCTACCGCCGCCGCGAGCTTAGTTGCATTAAATGAAAACAGTAAATGTGTATTTTGTCTTTCTGTCTCACATCTCACTAACGATTGTAATTCTAATTTAACGCTTGTGCAGGAAAAAGACATTCTAGCAAAGAACGGAAGGTGTTTTCGATGAGCAAAAAAGGGACACAGGTCCAACAAATGTAGAAGTGTCAAATAGATCAAATGCAAGGAGTGCAAGGGAAATCACATGACATCAATGTGTGATCCGAAATTTGAAAAGAGTGCGTTTCTTGCTGTTACGCAACGTGTAAGTGATATGCAAAAAGTACAGGAGATGAGAGAGACGAAAGTGTGTCCTCGAATCTCATGTGCAATTCGTATGTTGCATATAACAACGTATTCCTAAAAACCGCTCGTTGTATTGGCGAAGGACAGAGACAAAGTGATAATCTTTTACTTCGAATTGTCATGGCAGATGGTGGCAGCCAAACCACTTATATTGCGAAAGTGTAGCAAAGAAGTTAAATCTTATAGAAATCGGACAAGTTAAGATGATAGTCGTTCCCTTTGGTGCAACATCAAATTCTCCTCAGCAAGTTTTAAAGAAGGTAAAAATCCGATTAAGAAGCCAGTATATGATCACCAAGCCGTTGAGATTGATGCGTTGGTTGTGCCCCAAATTTGCGCCGATTTCCTAGCTTCTTCGCATGAGACATGTTACACTCTTGCCAACTGCGAACATAAGACCAGCTGACAAAATGTTGCTGTTGAACACGGGCTGAGTATGTTGATTGGAGCCGACTACTAGAGGGACGTTGTAAGTGGGAAACTTATATTGAGAGCAATATGAAAGGTAACTTCTAATCCGACATAATAGATGTTCATCGGTTCTTAATACACACACGCAAAATGTACAGCAGAGCCCGAAGTATGTATCTATTTTCTGAAGTCCTCTGATCGTTTTGATCATTCCTCTTAAAGATCTTAATAATTTGTGGAAACATACTAGTGTGGAGTCAGAATATCTACCGTCCGAAATTCAATAATTACTCGATAATTATTTACTATATAAAAACTTTTATTGATTGTCGAAAATGTATTTTTAATAAAGCGAGGCGAAGCGGACGGCTGACAAAAATGAAATGGTCGACGGCGACAAAGGCAAGGACACTTTCAGTCTCATACAATTAAATGCGACAAATGTCACACTGCCGGTTTACACGTGGCGAATGCACCAAATGTTGCGCTGTCGATTTACACGCTACAGCACTCCCCCCCCAGTAGGATGCTAGTCATTCAACGAATCTGCTTGGCTTAATGATTTGTCGGCCAACTCTAGTTGTCCGTTCCGGTAAAATAGTAGTTTGATCTGTTGCGAACGAGACCCGTTTCGGTTTTCGCACGATTTCTTTGCGAGCAACGACTTGGGAAGGTGTTTCCTCCCTTTGCCCGAAACAAGGTTTGACGCGATCTATGCTTACCGTTGTTTTTTTTCCCGTTAATTGAAATTTCAAAAGTCTTGTCGTTACGTTTTGTTACCGGATAAGGACCATCATAAGGCTGTTGAAGTGGTTTTCGTACTGAATCGACTCTTAAGAAAACGTGCGAACAAGTTTTTAGTTCCTTAAAAATAAACGGTTTGAAACTACTATGACACGATGGTGGAGTAGGTCTTATATTCGCGAATTGTCGATGCAAATCTTTAATGGAAATTATTGAATTGATTTAAATGACTTTACAATATGTAATTACACTATAAAACTTGGATAATTTATATGCACATAAATGAAACGACACTTTATAAAGCATACAATACAATACAATACACGCAAAAACCGTTGTCTCGGGCTCCTTTGGATTGTTGTTCATGTCAGGTGATGAAAGTTAAATCCCTTATCTTAACTGCTTTCTCCTGTTAGATACATATGCATATATGTAACTTCAAACGATCGTGCACCGTTGATTGTTGCTAGGCACGAGGTTGCGGTACTTACGATACCGTTTTTAGTGCGGGATGCCGGTGCATTGGCAAACAACTTTCTCTCTTACAGCACTAGCTATATGTGGGCGTGCCTGTGCTATAAATTTGCGTTGAAGCGGCAGCAGTTTTTTACTTCTTACCAGCCACTTTTTTCGTTTTTTGCCGACGACATCAGCAGCTTTCGGCCTAGCAGTAGTTTTCTTCTTCTCGGGGGGCACCTTGATTTGGACTTGCTGACAATTTAAGCGAACCGCCAGCTGCGATAGGTACTCCTTAGGTGGTTCAACTAAATCACCTTTGATCCCGATCACGTCGAGGTCACCAATTGTGGAGTCAGAATATCTACCGTCCGAAATTCAATAATTACTCGATAATTATTTACTACTAGCGTACCCGTGCGGGAACTCCCGCAAGAAATTTTTTTTTTTCAACTGAAGTTTTTCAAAATAAATCATGTGTCTAAAAGTTTCTGTAGATTCGCTCAGTTTTTCTTGCATTGGAAATCTTGTGTGAAGTACGGAATGTTGTTTTTGGGTGTTTATTTTACTTCTGTGTGTCATCGTTGAACAGCTCTATTTGAAATAGGCGACTTACCACTGAAATAATAGATAAACACGTTTAGCTTAGCCAAAAACTGTCACAACTGATCTCCTGTTCAACATGAGAAGTTGAAAACGTACGAATTATTTTTATTTAACGTATCTATGCATGTACCTGAATTAAAACAAAACAGCAAACCAATAAATCCAATCAAGTCCTTTTGTTAAAGGTAATGGAGCCAAGCGAAGGATATTTTGAAAAAAACTAACAAACAATGAGCAAATCACATACGTATGTAACTATCCTATAACAATGTATGTAGTTAAACCTGCAGGCACATAAAGTTTAACTTACATTAAAATATGTATTTTAAATTCAAAGACACACAAATATTTGTCAAATTTTTTTTGTTTTTAATTCGGAGAATTATATTTTTGTTTTATTTTTTTTAAAAACTTTTTTGAGTGTTTTTATCGTTACTGCTCAGGTAAATTAATCAAACAATGTCCCTCCTCTGGGCCCGCACCACCAAAGTATGGCATTTCAATGCAACTACTTATGTATATGTACTACATTTCAGTGCAATACGAAGATAGAAGTAGAGATAAATAATTTTGGAGTTTTTCGACCACCCAATGCCCCTCCCCTGATAATAAAAAAAAGTAGCCTATACGGTAATCCAGACTATAACTTTTTTGTGTGTTAAATTTTATCAAGATCCATTCAGTTGTTCAAGCGTTATTGAGTAACAAACATCCATACATCGTAACATTCACATTTATAATATTAGTAGGATAGTAGGATAGGATAGTAAGATATAAAAACTTTTATTGATTGTCGAAAATGTATTTTTAATAAAGCGAGGCGAAGCGGACGGCTGACAAAAATGGAATGGTCGACGGCGACAAAGGCAAGGACACTTTCAGTCTCATACAATTAAATGCGACAAATGTCACACTGCCGGTTTACACGTGGCGAATGCACCAAATGTTGCGCTGTCGATTTACACGCTACACTAGGTTCGCTTGAATTAACCGCCCGAATTCTGTTATCCCAAAACAAATTAATGGACAACCGACAGTTCTCCTTGATTAATTGATTGATGTTATTGATTGACGACTTCAGTCCTTCAGTGTCCTAATCTCCAGATCTTGTGTGTTAGTGAACCGTCGGTACAAGCGTTTAAGTCTTGTCAGTAGTAAACTTTTTTGTCTGTTTAATAAACCAAGGTATTTAGAATACAAAATGTCATTTAAATGTCTATGTCTACTTCATATCCAATAATTTAAATCTAGGATTTGTGAGAAAAAATAATCTATTATTATTATTATTATTTTTATCTACATAATAATATTTATGAAACGAAACAATGAATAAAAAGAAATAAAAATATACTCATTAAGATATTATGATTCTGCCTCCATGTAGGTACATACATACATAAGTACATACAATTTACTAAATTTCTTCTCGTTTTTTGTGACACTTCGTTTTAATTTGTCCAATGTGAAATGTCACGTTAAATGTTAACCTCTTATTGCTCTATGTATTCAAAAAGTGTTTAGTTGTCAAAGATGTTGACACAATAATCATATTACGTATATGACCTTTTTTTTCCAAAGCAATGATTGACATTTGTACTAATTTATATTTTTGTATTCTATTTTACCTTATGTGTGTGGAAATTAATTTATTATCGTAGAAATAGAGTGAGCAGAAAAAATGTGTGAAAAAAGTTCTACTTTTTCCACCAAAAAAATAAAAAATAAACAGAACAGAACTGAACTGAACATAAACTTTAAGCCATCTCCTCATATCTTTGGCGAAACAACTCAACCAAGCTAATGCTAAGCTATGCAAAAAATTTAATATCTCTAGGTCGGCTATGGTTGGTGGGGATGGTGGTGGTTTTGGTAGTGGTAGCGCTTCAGTTCTTGATGGAGGTTTGCTGAAACTGAAACATATATTAATCGAAAAACTCTGCAGCCATACGAACAACCGCGTTGAGGAGATTTAAAAATAAAATGCAAAATGCCCCCAAAATGGAAGTCTATAGGTATCTAGTTGCTGTGCAACTAGGACGTCGTTGGTTTATCTGGACTAGGTATAGGTACCTATACCCGAAAAAATAAACTCTATTTTCTCGATGCCAAAGGTGTATTCATAACAATTGAGAAGCCACTTCATTTTTTGGGATTTGTTGGTGCTATCACGGGTACTTGAAAATATACATACTATATTAGGTATATGCTTATATCGAAAAAAAAAATAATATAAATAAACTTCGAGATACAACGTATCCTATGTACTCCTTCAAAGCAATCAGATCCTTTTTGAACCCTCTTCCTACCTCTATAATGTTGACCCCATTTGAACCAATCCCGAACCGAACTGAAACACATAAAATCAACATACATACATGTATCTATAGTGAGATGAGCCCAATGAGCTTTTGGAGTGAGCGTCATGAAATCCTTATTTTCCCGTCAAGCCTGTTCATGGCCTGTGACTGTGATGATGAAATGACATACTTTTAAAGAAGATTAAGGATGGAAATCATTACAAAGGAGGCACAAAAAGAAGCCAGCAATTCATTCGTATTGAAATATTTTCCCATGGAATGGAAAATAATAATTAAAGGCACTAGATGGATAGATAGATACGAGTACATACCTTATAAATAGGAACATTGCTTTCTCGGTTCCTTTCCTTTTCTGTTTTTTTTTTTTATTTTCTTTTGTTTTTCGCTTTCTTTTTGTTGTAAATGGTCCCTTCCAATTCTCTATCCCTATTCCCTCTTAGTTCATTGTTACAACTCTTAGATATGGAGAGGGTTGTCTTTAAAATGGAATTAAAGTCCTTTGTAAAAGCGTCACGTTCATGCGGAAACGGATCCGCTCGAACCTCGAAGCAGAGCGTAATGTATCTGTATCCGTCATGTGCATCCAATTACACTTTTTTATCCATCTATCTATATCTTTTCCAGACCCAGAGCCAGGGATGTCGTCCCGTTTCAGTTCAAGAGTCATCTAACATATTGACATTATTTTTTTTTGTTGCAAAGCTAAAGCAATGGAAATATCGGGATGCACAATTATATATATAACATCTCCAAACCCTAGCGAAAAACTCCGTTTAGTGTTTGGCCATAAGGCTACACACATTTCACTCTCTCCCTTTCATTATGCCATTACTTCATGTGGACGAAAATGTCATTAAATCATTTCTAATAATCTTGCTTCAATCTGTCTCGCAAAAGAAGGGATACCAGGTACATAAAAGCCGGGTGTCAAAAATGAGTTCAATTAATTCAGAGAATAAGCATCGATAGTTCTTGCAAAAGATAGCCTCCATTGACTTACTATATATGGACTGCTAGTCGCTCATTTTCTTCATACAAATCCTAAAAAAAAGTGGTTCCACTTTTAAGGTTCTCTCTAACGAAAATGCGCGATCAAAAGATGTCACTTAAAAAAAGGAACTAATTTTTGACAATTCAACCCCAGCGGCTGTTGATAAAATTAGTTCCTTTTTTTAAGTGACATCTTTTGATCGCGCATTGTCACTAGGAAGAAAGCTTAAAAGTGGAACCATCGTGAAGTTGGCTACTAGCAGTCCATATCTAGTAAGTCAATGATAGCCTCATTTTTTTTGCAGATGGAGTACCTATATGGAGCTGATGAACCAGTCATCAGCAAGCCTTTCATATACTTAATTTATAATTGTTCCCCATTAACATAGTCTTCGTATTTGAACAGTTTCATTGGAAAGATATTAGAACTGGGTGTGGACACCTTGTTGTTTTAAAGCTTTTTTATAGCTACATTGCTGAAACTGGGTGATTGGAAGTGACGTTTTGCAATATGACTATTTCCGCATTATGTCTGGGACTGCTACTTATGTTGTTTTTATTTGGCAATCCGGAATCTCTCTTCGATCCAGAATCCCAACTGGACACTTTTTTTGATTCTGATGACTCTGAAGTTTTTTGTGATTGTATATGTGAAACATCAAATGTGGACAATAATGAAAATCAAGAATAATGTTTGTTTAAAGATACACTTCGGACGAGTTTGATGTTTAAGTATATGAATGTGTGAGTGCTTCTGGTTTCGATTCTGATTTCAAATCCAGAAGCAAATTTCTCTTATTTTCAGAATCAGAACTGTCATTTACTCCAAAGTGAACACTTTCAGAAGATTCCAGGAGGCTTCCGGATTGCAAAATAAATACGATATTAGTACATATTAGTAATTTTTTATCTCAAAATTTCTTTCCAAACATCATCTAAATTCTCGCTTAATTTTGACATAAGATCCTGGATAGTTTTTCTGCAAATATTTGTAAGAATTTGTTTTTAAGACTTCTAATGAATTTAATCAAATAAACTTAAGAACAATGTGCCATACAATTATTTCATGCCCTAAGGCTTAGTACAGAGATTTCCCTAAATTTTAGGTCCCAAAAGTAGTTCTCTCCAAAGTTAAGCCCATACAAAATTCAGCCAAGCAGCCCAGCTCCAGCTGAAAAAACAAATTTTTGTTTCTAACTGTATATCACATATCTCTCAATATTTACTGCAGGAAATAATTATTTGACACATTAGATTTTGACATACGTATTCTGTTAAGCATTTTTGTTACCAAGGTGTAATGAAGTATTTCAGGGAAGGAGGTACATATCGACGCCCCAGACGAAAAACATTTCGTGAAAAATTATTTTGGACGAAAAACATTCTACTCAAAAATCTCGGACGAAAAACCTTCTAACTCGAAAATCTCGGACGAAAAACCTTCTAACTCGAAAATCTCGGACGAAAAAAATTCTAACTTGAAAATTATATGATGCATTAATTGGGAACATTAATAAACTTTCTATTTGTTGTGTGGAATCGCACGAGATTCACGCGCCATTATTTTTTATATCTGCTTTTTCGTTTTCAGCGTGTTTTATTTATATTAAACCTTTTTTTTATATTTCACTTGTTTCGACCGAGGACCGAGCATAATTTTTGCAGATGTCGAAAGTGAAGTAAAAAGAATAATTACAATAATCGTAGTTACGAGTATAATATTACACTATTAATAATAATAACAGTATTATTAATGATAGTAATAGCAGTAGTAATAATAAAAAAAATCATATAACTACTATATGTGCCTCTCTTTGGCATTAAAGTGGACTTTAATTTAGTTTTAAAAACTAAACTATAAATTTTTTGGGCAATATTTTCGTATTGAAATATTTTTCGTCCGAATTTTCTGAATTAGAATATTTTTTGTCCAGTCTTCCCAAGTTAGAATGTTTTTCGCCTAAGCTTTTGAATTGTAATATTTTTCGTCGGAGTGCAGGTGTAGAATGTTTTTCGTCTGGGGCGTCAATATAATATCGTTTGCAAGGATTCAAGCCTAGTACGCAGATCGGGACAAATTTTGTCTTGGATATTTTTCTGAGCAGTACGCAGTTCGCGCGTAAAATTCATACTTTTACGCATTTCTGTACAAAATGTCTCCACTAAAGGAAAAAGAATCATACAAGCATTATTTTGACAGATATTAAAATTGTAGGGATAAAATGTGTCTTGTCTCGTTCTGCGTACTAGGCTTCAGGTATTAATTTTGTATAGGAAGAATAGCAGATTAAAACAAAAATACATACATATACCTTACAACAACGACAGCACTGTCCAAAACAATATCTCCACACTTCACGTACATAATAGTGTTTCAGTTCTTCGGCTAACACAAACACACAGAACATGTCGTTATGGTAGCGCGAATTTGAGTGCGGAGGAGCTTCCGGTTCACAGTAACAGTTGTAGAGAAAAAGTATAAGTTGTTAGTTGTTGCTTGTATGGTGAATCTGAACTTTATTATTTGTATGGTTAAACTAAAAAAAAAACCTATTTATATATTCATGCCTCTAAGACATTTTTAGTTGTTACATAAGCTTTTATATAAAGGGTTATTCAATCAGCTTAGCACACCATTTGTTCTCATCTCACGACTAACCCTTAGTATTAGTAGCCCTTATTATTTTATCTGAAGCAAGCGGAAAATAATAGGAGCAGGAGTAGGTACATAGGTAAGCACAGATTGGTTTTGACATTTTTGTTTTCTGGGAATAATAATTTTATCTAGGTAGATGGTATGGATGGATAGGCTACAAGGACAGGCACACACGTTGTGATAGAATATTCTTAATAGGACCGTTAAATATTTAATTTTTGAAATGGGAACATCCAAATGGATTTCGTTTCGTTTATAAGAGCTAAATTTGAGGAATAAATAAATAACGATGGATTAGATATTGATGTGTTTAGATAGAAATACAGATATATGTATTTTCTAAATCTTATATTGGAGACTAGGGAGTTTACTGGTGTAAGCTAGGTGGAAGCAGATGCGACATACCATTTTTAAAGATAGTTCAATAATTCTACCAAGGCAAATTCAAGTACAAAAGGCTTACACTAACTTATTCTGATGAAATACGGTTTGTCATATTGTCGATTTTGTTCATCAAAAATCATTTAACAAATTCTATCATGAAGTATATAATACGTACATATATATGTGGTTAAAAGATATAGAAATTCAGTTCTTAGTTTTTATCATCTTTCATCGGACGAATGTTTTTATTTTGTTTATCAATAATCCTCGTAAACTAGTGAAAAATTTACAGGTAAAACCCAGAAGCTTCTGGTCTGGATCTCGAAGTTTCTTACCAAATTGAATTGACTGAATTTTTGTCTAAAAAAATCACATAATTTTCGAGGTTCTCCAAACGCATCTCGACATACATCGAATAAAAGGTCTATTCAATTCCCATATACACATCCAAACGAAAATCTTCTGAATGGTCTGGTTATCGAAATATGCCGGTCCAAGTTGATTTGATTGATTTTCGAGCCCCAACTATCTAATAATGTCTTTGGTTGGCGCTATTTCCGAAACCAAGCCTTGTAAGAGGCTGCGGTTTTCAAAGTCTTCTGTTAAATTTCGCCCAGCTATCCACAGGTGAAAACAAGAAGCTTCTGCGAGGTCTGGTTCTCGAAATATTTCTTACCAAAGTGATTTGACTGAATTTTCGAGCCCCAACTATACCTAATAATGTCATTGATTGGCGCTATTTCCGAAACCAAGCCTTGTAAGAGGATCCGGTTTTCAAAGTCCTCTTTTGAATTTTCCACGGCTATCTACAGGTGAAAACTAAAAGCTTCTGCGAGGTATGGTTCTCGAAATATTTCTAACCAAATTTGAATTGAATGTTGTTCTCAGCCTCATTTTCGAAGAAAAATGGTGAAGTGATGCCACCACCCTACAATCCGCACCAAACTTTTACGTGAATTTTATAATTCAATTTTTATTTCTTTAATAAAAAATAAGATTATTCTTTATTTAGTTTCTTTACTTTTTTATTTATTTATAAAACACTAGATTTATTACAATTTATTACTGTTCAAGAAGAGGAATCGTTACTATGTTTGAGAAGAGTATCGTTACTCCGTTCGAGAAGAGGAATCGTTACTGACTGTCCTTTTAAGATTCAATAGTTCAAAAATAAACCATTGACTACTTGTGTGGCCAAATGCCCACACAAAACCGAAAGATAAAAATGCAATGAACAATCTGCAATATTGCATTATTTGTCATCGTGAAGACGAGAGATAATATACTTTTGTTTATTTCGATGAAAGTGTATCATTTGCATTATTTGTCGTCGTGAAGACGAGATATGATATACTTTTGTTTATTTCACAAAAGTGTATCATTTGCATTTTGAATTAAGTTTGTTATTGGATTTATATTTCATTTCCGTTGGAAATGAAATTAAAGATTTACTGCGAAGTTAATTATATAACTCGTGCGGTTTTCCAAGCCCCAGATGTGGCAATTTTGTTTGTTAACGTAGCCGCCGAGTTGAAAATACATCTCGTCAAAAAAGTTGATTTTTCGCCTAAAATTTTTGTACAATTCAAGCTGCACTAAGGCACAAACTGCGAGGCGATAAATATTGATGAGTCAATTGGACCTTGTAAGCGATTAATCCGAGATCTTTGTCCAGAATTCTCCTCAGGCTAGTGCGTGATGAAATGTTGAGCTGTTGCCATCGATGGCCAGTTGATGTTCGTGAATTGAGTCTCACCCTCTCGGCTACAACAGCCATATTCTCATCTGCACGCACCGTACGTCGACAGGGACCACGAGTGTTGTGCGCTAGCATACCAATCTCATGAACTTTTTGCACAAACTTGTGTACAGCAGAGCGGTGGGTGCTTCATTTTGGCTAAAACTTATTTTCGAAAAACGCACTGCTTGGGCTATACAGCACTCAGTTTGAAAATAAGTTTTCAATAATTCCGAACGTTGTTCAAGCGTAAAGCGACTCATTTCGTTCCGCAGAGGTATGAGAAAGACTTTCTGTCAAGATTTCGAGCGGGGAACAGCTGTCAGTTCCAAAGTAACCTATGATCTTAAAAGAAACCACTAGATGGCCCACCGTTTACTTCGGCACCTAATTTTCACCCCATTGCAATATTAAAAAACCCGTGTCCAGGTGGGTATCTCCCTTGAGTTCGCGGAAAATAAACAAAACAAAAATCTGGGAAACCTAACGGAACGTAACAATCGTAAGTATCCAATTACCAATATAGGAAGAAGATAAATCACTAAGTCAAAATGTTATTATTTCAACTAGCTTTCCAGCAGCTTATATTGCCATAGTTATAGTACCCATAACATTCCCTAATTCAATTGATAAAAAATGTATTTTACCCATGAAAAGGCAAGTATCCTGATTCATCTCAGAACACACAACATAAAAGCGTAGGCACATAACCCAATCCAATGCCCCTATCCGATTCTGTAGCTAAAATCCTCTTTTCTTCTTAACAAAAACTTTTATCCAAGGCCAAGCCAAAAAAAAAAATACGAAACTTCACTAAAGTCTAATTTTACGTACATTATCATGAAATTCTAGCCGCCAGGTGTTCCTTTTGTAAATCTTTTCGCACATCGTTTTCTCTACCAAATTAATCCTCGTAAAACTTTCAAAAAATCAATTTTTCTTCCCCAACGTACATATTTGTAATGTAGTTAGGTACTCTTCCCATAAGTCCCTCATTTTCCTCCGAAACTTGATACATTTACCTACTTACTTCATTCAAAGTTAATTTAATCTTTTCATACCAAAGTGGGTATGCATAGATATGTACATCAATATTTTGAGCCCCCATAGTATCTATCTATGTACCTTAAATAGCATAGGTATTATGTGAGATGAAGTATAGAAACGTTCGCGCCAAAAACTGTAGTAAGTTTTTACGGTTTTGTATAAAGTTTTTTAATGAGTTTGTTATGAGATGCAGAAATTTGAGTGTCAGCCGTCAGAATTAAGCATGCAATTCATTACTCAATCACTAAGGTTACTTTTTTCTTTAAAGTCTCTCAACTGTTAAGGTCGTTCTTAGACACACACTACATGCACATCCACACACACTCTCACGAATCTCTCCATCCTACTTCACCAGACAGCATAACGATGCCCTAAAACCTAAATATACAACCCATCAACGATGAAAAGGATATGCACCACCAATTCTTAGAGCATCTCCATTAGAGGCCGACAAAGAAAAAAAAAGGATATGCATATAAAGAAGAGCACCACACTCAGGTGATGCAGCAGTGGCTGCTGATGGCCTTAAAAATTTATAAAAAAAAAAAATATTAAAGAAAGTCTCAAGAGATAAAGTTGTGGGTATTTTCTAATACACCAAGTGGGGCAATATATCTCAGAAGTCTGAAGTGGGCATTGCGTGTGCACCGCACAACATGGTTATGGAAGTCAAGATCTCAGTTCCAGATAGGATGTTCTCTTGCGTTGGGTATTTAATTAACTGTCATTACAGGCACACTACTTAACTTTTTGCAAAGAGTCAATAAAGCTCAGGGAAATCTGAAGCCTCCCTCTGATGTGAAAAAGATTGCATAAGAAACAATAGTTTGCAGTGTGTGTGTCTGATAGACCTTGTGCCACACCTTCTCCATCAACAATCCTGGGGGTCACCAAGCCAGATAATAAAAAAAAAACGTTTTCTGTAGTAGGCACCACCTTCATTGTCAACAATGAATGTACATAATTTATTCCACTCTAATTCTGCAAAGTCATCATCATTTTTAGATTTGAATTTGTATCCGTATCCAGAGCTTCATTTTTGGTGTGTGGCACTTTCTCTAGGAACTCATTTGCTACTCAAGCGGGAAAATGCATGCAGCCAACGCTTAAAAAGTGGTTCTCCCATACTCCTATTTTTCCATTCTATTTGCATTACATTTTGTGCAGATATTGCATTCAAAATTTCTCAATTTTGTTCTGGTGGATAAAACAAAAAAAAAATGAAAAAGAATTCACATGCGTCCTGCAAAATAATCTTGTTGCTTCCAGAGGTGGATTTTATTTCAACTACGCTCTATATAGATCTTTTTTGCTAAGGGTAGAATTTTAAATATCCCTTAAAGCTTTTTCAGATGAGTTTGGAAAAATTATTCATTAAAAAATAACCACAATACGTATCATTACACTTTGAGGTAAGTTTTGGTCGCACGAACTTGATCTTATAGTTAAAATTTCTTAGAATTTCAAAGATTTTATTCATAATATAATATGGATGTGATTTGAGAAAATCTTGATTTTTCAAAAATTGGTTTGGACAGTTTTCTTGAAACCTAATTTTTTGTATAAGAAATTTTTTAACATAAATTTTGCAATACCAATTTTGGAATGTTCAGTTAAAAAAAAAATCTAAAACTCATCCATAAATTTTTAAAATTCAAATTTAATTTTTTTAAGAATCCCAAAAAATTTCTTTCAAAGTTTTTGTATGCAAATTTTAGTTTAAGGAAAGAAATTTTTAAAAAAGGATATACAGTAAGGTGGAGCGAACATTTTTTTTTGTTAATTGTATAGATAGACTAGCAAACCCGGCGAACTCCGTTTCGCCACCAGATGGCTTCGTTTTATGTTTGGTGATTAAAAGATGAAGAAAATTTTTTTTTTGTTTTATATTTGAAAAGGAAAAATTTTATTTCATTTCACAACAGTAATGAATTAATTTCGATTACAAAAATGAAGTGTTATTTAGTTGTACTTCTCTAAGTAAATGAAAGTGAATCCAAAATAAATACTGAATTGAAGCGTTATACGTGTCCGCAAATTATCCGTTTCATTGAAGTGCTCTTTGGTAAACCACATCTTTTGTTTTTTGGTCTGACGTTAACACAAGCAAAGCGGATGGTTTCCCAACTCGTGAACACGCAACGTATAACTGCCCATGTGAAAAACAATGATTTTCTAAATTTATCCCGCAAACACTAAGCGATTGGCCTTGCGAGTTGTTAATTGTCATTGCGAACGCAAGGCGAACTGGAAATTGCAATCGTTTGAAGTCAAACGGAAGATCAGTCGGAATCATTGGAATTCGAGGAATACATACATTTTCACCTGCGTACTTTCCGTTAATAATGGTTGCCTCAATCAAATTCGGCATAAGTCTTTTTACCGAAAGTTGTATACCGTTGCAAAGTCGCGGTGGATTCAAATTACGCAATATCATAATAACTGTACCAACTTTGAGTTGCAAGTTATGTGGTGGAAACCCTGGTAACTCCAGAGAGTTCAAAAACTCCGTGGGATAATTTACTACATCATCGGGATTTGTTATGGAATCAACGGATTTGTACGAGTATGTCACCAAATCGCCAGCAATTTTTGATTGAATGGTGAAATTCAGTGCGTGTACATCATTATTCTTTGCGGCAAGAATTGCTCGTTGACTTAAACAAGCATAATTCTGATAATTCTCACTAATGTTTGGGAAAACATTTTCAATAAGAGCTAATTGAGAGTCTACAAATCGGCAAAAGTCGTTCGTAAGAGTAATTAATCCAGATGTCGCATCAACTGGGACTTTTCCATTTCCAACAGCTAACAATTGTTTGGAAAATTGTGCAGCACTTTGATCATTTTGAAGTTGAACTCTCATATTAGTGGTTAGCGATAATGTTTTTACGTTATTCCATAAAGGTGATGCCTTCATGCAAGCATTCAATTCATCTGCAGGCGTTCCACGGGGAATTACTGGCAACGTCTGCCTGAAATCGCCTGCCAACAATATCATCAAACCGCCAAAGATGTTGTTATTTCGCCGAAGATCCTTCAGTGTGAAGTTAAGCGCTTCAAGTGATTTCTTATATGCCATTGTGCACTCATCCCAAACAATGAGCTTGCATTGCATCAACAATTTTCCCATTGCACTGGATCGGGAAATATTGCATGTTGGAGTATCAATTGTGTTTAATTGAGTGGCAACTTAAGCGCAGAATGTGCAGTACGACCGCCATCTAGAAGAGTCGCCGCAATTCCAGATGATGCATCGTGAATCGATCGATTTGGCGCAATCATTCCTGCTTCAATCAGTAGCTTGTTTGCAATAGTCAAGCATTGATCCTCAATCAGAATCAATCCTTCATTGTAGATTTCATCGGTTATTTGGATGTCAGGATTATTCGTTTGAATGCGCAAGCGATGCAAGATATCTTCACATATGTCGTCTTTGTATTTGTTCCATAACTGAATTGGTTGTGAAGGAAAACATGTGGTGATGATAATTGCGAACAGTGTTCGTATTTGGTACGCATTTGATGAAACAACTGAATCCGCAAGTGTTAAATCCCAATGAGAATCGTTCTCCAGCAAACCCAATAGTTGACATGTTTCTCGATATGTTTGGCATTGTTGGCCATTCACAGTTTTCAAATGCGCAAATGATTTTGGTCCACGTACATTTACCAACAGCAGTCGCAAATAAAAACATTTATCATTTCTAGGATGAAAAGTATACATGCGACCTAGTGCATCAGTGGAAAACACCTGTGGCCAATCTGGAACTGGGTTTCCTTGTTTGCGACGTTGGAATTTCTTTGTTGATTGATTCCAAGTGTAATACTTGGGTATTTCAACGTACATCAGCGTCGCTGCGAATGGATCTGCTTCACACATTGCAAAGAAGCTAGTCAATGTTGTCGATGGTGGTCTCTCAGCTCGTTGTGCCGCATTAGCCTCAGTAAAGTAAACTCTTTGGCCATTTTCCAAATGCACTGCTAAATGTACAACTGTGGGATATCTTTCATGAATTTGAAATGACAATAATCGCCACAGTGATTCATTAGTACAGACGTATCTGCCCATTTGGAAGTTGCTGATTTCGTCATTCGCATTTTCCGACGCAATACCAAACACAGCCATGTCGCTGCCTTTTGTAACGTACTTGCACAAATATTTGATTGATTTGGCTGAATGACAACTCTCAACGTTTGCATGTGTTTCGGAAATTCGTGATAGCAGCGGGCAATATGGTACAATGAATTCATTTCCGATCTCAATCTCTTGATTTTGAACTTTAACTTTGATAGTTCGACCATTATCTTCTTTTGAACGCCGACGAAAAACTGGATATCCATCGTTCCCTGTGACTGTTTCAGCAACTAACGGTCGCGGATATCGTTTTGTGCACTTTCCATCAGCCATGCAAGGCGATAATGGATTTAATGCACCGCACGGTCCATGCACCATCTGTGTCGTCACAATGTCGTGTAGATGGGGATCAGTGACTGGATCAGGAATTTCAGCTGATATGATGTCATCCACTTCATTTGAATGTAATTTGTTCAGCAACCAAATTAGGATATGAGCATGCGGTAGTCCACGCTTCTGCCATTCCACCGAGTACATATAACAACGTGTGTCACCAAAAACTCGATACTTAGTAAGCACATCCATCATAACCTTGAGTTTTTGCTGAAATACTCTGGCGATTATGTCATGGCGATCTTGCGGTTTTTGGCCCGGTTCCAACTCACGTTCAATTTCCGTCCACTTCGGATTGCATGTGAATGTAATAAATAAATCCGGAGTTCCATAATTTCGCACGTACGTCATAGCGTCTTGAGCGTTTTTGTATCTGAAAAATGATTTTTCCGTTTTTCTGTTGAAATTTTTCCTGAATTTTCTTTGCTATAAACCTCACGGAGCCCGAGACCTTTCCAACGAATGCAAAACCGTGGAAGTCGGTTCGTGCGTTCTGGAGTTATAGCGTCAGGAAGGAAAACCCGACTTATTTTTATATAGTAGATAGATAGATTTAGATTTATTTGTTTCAAACATTATAAACATCCGATTTGTGTGTACATCTCTATCTATCTGTTAATTGTATATAATAGTAAAAAGGTGCCTTACATGCTTAAATATTTGTATGCAAATTATTATTCGATTTGGGTAACGAAAAATGCCTCCACAAACACACTGATTTTAATTTGCGCCTTTTTTTTTTTTTATAATCTACACGCGCTCAAGGGATTATGATTACCCTTTAAATGTTTGAACACAGCGCGGGCGTAAAGTTAAGGAAGAGAAAGAAGGATAGGAAAGATGTGTGGCAAGATGTTCTGAGACTGAAGGTTGTTGTCTCAGATATTTGATCTCCAGAGATGGCGGCTGAACTAAAGCGGAGAATGCCGTGTCTTATTTCTGTGTCGCTTATAATTCACATTATTTTATTCGCGTTCATCCTTGTTGGGCATACTAGTTTAACTCAATTACATGTTGTTAGTGTTATGCCTGAACAACATGTAATGAGTAAACCAGCAACCCATTGATGACAATTTTAGAAGGTTTTTAATGAAATTAAAACGACATAGACGACGGCAGGGAGCGAACCTGTGATCATGAGGTTCACAGGCGAGCACACATTCATCGCGCCACGGCCACCCTCATGTACGTACTATAAGGCAAAACAAACAAAATCGAACTCGAGATTTTGATCAAAATTATAATGATAGCGGTCTTGCAATACTGCCTATTCCCCCCAAACGTTTTTTTTTTTTTTCTTTTCTTTTTTAAGTCCAAAAATAAAAGTTACCATCAGATGAGATGAAGATGCTTCGTATGACAGCAGGAGTTACAAAGCTTGATCGAATTAGAAGTACGAAGATCCGAGGAAGCCTTCATGTTAAGAATACCATTTCCCAAAAAATTGAACACGACCGACTCAGTTGGTATTGCCATGTTCAAAGGAGAGATCCTGAGAACCCCGTCAAAAAGGCAATATCATACAACGTTCCAATTCGGAATAAAAAGAAAGGTAGGCCTAAACACTCCTGGTACAAACAAATGCAAAAACACCAGCATTCAGTTGGCCTCAGAAATGGAACAATACAAAACCGGGAGGCTTGCCGCCGATTTCTGAGGTCAACCCGGCGAACCCCACAGGCGGATCACTAGTGTGAAGCAGATACGTGGGAGAGTTATGATCCCCTCGACATCGAGATCATAACAGCGCCGAAATAAAGGAAGAAGAAGAAGAAAAAACTCGCTCACAAGTAGCACTACTGTGTGGCAAAGCAAGTAAGGATCTTATAAAAATTTTGTTAACGAAACGATCTTCTCCCAAGCCATTTCTGGCTGAAAATACATAACACCAGAATCATACTAGTTCAAGTTCTCTAGACAAATCTGTAAAATTCTGTAGAGCCCTACACTCAAATTCCAGATCCTCAATGCTAATGTTTAGCATAAGGTTTGTAAATAAAGAGATGAATTCTACTAAACTTTCACCTAAATTTCTTGGGCTTAGTTTTTGTAATACTATTAGGGTTTTATCGTTAAAATAGAATCTTTTTTATAGCATGGCAAAGAGTTTTATAAAAGTTTAGGCAAATCGATTTTATTTCAACAATTCGTGTAATAGACATATTTTCTGCTTTTATCAATAGTAACGCTTTAGGCCCAATTTAGACGTCTTTAATACTTAACAGAAGATGGTCATCATTCAAATTTATTTTTAAACTCAATATTTCGTAAGCCACATTCTCGATTTTTTTGAAACTAAATGCAGAAAGAAAAATTATTTTATCTTAAGAGCCAGTTATAGCTATCATTGAAATGCATCATTTGAACAAAGCAGTGGAATGCTAATTTAATTTTTTTAACAAGCCAGTTATAGCAATAATTGAAAAATTGGTTTCAGTAAAGAATCCTTTAAGTGATTGATAAAAACCAATTCCATGTGTTTGAGGTTAGAGTTTATCATTGACCGCAAAACTGACATTTCAGAATAGAAAGAGAATCGAACACATTCAGTGGAACAATTGTGTTCCAAGTTAAAGAAATGAAAATCAGCTATTCATTGAAATTGATTTCTATGAGTAAAATAATAAACGTGGATTTAAAAGAAATTTTAAATCAGAATTCTATAGAGAATTTTATAGAATAAACAAATTCTACTAATCATTAGCTCCATTTTGGTACCAATTAAAGCCATTGCAGTTTGTTTAATTATATTAAAAATAGAAATGAAAATGTTCAATGTTGCATTTCAATGATAGCTATAACTGGCCCCTTAAAATAACGGCGTTCATAGAAATGTCAAAAATGTTTTTCGAAAATCGTATTTTTCTCGAAAACAGCACTAAAAATGTTGATAAAAAAATGTCTGTACGATCTACATTGTACTGTACTTTCTCATTGTGGGCATTATCATATCGAATTTTAATGAAATTTTTTATACAGAAGTGTTCAAAAGGTTTAAAAAACATTGCATATCAAAACTTAAAAAGAAAAAAAATTTTAGGATTTGAATTTTTAATTGAAGTACTAAAAAGTGTTTTAGAAATTTTAACGACGTATTTTCGAAATTTTATGAGTTTCATTCAAAGAGTTTATTCAAGAAATATTAAAAGGGTTTATATGACGACAGAAACAGAAACAAAAACAAACGGAGGGAGAAGAGAATAGAATAAATGGATCTGTATGGCTATTGGCTTGTCGCTTTTAATTTGATTTTTGGGTATGTTCGTAGAAAATAGTTTTTGAGTGCATTTAGATATTGCTTTGAAGATTTTGAATAGAAAAATTGACGAGAAAACAAAGCAGTACTTCGGCTATATTTGCAGTACGGCAGTACGGAGCTTCAAAAAGCAGTACAAATACTGCAATTGTAGTATGTATGTACTTCGACAGCCCTGGTTACCATACGAATTTTTTGGAAATTTTATAAATATTTTTTTTACTCAAAAGCTGTTCATAGATTAAAAAAAAAATTTAAAAAAATTCACTTATAGCTAAAGCTAGATAATGGTTAACAACTTTTTTTTTCGAAAAATGGTTATCAACCGACGATCAACCGATTTTGATCATTTTGTTTATACTTAAGCTCCCCAACAGTTTGGATAGTATTGTGTATTAAAATAATAAACAATAAACAATGTAATCCTGTCACTAACTAGTCTCCAGGCTTTCTTTAAATCTATTACAGAATGTACAACAAATGAAAAAAAAATTTAAGAAACGTCACAATTTTCTCACCAAGGTCTGTCAAAGTTCAGGAACTGTCATAATTTGCTCTATACCTTCAAAGTCAAGTATTGCCGTATTCTTTTTTAACAGAAAGCATTATCGTACTTATAGAACTTCAATTGATTTGAAGTATCGGAGCGACTTTTCAATTGTTTTTTAATTTATAACACCATATTCTTTAACAAGGAAACATATTCCTTTATTTATTTTACATTATTTTAATATTTTTCATTGGCAATGTACAAATAGGTACCAATGTAAGAAAATCTTAAACCTAAGATATTTTTAAAATAAAAATAAGTGAACTGGCATATTTTGTGTGGGAATTTAATTGTTTTATTTTTTGTTAGGTTTTCTATTGGTAAACAGAAGAGGCCAGTTTTGTCACCATGTGTCGTATTTAATCCATGATTATTTCAACTCGTAACAAAAATCCAAAGTTTGAGTTTTTAATCAAGGATTTAGCTAATCAACATATTCCGCCATTTAACCAGAACCTACTTTTAAAAAATAAAAATACTAAACAATACTTTTAAATGTCAAGCCTTAAAAAATAAAATGCACGACTGGGTCGCACGAACTTGCTCCTATGTAATAGACTAGGAATTTTAAAAACGAATGTTATTAGAGAAAACTGTTCATAAGGATAAAATTAATTTTTTAAAATATTTTAGTAGTAAGAGACAAAAACAGAATGCTATGCAAATATGAATTTATGCAAGAACAAAAATTATAAGTCGTTGTAGTGGTTTCTTAAAAAAAGCTTTTACAATATACAAACTTTTTAAAAGCTTTTTAAGAAAAAATTTTGGTACGCCAATTTAAAATTTTTATTATTGTTCGAATAAAAATTAAATTTACAAAAAAAAATATTGAGCCGTTTCATAGATATCGAATTAAATTCAAAAAATATTTACTTTAAAGTTTTTAAATGCAATGTGTTTAAGACTTTTTAGAAGCTTCTCTAAAAAAAATTTCATTAAGATCCGTTATATGGATAATGAGAAATTCAAAATTCGAAAAAATGGTTCTATGGTAGGTACAAGCTGTAATATCTTAATTTCAAATTTTTTCTTATTAATTAAAGATCGTAAAAATTAATTGAAAGAAAAAAAATTTTATCAAAATTCTAGTCGTCGTTTTCGAGGAAAATTCGATTTTTGAAAACCATTTTTTTTTAATTTTTTAGCATTTGTAGGGTAGGTACTTTTATTTTTAGGTAAAATAATTTTTCTTCCCCATATTTTATGGATTATATTGAGAAACTTTTATTTATCAAGTTTAAAAATCTAGCATGGGGTTTTCGAAATATTGAGTTTTGAAAAAAAAAATTTTGAAGTTTTTTTTAAAAATCCAAAAAAATTTGTTTGAAAATTTGAATACACAATTCTTTTTAAGTTTTTGAAGAGCTTTAGCAAAAAAAAAATATTAAAATCGGTTGTACCGTTTTTGAGAAAATCAAAAACGAAAAAAATGTTTCCATGGGGGGTACCCTCAATAATCATTTTTCGCAAAATTTTTTTCAACTACTACTGCTGCTATCTTAAAACAAAAATATTTTTTTTTTCAAGCGTAATGTGACAAAGTAAGAAATCCAAGAGTAACTCTTGTCATAAATAAGTGCTTCAGACTTAGCAGAAAATTATATTAGATACCACCCATTCCTGCCGAGAACACAGTGTTATCACAAATCACAATTTAAAATTAAATTGTAAAATCTCAAAAATCATATCATAGGGAGAAATTCTGCGATGGGGTGAGGATTGAATTATTACATTTTAACCTATCAAAGTTGACAAGGAGTGAATTAACCAAAAGAATGCATTGTATACCTACCACCATACTGGTGTCACCATTTATAAAGGTCTATTTTGCCATTTTAGCTAAGACCTGTTTAAAGTAATTGAGGCAGCGTCTATATTAAATACGTCAGAGATTGGAAATTAAATTATATAGATAAATTTTGATAGTTCATTGCGACCATGTTGTTTTTTTTGTTATTAATTTATCATTTTTTGACACTAAGGACATATCAAAATGGTAAATTACAGTATCGAGCAGGACATTCAAACCACAAAACTCTATTATGAAGAGTAGTTGGAAGCAGTTATAGATTTTAGTTTTAGTCTACTTCAGCTATTTGAGATTTGTTTATATTATACGCGCACTCAAGGGGTTATGAATACCCTTATAATGTAAACACAGTGCGAGCATTTAGAATAGTAGGATAGGATTAGAAACGAGATACCGGTGCACATTGGTTTTGAATGTCTGGACATTGTAATGAGTGGGAAATTCGTGTAGTGCGGATAAAAAAAGAATCTCTGTACTTCATGAGCATTCCTAGAAGTACGAGTATTACGGTTGAATTGTTTAAGGGGAGGCTATTTCACTAGAGCACTGCTTATCAAAATGGCGGTAAAATAATGATAGACATAAAACATTGTGGCTGTGTTCGAGAGAAACAAATGTTTCAGTTAGACAAGGGTCGCTTACCATTTTAAGAGCTCTCTTTTGAATTATGTCCAAGGGATTCAAATGAGTTTTTGGAGCACCTGCCCAGATATGGGAATTGTACTCAAGCTTTGGGTGAATATAGGCTTTATAGATTACAGTCAGATCAGAACTTCCTGCATCGGCGGAGAAAACCTAAACACTTAGCAGCGTTTTTAGCAACGTCAAATATGTGATCACTCCACAAGAGATGAGATCAATGAGCTTATCACGCTGCCGTTGGAAGTCCACATCTGAAGGACAAGGACGAAAAAAACGAATATGAAGAGCTGATGGTACTGTTGAAAGCGAAAAATTTTGGTTGATAAGAAGTTTCAAACAACAAACCATTTATGAACAAAAGGAAGAGTGTCGGAGACAAAACGAAGCCCTGGGGCGCACCAGCGTTTATTTTGTGGATATCAGATTTGAAACCGTCCAATACTACTTGTAGTGAACGGTCCGAAAGGTATTTTCTAATCCAACAAAGAAACGTTCATCGATACCAAGTGCACGCATTTTCGATAAGAGAGCTTGATGCCAAAAACTATCAAATACTTTTGAAATATCAAGTGCAATAATCTTACTTTCTCCATAACGATGTAAAGATTTGTGCCAATGTTCAGTTAAATATACCATCAGATCACTAGTGGACCTATTGCTACAAAAGCTATACTGCCGGCCATTGCGAAGCTTTCGTTCTTCAAGATATTTCTTGACCAGATAATTTATCAGCGTTTTCATGACTTTAGAAAGAAGAGACGTTTTCCATCCACTCGGAAAGAGGCCTGTAGAGTAGGATACGTTGAAGAACACCTTCTCAGAAGAATTGGGGCGATACTATAAAGGCAAGCGGATTTGTGTGTATCGAGATCTTTCAGTATTCTTACAACTGCACAAATGCAAAAGAAGATTTGTCCCATAAAATGATTAACGCTCTCAATAACAAGAGGCATCATGACACTATTAGAGAACGTCGGTCGAGTGGACAGCAAACTGTGCTGCAAGCAAATTGGCTTTTCTTGTGAGCTGACATAAGGAGTGTCATTGAAAATAATCGTGTTAACCGAAGGAAGGTTATTATAGGGCTTAACTATCAAATTTTAAAGAAGAAAAAAACTAACGTTTAGTCTGTACAAAAAAGTACATATTTTTAGTTACTTTGGACACCATTTTTGTGCTTTCATCTGCCTACATGGTTACCGGATGAACAGGTTTCGTTACTTAGATCTTTTTTTTGTAATTCGAATCAGAATGAAGTCATAGACTTTATTCAAAAATTTGAGAAATTATCAATAGACTTTCTTCTGTCTTTATTATTTATACTATAAGTGATGATTTTTAGAGTTTTTCTTCAGATGTTCCTTTAAGTCACAGGTCTATGCCAACAAACAATTTTTTTTATTTCACCCCAGACCCAAATTGTTGTATTTATTAGAAAAGAATTTAAAAATTTAAGAATGAAATGTAATAATATTTCTAACAGTTTATTTGGAAAAAAAATAATCCTTGAAAAATATCTAAAATGTCCCTGCAGAATTTCCCAGAATCTAATCATTTAGACTGCTTTTAACGCTTTATTAAGTACTAAGACGTTTGACTAACCTAATGTTGATAATGAGATTTTCAAAATCATGATGATGTGGCGCCTCCCTAAAATGTTGGCGCCCTAAGCACAGGTCTAATGGTTCTCGTCAAAAGTACGTTATTGTATCGCTTTACGCCTCCACTTTTTGATGATGCTTCTACAGGGATGACCGTGCAGAGCACAAAACCAAAGTCGTCGTTGTCATCATCATCATCATCGTCATCGTTGTCAGTGGGAGCATTTCAAGGCCAGCAGCGCATAGGAATTTTTCCTTCTCTCTCTTTATGGTGCACACATTATCAAATTATTTCATTACAAATACTACTATTGAGGAGATCCTCTGCAGTAGATAAAACATCATACCCCAATGTTGGGTCCTTTGAAATGCTGTATGGCATGTGCGCACTGCCTAGTTCTCACATGAGAATCAATGTTATAGGTTAGTATCCTCTTTTCCATTGCAGACATAAGGGAGACAACTTCTCTCTGCCATTTTCCAAAGGGGAAACAACGCTTCCAAGATCTCAATACAATACATTGGTGAGAAACTCCCCTTTTGTGGATTCAAATTCGGAGTTAAAAAAATATCCCAACTCCGAAGGGAGATTTCTTTCCAAAAGGGCAATACTCTCATTTTCCCAAGCCTATACAACCAGGAACATATATAATAAATTATTATTTATGCCTAGCTGGAAAGCCATAACAATAGGAAATTGCACCGAAGACGACGATGAAGATTTAAGTGCAAGAATGAGGTAAAAGTGGAATAAGAACAAGCAAAGTGGGAATGAGTCTGGGAGGTGGAAGTCTTACTCGTACATACTATATCTCTAGCTTTTACCGTCTCCCGTCTCGCTTGCATTTAAAGTTGGAGACAAGGAATTAGTAATCTTAATGCGATTACACATAAATCTGATAGAGTTGGTTGACTGCCAGGAGATTCAGGGATCTCGTTTATCACAGACAAAAATAAAATTAAAAAAAAAAACCTAACATAACTAAAGGACACACAGTTTGCACTTTTCAGGGATGTGATGCGGTTCCTACGCTTTTGTTTTTTGGTTTTTCGAAACTTTACCATTATTCCACATCTCTAGGGTAGCGTTAAGAGTTTTCAAAGTTACCCACGCCCATTCATCGATTATGCAATTCTATCCAGCGACTCGGACGGGACACAAAATAATAGAGAATCTGAGAATCTATGGGATGAGAGTGTATATTCAAAAAGGATGCTTTTGTTTCTCAGCTAGCACATAAGCATCTCACAAACTGACGCAGAATGGAGGAAACAGCCATGAAAATTTGCTTACTTTTGGCAATTTGACCAAAATTTTCCCTTCTTTTGGTTTTTCATTCCCCTTTTTTTTAATTTTTATTTTTCATGGTTACTATAGCAAACTACGAGTACCTAAACTACGTTTGTATAGACAAAAAGTAAAAAGTCATTGATTTGTAATAACTCTTTTAAGGGTGTACTTTAATATATCTATACACGTCGGAGCTATGTGCAGCGGTTTTACTTTATTGTGTTTTATTTTTCAACTTTCAAAATGGTACTTTAGCTTCTGAACTAATAACCGGCATAGCCGATGGACAGTAATAACAAAAAAATGTATCGATTAATTCAACTAAAAACGGGCTCTGTGTGATGCCAAGTGCGAGGCGATAAGCCTTATTGCTGTGAAGGATTGGACAGGAAATTAAAATGGTACACTCGGGGATTAAAAATAAATTCATTTTGTTTTGATAAGAGCAGGACTGCTATGGCGGTGAGGGGTAGGTTATGAGTTGAAAGCGATATGATTGAGTAGCATTTCAATCGCAATATGCTTTCTTCAGCAAATACAAATGGGGGTTTTCCTGAAAATGGGAATTGTAACTGTTATACCGTTGGATCAAAAAAAAGGACATAATTACTTTTGAGTATTTATTTTTTTTTTGGCACTTGGAAGGGCATTCAATGTTTGTATTGATCATGTTTTTAGAAACGAAACATGGTGAGTTTGTGTTACTACTTTTGGCTCATGTTGTATTAAGTTAAGGAATAACGAGTGCGCTAGCTTTTTTGTCGTTTTTTAAACACTGACTAACTTTGACATTAATCAACCTATGGACTTGATTAGACATGCTGTTGAAACGTCAGTTCAGTATAATTTCAACCATGAATCGCTTCACAACGAAACAACTCGCCGAAATAATTATTATCGAATTTATTTAATTTTTTTATCGATTTTTTTTTAGGAAAAGAATCACTAATAAAATAGCCAGTAGCATTCCCCCCCTTAAACAATTTTACCATAATACTCGTAGTTCTAGGATAATACACACTAGTTTATCCTTTAGCCCTTTGGAAGTACTCTCAAGTATAGAACTTCTTTCTTTAGCCGCACTACACGAATGTGTAATATTTTGGATGGCTCCTTTTTCCCTCACATTTTAACGTTCAGAGCTTGTAATCAATGGCGCAAGATTTTTATTCTTAAGGTATAAGTATGATACCACTTAACAATTTGCTGACTTTGAAGTAGTTTACTAACTCATTCTTAATTTCAACCATTTTCTAAATAAATTGCTTCTGAACACACCTACAACTATAACAGTTCTTGCAAAAAAACTAAGTAAAAAGACCAATTTTTGACGTTTGTAAATGTCAAAGAGTCATATGAAGTTAGAATGATACTAAAAAACTAAAATAGGTATTCGATGATTTTAACTTTAATAAAATGCTATAGAACTGAACTTAATTAAAATTTGCAAAATTGTCGTTTTAATCAAGTATCATACTAAATTAGTTTTAACATCATACTAACTCAACTAAATTTTGCCCAATGTGTATCGGCATCTCCTCTTTAATGGGTTCCTATTTTCGGAACGCTTATACTGAGTTTAATCATTATAAAGGTTTTTCTAATCTCTAACTGCCACTGCTGATATGATCACAGAAATTAGTTTTCTTGGGATGACTTCATTTTTTCTTAACTTTATTAACAGTATAAATCCTAAGAAAAAGTCTTGGTTCGATACAATATGTAAAGAAGCTATCAGGATGAAAAGAGTAAGTTACCGCTCTTACGAAGCCAACCCAACTAGGGAAAATCGGAAAAAGCATAAACATGTCAGGAACCATTGCAATTCTATTATAAAAAGAACCAAAATTCTTAAATCCATCCTACCGGAAATTAAAGCCAAAAATCTTGCAATGTCCCAAAAGCAGCAGAAATTTCTGGTCATTTCTCAAGAACGTACAAAATTCATCATCTTCTTTGGTTCCAACGCTCAACTACAATGACAACCGCATATCTAAATCTTTAGATAATGCAAATGTACTTGCACCTAATATTGCTGATAGATCTATACACGTTGCTTCAAAGGCCCTCCTGTACTGAGAACTTAAATCATTAATTGAGACAGGTATATTTTCGCACTCGTATAGTTGCAAGAGCCCTTCGAGGTCTTGATATAAACAAATCCACTTGTCCTGATCGTGTACCTCCAATTCTTCTGAAGAGGTGTTCTTAAGCTTTTCCATCACTCCTACTGTTCTGAAATCTTTTCTTAAAGATGGAACACAGCATTTGTCCAGACTGTTCCTGAAAAAAAGGCGACCCTTTGGACTAGAAATTACTTTCTGGATCGTTCAATGCATGTTGTTTTGGACGGTTTCAAGCCTGATCTTCACAAAATAAATGCTGGTGTTCCCCAAGGCTCCGTTTTGTCTTCTTCGTTTTAATAAATGATATCTCGACGGCTCTACTCTCAGCTTTTCATACTTCTTTCTCAAATTTATGTTCATCTACTTCGGAATTGGAATTACAATTGCAAGAAAAGGCGTGTCTCCATTTTTGTAGTTTTAAGATACCAGTTTTGTGGCGGAAATGTTCGAGGGAGGAACGAAACTAGGTATTTCATTTGAGCAATAAAAATGTCCGTAATGAATATGTCTCCTATAAATTTTAAGGCCCTGCACTGGACTCTCTCCAAAAGTTTCAATGAGCGACACTAGCCCAGATATCAGAGTTAAGCTTAAGTTTTGAGCTGATGTATGTCTTATGGATGGCAGCCACATCAGAAGGCGAACACAATTTCTTTCACCTAAGCATTTCGCTGCTCTTTTAGCTAAGCCGAATGGGTGATCATTACATAAGTGATGGTCCTTAAGTACCATACCAACTATGAAATGCTTTTGAGTTTCCTTGATACAAGAGATAATGGCATGGGTGGTATATTTCAGTGGGCTTACACGAGACATCTTTGTTTTTTCGAAAAATTAAGGTCTACGCGGTGTTTAATACCCCATTGTATAATGCTATTGAGATAAAAATTAAATAAGTTTAGCATACGCTGTCGTTTCAGTTCCAAAACCTAAGAACAGGTACATTTATTAAAACTGTCGTTAGTGAAATAATGAAGTGGATTATAAGTTTCAAAGAAGAGATTATTTATTAAAAGTGTTTGAATGTGTGTAAATGTGTTGAAAGTGTTTATGAATATCAGATCTAAAACCTTCCGGAAGAACTCGAATTGAACGGTTAGAAAGGTAATTTCTAATCCAAAGAAAAAGAGACTCATCGATACTAAATGAACCAATTTTCAATAAAAGAGCTTTGTGCAAAAATCTATTAAATGCATTAGAAATATCAAGGGCAATAAAGATACGCAAAGAGAAGGACAGATGGAAGAGCTTAAGCAATGGTTTTGACAGCCTAGAAGAAAATCTCCGAAGGGGATATAATGTGGACCAGCCGATTTGTGTATTTTAAGATCCTAGAGGACTCTTGCAACTGTACGAGTGCGAAATAAGATTTGTTACATACTTTGAAATGAAAGAATGGTCTTTTATTTTAAAATTAATTTTATTTTTCAACACAGTCTGCTTTTAGAGCTATACACTTCCTCCAACGATACTCCAACCTGTTTAATCCTTCCATGCTGGAGCACAAAAAATTTTTCTTCTTCATATGAGGCCGGTTTTCCACCAATTCCGCATAAAATCTATCGCAATCGTAGTTTGCATAATAGTTACCGGTAATTTTGTTTCCATTTTCTAAATATCAATGAAGATTACACCGTGTTATTGTGAACCAATGACCTAGAAGAATTTTCAATTATTAATAATTATCAATCAAACGATCGTATTCTTATTTGTTTTTCTTTTCTTCATTTATACCTACGCTAAAGCATACCCTCACAATATTGTATTCATATCCAATGTGAATAATCTATTTTTAAATTATCTAAAATTGTTTTTCAGTAGAAATTATTTATAATAAAATTAATTTCTAATGTTTTACCGTCAAATCTATATATTAATACGTTAACAATTTTTTTGTAGTTCCTTTTTAATATACTTAAACTGAACGCCCGACAATAAAAACTGTACCATTTAAAAGCTAATATTAATAAGAAGTGCCATCAGAAGAGACTATGTGAATCCGTCGACTATTTGCATGTGCAAATAGAAATAGAAAATAGAAATATAAATCATGGATTCTCCGTACAAAATGTCTTAAATAATAAATACATGACGGTGTTCACATTGGACTTACTCAACCGATTTATTTTGACGTGAGGCCACCCTGTCGTGTTCAGACACAAAAGTAGTCTGAATACTCCAAAATCACTTTGATGCCTTGTAGTTGTCATAATTGTTGGCCATTGGCTATGCCAATACAAATATAAAGTGAATTACAAAAGTAAGTAAACACCTCTTAGTTTAAAGATCATTTCATTCAAACAATCGATAATAATATTAAAAAAAAACTTAATAATTTTGTCTATAATTGATATGTATTTCGAACTAAAAAGTAACATTTCAAATAAAAATTTAAAGAAAACTTAAGAAATATTCCACTTAAACTAAAAATGATAACAAATTTATATCACAAAAGTAAGTAAGTTCAAATAAACCTTGAATTTATTACAGTTATTTTGTAAATCTTTTCCATTTTATACAATACAATATACATACAATACAATTAAAATACACATACAATACAATACAATACACATACAATACATATACAATACACATACAATACACATACAATACACATACAATACACATACAATACACATACAATGCAATTACAATACACATACAATGCAATTACAATACATATACAATACACATACAATACACATACAATACACATACAATACATATACAATACCCATACAATACACATACAATACACATGAAATACAAATACAATACACATACAATACACATACAATACACATACAATACACAAACAATACACATACAATACACATACAATACACATACAATAGACATACAATACAAATACAAGACACATACAATACACATACAATACACATACACTACACATACAATACACATACAATACACATACAATACACATACAATACACATACAATACAAATACAATACACATACAACACACATACAATACACATACAATACACATACAATACACATACAATACACATACAATACACATACAATACACATACAATACATATACAATACACATACAATACACATACAATACCCATACAACACACATACAATACACATACAATACAAATACAATACACATACAATACAAATACAATACACATACAATACACATACAATACACATACAATACACATACAATACACATACAATACACATACCATACACATACAATACACATACAATACACATACAATACAGATATAATACACATACAATACAAATACAATACATATACAACACACATACAATATACATACAATACACATAGAATACACATACAATACACATACAATACACATACAATACACATACAATACACATACAATACACATACAATACAAATACAATACATATACAACACACATACAATACACATACAATACAAATACAATACACATACAACACACATACAATACACATATAATACACATACAATACACATACAATACACATACAATACACATACAATACACATACAATACAAATACAATACATATACAACACACATACAATACACATACAATACAAATTCAATACACATACAACACACATACAATACACATACAATACACATACAATACACATACAATACACATACAATACACATACAATACACATACAATACACATACAATACACATACAATACCCATACAATACACATACAATACACATACAATACACATACAATACACATACAATACACATACAATACACATACAATACACATAAAATACACATACCATACACATACAATATACATACAATACACATACAATACACATACAATACACATACAATACATATAAAATGCAATTACAATACACATACAATGCAATTACAATACATATACAATACACATACAATACACATACAATACACATACAATACATATACAATACACATACAATACACATACAATACACATACAATACAAATACAATACACATACAATACACATACAATACACATGCAATACACATACAATACACATACAATACACATACAATACACATACAATACACATACAATACACATACAATACACATACAATACCCATACAATACACATACAATACACATACAATACACATACAATACACATACAATACACATACAATACGCATACAATGCACATACAATACACATACATACAATACACATACAATACACATACAATACACATACAATACACATACAATACACATACAATACACATACAATACACATACAATACACATACAATACACATACAATACACATACAATACACATACAATACACATACAATGCAATTACAATACATATACAATACACATACAATACACATACAATACACATACAATACATATACAATACACATACAATACACATACAATACACATACAATACAAATACAATACACATACAATACACATACAATACACATACAATACACATACAATACACATACAATACACATACAATACACATACAATACGCATACAATGCACATACAATACACATACATACAATACGCATACAATGCACATACAATACACATACATACAATACACATACAATACACATACAATACACATACAATACACATACAATACACATACAATACACATACAATACACATACAATACACATACAATACACATACGATACACATACAATACACATACAATACACATACAATACGCATACAATGCACATACAATACACATACAATACACATACAATACACATACAATACACATACAATACACATACAATACACATACAATACACATACAATACACATACAATACGCATACAATACATATACAATACACATACAATACACATACAACACATACAATACACATACAATGCACATACAATACAAATACAAATACAATACACATACAATACAAATACAATACACATAGAATACACATACAATACACATACAATACACATACAATACACATACAATACACATACAATACACATACAATACACATACAATACACATACAATACACATACAATACACAAACAATACACATACAATACACATACAATACACATACAATACACATACAATACACATACAATACACATACAATACACATACAATACACATACAATACACATACAATACACATACAATACATATACAATACACATAGAATACACATACAATACACATACAATACACATACAATATACATACAATACAAATACAATACACATACAATACAAATACAATACACATACAATACACATACAATACACATACAATACACATACAATACACATACAATACACATACAATACACATACAATACACATACAATGCACATACAGTACAAATACAATACACATACAATACACATACATGTAGGGGGAGGGAAAGGTAATAAATTAGAAAACTATAGAGTTTGTCTATTTTAAACCATCTTCTACCCTCATTATTGCTGGAAATCTACTAAGCGCGTCTACGTGCCTCATCGATGTACCAGCTCTGTGAAGGACTTCGCAGTTGAAATCTTGAAGAAATATTGCCCACCTGGCAACTCTCGTACATAGCTCCTTCTTCCTCATAGTAGCTGTAAACGCCTTACAGTCTGTAAATATTTTGAAGGGTATCCCCAAAAGATATACCCTTAACTTCTGCAAACACCTAACAATTGCTAAAACTTCTTGCTCATAGCTGGTAAAATTGCTTTCAGATTTCGACGACTTGTAACTGATATAGAAAACAGGATGCATTTCATTATCATTGTGCCTTTGTAGTAAAACACCTCCGTATCCAACCTTACTTGCGTCTGTATGAAGCTCCGTTTCTAACACTGGATTGTAAAGCTTCAAAACTGGATCTTGACATAAAGCATCCTTCAAATTTTGGAAAGCTTCGACCTGACTTGGACCAAAACAAAATGGCGTATCTTTGCGTAATAGGTCCGATAAAGGTTTCGCAAGAACTGCATATCCAGCAATGAATCGCCTGAAAAAACCTGTCAGCCCCAGAAACGACTGAATTTTCTTTACTGTATCCGGCTTTGGAAAATTTTGGACTGCATTAAGTTTTTCCTTCGATGGCTTCAATGACCCGTTCTCTACTACATGACCTAAAAACTCGATCTTCTCTGTGACGAATTTACACTTCTTCCAGTTAATGACAAGACCATTCTCAGCTGCTACTTCCAAAACTAATTTGAGTTTTTCAAGACATTCTTCAGGACTTCTAGCTTGAATAACCAAATCATCAACGAAAACTCGTAACCATCCTGAACGTAATAACTTCTCAAATACCGCATTAACAAACCTCTGAAAAATCGATGGCGAATTACAAAGACCAAAGGGTGCTTTAAGGAATTCATAATGTCCGTCCGGCGTTACAAATGCAGTATACTTTTGACTTTCCTTTTCTATTGGAACATGAAAAAATCCATTTTTGAAATCCAAAACCACGAAAAACTTTCCTTCAACAAGGTCTTCTAGGATTTCTTCTATCAGTGGTAGTGGATGACGGTCTTTTATAATTTTCGCATTCAGTAACCTATAATCAACACATATCCTATTGGTTCCATCTTTTTTCTTTACTAAAACTATCGGACTTGAATAGTCAGAGTAACTATGTCGAATAATACCTTCTGCTAGCCACGTATCAATCTGTTTCTTAACATCTTCCTTTTCTTGTTGCGCTAATCTTCTTGGCTTCTGGTACACTGGGCGATCATCGGATAATACAATTCGCATTTCTACTTTACACTTTTCTGGTTTTCTTGGCTCATAGTTATATACCAAGTCTTTAATCTCGTTTTTAATTTGTGGATCGGTTATATGAGATACTTTTGTGTCTAGTATTGAATTTAAGTCACTCTTTTCTAATAATTCATCTACTTGAATTTTCGAAATTTTGTTTTCTTCTAAACTAACAGCTTGCGGAATTTTAGTAACAAAAATATTACCATTCTTAATACTGACATTCGAAATGCTTAAGAAGTTTTTTCCTAGAATCATACAGTCTGACATCCATTCATCAGGAACAATATGGAATCGAATGGAATAACAATCATCTTCGATTGAAACGTCCATCAAACAAGATCCATGAGTACGGTTTGCATTACCATCCCCAAATCCCGTCAAAATTTCTCCAACCCCATCCACAACAACAGCGCCAGCTCTTCTCCAAACGCTCTCTTGTACTAAAGATACATCCGCTCCCGTATCCACCAACACATCGTACACCTCTCCAGCCAACATAAGTTTCACACAACAGTCTAGTCTGTTAATTCTTTTCATATTTTGGTTTGCATTCTTTGCTTCTTTGTTCGGACAATTTGTAGATATGTGACCAAATTCACTACATCCAAAACACCTTGCTCCCTTGCTCTTGTTTGGACAAACACCTTGTGCATGAGATAGAGAACCACAGTTCGTACATCGTTTTTGGGTCACAACATTTTTAGACGTTCCCGAAAAATTTGCCTTTGCATATTGTGAACTGTTTTGGGTCTGGTTTCTATAATTGCTCGTACTAGCTTTCTGATGATCTTTAATAGTTTCATACACCAAAAACTTCCTTTTCAGCTCATCTAGAGTCGTTGCTTCATACAACACCGTTTTATTCAATGGGCTATCTGAATTTGTTTCATTGAATACATGTACTCTAAGAAAGATTCATCATGCTTTTTCTTCCTAGACTGAAGCTCATTGTGAAGACTTATACAAGAAGGCACATTATTAAATTCGTTCAGTAGAAACTGCTTCAAATCATCCCAACTGCAAATACCGCTTTTCGATTCAATTGCCAGTTTGGCAGCTCCTTTTAGTAAACGCCTCGCGTACAAATATTTTTGTATGGGATTCCATTTACACACTGTAGCTATGTCCTCAAAATCTTTTAACCATAGAATTACATTTTTCCCAGATTCACCAGAAAATTTATCTAAAGATTCTTCTACATCCTTAAATACAAAATTATTGGTTTCCGACATCTCTCTTAGCTTTACGTTAGCTTTCTCTTTATCACCTTCACCAGCTTCGTTAATATCAACTAAATTATTATCTATATCCTTTTCCGTTCCCTCTTTATTAATTTCTTCCATAAAACTACCTACTGACTTTCCTTCATTCAATATAGCATTAAATAATCTCTCTACTAATTCGGTTTTTAAGTTATATCTATATGATAATTTCTTTTCTTTTAAAATTGTTTGTAGATGTTTTGTTGTTAATTTATTTAAATCGTCCATTCGTAAATTTAAACCTTCCTCCCCATCATAATACTCGTACGATCATAGCAAAAAAAAAATATATTCGGGTTGAAAGTTCTTTTCTTAACTTTGTTTTGAATTGTATTCAAAAAAAAAACACAATAAGCTTAAAACTACAAAGCTTTTAATTTATCAGCCAAATGTCAAATATTTGTTGCATGCGATAACTAAGCTCAAGCATATATGATCAAGATCGTAAAATCGAATTACACTCAATTCAAGCCTGACTCAGCACTTTACGAGTAAATCGATCTTGGTGCAAAAATAATTTAAAAATTTAAAGTAAGAGAGAACATAAATATGAAACGATCTCACCAATTTTGTATGCGCTTTTCTCTTTTTTTGCTCTCTTTTTTTCCGTTCTTGATATTTTTCTTTTTTTATGCACTCACTGATCGCGGTAAATTATTTGCTATTTTTTGTTTCTATGCAGTAATGTATATGTATCGCACAGTTATTATTTTTTAAGCACTTATTACTTTTAATGCATGAACTTTCAGATTTTTCTTTAATTTAATTCTTAGCTTTTAATCTTTTCTTTTCTATCTTTTCACTTTGTCACTTTGTCGTTAATAACTTTTTGTTTTAAGTAGGTATTTAATAACTTTGTATGTTTTTTTTTTTCTTATTTAGACTTTAAAATTAGGTAATTTAATTTTATAGTTTAAAGACAACTTGAACACTTTTCGCGGCACTTGTCCAGTAACACTTCTGACACCAATTGTAGGGGGAGGGAAAGGTAATAAATTAGAAAACTATAGAGTTTGTCTATTTTAAAATAGTTTTAATTCATTTAAAAGTTTTAAAAGTTTATAATTTAAATGCAATAATGCAATAATTTAGATATTATAAAAAAATATAGAAAAAAAATATAACTTTAACTTGACTTTAATTTGACTTTGACTTTACTTTCTTAACTTGACTTTACTTTACTTTTACTTCGCTTGACTTTACTTTTCAGAATGTTCATTACGTTAAGTTTTACCTCTAGACTATAGTTAGTTCTTAAATTACATATTTATATTCAAAATGGAATGATTTGGAAATCTGATATTAGTTAAAATAGTGTAAATGCTTAATGTTTGGTTTTAATTTAGGATGTTAATTAAGTTGGGAAATGTAGTCATCCTACATACAATACACATACTATACACATACAATACACATACAATACACATACAATACACATACAATACACATACAATACACATACAATACACATACAATACACATACAATACAAATACAATACACATACAATACACATACAATACACATACAATACACATACAATACACATACAATACACATACAATACACATACAATACACATACAATACACATACAATACACATACAATACACATACAATACACATACAATACACATACAATACACATACAATACACATACAATACACATACAATACACATACAATACACATACAATACACATACAATACACATACAATACACATACAATACACATACAATACACATACAATACACATACAATACAGATACAATACAAATACAATACACATACAATACACATACAATACACATACAATACATATACAGTACACATACAATACAGATACAATACAAATACAATACACATACAATACACATACAATACACATACAATACACATACAATACACATACAATACACATACAATACACATACAATACACATACAATACACATACAATACACATACAATACACATACAATACACATACAATACACATACAATACACATACAATACACATACAATACACATACAATACACATACAATACACATACAATACACATACAATGAACATACAATACACATACAATACACATACAATGCACATACAATACACATACAATACACATACAATACACAAATAATACACATACAATACACATACAATACACATACAATACACATACAATACACATACAATACGCATACAATGCACATACAATAAACATACAATACACATACAATACACATACAATACACATACAATACAAATACAATACACATACAATACACATACAATACATATACAATACATATACAATACATATACAATATACATACAATACACATACAATACACATACAATACACATACAATACACATACAATACACATACAATACACATACAATACACATACAATACACATACAATGCACATACAATACACATACAATACACATACAATACACATACAATACACATACAATACACATACAATACACATACAATACACATACAATACACATACAATACACATACAATACACATACAATACACATACAATACACATACAATACGCATACAATGCACATACAATACACATACAAAACACATACAATACAAATACAATACATATACAACACACATACAATACACATACAATACAAATTCAATACACATACAATACAAATACAATACACATACAATACACATACAATACACATACAATACACATACAATACACATACAACACACATACAATACACATACAATACACATACAATACACATACAATACAAATACAATACATATACAACACACATACAATACACATACAATACACATACAATACACATACAATACACATACAATACACATACAATACACATACAATACACATACAATACACATACAATACACATACAATACACATACAATACACATACAATACACATACAACACATACAATACACATACAATACACATACAATACACATACAATACACATACAATACAGATACAATACACATACAATACACATACAATGAACATACAATACACATACAATACACATACAATGCACATACAATACACATACAATACACATACAATACACAAATAATACACATACAATACACATACAATACACATACAATACACATACAATACACATACAATACGCATACAATGCACATACAATAAACATACAATACACATACAATACACATACAATACACATACAATACACATACAATACAAATACAATACACATACAATACACATACAATACATATACAATACATATACAATACATATACAATATACATACAATACACATACAATACACATACAATACACATACAATACACATACAATACACATACAATACACATACAATACACATACAATACACATACAATACACATACAATACACATACAATACACATACAATACACATACAATACACATACAATACACATACAATACACATACAATAGACATACAATACGCATACAATGCACATACAATACACATACAAAACACATACAATACAAATACAATACATATACAACACACATACAATACACATACAATACAAATTCAATACACATACAATACAAATACAATACACATACAATACACATACAATACAAATTCAATACACATACAATACACATACAATACACATACAATGCACATACAATACACATACAATACACATACAATACAAATTCAAATAAATAAATATTTCTAATAAATAACGCGGTAAGTTTCCGAAAAAGTCTAAAATATTACAAATACAATACATATACAACACACATACAATACACATACAATACAAATACAATACACATACAATACACATACAATACACATACAATACACATACAATACACATACAATACACATACAATACACATACAATACACATACAATACACATACAATACACATACAATACACATACAATACACATACAATACACATACAATACACATACAATGAACATACAATACACATACAATACACATACAATACACATACAATGCACATACAATACACATACAATACACATACAATACACATATAATACACATACAATACACATACAATACACATACAATACACATACAATACGCATACAATGCACATACAATAAACATACAATACACATACAATACACATACAATACACATACAATACAAATACAATACACATACAATACACATACAATACACATACAATACATATACAATACACATACAATATACATACAATACACATACAATAAACATACAATGCACATACAATACAAATACAATACACATACAATACAAATACAATACACATACAATACACATACAATACACATACAATACACATACAATACACATACAATACACATACAATACACATACAATACACATACAATACACATACAATACACATACAATACACATACAATACGCATTCAATGCACATACAATACACATACAAAACACATACAATACAAATACAATACATATACAACACACATACAATACACATACAATACAAATTCAATACACATACAATACACATACAATACACATACAATACACATACAATACACATACAATACACATACAATACACATACAATACACATACAATACACATACAATACACATACAATACACATACAATACACATACAATACAGATACAATACACATACAATACACATACAATACAAATACAATACATATACAACACACATACAATACACATACAGTACAAATTCAATACACATAGAATACACATACAATACACATACAATACACATACAATGCACATACAATACACATACAATACACATACAATACAAATACAATACATATACAACACACATACAATACACATACAATACAAATACAATACAAATACAATACACATACAATACACATACAATACACATACAATACACATACAATACACATACTATACACATACAATACACATACAATACACATACAATACACATACAATTCACATACAATACACATACAATACACATATAATACACATACAATACACATACAATACACATACAATACACATACTATACAAATACAATACATATACAACACACATACAATACACATACAATACAAATTTAATACACATACAACACACATACAATACACATACAATACACATACAATACACATACAATACACATACAATACACATACAATACACATACAATACATATACAATACACATACAATAAACATACAATACACATACAATACGCATACAATGCACATACAATACACATACATACACATACAATACACATACAATACACATACAATACACATACAATACACATACAATACACATACAATACACATACAATACACATACAATACACATACAATACACATACAATACACATACAATGCACATACAATACACATACAACACACATACAATACACATACAATACACATACAATACACATACAATACACATACAATACACATACAAAACACATACAATACACATACAATACACATACAATACGCATATAATGCACATACAATACACATACAATACACATACAATACACATACAATAGACATACAATACACATAATATACACATACAATACACATACAATACACATACAATACATATACAATACACATACAATACACATACAATACACATACAATGCACATACAATGCACATACAATACAAATACAATACACATACAATACACATACAATACACATACAATACACATACAATACACATACAATACACATACAATACACATACAATACACACACAATACACATACAATACACATACAATACACATAAAATACACATACAATACACATACAATACACATACAATACACATACAATACACATACAATACACATACAATACACATACAATACATATACAATGCACATACAATACACATACAATACACATACAATACACATACAATACACATACAATACACATACAATACACATACAATACACATACAATACACATACAATACACATACAATACACATACAATACACATACAGTACACATACAATACACATACAATACACATACAATACACATACAATACACATACAATACACATACAATACACATACAATGCGCATACAATGCACATACAATACACATACAATACACATACAATACACATACAATACACATACAATACACATACAATACACATACAATGCGCATACAATGCACATACAATACACATACAATACACATACAATACACATACAATACACATACAATACACATACAATACGCATACAATGCACATACAATACACATACAATACACATACAATACACATACAATACACATACAATACACATACAATACACATACAAAACACATACAATACACATACAATACACATACAATACGCATATAATGCACATAAAATACACATACAATACACATACAATACACATACAATAGACATACAATACACATAATATACACATACAATACACATACAATACACATACAATACATATACAATACACATACAATACACATACAATACACATACAATGCACATACAATGCACATACAATACAAATACAATACACATACAATACACATACAATACACATACAATACACATACAATACACATACAAAACACATACAATACACATACAATACACACACAATACACATACAATACACATACAATACGCATACAATACACATACAATACACATACAATACACATACAATACACATACAATACACATACAACACACATACAATACACATACAATACACATACAATACATATACAATACACATACAATACACATACAATACACATACAATACACATACAATGCACATACAATACAAACACAATACACATACAATACAAATACAATACACATACAATACACATACAATACACATACAATACACATACAATACACATACAATACACATACAATGCACATACAATACACATACAATACACATACAATACACATACAATACACATACAATACACATACAATACACATACAATACACATACAATACACATACAATACACATACAATACGCATACAATGCACATACAATACACATACAATACACATACAATACACATACAATACACATACAATACACATACAATACACATACAATACACATACAATACACATACAATAGACATACAATACACATACAATACACATACAATACACATACAATACGCATACAATGCACATACAATACACATACAATACACATACAATACACATACAATACACATACAATACGCATACAATGCACATACAATACACATACAATACACATACAATACACATACAATACACATACAATACACATACAATACACATACAATACAAATACAATACACATACAATACACATACAATACACATACAATACACATACAATACACACACAATACACATACAATGCACATACAATACACATACAATACACATACAATACACATACAATACACATACAATACACATACAATACATATACAATACACATACAATACACATACAATACACATACAATACACATACAATACACATACAATACACATACAATACACATACAATACACATACAATACACATACAATACACATACAATACACATACAATACACATACAATACACATACAATACACATACAATACACATACAATACACATACAATTCAAATACAATACACATACAATGCACACACAATACACATACAATACACATACAATACACATACAATACACATACAATACACATACAATACACATACAATACACATACAATACACATACAATACACATACAATACACATACAATACACATACAATACACATACAATACACATACAATACACATACAATACACATACAATACACATACAATACACATACAATACACATACAATACACATACAATACACATACAATACACATACAATACACATACAATACACATACAATACACATACAATACACATACAATACACATACAATACACATACAATACACATACAATACACATACAATACACATACAATACACATACAATACACATACAATACACATACAATACACATACAATACACATACAATGCGCATACAATGCACATACAATACACATACAATACACATACAATACACATACAATACACATACAATACACATACAATACATATACAATACACATACAATACACATACAATACACATACAATACACATACAATACACATACAATACACATACAATACACATACAATACACATACAATACACATACAATACACATACAATACACATACAATACACATACAATACACATACAATACACATACAATACACATACAATACACATACAATACACATACAATACACATACAATACACATACAATACACATACAATACACATACAATACACATACAATACACATACAATACACATACAATACACATACAATACACATACAATACACATACAATACACATACAATACACATACAATACACATACAATACACATACAATACACATACAATGCACATACAATACACATACAATACACATACAATACACATACAATACACATACAATACACATACAATACACATACAATACACATACAATACACATACAATACACATACAATACACATACAATACACATACAATACACATACAATACACATACAATACACATACAATACACATACAATACACATACAATACACATACAATACACATACAATACACATACAATACACATACAATACACATACAATACACATACAATACACATACAATACACATACAATACACATACAATACACATACAATACACATACAATACACATACAATACACATACAATACACATACAATACACATACAATACACATACAATACACATACAATACACATACAATACACATACAATACACATACAATACACATACAATACACATACAATACACATACAATACACATACAATACACATACAATACACATACAATACACATACAATACACATACAATACACATACAATACACATACAATACACACTACAATACACATACAATACACATACAATACACATACAATACACATACAATACACATACAATACACATACAATACACATACAATACACATACAATACACATACAATACACATACAATACACATACAATACACATACAATACACATACAATACACATACAATA